>CM021109.1:146965518-147646965 GCA_007115665.2 Sequoiadendron giganteum | reverse complement strand
GACTACTTAGATAACTAAGTGATTATCTAACTATAGAAGAATATGCTAGGAATAAATTTTTTTATGAAATAAATAGTTATTTAATTCAACATTCAAAATTTGGGGATTTAATCAAATAAATAAAGATTTATTCAATTGACTTGAGAAAAGGTTAAGGAATAATTAAATAGTTTGAAATGATTATTTAATTATAGTCGAAAATGTGATGAGGATAAATTAAATAATAGTTTATTTAATTTTAGAGAGAGGATAGATTAATTAGCGGCGTAATTAAATAAATAATATTTATTTAATTAGTCAAGAAAAGATAAAGGTGAAAATGAACTAATTAAATAATTAAAGTTATTTAATTAATAGAGGATAGGTGACTTTAGAAAATAATTAAATAATTGACATTATTTAATCACAACAAAGAAGATGAGAATTATGTCAAAAATTGATGTCACAGGCCTAGACCAATTTTCGGTGTCTACATTATTCTCTCAAATCTCTTATTTGTAGCTAAACTCAGATGTGCATAATGTTTTCATTGGCAACTTGTAGAATTCATGGAAAGAAAAGTTTTCCTTAATGAAATATCCTTCTTTCACACACCTATGTGCCACGTTGCATGAGTACCAATAGATGGTGGAACAGTTCAAGGGTATGTCTTTGCACTCTCATTCTGATAACTGATTTGTAGTGTCAGTTCTTGGAAAAAATGGGGCTATTGTGAATGTGGTCAATACATCTAAGGACAAGGGACTAGGGTGCAATAAGCATTTCACAAAATTATTTGTCTTATACCATTTTTTTGAGGAAGTTATTAAAGGATAAATTTTTGACATTACCAGAACCTCGACCTTCGACTGAGCCATATCTGGATTGGTATGATGATCATCAATTCTATCAATTCCACTGAGTACACGAGCATTATTTTGAGCAATGTGTGTGCCTGTGTCATAAGATTCAGGACCGCATCGATGACGAGACTATATGTCTCAATGGGAAGAAACATAATTCTAATAAATTTGTGGCCAAGGCTAGCAGTGAGTTGCAAATCTATACTGATTTGTTTCCCTCTCATTCTACAAGTTTGGTAACACAATCTTCTACATCATTTGAGTTAGTTTCATCTGATTACATGAACATGGTTTCATTCACGTGTATCCCTCCTAAAAATGCGAGTGCTACACCTGACATAACACTTACCTCACATGATGAGCATCTCAATACAGAGCTATCCCTTTTATACATCCCCGTTTAGATCAATGGAGATGTTGTAATTGGCATCTTAGCTGATCTGACGAGCTTTGTTAATGTGGTAACGGAGGAGACTTTGTTCCTAAACAGCTTACATAGGGAGAGGTACGAAGAGTTAGGGACCACTCTCTGTATGCATGATGGGTTCTCCATTTCCCCTTTGGGCTCTATTTCTCTATTAGTTTGGTGGGACCCAAGGTTGTTCGTGCTTCATTCGTTATCATTCCAGAGTTTGACCTATTCTGAGATAGGATGGGCATCCCCTAGCTGACCTCTTTGAATGGTCACCTTTGTGGTTCATAAATGTTTAAAATTATCTCATGAGCATTTTGTGCACGTAGTGCACAACACCAGTTATAAACCACTTGTGTCATGTGGGGGATTCATACTTGATCACTTTGGCCTGCCCCGGTCAGACCTCTCCCTCCTAGGGCATATTCTCTATATAAGGATTATATTAAATATAAGATTGGGGGCTCAGTGTCAAAGGCTAGTTATCTAGTGTCCCCCTATGTAGTCTTTATGAAGGCTTCCATGATTTCACAACATGTAACGCCCTGCCACTGGACCCCAGAGGACAACACACTAACTACACACAAAAAAATGGTACATTTTGTTTAAGTAAAAACGTGTTAAAGGTTAAAAATGAATATTACCTCGAATTCTACATAAGTCCTCTAAGGTCTGTGACTTTGCTACTAGAATCCCATGAACCATATTGAAAAGAATTAAAATTTATAGTATTAAACCATACCAACTAACAATAAGGATTATCCATATCATGTCTTTATAATGTATTATAAAATTCATCTAGTTAACTAACGTCTGCCATAGTCACCATCATATTATCCAATATAAA
Source organism: Sequoiadendron giganteum (assembly GCA_007115665.2). NCBI lineage: Eukaryota > Viridiplantae > Streptophyta > Pinopsida > Cupressales > Cupressaceae > Sequoiadendron > Sequoiadendron giganteum. Next base: position 147,644,864 of record CM021109.1, on the reverse strand, counting down.
AGAGAGTTTAACATTGAATTTGCAAGAGAATATAACAAGAATGGTAAACATATCTAAATTTACATAAAGTTAAATAATTCCATCTCAAACCACATTCGGGTATCATGATGCACTAATAAATTCCTCAAGATAAGATATCCTGAGTAGTGACTTCTCAAGATACCTAAACCCTAAGAAGTCACTCCTCAAGATATCAAATATTGAGTACTTCTCGATACCAACAATGCCTTCAAGGTTCACTGACAACATTACTCATCAGAATTAAAACATATATCTCTAAATCCTAATGTCATAAATAACATGATAATCATAACAAGTCATCTATAGCTACCATCCAAAACAATTTCATTAGCTTTATCAATTACCCTATAGGGTTGGCATCAAATGTGAGACTATCAGGACAACCATAGATGGGGGTCGGCATCGAGAGAAAGACTATCAGGACAACCCATGCTAGGACCATGTGATGACACTCTCCCCTACTACAACCTAGCATTCCCTTGATTGTATTTCCATGTGATGATTTTGTGTGCCTCTGGAATTTGTGTCACTACTATGTGGTGTTAGGTTGTACTTGCTCGTTGGTATTCTTTATAGTCTTATTGTGTCAGTGGTTTGTCACCTTGTTGTCATTTTGATGGTGAGATCCTTGGCTATCTCCTAGCATGGGGGTAGACCTTAGGGTTCCACATGGTCGAGTGGAATGTGCCTTGTACTCCATTGGGTTTCCTCTCTTGTTCATGTTTGTGGGGACTACTCCTGGATTTGAATATTTTTGCACTAGTTCCAGTTCATGTGAATTACAACCCATGTACTTGTATTGTATCATTACTCTCTTGTATAATGTATTACACTTCTAATGTACTCTTCTCACATGTGATCAAGGAGATATTGCTATTCATGATGTAATGATTTAATATTATAACTTAATGTGGAACTTTCTATTGTAATTGATAAAGCTAATGGAATTGTTTTGGATGGTAGCTATGGATGACTTGTTATGATTATCATGTTATTTTTGACATTAGGATTTAGAGATATATGTTTTAATTCTGATGAGTAATGTTTCCAGTGAACCTTGAGGGTATTGTTGGAATCGATAAGTACTCAAGATTTGATATCTTGAGGAGTGACTTCTTAGGGTTTAGGTATCTTGAGAAGCCGCTACTTAGGATATCTTATCTTGAGGAATTTCTTAATGCATCATGATACCCAAATACGGTTTGAGATGGCATTATTTAACTTTATGTAAATTTAGATATGTTTACCATTCTTATTATATTCTCTTGCAAATTCAATGTTAAACTCTCTTTTATAATGGATAATATGATGGTGACTATGGTAGACGTTAGTTAACTAGATGACTTCTATAATACATTATAGTGACATGATATGGATAATCCTTATTGTTAGTCGGTATGGTTTAATACTATAAATTTTAATTCTTGTCAATATGGTTCATGGGATTCTAGTAGCGTAGTCACGAACCTTAGAGGACTTAGGTAGAATTCGAGTTAATGTTCATTTGTAACCTTTAACATGTTTTTACTTTTTTTATAAAAAATTGTACCATTTTTTTTGTGTAGTTAGTGTGTTATCCTCTAGGGTCATGTGGCAAGGCGTTACATAGCAACAAGTTGCTTCTTATGCCCATAAAAAGGGTAAGGGGAAGCTTGATTACGCTCAAGGGCCTTCTTCCTCTGTATTATTTGTGCCTCACCCTACAGTGACACATTTGGCTCCTTCTCCCATTCCTTGCATGGGAAATGTGATGGTGCCTGCATGGAGAAAAGAAAAGCATTAGTCTTCGAGCTTCCTATCTTTCCCACGGTTACTAGGCCCATTTTCTATGGCAAGGGGAAAGGTCCTCATGGGGCTGCTCATGTTTCTTGGCCTTTATGGCCTCCTATAGTTCCTCTATCTGCCCCTAAGGTAGAGAATGGGAAGAGGCTCACCATCGAGGAACTTGTTTTCGTTCCTCTTTTTATGGTTGCTTCCACCCCTGCACTTCCTCCTCCTGCTCCTACCTAGGAGACTACCCTTCCATTGATGACAGTTATAAAGGATACTCCTATGGTTGAGCAGCAACCTTCAACCTCTTATAATGTTGTATCTTCCAACACCCATAGCCAATGTAACTACTTCCTCGTAAGTGCAAGCGCAAGCAAAAGGTTCTCATCATGGAACACACAACCTTGAAAAATACATAGGGGGAGCCAGTGGCCCCTATTTTTGTATCCTCTTCTATTGTTTTTTCTTCTTTTGTTGTGCCTACCTCAGTTCCAATTGCTTATGTTCTAATTCCGGCTACCCTAGCAGGCTCCGATGATCCTCACCCCAAAAGGGTGCAGGTTTTCATTGCTCCCTCCATGGAGCCCCCTCTTTTTATTTTCCTCCCAAACATCCCTCCCTTTTCATATCCCATAGACATGATGAACACCATGGTAGTGTCTTTTGTGGCTCTATATTCTTCCTCCTCGACTTCCACTTCTTATGTCGGGATTCCTCATCCTCTGTTGAAGTGAAAGTTGGAGGATGGCCTCTCTCCAAGTGGAGGTCAAAAGAAGGGGTAAACTTCTTCAAAAGGGGTTTATGTCTTGCCTTACATCGTCCTCATGATGAAAGTGGCCCCTGAATCCCCTGAGTTTGTCACTACCCCTCTCGATGAGGTTGGTATTGGATCTAGAGCAACTCCTTCTCTCACCTAATTGGCACATGGCACTCTGATGAAATGCATGTTTAATTCAATGGATGATATCCTGGCTTTGTCCTCAATCTTTGAAAGATCAATGACTTTTGCCTCATATGAGTGTAATGTAGAAAAATGTATCCTTAGACATTTTCACGTTCATTTAGGCCTTTCCTATGGATTTTGGCCTGATTTTGCCTAGATTTAATGTTGTAATGTGGCCAACACATTCACATTAGGCCTTGAACTCTTGTAAATCAATAAAAACCTAATGATGTCTTACAAAGGTGTTGTGAAGTGTTGTAACCCACTTTCACACTTTTCTAGGACCCTTTCATTATATTTCACTTAAACAACCCCTTTTTATCATTTACCAAGCCTTATTTCAAAGTGTTGTAAGGAGTCGTAACAAACTCTCACACTTTCCTAGGCTTTTCATCAATAATTTGACCCTTTCTTATGTTAAAATGGACCCTTAATGCACTTATAGGTCATACTTGAGTATGTTTTAGAGAATAATCTCGTTAAACATCCTTAAATACACTTTAATTATCGACACCCAGTAAAATTTCCCTAGTGGGACCAAGTCACCACCTTGGGCGACTTAGTCCCATCTAGCTTAAAAATCAATTTTTTTTTTTTTTTTGGTGAGATATTATTCTCTAGACCTTAATGTCGGCTTGTGATGAGGTATTTTCAAGAAATTAGGGGAAATCATGTATAAATAAATGGTTTTCCCCTCATTTTCACCCCCCAACCATTCATTCTTCAAGAAATCAAGCATCCAAGCATTCTAGGCATTTCAAGCACTCATCCATTAGAGCATCTACTTGCATATCTTCATATTTCTACTTCAAGGGTTTGGTGAGTTATAGCATTTGCATGTTGTTCATTCATCAATATTTTTCCATTTCATTTCATTTTCAAGGGTTTGATTACCAAAATGGGGTTTGACTAAGGCAAACCCCTATTCTCTAACCCTTACCCCTTTTTCCCCTCTTTGCATGTGTGTTTTGCAGGTATTGTATGCAGATTTGTCAAAGAGCAAGGTGTTAAAAGGTTTCAACATCCTTCAAAGTCAACAAAACCCTAAAAGAAGCTTGGAGACAACCTACAGGTCAAAGTCTGTAGATTCGGATATGGATTTTTGTCAGAAACTGAAGTACAGACCGAAAGCTACAGATTGCATCTTCGAGATTCCTGAAAGCTGCAGGTGGACTAAGTCGCCATAATTGGAAAGTTAGTCCCATTACTGGGCTTGAAAAGTGATTTTTGAAGTTCTGGATACCTAGTTTCTTGAAACCTGTTCCGACAGAATCTCCTTGCAACAGGACTAATTCACCCAACTTGGTGTAAGTGTCCCAGTTGGCTTCAACAATAGATTCTGAAAGATTCTAGAACTCCTTTGCATCAAGCTTCAATTTCTAGGTGCACCTCTCCAGTCTCCTTCATTTTTGTTATAGTTTACATGCATTCTTAGGTCATTTTACATTGTGTTTTCAAACATCTTGCATTTCATTATTTTCACATTATTAATTAGTTTCATTTATCAGTTCATTTCATTTAGAACACTTCATTTAGATACATTTAAATCACATATTACCATTAATCTTGAATGAACCTCCTAGTTTTTGGGTAGAAAGACCTCTCTCCTTTTAGGTGAAAAACCTTAGAAGTGTAAGAGAACACCTTTTTCCCCCAAAATTTACGGTTCAATGAGCTTGGCGAAGAAGTCCTTGAGGGGCCTTCTTCCTTGGCCCTTGTTGTAGGTAAGTTGGAGGGTACTTACCTTGATATCTCGCCCTTGAAGGCTCATCTCCCCCCCCCCCCTAGATTGGGAGCAAGACGACTTGCTAGTCGATGAGGAGTAGGGTGGTACCTCTTCTTTATCTATAGATTAGATTTTTTTGTGTTTGTGTTCCCTCATGCTTGTATTTTTGTATTTGTGATCCTACTTGGAGGACCCTTGCTACCTTTTTAGGTTCTTGGATACATGTGTGGAAATTTTTTCATGAACTTATTTTATGTGTATCATAATTCTTCTAGATGTTGTGAAGTTGCTTTTTGATATTGGGGACAATGCAAAGCATTCGGGGCATTTAGGCCCTCTTCCATGTTGACCCAATTTTTATTTTTATTTTGTCTTCATGTGATCTTCACAATCTAAGTACTTCGAGGATTGGTGATAATTCATTCCTACAACATATTTCATTTGTATCTATGAACAAATATGACCTTGAACTCTTGAATCCCCCTATCTCTTTTGATTTATTCCTCTTTGTCTGCTTCTTGATGTTGTGGTTCTTATGTCTTGTCCCTCATGTGTGTTTGTGACAACATACCATGAAATACATCTCATCATGTGTTGTGCGCCACAACATCACTATCTCTCCTTTCTCTCCTTAAGATTTCATGTGCTCCTTTGTGCAGAACACTCCATCCTAAGGGGGGGCTACCATATTGTTCTAATTTTCAATTTTAGTGAATTCTTTCAAAGAAAATTCCTTGGTGTCAAATTATCTTTACAATTAATTCCTTGAAGAAATAATCCCTTATTTAAAATTCCCATTTTCCAAAATGTTCTATTCTCTCGAGACTTCTGGATGAAATTTTCTTTTGAAAAGGACCTCACATGTGAAAGGATCTAAAAACTTGCCTTTGAAAAAGGAGAACTTTTTCTAAAATGAAAGAGTCTTAAACTTTCCTTTGAAAATGAGCATTATTTCCAATGGATTCCTTGATGAAAGTATCTTTCAAAAGGATTCCTTGATGATAGAATAACTTGCAAAAAATGTTGTCTTTCAATTAAAGCATTCCTTTGAATGGACCCCTTAGTGTCTTAAAGGCTTCCCTATTGAAGGAACCCCCTTTGAAAACTTATCATTCAATTGAATTCTTTGGTGTTTTTCAAAATTGAGTGTCTTTTAACTAATATTCGATGTTGTTGTGTCTTGGTGTCAAACATTGTATATCCTCGCATCTAGCTTGGGGGTAGCCCAACTAGACCCGTCTTTTCTGTGACTGTCCTACAATGGAGTTTGTAGCAGCTACAAGCTTATCTTGGTGAGCGTATTTGATCGAGTTATGTCTTATCATGTCCGCTTGTGTGTCTTATGATTTTTCACCTAACATATTTTTTATGTAGCCTAACATGTTTGTGGTGAGATCACAACTTGCTTTATAGGACCAAGAACCTGTGGAGCCTACTCTCTTTCATAGCTTTGCAAAACCAAGAACCTGTGGATCCTTTTCTCCTCTCTTCATGTCTAGGTGTGCAAGATCGAATATTTGTTTCCTTGATGTTATTGGTATATTCTCTTCAATTTTTATCTACTTTAGCTCACCTTCACACTGACACGTATGCTCGCTAAAGTGGGGGGGAAATGTAATGGCATGAATTTTTACCCTAGGAAAGTTCCCCATTTATTTTACCTTTACATTAGAAACTATAAGTTAGATGATGCAAAACTCACCACCGTCATCTTATTCCTTTTGTGTGGCATTGTATTTTTGCGTTGATGGAGGAATTTTGGTCCAGGATGCGCATGTACCTCACAAACATTAATGTGCCATGCTTACATCTTGACAAGATTCCTACCTTTGGAATCTATAGAACCATTATGTATTCAATTGGCTATGAAGTTAAAATCTTCTTCCCTCCCTTGACTAACAAAAATTGACCTATTACCTCCATTTTGGCAATTCAAACTCACTTCTTCACTCTAGCATGCAATTCTCTCATTCTCTCATTCACTCTTGCAACTTCTTGCTCATTATTCCAATCTCTCAAGCTCACTCTTGCTCTCTACTTGCCTTCTACAACAAATTCTTGTTGCAACTCCACCATCTTTGTAGGTTGACGAAGCTCCATTCTCTTGATGTGGTGTCATCTTCTCCTCTCAACCTTGAGTGCTAGCAGGAGGAAAGGTGATATTTCTCTTGTTATTTTGTTTACATCATTGTGTCTTCTAGAGTAGCATTCAGGTTGTCTTTGCACTCTATTTGATAGTGTATTTTCCTTTTTGTTCTTTATCGATTTCTCTATCTCATTGCATATCTAGCTATTTTTGGAGGTGGGAACACCAAAGCGGGGGTCTAATTAAGATAGACCTTGAAATGCAACCCAACATTTTTCCCATTTCCATATGTGCAAGTGTTGGTTCATCCTTTTGGAGTTGAAGTTGAAGAATCGAAGCGTGGGTGGAGTGGTACCTTTTCCTTACCTTTCTTTGTCATTTCCACATTAGAGTAGTTTCCAATATTCTTCTTGTTGTAATTTATGTTTCCTACAATTTCTCTGTCAAATTATAAAACTCTATCTATCAGATCGTTAGTAGGCCCTTTGCATTCTTTATCTGTTTTCCAGACCCCTATCCATACGAGATGTCAGTGTGTCCCTAAGACACCAGTATGTCGCACTAGAGTTTCATTCATGTGATGTCATCCTTAGATAGTGAGTTGTCTAGTCTGTAGTTTGAAACCTTTATGAACGGCTCACCTGATTTCTGAAACACCTGTCAAACAAGATGAAGTAGATTAGGGAAATTTGTTCCTTGGGGCTCTCCTATGACCTAAAGCCTTGGGGCTGGCTAATCCCCCTTCTCTATAGGTAGATATAATTGGACTTGTATTAATAATTTATTTAGATATTTATAAGGAACTTATGATTATTTATTATGTTATCATGGTTATAATGATAGGGGAAAGATATTGGACATACTGGGTTTTGTTGATGTAGATTGGGCAAGTGATTTGGATATTCAAAGGTTTAGTAGTGGCTATATGTTTTATCTATGTTACAATGCTACTTGTTGGATGAGCAAGAGGAAACCCATGATTTCCTTGACCAATATTGAATTAAAGTACATGTTTTATACACATGCTTGTAAAGAGGCATTTTGGTTACAAGGACTATGTTCAAGAGTGGATTTTGATTGTAGGGTGGTTCAAATCAAATGTGTCACATCCTATTTTTAATCAAATATTATGTACATATGTTAATGATTAATTAATTGATTGAGGCATACATATTCAATGTTTTACATTATGAAATGAGAGTAATAACATAATATTTTATATGGTACTATGATAGTTTGATATTTCATTGTCTTTATGAAATATTATTGATTTTATTTAATATTTGGTTGTACATAATATTTATACTTATTTCTCATTATGGAATGGTTGATATTCCTTAAATCATATGCAATTACTATCTTTGTGGTTCATGAATATGATTTTTGATATTGGCATAGACTAATTACTATCTATTTGACATGAGGTGGATGCACGTTCCCCTCTTGTATATTGAGGGACAGTATCATCCAGGAGAGGAAGGAAAAAAATTAAAACATGATAGTTGAACCATGTTATCCAAGAATCTAAACATTTATAAAAAAAATTAATATATATATATATATGATGACATATTGTAAGAATATAGAGGTATGGTTAAGTGCCATCATGAGTTGGTGTATGAAGTCTTTGTTATCTTCATATGATTGCATTATGAAAAATATTATTTTTAAGTTTATTCTTACATCATTAATAGGATTGAATTATGATCATTATTTTCTAGATTGAGCTCATAGGTTTTAAGGAGAATAAAATAGCCCTAGGGGGTTTTACTTTGATTTGAACCAAGAGGAAATGATGAAGATTGTGAGGTTATGGGGGTTGACATGGACAAATATTTTTGGAAATTAAATTCCATGTAGATAGTGTGACTAAAGAGGAGTTATGGTGGTGAATTTATAACATTAATATTCCTTTGTAGTTGGGGTGATGGAAGTGTAAAATAAATATTTTGTATTAGAAATGAAAATGGTAGGTGTGGGCCATGACATTTCATTTTGGAGGCATTTTTTGAGTTAAAGAATTTGGTTATGTGTGTTACATTAGAAATTCAAAGAGGTGTGACTAGAACTATAAAAAAAGAGTGAACAATATGTAATTGACCTCATTTTTATATGTGTTTAATTTCTTTTTGTGGGTAAAAACAAAAAATATAATTGCATTTTTAGTATTCATTTTCACATTGTTGTAGGTGTTATTTTTAAGTTTGTAAATATATATATAGATACATGAAAACATATTATCCTTATGAATGATTGTGTGTGTGTGCCCAAATACATGATTATATACTTTATTTTTAATTATTTTGGGTCTATTGAATGAGGTTATATTGTGGTTATTTTAACTGAGACTAGTTACACAATACACATAGCTTCTATATACAAATGAATTTTGTTGGTAGATTATTTAATATATAAATAAATATATATATATGTCTACGTACATATATATAAAACATCAACTCTAAGGGATGGACATACCCATCTCTATTATTCTCTTCTGGAGTTGGGCCATGTGTTTTTTTATATTTATTCATTACCATGTTGAGTCTATATTGCTTTAAGATATTCATCAAACATTTTATGTCTTATGCATGTTATCACAAGCCCTCAATCTAATATATAAATATTTCATAACCAATATATTGCGTGAGACCACATTCTTTATGGAATTTTGTCAAATAGCTCACATGTCTTATCAAGGCATTCATTTCAATTATTTTTTGTTATATAAAATTTATAATCATTACATATCATGGAACTGCTTTTCTTTGGGATGTTTTGTCAAATGATTAATATGCCAAGTATAGAGACATTCAATCTAATAGAAATTAATGTATTTATTTTACAAATTTTTCTTAGCTTGAGGTTGCATTTGTGTGAGGCATTATGTTAAATAATTTATGCAACTTGTACATACATATTACTATAGATTATGTTTTCATGGTTTCAATTATGAGAACACTTTAGTAGCATAAAAAAAATTTGGTTTTTTTGTATGTAGAATATTCCTTGTTCATATATATAGGGCATTTATTTGAGATAGAATACAAAAGGATATATCTATTAGTTGTTCCTAATTTTGTATAATAAATATATGAAAGATGAATGGTAATTATTTTTTGTAATAGTTGTTATTCTCTGTAGTTATTTAATAATTTGGATTTTTTTATTAATCAAATTTATAAAGGAATATAAATATAAATGAGAAAAACAAATATATATGCACAACTAAATACCTATGAGTATATATATTTGATTTATTGAATGTAAATGATTGTTAATGAAATTATATTATTAATACCAACTCAAGAGCAAGGTATGCCAAGAATTTGGTAGTTAATATGACAATTTATAAAACCTAGTGCTTTGATCTATGCTTTGTGTTCCACCATGTTATGATCGTTCTGGATGATTTAAGCAAGAGATTGTAGTTCTATTAATATATGGCTCACATCTATATGCAATTTATAATTAAATTACTTGGACAAAGTGATGATATAGTTGTATGCATTATAAGTTCACTATATTCTTATGATTACATGGTAGTCAAAAGTCATTAGTAGCTAGAGGGTATCTAGGGTTTGCATGACTAACTATGTGTCATAGTATTTGTACTTACATAAACTAGGTTCTTTAATTTTGGTATGATTTTTTTGTAGATATCATTATCGACCACCCTTAGTTGGGTCACTTCTAGTAGGAAGATGAGTAGGAAACTTCATAGTCTATGGTTGGAGGAGAATCCCTTGGATGATGCTCTCCCTCTATACAACTTGACAACCATATTTCTTACACTCATATGAGATGAATATGACCATTGTTCATCTATTTTTAATGAATTAAAAAATGTATAAGTGATGAACAATATCATATTGATAGGATAGTAGTCATAATCCTAAGTTCAATTTTAATATATCATTTTCAACATGTATCATGATGTACTATGTAACTAGTAAATATATGACATATGTCTTGTGTTATGAAACTTTTTGGTTTAATTTAAAAAATTATTCTATGGATAAAACTTAAATTATTTTATTTCCAAGTAAATTAATTGATTTATATATTGATAATTATGGATTTTCATTATAGAATGCGATAGTCAAAGTACTATTTATTTGGTCAAGAACCACATGCACCATGCTTGTATGAATCATATTAGTGTTCAATGTCACTTTGTTCATGATATGGTTGAGAGTGGTAAGGTCGTGATTTAGAAGGTTTGCATTCATAATAATGTTACTGATTTTCTTATTAAACCAATGAGCCTAATTAAGTTATCTTGGTGTAGGTAGTCATGAGTCATGCATCCTATACTTGATTCATTTTATGTTTTATATTTATATCATTGCAATGTATTATATCAAGTAGGATAATTTTAGGATAATGTGACATTAAATTGCAATCCTAATTTGTAATGTCACATATCTAAATTTATTGGAATGGGTAACCCATGAGGAATTGAGGGATATAATTGAATTATTATTATTTTCCAAGATTTTTGGGATATTGTTGTGATGGAATTGAATAAGGAAGGTTAAAAAAGGAAGTTAAATATTGAGAGCTATGGGGAATCCTTCTTGATATGGTAATGATGGTGCATTTAATACATTCACATAGTACCTAGGAAAGAGAAAGTAGGCTAATGACATCTTATAATGGAATATATGATGCATAAAAGGAAAAGAGGAGTTACTTTCTATTTTTGAGACCACTCTAATGTAGTGGGTCATAAGAATGTTTACCATGGTATTTTGAGACCAAGTTTGGGTACATAGTATTATTTTATGGTAGTATTCTAAGCCTCCTTAAGTCTATATATCAGGGATTGACACGGACGAGGTATGGTTATTGTGTAGATACTATCATTTTGTCATAATATTTTTAGACTAAAGAATGTTGTATGAATTATACTAATGTACTTGTTTTTACTTGATTTATATTTTGGTGGTGGATGTTTTTCTCAAAGGGGTTTCTCCACATATATCCAATGGCATATCTATTTGTTGATTCATTATTGTTATTATATCTGATTTTCCATATTATATTTTAATTTTAATAGTTAATTATGTGTACTTCTAATCATGTTAATAAAATTTGTGAACTTTAATTTTATACTTTCACTATTGTTGTTCATAGGCTTTCTCAACAAAAAATAATGAATGATTACATTCTAATATTCCACATTTTTTAAAATTAATCTACTCTATTCCTCTCTTTTTTGAATGTGTTGTACAAATTTAACACAACAATAAAAAATTCAAATGTGTGTAGTGAAGGAAATGAAAAGGAACAAATTCAGTACAACTCATAGTTAAAATAAAATATTAATGACTTTGGGATGTGTAATGATACACCACTTCAAGTTATAGAGCACACTTGATCAAATTTAAAGCTTGTGCATTGTCAAAATAATAGAGCTATCATGGGAGGGTTTTGGAACTAGTGAATTTGCTTTTTTTAGTCCACATTGTATTTCAAAGGATATTAACATGTACTATATCTTAAATTGGAATAGCCAATAAGAAATAGTGCTAATGAGATTTCAAAGGATGTGGCCCATACTTAGGTTTTAATGGTCTTGTGCATGGGGTAAATACCCTTCTTGAGATCTTGCAATCAAAGTTATCAACATGAAGGATGATGTTGAGAAATATTCAAAAGAGGCTACACATATAGGATACAAGTACATGTGTATGTGAACAAGGTAAAACTAAGTTTTCAATGAAATAATGGACCATGTAATGTAACATCTAGAATTTGTAGCTACTTAAACAAGTATAAATTAGTTTTTAGCCATTTAAAAATTGGTACAACCTATGATTATATGGATATAGTGAAAAATATTGATGATCATTTGAGTGTATGCATAAGATGTGACACTAATGAAAATATAATGATTCATTATATCTAAATTAACCATGTAAATGAAATAGGATGTGAAATTTTTAAGGGGTTAAAAATAATATTAAGACCAATAGACTACTACACAAGGGATAATGTTTTCTATAATATCAATTTAAAATATGATTGAGATGAAGAATGAAGTATATGGTCATAGAGACATAGTATAAGGCATTTCTTAATTGACATAGAAAATTTGAAGAGATGGTGCATTCAAAAGAATATTGGAGCTACCATAGAAATGTAATGTAGTGTGCAACACTTTAATTTAAAGAGTTGTGCAAGACTAAAATAATGGAATAGAACTATAAAATCATGAAAAAAATATATAACCATGTAAAATAAAATTGAACCATAGATTCTCTTCCAAATATAAAAAATTATTGCACAAAAAAAATACATATTGGTGCAATCTAGAGAGATTTCCAACTTGAGGTGGTACAAATTTTAAATAATATAATTAGTAGTTGAGTTGAGGCTTTCTCCATTGAGGTATGAGGTAATAAAATATTATGCAACAATTTGATATGGAATGGGATTTCATAGTGATAATTATCTCAAGTGATGTGTACCATGAGCTAATAGCATATTGCTATGGTTATGGGAAGATATAAGCTAGGTGTAATCCAAGGAGAAAGGACATAGGGTTCTATGAATAAAAAAAAAGTATGGATGACCATCTACATGCATTAACAAAAATTCCAATATGTGGTGAAAACCATATGATAGTCCAATGTGAAGAATAGATCCCATAGGATAAGAGATTACATGAAACAATCAATACAAAGGTTAACAAGCTTTTTAAGTTGCATGACAATCTTAATAATGATGTATACTATTTATTCTATTACAACCCATGAAATTTGGCCATAATTTAATTATAGAATATTTTTTTTAAATATAAATAATGTAATAGACAAGGTTGTAGGCCACATAGGTAGAGGAATGAAGAAAAAACACTTGAATTTCAATGCAAGTAATATGTTTCAAGATGGTACACCCCATTTTAGACTGACTAAGTTATTTATTAATGATACAATTTAAGAATTTCACAACATTTTATTATGTGTAGGAAAATATCGAGAATTAATTTGAATGGAGTTTATTATTGTTGGGATAGAAATGAATTCAACTTGTCAGATGTAGCATAGAGCTTAGATAATCAAGAGAATATTAGACGAAAAATCATGACTTTAATTTTTTAACCAACATTTAGGATATGTTAAATATGGATCACTAAATGATAAATAAAGTTTATTTAGGATCTGTTTGAGATATAACATGTGATTCATTGAATCTAGATTATTACATTGAGCCCATACATTCAATTGTTATAAGTGTTTAAAATATTTGTGTTAATAAAAAAATACAAAATACATTAAAAGGATACTTATTAGTTAAGAGGTTCATTACTCCAATTCTTACTCATGTATTTTTGTGAATGAAATTTTCTTCTATGTTCTTATGTTATTTTTATTATTATTATTTATTATGGTGTGGTGTGTTGCAAGAACCTAATTTAGGGATGCCTATTCTTAGCTTATGGCCTTTTAATTTCACTAAATTAATTTTAATATTTATCTATTTTCCCCTCTTAGTTGAGTTTAGGTTAGAATAAGTGAGGATTCAACCACCCTAACCTAGAAATTTATCTATAGGTCATGTCCTACTCATATATTTGTCGATACTTATTAGTCTTGCACAATGAATTTACCCCAAAAGAATAGTTAGATATTCAACAATATGCACAAGCTCCTCCTTGGTCATAACCTTGATTGATAATTTGGGGCATATAAGAGGTGAATAAAATTCCTATAGATGAAACACTTATACTAAAATTAATCTATACATGTTATATATTTACCATAATCTTCTTGTCCTTATTGAAACTCATATTCCACTTGTATTTTTCAAGGTGTTGTTGTACATGTTAAGATTTTATTATGAAGATAATACTATAGTTTTCCACTAGTACAAAAACATCAATAAAATACTGAAAAAACTACTAAAACTTGCTTATAAATGACTAAACATGGTCACGCGACCAGTAGTAGTTTATTGCCAGTCATTTATAACATGGCCGAATTGATGACTAAACTATTTTTAATCATTTGGTTGATCGATTTGGTCGTTGATTTAGTCACCTGATTGATCAATTTCGTCATTGATTTAGTAATCTGATTGATTGACTTGGTCATTGATTTAGTCATCTAATTGATCGATTTGGTCATTGATGTAGTCGTTAATTTGATTGATTTGGCAGTGTGAATTTAGTCGTTAATTTAGTCGTTGATAGTTTTAAACTGGTCACTTAGTCAGTCATTTTTATTCACTGGTATAATTTGTTGTTAATTTAGTCATTGATTGATGTTAACTGGTCACTTATTTTCATCCATTGGTAGTGTATTTAGTCATTAATTTTAATCATCATTTTGATCAATTTGGTAGTTTATTTAATTGTTTTGTTCATTGATTTCTATCAATTGGTAGGTGTATTGATACATTGTTTATTAATTGCATAATCATTATATTTAGTCCTATTTATTCATTGATTTATGTTAGTTGGTAGTATATTTAGTCAATTGGTAGTTTATTTAATTGTTTTCATTCACTGATTTTTGTCTATAAGTGTTGGAAATGAGACAATGCTTTAATTGAGGTTTAAACATATAAAAACATAATCAATCATTCGTTTGCACATAATGAAATAGCTATGAAGAAGGCAAAATGTTGAAATTTTATTGAGAAAACATGTTCTTACAATAGATACAAGACAAAAATGTGTCTTTTCTTTAAAAAATGTATTGTTACAAAGTGTGTTTCTTAGTGTTGTGACTAAGAAAACTGAGTTACAATGCCTCTTTTTTCTTATGCAAGATATTACAAATTTGATGACAATTCTATGTTGCAACTTATTTGCAACTGCACATACATGTATGTTGCACTCTCTGCGACTTTTCCTCTTCTCTACACCTCTTTATCTGCTTTGTATTTACTTCTT
This sequence comes from Sequoiadendron giganteum, assembly GCA_007115665.2. NCBI lineage: Eukaryota > Viridiplantae > Streptophyta > Pinopsida > Cupressales > Cupressaceae > Sequoiadendron > Sequoiadendron giganteum. Next base: position 147,629,413 of record CM021109.1, on the reverse strand, counting down.
TTTTTGCACCCCTTTTCTCTGCATCTATTGCTTACAAAGCAACATAACCCCTCTTCTATAATGCACCAGTTTGAATGAGTGAAACCCAAACAAAAAGAGAAATACATAAGCAAGGGGTTTTACATTACAGGTGCAGTAAGATACAACATTCATTGTTCTACTCACATAATGTACACCCAAATCAGATTTTATGGTTTTTTTTGGGGTTCAACTTATTCAGGCTCAATACATTCTTTGTCTGCAACTTCACTCTCCACACTCTACTGTTGCTAACCCTTCTTTTTCTCTTTTGCACTTACGGCTAACACTCTGTGATTTTTTTCAAATATTTTAATGGTCCCCGTGTGAAGTTCCCTTCTTTCTCTTTCAAATGGATAGCTCGATCTATTTTGTCTAGATGAGGAAGGGGTATGTTACTTGTGACCTATAAAATACTTACATTTGCATCTCCTGTTCCCTTCAATTTGACTCCATGTATAATATATAGTGAGTGAATCTGCCCAATGCCCACAGCAGCACCATCATACAAATCCAACACCTTAACTTCATCCCCTTCTTAGAGTTTATCAATAAATGTTTGCAAAAACAAAAAAAAATACACATTATATTAAGATATAAAACACACATTATATTTTTTTTGACAACTGTATGTAATGTCTTATGTCTTGGAACAAATCAGTTTTTGTATGTGCTTTTATAAAACACTCTATTACAACTAAGATCTAAGCTTACATATGTAAGTTATATGTTCTCCCTTATTTCCATAATCTATGTATACTAGCTAATTACACTTCACTACTATTCTAACCAACTTCTATCAAATAGGTAATGATTGCCCTTATTTACATAATAAAACAACCATTACTTGAATAGTACTTACTTGCATGTGGTTTCATAGAATTCACCTTGAGTTCAACATGACTACCACCATGAATATCATGTGCATTCTCATTGAGTTCGTCATCATAACCACTATCGTCATTGTAGAAATTAAGTTGTACAACTTTGCAGAGAGTTGTATTGACAAGGCCTTTTTCTTTTTGTCCTTCTTTCATATAAGTGCTCTACATCGTGTGGTTTAATCATCATGCAAAAATTAATATAATTCAAGTAAAAAATGCAAAAGCTATAAATTTTTGTCCAAAAGAACATTTTAAGCATGAAGAATTACAAAACATTGGGATAGATAACTAACAACTATTATAATAATTACCTCAACTTTAGCACAACTAAGATGACTGTGATGCGCATTCTTGTCCACTTCATCACTATCAATATTAGTAGCTCTATTGACACCATGAAGGTGTTTTTGTTTTTCTATTGCTTTGAAAAAAATTCTCTGCATGTGGTTTAACCATCATGCAAAAAAATATACAAAGCATTCAATATTCAAGTAAAGAATGCAAGCTATAAATTTGTCCAAAAGAACATTTTCTAGATCTCTCCAACAATAAAGAAACTGGATCAAATTCTCCTATGCTCATATTTCAATAATCTACATATTAAGGGGAATTTGTATATAGAACTACCAAACAAGAAGAAATGAGATCAATAGAGCCTCTTACCTCATCTAAATCCATAAATTTATGCTCATTCCATGCAGAAACCATAGGGTTAACGGTTTCAACCAACTTACTGACTGAGACCTAATATGCAACTCATTACCTTTTGGTACCCTAGTTCATATGAGTTGACATGATCTACAAAGGCTCCTACTGGGCATTGGACAGATGGCTATGAAATCTTTGTTGACGAACTAGATTTCAACTTCATCTTACTCTTAGATTTACTAGCATCTAGTGTTGCCATATAATTGACAATATGTTTTGCACCTGCTTCTCTATTACTGTAACTTTCCACCTAAAATACAATGTCAATTTCAACATATAGTCAGTTCAATAAAAAATCAAAATAAATAACACAATGTAAATTGAACCAAAAAGCCATACACTTACTGAAATTTTTTCCATTTTGGCATGTAACCTGCCTTGGCCAAATGTATATCCAACCCTCACATTATCTCTTTCTCTCTTGCCTTTGTTACTCTTTACCAAATATTCTTCAGAATGCATACTTTATCTCAATGCCTCCCACTCTTTGGGAGATAGACTAGAGTCAAACCTCTATTTTTCCAACATGATTGTTTTTCTACAATTGTATCTATAATTGTTCATCAAAATTCTCATCCTTTGCTTGTAATATTTTCTAGAGATTTGTCCACTAGTAGTCTCAAAAGCATTTTCCATTTTTTGTATAACATTTTCCACAGCTCGTGGATCTTGCCTTGTAAAATTTTATTTGCAAATATCCAAATGGGCCCTACATCTTACACCCAACTCATTGGCCCACTTTACAACATTTGGCCCAATGGGCTCACCATCTCTCGATACCTCAAGCAAGAATGGCTTCTTGCCTTCTAATTTTCTTTATTTTGCATCCCTCTTTGTCGATTTGTATAAATCTTGACTCAATCTTTGTCTTTTGACAAAATCATCCACATCTTCTATTAAATTACCACTACCAGTATTTATGGCTGATCCACTAGTTCTATCAAAAGTTCTAGATGCAGCAGGTGCACTTTGAGGCACACCAGATGCAAGCGGTCTCTCTTCATCACTTTCATTAGCCAAAACTTCATGCTCCTTGGCCACATCAGGTGTGGCATGAGTAGGTATATTAGTACTAGTCTCCATAGATTCCACATTATTAAACACATCCTTTAATGTTGAAAAAATCATCTGCAAATCTGATGTTCCTTTGCCCAGATGTTTTCAATAATCTCTCTTAAACTCTGTCCTAAGAGATCATCACAACGTTGCACATCACCATGTGCTATATCACGCTGCACATCACCATGTACTATATCAGGCTGCACATCACCATGTGTTATATTAGGTTGCACATCACCATGTGCCATACCAGGATGCACATCATCACAACTATCATTTTCACCAACTGCATTTTTTGAATCACAAAAGCGTCAGCTTCTACAAGATGGCAGCACTGTATCTTTTTTTTCCTTTAGTTTTTTCTCCATATTTTCTTTGCACTCTTTTTGTTTCCTATAAAACAAAAACAAAATATCATATTATGTCTTATATACATAAAGCTCTTACCTATAAAATTTCATTAAACACTATTAAACAAATAATATACTACTTAGTGGATTTACAACTTGCCTTTTTGAACCAAGACTCAAATAATATTCATTATTCTTGGCCACTTTTTCAGTACGTGTGCGCTCATATTCTATCTTTGGAATTTCAACATTATGATCACTATCAGCTAATTTATGTCTTGCATTCCTTGTCTTCATTTCCTGAAGTCCATATAAACAATAATGTATAAATCAACAACTTGAATCAGTAAAACTTTATTGAGTTCATAAGTTGATAACTGTTGACTTTCCAATCTGATGATAACTGCAAATGGAAACTTAAAATAGAATTCATTTTACATATTAAAAAGAATTTGTAGTCAAAAACCAAGAAGATGTTTACAATTACAAGCATCAGATAAATTTTCCTTAGGGATATATTCACAAGAGAAGAACTCATAAAAACATAACACAAGCAGGATGAAGGAAAAACATAGTCTAGTTCATCCTGAGGTGTGTTAGAACCTTAAAAAATTTCCTAGTTCCATCATCACAATTAACCTTGAGCTCACTGACCTGAGCCTCGACCCTTATATTGCTTTTCATTTTTTACTAAACATATAATTTTTTTAGGTCTAACTGACACTGAAAGACCTATACAAAGCCAAAAATTCATCATATATATACTTAAGAGAAAACATGTCCATCTAAAAACATTCCAAATCCCTTAACAGTTTGTTACTGCAATCCCTCAATAGTAATTTGAACCCTTGGCGGGTTGGTGGTGTGTAACAGACAACATGAAGATATTTACCGCCATATTGCAGAAGTATTATGATGAGGACGTAGTTGGGCGGTATGAGAATTTAAATACATCATAAACCACCATACTGTGAGAAGGAAAAATGAAGGGTGCGGTATAGCGGGGAATAACCCGCCATCCCGGGTAAACCCACAAAACTAGTTTACAATTCCAGTGAGGAAGGAAAATTACAAAAATGCTCCTATGAAAAAAAAAACCTTTTTAGGGGATCGTACGAACTAGGGTGTTCAAATGGACCCAAAAGGGGCTCGAATGGACCTTGGTTCGAGCAAACCATTAAATGATGGGACTCACTTTTCTTGCATTTTTTTATGAAGAAGGCAATGGAAAATTGAATATAAGAGGGGGTTCGCTCGAACCTGGGTTCATTCGAACCCCCCCTTTTCCCCCTTCTCCCCCTCTAGCACCAATTTTTTGTAGAATTTTTCCCTTTGAAGCTCGAGTTGAGGATGAAAATGGAGGAGACTTCACAAACCCAACTGGATGATGGTAGTTCTCAAAACGATCTATCCATTGAATATAATTTTAATATGTTTTGGCTTTATTATGTGTTTTTTTTTTAGTTTGATTAAACATAAGTTTTTCACCGAAAATCAAGCTCTTTGTTCCGCACATGTGGAAAAATAGCAGATTATCAAAATAAAAATTTGAAAAATATGTTCAAGCTAGGTATTGATGTCCTTGATCGAGTAAAAAAAAATGAATTTCAATACATACAAAAAAAATTATGTTGTATATGGTCTACCTATGTATGAGTTGTAATTGGTTTGACTTTGAAACTTGATTAAGGAAAAAATATTCAATAAAACACTATGAAACCAAATGAACCGGTTAGATATCGTAGTTACAAATCTAAATTTGAAAAAATATAATTTTATCCTTCATATAAAAAAAATTATGTTGTATACGGTGAGCATCACTCCTTAAAAATGGTGTTTACTGATAAAAACTAGTTTTCAAAGGAGATGGAAAAAGAAGTGCAATCTGATTCCAAAAAATTTTAAAATATATATATTTAAAATCTACGGACAAAATTTCACAAATCACTAGTTTGCATCATCTTCAAATTCCTCACAGTTTAGCTACTATAGGTGCCCGAAAGTGAAGATTTAGTTAGAAAAATAAGTTTAGTGTCTAGTTTGGCCAAAAATTGTAAACCAGTATTGTGGGATCACCCTCCCACGAGGAAGATCATAAAGGCATGTGGTAGGGTGGTATGAACCCCTATACTGTGAAAGGATGTAACAAAGCATGTGGTATGGCGGTAAGCCATATGTGACCATTAATGTAAACTGTAGTACCATGGGTTAAACAAGTCAAGCTTGCGGTATAGAGGTAAGGATCCCGCTACCCCGTGGTGAAGTGCAAAGAAGCATGTGGTATAGCGATTTATACCCCTCTATCCCATAGCAGTTATAGAAAGTGGTGGTGATAAAGCGTTATTAGATGCATGAATCACATCAATTGTCTAATCTTGTAAAATCAATGGTGCATGTTCAAACTTGAACTACAAGCAAAATATTTGACGTAAGGTTGATATTAATGTTGACATGACTGAGATCAGATGCCATTAAACCAAGAATTTGATATTCTCTTTGCACGCATTCGCAAAAATTATCGAGCAGGGAGATGGGAGTTCAAGGAGGTTAAGCTTTGCAACCATCATAACCCGAGTACGTGTATAAAACTCTTGTGAATTAAGTTTTATGAGTACAAGATTTTTTGGAATTATGCATTTCATAAGTATAGGAGAAGTAAGATATTTAAACTGTGAATTAAGTTGTACGAGTACAAGATAGTTTGAAATTATGCATTTAATAATTATAGGAGAAGTAAGATAGTTAAACATCATGTCGCCCAAGAAGAAAGAACTTGAAACTAAAAAGGACATCATGTCGCCCAAGAAGAAAGAACCTGTAACTAAAAAGGAAGAATCTAAGCCTAAGGTTAAAAAGAGTTCCTTACAATAGTCTATCTTGGATATACTCCCTAAATCAATTGGTGAGAGAGGATTTAAGAAATTTTTTAATGATGTGGCTCATGGTTGTAGAGATTCCCTTATCCCTATCTTCAGGTGGGAACTTTTCTGGTACTTTTATGACAAAAGGGAGGACAAGATTTCGGTGTCAAATCCATGGGCATTAGATTTGGACAAGTTAATTGTCCCAAAAAAAATTATAGATGTAGAGTTCATCAAAGTATTGGCTCAAAGTTATCATCCTGCTACTAGGTCTGTGAGATTTACGAATGGTTCACCATTAGTTGTGTTGATTAAAGCAGCCATCATTGAATGTTTTGACCTAAACAAGAAAGCCCTGACTAAAATTGATTTGTAAAGAAGTAAAGAAGAATATACTAGATTGAGGAGAACCCATAGAAGTCATGAAGTCCCCATTTACATGAAAAGGGGTGTGAACAATAGGGTGATTTCTATATCCCCTTCTGCTACTGAACCATTTGATGTCTTATATTTCCAATACTATTTCAAGAAAACTTGCTTGGCTCTCTGCCAAGTACTTGGGATAGATGCAGAAGAGCGAATGCCAGTTAGTTTAATGATGATGGCTATGAGGATCCAAAACCTTGAGATGAACATTGAATATGATTTTTCCTCATATCTTGAGAAAGAATTGCATGAAGGATTTCTCCAAGTCAGGGAAAATAGAGCCCCATAACATTCAGGCACTATTCTATGTTGTGCCACCTAATATTATACCAGAATAAAGATAGATGGAGCAAAAGGATGTGTTTGGGTCAGACTGACAAGCAACAGAATTCGCTACCAGTGCAACAATGGTGTTATATATGGGACAACAGATGTAAGAATTCAAATTTTATGATATTCCATGATGAGTTTGTGTAGAGAATTATGAGAGTTCTTGGCCACCAACTGTAATGCCCCACCACGTAACCCTAGAGGACAATGCACTTACAATGGAAGCGTAACATTTTTTTTAAGTGAAATTAACAATAATTAAAGTGAACTACACTTAACGCATACATCCTCTAAGGTATGTGACAACGCTTATATTTGAAACCCACAACATACAAACGTAAACTAATCCATATCATATAAATTATACTCAAGAAATAAAGAACATAGATCCAATATCATTAAACTCATTTCATAAGATTACAAAGTACATAATAAAACCATTCATAAATTATATTCATTCAATATAGCAGTTACATGGCTCATTTCCAAAATGAGGTAGATCATACAAATAATATTACAATTACAATGATACAAGGATTCTCCTCGAATAAAAATGAGGAGTAGTACATAAACATTAACATACAACTAATCCAATAGAACACAAGAGATGGTACAAAGCAACTAGAACATGCGAGCTCTCCAATCTAGAAGATCTCACCATCATGAACATGAAGTGGAAACCCAACGGTGTAAGGTGCACATTCCACCCAACCAAGTGGTACCCGAAGGCCCACCCCTCATGCTAGGAGATAGTAAAAGGGCTTCCTAGGTAAAACCAACAACCTCAAGACACACGAAACCACAAGACTAAACTATACAAGTATAATACATATCATAAAGGTTACATTGCTTCCAGAGTAGAAGAATCAAGTACATCAACTGAACAGTATAAATTGTTGTCATAGGAGGAGTTTCATCACAAAGTCGCATGGGTTATCCTGGCAGATCTTCCTAGGCCTCGGCCCCCATCTTAGGCTATCCTGGTAGCCTCTCACGATCTCCAGCCCCACATGCAAACCGATGTGGAATCAAATATCTTTCAAAGGGACAAGATAATGACCTTACCATTCCAGGCCTTCTCGTCTAGTCTCAAGTATAAATGAGCCCTTGAGCCAATGAGTGAGGCACAATTAACAAGTTAAGTGTTTTAAGACTACCCTTTCCCCTAATACTTTTATTTAATTTTCACTGAATTATCTAACTCTCACATGAGTTATCCTGACACCACTTTATGTGTCATCCCCCATTGAGGGCCACTCCCCTAATGATAACACAAGGATCTAATCCACAAACCAAGGATAGACAAAGTGCACAAAATAGGTATTAAATCCCAACCATAATGCAAGAGGCAACACATCTCATTCATAGTAATCAGGTGTTTAAACTAGATCACAACCAGGTGCACTACCCAAGGAAAAGCAAAGGGCTGAAAAAAATATAACAACCCCCACATAATATTACAACATCTGGAAGGCTTCCACATTCACAACTAACACATTACCCAACTTACGTGGACAAAGGATATCATAATTAAATAAGCAATTCAAGCAGATAATAAAACTATCATTATGATTTCCTTAATCCAATTTCTATTCCAAGAAAACAATAATACATTGCTCAAAATAATCTAACTTAATACAATTTCATTTATAGTCAATAAAGAAATGAAATATAATTATTTAATTCAATTTCCCAATTTACATCTATATAAAAATCAATTTCCCTTTTTAAATCATTTCGTTTTAAAGACATCTAATTCATGCATTTACATGCACCTATTATAAAATTCATTTAAATATATATATTTGAATATATACATAATTATATATGTATTTATATATAATTATGTATATATAAATATATTATTTAAATATTAAAAAACTAATTACAATTTTCCAAAACAATTATTAAATATATATATATATATATTTAAGTATATGTACTTATGCATATATATATGAATATTCTATATTAATATTTATAAAACCAAATAATATAATTGAAATAGAAGGTGGACAAAGGGTTTGGCTGTCATTATTGTTGCCTGGTTGTGTACACAGCCGACCCCCATTGAGGGGTGCACGGCCTGTGAAGGCAGTGTTGGGTGTTGCCTCCATAGTGTCGCCTCCCCTATGGGGGTGGCTATGGGGGTAGCCCCCAGCCCCATAAATTTCAAGCTATAATTTTTTTTTCCCTAAAAATTTTAAACCTACGATTTTAGAAATTGATGTATGGATTTCAATCCATTTTTTCAAAATATTTTTTTACAGGTAAAATTAAAATATGCATATATATATTTATATATGTATATGTATATTTTAATATATATATATATATCACAAAATATTGCTCCAGAAAGAAAACAATAATCTTCTATAGGAAGATCTTTTCCAATATAATCAGAGGTTTTCTATAAATTTTCTATATAATCATTCTGGGAATTCTATTGTTCAAAATAATACAAGAATTTAATTTGAGGCTCAAAATATTTCACGACAATCTTTCCAATTTCCAAAACATATTAAAGCTTTAAAACAAATAAAATTTTCTTCATTGTACAGGCAATCTTTTCCAATTTGAATTTTAATAAAAATAATAAAGAACCTATTTCAGATGCTTGAAAAATTGAAGTTTGAAGTAGAGCCTCGCCTTCAAATTCCAAAATTATCAAAGCCTCTTCCAAAATAATCCTTTTTTCCATAAAATTAAAAATAAAACCAGAGCCAATATTCTGAGAACTTCTTCCAATTTTTAACAACCACAAAATACCATTTTCATTCTCGTGAAATAGCCTCTTTCCCCTCTTTCAGTTAACACAATGATTCACTCCATGAATTATTTTCCAACACTAGATTTCAATTTTCTAATTCATGTCACAATCGCAAAATATCTTTCCAAATGAAATCCTAAGATATTTCCTCTAAGATATTTTTAAAAATATTTGTTTATTTAATAATTTAAAATCAAATATTAATTTTAATTATCCATTCAATTAAATTCACAACTTTATTTAATTAATTAAATAAAACTTTTATAATCTAACAATTTTGATATCAAATTTAATCTAATTAATTTTAATCACTATGTAGAATAAATTTAATCTAAATAGTTAAATTACTTTACAAAATAAATTAAATCTAATTAATTAAATCAAATTTAAAGCTTCTAACAAAATTTATCACTATTAAATAAATAATCAATTTAAAACATTATAAACATTAATTAACTTTAATTTCCCACAGAGCATACCTTGCAAAAAAATTAAACGACAAGGCAAACGGGAACAACATGATAACAAATCATGACCAAAACAAGGATTGACAACATATAGTGACTAGGATTGTGGTTGGACAAGGAAACCCTGTTACTACCTCCCAATCAACTATTTTGTTGGGCAATGGACACACTCAAACCTGTTAATCTAGGTGGAGTCGATGTTTTGTACCTACAATCCTGCAATCAAAACATATGGCATACATGTATATAGATCATGAACAATCACACCATGAAGGAAAAATCATGGAATCGCAGGGCATTCGCAAGCGAGTGATGCAATCTCGTCCCCTTCACCAATACAGTGTCACATCAAAACTGACGAAATTAAAATATCAAATAACTACAGATGAACATATATAAATAGCAACTCACATAATCAACTATGCTAACCAGAGAGCATGTCATAATCAATAATCATCTAAATAGTGTACCATCACATCTCAATATAAAAACCATCATCGTTATAATGTCAGCGATCAAATAACAACATCATAGTATCATAATCTATCAAAATAAATGCACTGTCTGAAAACATAAGAAAATCAGAGGGGTGATACATCCTCCCCCCCAAGGATCAGGCTTACTCTTGGAAGCATGCGAACAAATATGGATAGAGCTCTCTCATCCTAGTCGCATCCTCCCAAGTAATCGATGTATCATCTCTCGGATCCCACTGGACCCTAACCTGCTCAATATCTCAACCCCTGAGGGCGAGTCTCCTATGCTGCATGATAGCCACGGGCTCCAAAGCCAACTACCCGTCCTCTACTTGTAAGGCATTCCAATCAAGGATAAGCTATTGGTCCATGTGCATGGAATATGCTATGTATGCGAGTCTCCTGTGTTGCATGGAATATGTCGTGTATGCACGAGAGACTGGGCAGCAAAGCAAGATGATAAGCTACTAGTCCAAAATTCTCAAGAATCTCAAATAGCCTAATGAAGTGAGGTGCGAGCTTAGAGCCCTTCCCATAACATATTAGACTCTTTCACGGATGCACTCATAAAAAGACTCGATCACCTACTACAAACTGATGGTCCACCCAATGCGCATCTGCATACTTTTTTTGCCTATCCTATGCAGCAACCAAATGTTCCCTGATCAGGATCACCTACTGCTCCATGTCCTGAAGCATCTCAAGACCCAATAAAACTTTGTCCTCTAACCAGTCCCAACTCAAAGGAGTCTGACACGGTCATCCATACGATGCCTGGAAAGGAGGCATACCAATCAAACTCTGATAGTTGTTATTATTTGCAAACTTCACTAAATGGAGATAGTCCTCCCATCGTGTTTGTTGGTCCATCACCTACATATGTAACATATCCTCGAGGATCTAGTTGACCCTCTCGGTCTATCCATCTGTCTCAAGGTGATACACTAAACTAAAGTTCAACTGTGTCCCAATGGCATGTTGCAATGACATCCAAAGAGCGGAGGTGAACACAGGATCCCTATCAGAAATGATCTAATGAGGAATATCATGCAACCTAAGAATATCTCTCATAAACACTCTAGCAATGGACAAAGAATTATAGGATGAACGAACAAGTGAGAAGTGTGCTACCTTCGTCAACCTATCCACCGTCACCATAATGGCATCGTGTCGTCGCGAAGAGTTGGGTAACTCAACAATGAAATCCAACAAGATTATATCCCATTTCCACTCTGGCACCAAATGTGGTTGCAGAAGTCCTGTCGGATGTTGATGTTCAGCCTTCACTCGCTGACACTCCAAATACCTCAACAAAAATTCAGTGATGTCTCACTTCACACCTACCTAGAAGTAAAGTTGTCACAAATTGGCATGCATCTTCTTCACTCCAGGATGATCTGAATAGGGTGCCTGGTGTCCCTTTTTCATAACCAAGGTATGAATATCTCTAGAAGATAGAACATAAATGTGTCCCATGTGTCTCAACAAACCATCTGACTCTAGAGAATAACCTGAGAATTTTCCCTCAAGAGTCTTGCATGTCTCTATCTCTGATCTCACCTCCTGATACTAGTTGTCTACAGGAAGTGTAGAAAGGATTTGACTCCTTAAATCCACACCAAGAGTCACCACTGACAACTCGTGTCTCCATCTACTAAGAGCGTCGGCAACTACATTCTCCTACCCTTGGATGAACTTCACCTTGAAGTCATACTCACAAAGGAACTCCATCCATCGCCTCTACCTGGAATTAAGATCTGGTTGCATAAAGATGTATTGTAGGCTTTGATGGTCACTATGCAACTCAAATTTGTGCCCCAATAGGAAATGTCTCCACCTCATCAAAGCATGTACTACCGCTGCTAACTCAAGATCATGTGTGCAATAATTCAACTCATGATCCTTGATTTTTCAAAACTCATACACTATAACTCGACCATCTTGCATCAAGACTACTCCTAATCCCTCCAAATATGTGTTTGTACAGACAACAAAATCTCCAGTAGGATCAGGTATCGCAAGAATCGGTGCAATGGTCAACCTCTCCTTCAGAGTTTGAAATGTTGCCTCACACTGCTCTAACCAGATGAATCTCTTCCCTTTCCTCTAAAGAGAAGTGATAGGATGTCCTATCCTCGAGAAACCCTAAACAAAACATCTGTAATAACCTATTAAACCCATGAAACTATGTATCTCTACCACATTAATGGGCATAGGCCAATCAATGATCACTTAGATCTTCGAAGGATCCACTGCAATACCCTCTCCTGATATCACATGTCCAAGGTACTTAACCTCGGTTTGAAAGAAATCGCATTTGGACAGGTTAGCGTATAATTTATTGTCTCTCAAACACTGAAAAACCTGCCTCAGATGCTCCTCATGCTCCTCTACTGTCATGGAATAGATCAATATGTCATCAAGGAATACCAGTACAAATCTATCAAGATATGTGTGAAAGACTTCGTTCATCAAGCTCATGAATACAGATGGTGCATTCGTCAACCCGAATGGTACCACTATAAACTTGTAGTGATCGTAACGAGTCTGAAATGTTGTCTTATGAATGTCAGAATCAAATATACATAGCTGATGGTACCCTGACTTAATATCAATTTTTGAAAAGACCGTAGCACCCTTCATCTGATCAAACAAATCATCGATCCTAGGTAAGGGATATTGGTTCCTAATTGTCACTTTACTCAGATGATGGTAGTTTATGCAGAATCAGAGAGATACATACTTCTTCACAAAAATTACTGGTGCTCCCCAAGGTGAAACACTAGGACGGATGAAACCCTTCGCTAGAAAAACCTCCAGCTGCAAGCGGAGCTCCTTAAGATCCTGTTAGTCATACGGTACGAAGCTCATGAAATAGGCTCAGATCTAGGTATAAGTTCAATCTTGAAATCAATATCATGTTGAGGTGGCATTCCTAGAATCTCACTGGGAAATACATCTGCATACTGCTGAAGTATGGGGTGGCTATCAAGTGAAATCTTCTCGTCACTATCTCCCAACTCCAAGTCATCTACTATCATTGCAAACAAATGACAGCCCTAACATACACATCTCCTCAACTGCATAGCCGAGATCATCCTCAGTGATATGGGTATCTAAACTCCCACTATCTCGACCTCCCTACCAGATACATCAATGCATCAAATTGACTTGCATCGACAGTCAATAACGGCTTTGTGAGCCTCTAGCCAATCCATCCCTAAGATGATGTCATACAACCCCAATGGTATAATGTGGATGTCTACTTTAGTGTAAAAGGATCCAATCTCCAATTTACAATCATGTACTAGAGAATGCACTGCAACTTTATCATGGAAAACCAATTCGACCTGCCACCTAAATTCCTGCTTAACTACCCTCAGTCTACAACGCGCTACGACAGATGATGAAATAAATGAATCTGATGCTCCTAAATCAAATAAAATGGTAACCTTGTTACCTTATAACATACCCGAAGTCTCTACCACTATGCTTTGATGATCAGCCTTGTGGTTTTCAACCACAACAAATACTCGATGACCTCTGTCCACATCTCCAACAATTGGCTCTAACACCGCTGGCCTCTGAGTATAACCTAATGTTCCCTTATTGGGACACTGTCGCGCTATGTGACCCTATTGGCCACAAGAAAAACATCATGTACCCCTGCCGAATCCTCTACCTCTAGGAGGTGCGCTTGACTGCTGAACGCTACCCCTATTATAGGTAGATTGTGTACTCTATGCCAGCTACTCATAATTGAAGCATTTGACCCACCTCTTGTTTTTGTCACCCCTTGACTGATATCTGTCACCCTGTCTAGGCTGGAAATTCTTCTATTTCCCTTGTAAATTTTGATGTTGGCCACTCTGTGCAGGCACCTTTTGTGTCCTAGGTGGTCCAACTCCCTGAGCTTGGCCACTACGTGAACTAGGTCCTGTAGTTGAAGCATTGCCTATCTATACTCCAATATGTCCACCCAACACCATCAAAAAATTCTCCTCCACCAGTTTGGCCTTCTCTACTGCTGTCTCCATGGTCTTGGGTTTGAAAACCCGAACACCACCACTGATCTAAGCATTTAAGCCCCTAATGAAGTGTTGAACTAGCATGCCCTCATCATCACCAATACCAGTGTATTGTTTGAGCTCATAGAATCTACGCTCATACAATTCTACTGGCATGGCCATCTATTGCAGAGTATGAAACTCATCTCCACGACACTATCACCAATGGTCAGATAGGAATCTCACTCTAAATCTCTCGATGAACATATCCCAAGAAACTGAATCAATGTCAATATAGAGCTTTTTCTCCTCCAATGTCCACTAGGTAGATGCGAATTCTTGCAAGTGCATGATAGCACATCTGGCCTTGGTGTTGCTACTATAAGGGTGCAAAGCAAAACACCGATTCAATTATATCAACCATGTCTCAGCCTCTAGTCCGCTGCTAGAACCATCGAAAGTGGGAGGACAGGCTCTAAGTAGGTCTCTCATATGAGTGGTTGTGACCACCTCCTGTTGTGTTGGAACCTCTCTTTGTCTAGGGGATCTCTCTCCCTCACCAATATCTATCTGATCTTTATCCTACCTTGGTCCAAGGTGAGCAAGAGTCTCCTCTAACAATCGACACAACTGAGCGCCCTCGATCCTTGGTGGATCCTGATTCTGGTCACCGCGTCCCGGAGCATTTTGGGAAGCCTGTTGTTCATCACGATCTGAGTCATGGGGAACATGGGGAGGTGAGTCATGTTGACTACCTTTGTGGCTACCTTCTCAGCCTCGATCGTGACCTCTACCGTGACCTCCCCTAGGTGGCATGATCCTACACAGACATACCAAGGTATAAGACAAGGTAACACAAATCAAATCCTATGCAACTAACACCTTAATGGGTTCAACATTATCCCAAAGCACCTAGTGTTTAAACTTGGGCTCTGATACCATCTGTAACACCTCGCCACATAACCCTAGAGGATGATGCACTTATAACGGAAGCGTAACAATTTTTTTTTTTAAGTGCAATTAACAATAAGTAAAGTGAACTACACTTAACACATACATCCTCTAAGGTATGCGACAACGCTTACATTTGAAACCCATAACATACAAAAGTAAACTAATCCATAGCATATAAATTATACTCAAGAAATAAAGAACATAGATCTAATAACATTTAACTCATTTCATAAGATTAAAAAGTACATAATAAAACCATTCATAAATTGTATTCATTCAATATAGCAGTTACAAGGCTCATTTCCAAAATGAGGTAGATCATACAAACATTATTGTAATTAAAGTGATACAAGGATTCTCCTCGAATACAAATGAGGAGTAGTACATAAACATTAACATCCAATTGATCCAATAGAACACAAGAGATGGTACAAAGCAACTGGAACATGCGAGCTCTCCAATATGGAAGATCCCGCCATCATGAACATGAAGTGGAAACCCAACGGTGTAAGGTGCACGTTCCACCCAACCAAGTGGTACCCGAAGGCCCACCCCCCATGCTAGGAGATAGTAAAAGGGCTTCCTAGGTAAAACCAACAACCTCAAGACACAGGAAACCACAAGACTAAACTATACAAGTACAATACATATCATAAAGGTTACATTGCTTCCAGAGTAAAAGAATCAAGTACATCAACTGAATAATATAAACTATTCCCATAGGAGGAGTTTCATCACAAAGTCACATGGGTTATCCTAGTAGATCTTCCTAGGCCCTAACACCCATCTTGGGTTATCTTGGTAGCCTCTCACAATCCTCGGCCCCACATGCAAACCGATGTGGAATCAAATATCTTTCAAAGGGACAAGATAATGACCTTGCCATTCCAAGCCTTCTCATCTCATATCAAGTCTAAACGAACCCTTGAGCCAATGAGCAAGGCACAATTCACAAGTTAAGTGTTTTAAGACTACCCTTTCCCCTAATACTTTTATTTAATTTCCATTGAATTATCTAACTCTCACATGAGTTATCTTGGCACCACTTTGTGTGTCGGCCCCCATTGAGAGTCACTCCCCTAATGACAACACAAGGATCTAATCCACAAAACAAAGGTAGACAAAGTGCACAAAATGGATATTAAATCCCAACCATAATGTAAGAGGCAACACGTCCTATTCATAGTAATCAGGTGTTTAAACTGGATCACAACTAGGTGCACTACCCAAGGAAAAACAAAGTGCTAAACAAAATATCACAACAACCCCCACATAATATTACATCTAGAAGGCTTACACATTCACAACTAACAAATTACCCAACTTACGTGGACAAAGGACATCATAATTAAATAAGCAATTCAGGCAGGTAATAAAACTATCATTATGATTTCCTTAATCCAATTTTCATTCCAAGAAAACAATAATACATTGCTCAAAATAATCTAGCTTAATACAATTTCATTTATAGTCAGTAAAGAAATTAAATCTAATTATTTAATTCAATTTCCCAATTTACATATATATAAAAATCAATTTCCCTTTTTAAATAATTTCATTTTAAAGACATCTAATTCATGCATTTGCATGCACCTATTATAAAATTCATTTAAATATATATATTTGAACATATACATAATTATATATGTATTTATATATAATTATATATATATATATATATATAAATATTTTATTTAAATATTTAAATATTAAAAAACTAATTACAATTTTCCAAAACAATTATTAAATATATATACACATATATATATACATAAATAAATATATATTTAAGTATATATATACTTCTGCATATATATATGCATATTATGTATTAATATTTATATAACCAAATAATATAATCGAAATAGAAGGTGGACGAAGGGTTTGGCTGCCATTATTGTTGCTTGGTTGTGTACATAGTCGACCCCCATTGAGGGGTGCGCAGCCTATGAAGGCAGCACTGGATGCTACCTCCACAAGGTTGCCTCCCCTATGGGGGTGGCTGTGGGGGTAGCCCCAACCCCGTAAATTTCAAACTATAAAAAAAAATCCATAAAAATTTTAAACCTGCGATTTTAGAAATCGTTGTATGAATATCAATCCGTTTTTTCAAAATAAATTTTTACAAGTAAAATTAAAATATGCATATATATTTGTATGTATATATATATATATATATACATATATATATATATATATATATATATATATATATATGTATGTATATATATATATATATACATACATACATATATATATATATATACATACATATATATATATATATACATACATATATGTATATATATGTATGTATATATACATACATATATACATACATATGTATGTATATATATATGTATACATATGTATATATGTATATATATATGTATGTATATATATACATATACTATGTATATATATATCAAAATGATTGCTCCAGATGAGCAATTTTTCTACAGGGAAATATTTACAAATTTACCAAGGTTTTTAATTTCCCAAGCCAAATAAATCTAATTGGAAAAAAGAAAACAATAATCTTCTACAGGAAGATTGTTTCCAATACAATCAGAGGTTTTCTGCAAATTTTAACAAGAAGATTAAAATCAATTCCTACAGAGGTTTTCCAAATTTTCTATATAATCATTCTAGGAATTCGATTGTTTTAAAACAATTCATCTTTTCAAAAGAATACAAGAATTTAATTTGAGGCTCAAAAGCTTTCACGGCAATCTTTCCAATTTCCAAAACATATTAAATTTTTCAAACAAATAAAATTTTCTTCATTGTATAGGCAATATTTTCCAATTTGAATTTAAATAAAAATAATAAAGAACCTGTTTCAAATGCTTGAAAAATTGAAGTTGGAAGTAGAGCCTCGCCTTCAAATTCCAAAATTATCAAAGCCTCTTCCAAAATAATCCTTTTTTCCATAAAGTTGAAAATAAAACCAAAGCCAATATCCTGAGAACTTCTTCCAATTTTCAACAACCACAAAATACCATTTTCATTCTCGTGAAATAGCCTCTTTCCCCTCTTTCAATTAACACAATGATTCACTCCATGAATTATTTCCCAACACCATATTTCAATTTTCTAACTCATATCACAATCCCAAAATATCTTTCCAAATCAAATCCCAAGATATTTCATCTAAGATATTTTTTAAAATATTTGTTTATTTAATAATTTAAAATCAAATATTAATTTTAATTATCCATTCAATTAAATTCACAAGTTTATTTAATTAATTTAAATAATTAATAAATAAAACTTTTATAATCTAACAATTTTGATATCAAATTTAATCTAATTAATTTTACTCACTATGTAAAATAAATTTAATCTAAATAATTAAATTACTTTACAAAATAAATTAAATCTAATTAATTAAGTCTAATTTAAAGCTTCTAACAACATTAATCATGATTAAATAAATAATCAATTTAAAACAGTATAAACATTAATTAACATTAATTTCCCACAAAGCATACCTTGCAAAAAAATTAAACGACAAGGCAAATGGGAACAACATGATAACAAAGCATGACCAAAACAAGGACTGACGACACACTCTGACTAGGGTTGTGGTTGGACAAGGAAACCCTGCTACTACCTCCTAATCAACTATTTCGTTGGGCAATGGACATGCTTAATCATGTTAATCCAAGTGGAGTCGATGTCCTATACCTGCAATCCTGCAATCAAAACATATGTCGTACATGTATATAGATCATGAACAGTCACGCCGTGAAGGAAAAATCATGGAATCACAAGGCACTCGCAAGCGAGTGATGCAATCCCATCCCCTTCACCAATACAGTGTCACATCAAAACTGACGAAACTAAAACATCAAATAACTACATATGAACATATATAAATGTCAACTCACATAATCAACTATGCTAACCAGAGAGCATGGCATAATCAATAATCATCTAAATAGTGTACCATCACATCTCAATATAAAAACCATCATCGCTATAATGTCAACGATAAACTAACAACATCATAGTATCATAGTCTATCAAAATAAACGAACTATCTAAAAATATAAGCAAATCAGAGGGGTGCTACACCAACCACCAAGACTACACACACTTGTGCTACAACTATTAAGACCTTTGACTTTGAAATTTGAGCAAGGCTATACTCATAACTTCATTGATTGGTTTTTTCTACCAGATACCACAATAATAAGGATTTATGGATGCCCATAGGCCCCACATATACTACCAAAGTTCTCCCCCCTTTGATTCGCCTTTTTAGAGTTCATGTGGAAAATTCTATGGATGGAAAAGGATGTCATGAATAAATAAAGGAAGGGTGCATTTCTACCCAATTGGACAACATGTGGGGAACTATCAGTGGGATCTGATACACTTGAAGAGTTGCAAAATTATCTAAAAACAAGGTACTCTTTAGAGTCTAGAAAGGAAAGAGCTTTTGACCCTGAGGGTCACATGAGTTTTGTAAGACACGCCATCCTTACCAAGGCTATGGTTATTCACCAGATTGATTATGAAGAAGATTTAACCAAAAAAAAATTCAATCCTCAAGAGGTATATGAGAGGAGGAGATGAAAAGGCTTGAGGAAGAACTTGAAAGATTAAGCATGGTGATTTCTTGGGGTGTTTTGTAGAGGAATCAGATCCTCTCAAGAGGATTGATATGATAATTGGTAAGTTTCATAAATTATTTAAGACTGCAGCAAATATGGGAAGACTTTACAAATTGTCTCCCAAAAGGCCGAGTGGTGTTGTAATTATAGAACCAGCTCCGAATACTATTTCAGTATGTCAGGCTTCTCTAGGATCACCTCTTGAACAACCACCTTCTAAAAAACAAAATACACAACATATAGCCCCACATCTTTCCTATGAAATAAGTGAGGAGGTTGGAGATACAAAAGAAGCAGTTAATGTGTTAAGAAAATTCAAGGATGATGTTGAAGTGGACCAACCTATGGTTGAAACTGAATACCACAGGCCTAAAGCTAGAGACGATATTGAGGTATAAGGAGAAAGAGAAATGCATGAGGATGACAGGGTAGTTGCAACTTGCAAGTTCTTGGAATATGATGAATTTATCAAAACCCATAAATTTAAAGACTTTTGGATTAAGATGAAAATGAGAGAATTTGAAGAGAGGGTTGAAATAAATAAGCTAGGACTTGAGGAATCCCACCATGACCAGATAGTAGCCCAAACTTAATGAATTAAGGATTGATAATATTGATGTCAGCCCACAAGAGGCTAAAGAGATGATTTTGAAAAGTAATATACTTATCATCCCTGGTATGGAATTAAAGAAAATGTTTTTACTTGATCAAGTGAGGACACAGGAGGACCCAATATTTATTGTTGAGTTTGACTCAGATGAAGGGTTAAGTGGCACAGGGTATAACCCTAAGATTGAAACCTTGGCATTCTGGGCCAAACAAAAGAGTACACAAAAACCAAGGTTACTAGATGTAGTGTAGGAAATGAAAGGGATAGCTATGGTGAAAACATTAAAGGATACATCTCCTCTAGAAGCTACAACAATGACAATGCATTCAGCTATGTTCACCCATTCTACAGTTAAGGAGATGGAAGCTAGATTGGGAGAGTACGAAAAGGAACAATTTTTTGAAATGATGAAGTCAATAAATTGTTCATGGAAAATGTGACGTTGAAGGAACAATTGAAAGGAGCAGGCCCCTCACGGAACAAGGAAATAATTTTATACCAGCATCCTCCTACTCCACCAGTTGATATAGAAATTGTTTCTACTGAACAAGTGAGCATTCTTAGACGGGATATTGAAGATTTAATGAAAGCCAACAATGAGGGTAAGGAAGGAGTGAATAAGAAAATCTGCAATGTTTTAGAGAAGGTCCTCAGGCATAGGATAAAGCTAATTGTGGATAAGTTGTAAAGTGTGCATGATTGCTACAACTCACTAACACAGGCAATTGATCACATGAAAACACATGTACCCATATTGGATCCCCTTTTTAATATTTGGCAGCCCATACACCACACATTGGTAACCTTGCGTAGAATCTTACAAAGGAGTACTAAGGCTCCTACAACATTAAAACCTACAGAGGAGATGGCCAAAATAGTTATAGATGAGTTCTAATATGTGCAAGGAGAAGACCAAAAGATCAGAAGAAGAATAGATTCATTTAATACTATGAATCAATGGTTTGTGCCAAAAAAAATTGAAATATTATGACAACTTGAAGGACCTCAATGAATGGAAGAGTTAATTTGGCCATATTGTTCCACAATGCATCACTCACATACAAAAGGATGGTGAGTTGAGTCTTGACAGGTTTGACTTAATCATGGATAGAGTAATAGCATTGGATGCTGGATATTCTAAGTTTATCATGGATGGCAGGGCGTTACTAGACAGCTGATGGAAGATTCACCTTGCAAATATATTAAAAATTAAAGAATACAAATGGCCACATGATTATATAGTGTACAACTGGGAGCAGAATTATTTGGGTCCTCCCCCGAACAGTGGGCCTTGGGGTTTTCACAATGGAAGAACCGCACATTCAAATACACTAATATGGAGAAAGGACCTTGAATAGATCTTCAGTTATCACGGGTGCCTTACGAAGATTAATGGACTATGGTGTCATGATTGCTACAGACTTCATTAGTTATCTACTTTCTCTGTTTTATGTTTTAAGAAAAACTAATGTTTAGTTTAGTTTATACAAAGAGGCATGAATTTTGAAAAGATGTCATATTTTGTAATGGTCCTGAAGCTTGTTGCTTCTCGTATAAAAGAGAAACCAAGACTGAATTTTGATATCATCATCATAGAAATTTATAGAAACATATATGAGGAGACTTATGTTATATTGTAATATCTATTTGAATCAATCAATAGACAAGAAGATTTAATCTGGTGCTCAAATTTTGGTCTCAATTATTTGTTGATAATACTATGTATGATTGGATTTTTTATGTATTTTAGGTTGGAATATAGGGGTATATTATGAATTGGTATCGATTATATGTTCATAATCATCTGCAATATTGATTATATTGCATTGCACATCTTTCTAACTTAAAGCATTACTTGGTGTTGCATAACTAATAACTAGATGTTGATAGATGACAAATTTTCAATTACAATATAGTTTTTACAAAGTCAACCTAAGAAGTTATGCAATTACTTCACATTGCATAACTAATAACTAGGAGCAGCTACCAATTGCATTTTCTTGTCATGGAATTCCATGAGACCACATTTATTTGAGGTGTTTTTTCAAACAGTCCACTACCTTGTCTATGCTACCACATTTTTCATACATATTTTCTACCAAGGCATTTTATCAAACAATTCACTGCCTTGTTGCTATGGCTAAAAGCCTAAAAAAAGTGCTTTTGAACAAGCTATGGATGCTTGGAAAAAATCTGTCAAAGCATAATAGTAAGCAATAGCATAGACAAGGCAGTGAACTAGTTGAAAAAATGCCTCAAAGAAATGTGGTCTCATGGTGATGGAATGCCATGACAATCCATAGAAATTCGCTTGTCATGGCATTCGTCATGGCATTCTATCACCATGAGACCACATTTCTTTGAGGAATTTTTTCCAAAGTTCATTGCCTTGTCTATGCTACCACATTTTTCAAACATGTCTAACAAAGCATTTTATCAAATAGTTCACTACCTTGCTGCTATGGCTAAAATCCTAAAATAGGTGATTTTAAATAAGGTATGGATGCTTGGAAAAATTATATCAAAGCATAATAATAAGAAACAAGCTATGTGTTATTCCTATAGTACACAGGCCCCATTCAGAACGGGGACCCTCTCCTTCTTTTGCCTTTTCGACTCATTTTTTTGCCGCCTCATTTTGTGTGTCCCTATTTTGAGTTCCAAGTGGTCAAGGAGTCTTAAGGATGTCATCTCAGGAAGTGGGTCCCCCTTTGTCTTTTGTTTGTCCTTGGTGTTTTTTTTGGGTCTTAGGAGTCATTCTTTTCCTCCTAGGACCTTATTTCCTTTGCTTTGCAGGTTCGAGGCGTAGGATGAAACTAAACTCGAAACCTTCACAAAGTTCTTGGTTCAGTTTTCGTTCCAGTTTCGGCTCCACTTCTTGTCTTCTTGTTTTATTTGTTGTTTTTCTTTTGTTCAGCCTTTGGGTTGGTTTCCTCCCTTAGGTCTTCTTTGGTTTTCCTTTTTCCTTCACCTCCTTTCCTTTCGGTGGAGGCAAAACCTGGGTGGGAACTGAACTAAAAACTTTGCAAAAGGTTCTAAGCCTGGTTCTGATTCCTCCTTCATTTGGTTCCTATTCCACCTCTGCCTGGTTCCGATTCTACCTCTGTCTACCTTTGCTTTCTTTTGTCGCCTTTCGTTTGTTTTGGTCATGTTATTTGTGTTTGGGGGATCTTGTTCTGATGTGTTTGAATCTTCTTGTCTGAATCTTCCTGACCACTCACTTGAGGATTAGTGATAAACCGGCGGGACCAGAGTGGGGGACAAACTTGGGACTGTTAGTTGGTTCTAGGTTCGGATCTCATTTCATTCTTAGGTGTGATCTCATTCCCATTGCAAATGGTTGTGTCCTAACGTCCTTCCGACCATCGAACTTTCATCTGCGGGCCACCATGGCCGTCCCATCGCCATCCTAAATTTTAAATGCACCAACCTCACCAGTCATCGTACTTGAATTTATTATGTGCATTAATTGCACGTAGGGCTATAAGTATTAGTCTCGACATGTCATTTTCACATGTCAGGAGCAACAGAAAATTTTGGCACCTTCCCAGCCTTTGTCGCCCTCGCGCTTGAGCCTCCACTTCGTCGTTCTTTGTGAATTCATTGACTTTCTTCATCGGGCCTTCAAGGTATGATTGTTTTCCAACAGCCTACCTCATTTTTTATAACTTTATGCTTAGGTAACGGATTATAAGGGATAAAATGATAAAAATATAATAGAGGAGATATCATGTAACAAAGCCCATGAATTGAAATCTTCAAAACATCCCTTAAAAACTTGGAATTTGAACTCAGAACTTTGCAAAACTCCTCGCGGGTTTTGGACTCCAGAGCACCGCCTCCAGATTGTCGCTTCCTCTATGCGGTTTCAAAACAGCATTTTCTCTACATCTTCTCGAGCCTTGCACCTCGGATGACCGATTACTGCAAAACTTATGATGAAAATGAGCTCTTCCTCCGACACTCAATTCCTAGCCCTCGGACTTCCGTTTGCAGGCCACCGTGGCCCTTCCACCGTTTTAAACAATCGTTAAGTGACTGATTTTCAGCTTTCGGGTCTCGAGTGCCTCCCTACCACTTGAAGTGGAGTTAAACGAAATCTCAAAGTCTTTACCATCATCGGATCTCGACCCACGGACTTCCACCGTTGCGATTCCATCCCATCTCAGCCATCCTAAATAGCGAACCCAAGCCGCCCTTCTGGCTCTCGAGCCCCAACGTCTCAATCTCCACCAAGTTTCAACAGATGGAGTGAGAAGTGAAACCTCTCTCCGGGTCTGGTCCGTCGGGTTGTGGGTTTCAAACATTTGTCCCTGCTTCACCGTTTCACACGACTATCCTTCAACAACATCCCATCCTTCGTGGCCCGAGCACTCAAGTGACTGAAAATGATACAGGGCTTTGTCTCGCGGCCTTCTGCCTCCCAGGTTCTAGACTCTAGAAGTCTACCTCTGGAATGTCATTTCTTCAAAGTTGTTTCAAATGGCTAACCTTTGATAGCCTTCGCTCAGTTTGATTCTGGACGCCTTAATGGTGACCTAAATGACTTCCAATCTAAAAATGAACGATGACCCAAGTGTTGAAATTTGACCCTCTCCCACTTGAGCACTTCAAAACATTCAAATCCAAGGTCAGGAGAAATCATCTAGGTCTCCCTGCTCCATTCACCCTTTAAAACAGAATTCTGACAGGGGAAGTCCGACCCTGGGGGCCTGGACCATCCAAATTCCCTCTAGTGAACTAGTGATGACAAATTTGACTTTGTTAAATTTTTCAAATGATTAACTATTCAATCTAACAATGTTTTGCAAATATTTTGGCTAATATTTGTGTCTTCATGCTTGATTGTGCCCACTTTGCCTCCATGTGTAGAATATATGGAACCAACGACAGGAACCTTTAAAGCAGCTTCAGAGAAGGACAAAGGAAAAAGAGGTGCAAAGGCTCCTCGGGGCAAGGAAGATAAGGATCAAATGAAATATCAGTTCCAAGGAGCACCGTTGCACTCCAAAATCACAACCAAGTGGAAGGATATCTCTAACACCAATATCGGGCATGTTAACATTCATGAGTTTATACAAAGGGTCAGGATAAACCCTAGAATGGAGAATGCAAAGTTGATCAGGACCAATGGAATAGCTAAAGCTGCAGGTTTTCCTCCTGCTTTGATCGCCCCTGAGTTGGTAATGGCTTGCAAGGAGGCATATCAACCAGAAACAAGAACTATTGTTGATAGAGATGGGAACATCCTGGCCGACATGTCATCTTCAGGAATAACGAAAACCTTCCATATTCTTATCTTTGGAAAGATGGAGCTTCCTACTATCAAGGAGTGCAAAGAGATGTGGGATGAAGACCCCATAAGATGCAAGAAACTCATAAAACCAATATTGGCTAAAGGACAAATGGGGCAGAACTAAAAAGGTTCCTCAAGAACTATATCATAGTGACTTCTTCGAGGACTACCATGATTTAGTCACCATGCTAAGCAGAGTATTGGGTCTCCCTTATGCGGCATATTTTCAAGAATGGATGGTTTACTTCATCAAGAAAATCCTCTATGGAAAGTACAACACATTTTATTGGGGAGGAGTAATTAGTGACCTCTTTCATGAGAAATTCATGAACGTTAGGAAGACCTCTAAATTGTATATGACCTCTTACCTAGTATATTCATTAGTTGATCGAAGGCACTACAATGGGCTATTCAGAGCTCCAAACGAAGAGTCTGGTAGAGAACTCAAGGCTTTCGACAAATACCCCAGCTATAATTCAGGAACTTCAAGAAGGATTATTGTAGGGTGAACGATGCATTCATCGCTTATATCATCAGGCTGTTCGGGGGTGATTTTGAGAGAAGAGTTTCCCACAGTGCTCGAGTTGGTAATGGCTTGCAAGGAGGCATATCAACCAGAAAGAAGAACTATTGTTGACAGAGATGGGAACATCCTGGTCAACATGTCATCATCAGGAATAACGAAAACCTTCCATATTCCTATCTTTGGAAAGATGAAGTTGCCTACTATCAAGGAGTGTAAAGAGATGTGGGATGAAGACCCCATAAGACACAAGAAACTCATAAACCAGTATTGGCTAAAGGACAAATGGGGAAGAACTGCAAAGGTTCCTCAAGAACTCTTTCATAGTGACTTCTTCGAGGACTACCATGATTTAGTCACCATGCTAAGCAGAGTAATGGGTCTCCCTTATGCGGCATATTTTCAAGAATGGATGGTTTACTTCATCGAGAAAATCCTCTATGGAAAGGACAACACATTCTACTAGGGAGGAATAATCAGTGACCACTTTCATGATAAATTCATGAACATCAAGAAGACCTCTAAATTCTATATGGCCTCTTACCTAGTATAGTCATTAGCTGATCAGAGGCACTCCAATGGGCTATTCAGAGCTTCGAATGAAGACACTGGCAAAGAACTCAAGGATTTTGACAAATACCCCCAGCTACAATTGAGGAACTTAAAGAAGGATTACTATAGGGTGAACGATGCATTCATCGCTTATATCATCAGGTTGCTCGGGGGTGATTTTGAGAGAAGATTTTCCCATAGTGCTCGAGCTTTTCTCAAGCAATATGCCTCCCAAGGATTCTTAGAAAAGTCGAACAAGCTGTCCCGGTACCCTAATGACTAGATAATATTGTTAGAACTCTCTTGTCAGCTATGATACATTCATGTCATCCTAAGCAACAAGCATCTAGCAGGGATTCCTTATCCCCTTAGACTCGGCCAAGGGATGTATGAGCTTTATACTTCCCAGTGTGCAGGCAACTCAGAGAGGGAATTGGCCGAATACCATCTCAAATCCCACACGGCTAGACCACGGATGGATCCATATGTCCATCTCATAAAGTCAATCGGACAAGAGTATGGCCACCTCCATAGTGTTGAAAATTTCTAGGAAAATTGTAAAGATTATTTCGAGGTGCGAATAAGGCACTATATGCGGATGACCGAATACTTCGTAAAAAGGGTGAACTTGTTCCCAATACCGGATCAGTTGGAGGAAGAGGAAAGCACTGTGATAGACCCCAGGCACAACATCATCTCCAATCTACTACTACCAATGATTGATTGGGATGAGCAAGGGGTCAACGACCTTGAAATTCTCACCAAGCCTATTGACACTCAAATGAAGACATGGATTGATGGGCAGGTTGCCCAATTGAAATAGCAGGGGGTCATCCTAACCTTTAAGGGGCTTGAAAGTGAGCCAAGTGGTTTTGATGGTGGGACGGCTGCTACATAAATTGAAGAAATGTCAAAGTCCCCTCCACCCACTTGCTCAAGAAAGAGAAAGGAGACTGATGAGCAGTAGTCGGATCCTAGGGTGTATAAAAGAAAAGCCTCAGAAGGTGATTCTTCCAAGAGACACAAGAAATTAGGCAGCCTCACCGAGATTCCAGTAATTAAAGAAGATCCACTCCATGAGGGAGAAGACATGAAGACAAATCAGCCAAGATCTCTGCCTATCTCTTCTGTTGCTACTACTGCCATTGCCACTACCCCATTGATCCCACACGCAGTAGTTGCTTCCTCTCCATCGATGGTGGATATCTCTATCCACCTTGCTTCTACTTCTCCCATCACACAGATCATATCGGTGGATTCATCCTCTGCCACTACCTCGCTAATTTATGTATCCTCCATGTCTCCATCTTTTTCTCTTCCAACTGCTACCACTGCCATTGCAATGCCTGCCCTTGCCCTTCCATAGTCTTTTGTGAAATATATGCAAAATGTGCCATCTGAGCTTTCAGGAATTTTTGCAAACCCAGTAGTGCAGGCTACGATGGCCCAGGTAATGATCAGCACCCCAATTCCTCCCCTCCCTACTAAGCCACCTAATATGGAAGCCACGATGCAATTTTTTTGAGGAATTAGAAAGACAACAATTGGAGGCAGCCAAAAGGTTAGAGGAGGAGATGGATGACTACCATGAGCATCCAACATATGAGCATAGAATAATTGATGAAGTTTCCTATGACTCCTCTAGTGATGATGGCAAGGGTCTAGATGCAAAGATTATTTAGGAGACCATCAATCCTGAGCTTCATGCGGAGATGGCTAAGCAAGTCAAGGAGATTGAAGATAAAGATTCTAGGAAGCTGCCTATTATTGAAGAGAGGGTTGTTGCCACAGAAATGGAAGGTGATAATTTTATGGTGGGAGAGCATGACCATGCCCCTGGACATAGTGAAGAGGTATTCACTCATAAGGATCAAGAGGTTGAGCAGCCCGAGGAACATGAGTGTGAGGAAGAAAATGATGTAGAAGGGGTAGACAACCCCGATGAATGCTTGCCCACTAAATCCCCTATCAAAAGCATAGTGTTCATACAAGACTCTGACGAGGAGAAGGAGGATGCAAGGATAGAGCAAGAATCTCTCAATGATAAGGCCATTGAAATCAGAACAGATGATAAAGAGGATAGGCAAGAGTCACCTAAGGGAAAGTCCTCAATGCCTAACTAGCTGGAAAAGTAGCTCAAAACCGAAGCTCCTGCTCCTAAGGACCCAAAAGCAAGGTTGGAGGCTATATTGGCCCGAGCCCAAATCGACGCCAAGATGGAGAAGAAGCCCAAAATCAAATCAAAAGTAATGATGGATGCCTCGGGATCCAGGATGGTGCAAGTAGTTGCACCGGCAGTGGGAGAACAAGGAATAAGTTACAATATCTCAACCATCGACTTGGGAGTCACCACCAGGGAACAAAAGATAGACCACGTTCAAGAATTTTTCGCTACGATGGTTCATCTCATCCTGCAGGAAAAGGTTTCCAAAGAAGATCTTAAGGCACAGGTGGCTGATTTGACAGCCTACACCTGGCAGTGGTCATCCACGGAGGAACAACCTACAACATCCTCGGCCCTGTCGTAATTACTATCAAAGGAGCAGATTGATAAATTGGAAAAGAGAAAGATTTTGGACAAGACTACAGAGAGTTGGTTCCGGCAAGTCTTGGACATTGGGAATGTGAGCATCAATTGTGTTGTTCGAACAACGAACAAGTTCCTAGACATACAGAAGTCTCTCGAGGGTACAAAGAAAATCTGCATTGAGTTCCCTGTGAAATATGGGGCTTCTTACTGAAAGATCGAGGCTATCCTCAAACTATGGAGTGAGATCTGGAAGAAGCCATTCACATTTAAAGAAGATGATCACTGGCTGGTGGATATCTAGAAGTGAGACTTTGATCATCAGAAGGAGAGGTTGGAATAGATACTTGAAAAGGTAAGTTCGGATATTGAATTGGCCAAGGAAGTTAAGGAGGATTGCCTCTAATATCTAAAGCTAGTGATGGGATATGATACGCCCATTGTCCAAATAAATCTGTAAAATATAAAGCCTCACTTCCAAAAGAGGATGGAAGATGGGATGATGGCTGAAATTACTACAAATTTCATGAGCTTTTCTACCTGAGCCTTCACCCAATCTAAGTTGTTCAAGGATCACATTGCCAAGTATGAGGAGGACTGGGAGAAGCTCATTGATAATTCCAAAGAGTGTTGCTACCAAGTGTTGATATCTGACATCATAGAGATCGATAAGCTCCAGCCGGTGATCTTAAAATTCAAGGAATATGAAGCTTTGAAGAAGCAAGAAGGAAACCCTATTATTGATGAAGAATTTCTAGAGGAGTAGCTGCAACAAAGAACAATCAACAAGAGGACAAAAATAGCTACAGTGTTACCACTAAAAGACAAAACAGGGATATGGACAAAAATGTATTTTAAAATGTAATATATTGGGGGGTAGGTAGAACCCTGGGTTACAGTAATATTGGCCACACAATGACATCAAATCTTGGCCAGATGTTTTTCCCTTTGGACACTATAAATAGGGGTCTCCTCCTCTCATTTTAGAGAGTTGAGTTGTTGTAAAGACATGCTGCAGAAATTGCAATAGAAATACATTGACATTGATTATTTTTTTAGTTTCTTCTCTCTTAGTTAGATGATCTAGTTGAATTTACTTTTCTGTTTTAGTTTCCTTTATGTTAACTTTAGTAGATTTAGTAATGCTGGTCCATGGTTGTGAAGATTTCTACTGTGTAGATGTCTTTCTAGTCCATACTTTTGGATATTTTCTGCCGGTAGATGGCTGTGTAAATTTATTTTGGAATCCAATTTGAAGTTGCCTTTAAATATTTAACTTTGTTCATGCATGTATGTGGTGAATGAGTGGTAAAAAAATCTGCAATCCTTAGAAGATAGCACAAATTTCATCATACTGTGAAATTTTTGGTTAAGTGAGATTTTGTATTTGGGAAGCTGTCCAAAGTAGAAACCTCCATGATCACTGTTCATTAGTACTTACAGTTCCAAGAACCCTCTCTCTTCCCTACCCTTTTTTTCTTTTTTTTATAAGTAACCTATGCTAAGGTTCATTGCACATTGTAAAGCCAAATCTAAAATAGAAATGGAGTTCAAGATTGTTGTTTGAACCTATAGCAAACATACGATAACTTCCCCATCTTAGGAACTCTGTTTATAGATCTGATTCCCTTCCATGTTAATTTACGTAAGTCTTCCTTGTGATTACCAGCAAAATCACATCAAACATCAACTGAGATATTCCATGCAAGTCATGACCTAACGCCTGAGAGACCTTAGGGTGATTTTTAGAAATTTGTTGGATATTTCCTTTCAAGAGAGGTAATGCACCTACGCATTGCCTGTGTTGAGAAATTGTGTAAATACACCCATCAACAGAATTGGCGCTAGAAGGTGGGCCTTTTGGGATCTAAGTTGGAATGAATTGGGTCTTTCTCCCTAGAGAGATTTCACAAAAACTGAGGTCTACACCAAACAAAGGGGAGTTCCAAGAGCTACAGCCCCCTACCCGAGCTAAGAGAGCTAAGAAAGGGGAAGCATTCACCTCCAATGCATCCGACCAGCCCACTTCACTTTCACCATCACCGTCCTCTTCTATCCATTTGCCACCATCTTCACCTTCATTCTTGGCAGCACATTCTCCTGCTCATCCGCTTCAAATAGCCTTCCAAGCTGTGCTTCCCAAGGACTATACGTTGCCTTCCATCCCAACACAGTCCCACTTCCAGGAGTTGTCCCATCAATCACCGCTACCCCTTTGTAGCCACAAGTCAATCTAGCTCAGCCACCTCCACCAACCCCTCTGATGGTGTGGATGGGAAACAATCTATCTCCTTTGGCCTTCAACCTCTATCATGACATGCCAAAGAATCTTGAGAGCTTTTGCACAAAGTTCAACCCTAGGGATCCGCAAAGAATAGTAGAGGAGCATGTCAATATTTTTGAGATTGTCTTGAAGACTATGCAAATCATACATGAGGATGTGGCTTGCCAGCTCTTCCCCTATTCCTTGGGAGAGGAGGCCTTCTATTGGTGCGTCAACTTGTCAACAGGAACTATCAACACGTGGGACCTTCTAAAGAACACTTTCCTGTAGAAGTTCAAAACCCCAATCAGCCCTACAGAGTCATACCGGCATTTTATGTCGGTCCAAAGGGAGATCAATGAACCAATAAAATCCTTTAATGATTGCTTCCACAGAGCATATACTCGGCTGCAGGACCCGTATGTGTTCAATGATGTTGTTGTTTTACCAGTCTATTATGCAGCATTAGTGAAGAGGATGCGACCACCGCCTGCTAGATTGGTAGATGCATACGCGAAGGTCGTCATTGCTAGCATGGACCTGGGACAAAAAAATTCTGGTATGCTACCCTCTTTGGGGCAGTTTTCTCGTCCTTCCTAGATTCAAGGGCTGACTCAAGCCCTTCAACAGCAAACGCCCCTCATGAATCCAGTATCACAGCTTCCCATAGTGCCTCATCTAGGATAGCCGATTAACCAAAGCACCATCTGTTTCATACTATTTTCTACCCCAACAGCAACATGTTTGTTCTTAGCCACCCTGAGTCCCAGCATATCTCCAAACTTTAGAGTTCCCACCTGCTCACCAAAATTGACCAATGGCGCAGTCGGTGTTCCTCCAAAATATAGCTCCACTACCGACCAACGTGGAGAAAGATCAGATCGATGAGTTGATAGAGATGATCAAGAGAATTTCTACGGAGATGACACACTTGAGTAATCAGAACAATCAGCTACAGGCCTCACAGAAAATCATCTAGGCTAACCTTAACCATGATAGTCATGACAACCATGAGAACCGGGACAATCGTGATGCCATCACATCGTTCAGACAAAATTATGATAGGAATCAGAGTTCTAGGCAGAACTTTGACAGAAGGCCTTTCCCAAGACAAAACTGGACATGGAACAAGGCCTAACAATGGTGGTGTTCCCATGCCTCTCAATCATCCCATCAATAATGACAAGACTACAAGCGAAGTCTATTTTTCTGAGGCTCCTCTATCTGGTTGGTGTTGCATACACAAAACAAGTCGACATTCTGAATTAGATTGTCCAGAATTCCAGACGGCTACAGAAATTTTTCAGGTTGATGTCCAAAATGGCGTTGATAGCTCAGGATGCAGAGACCTCATCCCTTCTAAACCTTACGATTCTTTGATGCTGGTGGTCAATCAATCTCCTTTCCCTAAGCCTAAGAAAAATGTGCCCAAGAAGGAGGAGGTCACTACAAGCAACAGCAAGGTGGAAGAGGTAAGTTCTGAAAGTCCTTTGGCTCAGCTTCTCAATTCAGTAGATAATGGTCCCATAGATAATGAAGAGCCTAGGGAAGATGAAGTCTAGATGTTTCACCAAAGGACTACCCCTTATGACCTTAGGAATAGGCAGGTCGGTGGGCATGCTGGTGGTCCTTTCACTACCTCCACTCCACCTAACAATTTCAGCACCCCTCCCGACCTAAATGCTAGCAACAATTTGAGCTATCCCCATGTACCCACGTGGTACTTTAACAAGAATAGGCCACAAAATCAGCCCATTAGCTCCTTCCAAAATACCACTAGCTCTTCCCAAAATATCGCTTATGATGAAGAAGTTGATCAAATGGGATAATACATTGCGAAAGAATTTAAGAAGGTTAAGCTAAGTGTGTTAGCCTTTGACCTACTCAAGGTCCCGGCTATAATGAATGCCTTATTTAGAATGATAAATGGGACTCCTCCATCTAGATCGACTCAAGAAACCCTCGCTAAAAGGGTTTCCTTCGAGGATTAGCAAAATAAATCGGTCGTCAGACAAGTTTGCAATAGGAAAGTTTATCCACTTGCAAATTAGCAAGCAAACAAGCCACCCACCAAGGAAATGGATTAGACACAAGCCCAAAACAAGGGCAATGATAAGGATAGGGGCCAAATTGTCCAAATGGATGTTTCTAGAGGATTATTTTAAGGGAAGTTGGAAACTCCTCCCTTCTTGGCTACTATTAGAATATTTGGGAAGAACCTCTATAACTGTTGCTCCAATTCAGGAGCTTCCACCAACATCATGCCCTTGAGCATGTGCAAGGCTATGGGAATAGTCCCAACTCCATCTCAGTGCAAGGTGACATAGCTTGATAAAATCGAGATCAACATAGTGGGTGAGATTAACTAAATACCTATGCAGATTGATGTTGACCAATGGATACAGCAAACCATCGACATCCAAGTTGTTGACATCCCAGATACTTATGGCATAATTTTGGGCAGGAATTTCACAAGAGCGTTGAATGGGTATGCTGCAACTGACTATTCCTACCTTTGGCTACCATAGAAGGGGATGCCAAATTAGATTCGAATAGACCGGGAGCCATGCATGAATTTTATGATCACTGAATACAATAACACAAATGAGGTGTTATTTTCTGAAATAGAATTGGGAAATTACTATCTCGTGGCATACTCGAATGGACAAGAATGCTTTGGAGAGGAGACAATTGGGGGGGTAATTCTTGTCTTGTGCAGCCTGCCTGTTGGTTTGGCTCACACTCCTCAAACTACTGAAATGTTGATCGAATCAAATAATGAATACTTTTGCGAGGAAGGCAACCTTGGATTGCTAGACGGCTTCCAAGAATTTATGGAAAAGTGTGTGCAGGATCATATCAGTTTGGGAGCTAGAATGAATTTCTAGGAGCTCCTGTTGCCTAGTTGGTGCAGGGTACACAATGCTACCCACTTAGAATTTGAGTTTTGTTTATGTCCAATGGAAATTGAGCATATCAAGGGATAGATCACTCTAAGGTAGGAAGCTCGATTGAAACCACCAGAACAAATGCGTTTGGAATCTACACCTCCTCAAAAGGTTGTTGAAATGAGGCCACCATCAAAACCAGAAATCAAGTTTGTTGACTCTAAGATTAGGGACTCTCCTGGGTTCTGGACGTTGTGCTTTGACAGGTCCAAATCCAAGCTTGGTGCTATAGTTGGCTTCGACTTGATCAACCCCAAGGGTAAGTCATATTTCGCTACTCACAGACTTCAATTTTAGTGCACTAATAATGTAGGAGAATACGAGGCTCTATTACTTGGCCTCCTTATGGCACTTAGAAAAGGGGTCAAAATGTTACAAGTCTTTGGGGATTCAGAGTTGGTCATAAAGTAGGTGAGAAAGCTTTACTCTTGCTATGATCAGAGACTAACTAATTACAAGAATAGGGTTTGGGATCTATTAGAAAGATTGGATGCATTCAACATACAATTCATCCCTCACTCTCAAAACTACACTGCCAATTCCCTAGCACAAGCGGCTAGCATCTTGTAGCCGATGTCATTGTCTAGCCTTAAAAGGTTTACCATGGAGCTTGCATCCATTCCATTTGTGCTAGACAATGTCTCAAATTTCCAAGTATTCAATGATGATAAACACATCCTAGACTTCATTACCATCTCTGATGTGTTTTCTGCCCAAATAATTGATGAGGCTGAGCCTGAGGAGGCTGAGCTTGATATAGAGGGGGTGATCAACCTCAAGACCAATACTATCCTGAGAGGGATGGTCCAACTTGAATGAATATTTAACTTGGATCAAACTAGAGATTAGGATCAGTAGGCCAAGAAGGACGCCATCAGTGACTAGTGTGACACCTACAACCTTGGAATAGCCGACGAGGCAATGAATGTATTCATCGGCAAGGTGTGCACACCCAAAGAAAAAAGGGGCATAGTGGATGCTTTATAGAGGTACCACGATGTCATTGCCTCAAGCTACAAGGATCTAAAAACATATGACACCTCAATCATTACACACACAATTCCCCTCAAACCAGATGTGAGGCCATTTCAACAGCGACAACGCTCTGTCGATGCTTTACTGGAGCCAATCATATATAAGGAAGTACAGAAGCTATTGCCTGCCAGGATTATCTTTCTAGTGCGGCACTCTTCATGGGTTGCCAACCTGGTCCTAGTTAGAAAAAAGAATGGAGAGATCATATTGTGCGTTGACTTCAACAATCTAAATAGAGCTTCAGAAAAGGATAACTATCTTGTGTCATCATTGGATGAGGTATTGTAGATAGTAAATGGCTCTCAGATGATGTCCTTCTTGGACAGGTACTCTGGATATAACCAAGTCATGGTGTAGTATGAAGACGAACATAAAATAGCATTCACCACCAAGTGGGGCACATTTTCCTATAGACGGATATCGTTCGGACTCATCAATGTCAGTGCCACCTTTCAACGTGCCATGGACATTGCATTCAAATATCTGATTGGAAAGTGTATAATCATCTACATGCATGATTTAACTGCATTCTCAAAGCAATAAGATAATCATGTAGCTGATTTATGCAAACTTTTTCAAAGGTGCCATGAATTTGGGGTTTCCCTCAATCCGAAGAAATGCATCTTCGGGGTCATCGAGGGAAAGTTGTTAGGGCACGTCTTATTATAAAGGGGGATTTCCATTGATCCTGAGCACATCTAGGCCATCATGAAGATTCAGCTGCCAAGAAGCAAGAAAAAGTTAAAATCTTTTTTTGGAAAGATCAACTTTATCCACAAATTTATCACAGGCTTTGCCAAAATCGTCAAACCACTCAACGCTATGTTAAAGAAAGATGCCAAGATTGAGTGGAATCCTGAGGTGAAGCAAGCCTTTGGAGAAATTAAACAAGCAATTGTTGAAGCACCGGTGCTAGTCAATCCAGCCTATCTGAAGCCTTTCTACATCTATTCATTCACTTCAGATCATTTGTGTGCCAGCATCTTGACCCAAAAGGATAATGAGGGAAACGAGCACCTCATCGCCTTCATGAATGCCCCTTTGAAATATGTTGAGCTATGTTACCACAACTTAGAAAAGCAAGTGTATTCTCTTGCTAAAGGAGTAAAGAAGTTCAGGCATTATATTCTACGCAATAAAGTGTTTTCCATAGTTTCTGACCCAATCGTAAAGACACTGCTTATGCAGAATGAGTTGGGCGAACAAAGGGCAAGGTGGATTACATTGCTGCAAGAATACGATATGGAAATTCAGCCAATGAGATTGGTGAGAGGATAGGATCTTACCTGCACGATTGTTGAAGTAGTGATAGATGTGGGGCCTGAAGTCACAGTGCAGCAATATCAGCTTGAAGATGTGTCCCCGGGGGAATGGTGCGAAGATATTTTTACTATCTGTTCAATCACAAATGTCCACCCCACTTACAAGGAGTCCAAAAGTGGGCACTTATATTGAAGAGCAGTAGTTACATGTTGCAAGGGGCCATATTGTACAAGAAAAATCATGAAGGTATCTACCTGAGATGTGTGAGCAAAGAAGAAGCAGACCGAGTCATGAAGGAGTTCCATGACAAGTTCGGTAATGGTCACAGATCCGGCTTATCTACCGCACATCAAATACTAAGAGTAGGATATTATTGGCCTACGATCTTCAAAGATGCTCATAGCCACGTCCGCACCTGCCATGTATGCCAAACTAGAGCAACCAGAGAAAAGAATGTTGTTGTCTCGTTGCAACCCATTTTGGAGGTAAGACCGTTCGTGCAGTGGGGTCTTGACTTCATTGGTTTGGTAAGCCCCCCAACATCTGCAAGACACAAGTACATTCTAACTACTTCAAATTATTGCACTAGATGGTCAGATGCAATTGCATGTAGGCAATGCACAACAGAAGTAGTTACAATTTTTTTGGAAATTTTTATTTTAAATCGTTTCAGTTGTCCTTATGCATTGGTATGTGATAATGGCCTCGCCTTTTCTTCTTTGAAATTTTCTAGTTGGCCCTTTGACTATGGGATTTCCCTCAATTTCTCATCTAATTATTAACCTCGAGGCAATGGCCTTATTGAATCCACCAACAAGAACTTGGTCACGGTGATTAAAAAACTGCTTAATAGAAACCTCAAGGACTGGCATACCCAGCTCCGTTTCACCCTCTAGGCAGATCGCACCCGCCATAAGGCTGCCCTTGATGATTCCCCTTGCCACCGCATTTACGGCCTAGAGCCAATCTTTTTGATACACTTGAAAATCCCTACCCTCCAATTCCTCAATGATTTTTATGAAGGAGGGGATCATAGAGAAGCTCATCTGGCTGAGCTAATACATTTAGAAGAACTACACAACCGTGCAATAAAAAAATTTTCCAAACATCAAGGCGTTGTCAAAAGATGGTTCGATCATTGAGCCAAGATCAAGGCCTTCTGAATTTCTGATCTAGTCTTGTATTGGGACAAGGCCCACGAAAAGAAAGGGGCACACAACAAATTCAACAAGCTCCGGCTTGGCCCCTTTCAGATACCTAAAATTTAGGGAGATAGTGCTTTCCTCTTAAAGACCTTAACTAGTGAGGACGTCCCATTCCCTGTCAATGGGCAGCACCTTAAGCATTACTTCCAATCCTGAGCTCTTTTAGAGATATTCCAGTAAATACTTGTGCATAGGTTAGGGTACGTTTCCTCATTTTTCTTTCCTGCTTTGTTTTGTTTTGCTCATTGCCCAACTGTTTTTTTTTATAAGAGTCTCTCCTCACTTCTGTTGCGGTGGTCGTGTTCGGCTTGACGAATGGTTCACTTTTTTTCCCATTCATGTCTTCTCTCTAGGTGAGCCTTCATTCCCCACTACTGATTTCTAAAAACCCCTAAGCATTGGTTTCCTCTTTTGAACCCTAGACTAATCTAGGATTGCATCCTTGTTTGAATATCCTACACTTTTCATGGATCATACATAAAATACACACTAAAAGTTTCTAAAGAATTGTGTGGTAATTGTTGGGAAGGCTGGACAAGTGAAAAATCTAAAGTCTACTCCAATGACCACTGTGATTTCCAAACCCATAGTGAGCTTCGGTACTTACACAGTTGAGAAAAAGAAGGAAATTACTTCAAAGCAATATTAAAAGGAGAGAAAAGAAATTAAAATAAAAAATTATGCAACCATATGGGTGTACGAATATCTCTATGGGGGCTATGCACGCCTAGCTGGTAGTAGAGCTATGTTAATGGGGTCATAGCGACAACTCTATCAAGGCTATGGATGCCTGACTGGAAGTGGAGCAATGTCCAGGTTACTTTTGGGGTAAGACAAACTACGTAGCTTGTCCCTCCTGATCAGTAATTGTCCACACGGTTTATGAGGAAAGCAAATTAACTCACCATGCACACACTTCCATGATGATGTTGAGGTACGATTCAATCTAGGCTTTCATCCTCAACTTGTTTTTCTTAGTTCAACCATAGAAATTGACCTCTGGTCTGTGAAACTAGAGATTATGGGTTTGGAATGAATATTTATCTTTAGAATGCCAGGAGCGTTCTCCCAGTAGAGTCACCATTTGTTGTGCATATAGCACACATGCCCCATTCGGAATGGGGACCATCTCCTTCTTTTGCCTTGCCAGATCATTTTGTCGCTGCCTCATTTTGTGTGTCCCTATTTTGAGTTCCAAGTGGTCAAGGAGTCTTAAGGATGTCATCACGGGAAGTGGGTCCCCCTTTGTCTTTTGTTTGTCCTTGGTATTTTGTTTAGGTCTTAGGAGTTATTCTTTTCCTCCTAGGACCTTGTTTCCTTTGCTTTGTGGGTTTGGGGCGCGGGATGAAACTAAACTCGGAACCTTCACAAAGTTCTTGGTTCAGTTTTCGTTATGGTTCTGGCTCCGCTTCTTGTCTTCTTATTTTCTTTGTTGTTTTGCTTGTGTTCAGCCTTTGGGTTAGTTTCCTCCATTAGGTCTTCTTTGGTTTTCCTTTTTCCTTCACCTCCTTTCCTTTTGGTGGAGGCAGAACCGGGGTGGGAATTGAACTCAAAACTTTGCAAAACATTCTGAGACTAGTTCTGGTTTCGCCTCTGCCTAGTTCTAGTTCCACCTCCTCCTGATTTCGGTTCCGCCTTCGCCTGGTTTCGGTTCCACCTCCGCCTGGTTCCGGTTCCACCTCCGCCTGGTTCCGATTCCGCCTCCGTCTTCCTTTTCTTTCTTTTTTCGCCTTTCATTTTTTTTTCTCATGTTTTTTGTGTTTGGGGGATCTTGTTCTGATGTGTTTGAATCTTCCTAATGACTCACTTGAGGATTAGTGATAAACCGGCAGGACCGGAGTGGGGGACAAACTTGGGACCATTAGTTGGTTCTAGGTTCAGATCTCGTTTCCTTCCCGGGTCCGATCTCATTCCTGTTGCAAATGGTCGTTCCCTAACATCCTTCTGACCCTTGGGTCCCAGCCCTCAAACTTTCATCTATGGGCCACCGTGGCCCTCCCATCATCATCCTAAATTTTAAATGCACCAACCTCATCGATCATCATACCTGCATTTATTAAGTGCATTAATTGCACTTAGGGCTATAAGTATTAGTCTCGACATGTCATTTTCACATGTCAAGAGCAAAAAAAAAGTGCAACGCCTTCCCAGCCTTCGCCACCCTTGTGCTCGAGCCTCCACTTTTTTTTTCTTTGCAAATTTGGCGACTTTCTTCATCAGGCCTTCAAGGTATGATTGTTTTCCGACAGCCTACCTCATTTTCTATAACTTTATGCTTAGGGAACAGACAATAAGGGATAAAATGATAAAAAAACTAATAGAGGGGAGATAATGTAACAAATCCCATCAATTGAAATCTTCAAAACATCCCTTAGAAAACTTGGAATTTGAATTCGGAACCATGTAAAACTCCTCACGGGTTCTGGACTCTGGAGCACCACCTCTGGATTGTCGCTTCCTCTATGTGGTTTCAAAACAGAATTTTCTCTACATCTTTTCAAGCTTCGCACCCTAGATGACCGATTAATGAAAAACTTATGATGAAAATGAGCGCTTACTTCCAACACTCGGGTCTCGGCCCTCAGACTTCTGTCTATGGGCTATCGTGGCCCTTCCATCATTTTAAATGGCCGTCAAGTGACTACTTTCTGGCTTCCGAGTCCCGAGTGCCTCCCTGCCACTTGAAGTGGAGTTAAACAAAATCTCAAAGTCGTTACCGTCTTCAGATCCTGACCCCTAGAATTCCACTGTCAGGATTTCATCCCATCTCATCCATCCTAAACAGCAAACCCAAGTCACCCTTCTAGCTCTTGGGCCCTGACACCTCAATCTCCACCAAGTTTCAACAGATGAAGTGAGAAGTGAAACCTATCTCCGGGTTTGGTCCGTCAGGTTGGGAGCTCTGGACTTTCATCCCTACTTTGTCGTTTCACACGACTATCCTTCAACGGCATCCTAGCCTTCGTGGCCCTAGCACTCAAATGACTGAAAATGATATAGGGCTTTGTCTCGCGGCCTTCTGCCTCCTAGGTTTCGGACTCTGAAACTCCACCTCTGAAATTTCATTTCTTTAAAGTTGTTTCTAATGGCTAACCTTTCAAAGCCTTCCCTTAGTTTGATTCTGGATGCCCTAATGGTGACCTAAATGACTTCCAATCTAAAAATGAACGATGACCAAAGTGTTGAAATTTGACCCTCTCCCACTTGAGCACTTCAAAACATTCAAATCCAAGGTCGGTAGAAATCATTTGGGTCTCCCTGCTCCATTAACCCTTCAAAATAGCATTCTGACAGGCGAAGTCCAACCCTCAGGGCCTGGACCATCCAAATTCCCTCTAGTGAACTATTGATGACAAATTTGACTGTGTTAAATTTTTCAAATGATTAACTATTCAATCTAACAATGTTTTGCAAATATTTCGGCTAATATTTGTGTCTTCGTGCTTGATTGTGCTCACTTTTCCTCCATGTGCAGAATATATGGAACCAGCTACAGGAACCTCAGAAGAAGCTGCAGAGAAGGACAAAGGAAAAAGAGTTGCAAAGGCTCCTCGGGGCAAGGAAGATAAGGATCAAATGAAATATCAGTTCCAAGGGGCACCATTGCACTCCAAAATCACAACCAAGTGGAAGGATATCTCTAACACCAATATCGGGCATGTTAAAATTCATGAGTTTATCAAAGGGTCGGGATCAGCCCTAGAACGAAGAATGAAAAGTTGATCAGGACCAATGGAATAGCTAAAGTTGCAGGTTTTCCTCCCGCTTTGATCGCCCCTAATTTGGTAATGGCTTGCAAGGAGGCATATCAACCAGAAACAAGAACTATTGTCGACAGAGATGGGAACATCCTAGTTGACATGTCATCATCAGGAATAATGAAAACCTTCCATATTCCTATCTTTGGAAAGATGGAGCTACCTACTATCAAGGAGTGCAAAGAGATGTGGGATGAAGACCCCATAAGATGCAAGAAACTCATAAACCAGTATTGGCTAAAGGAAAAACGGGGCAGAACTGCAAAGGTTCCTCAAGAACTCTTTCATAGTGACTTCTTCGAGGACTACCATGATTTAGTCACCATGCTAAGCAGAGTAATGGGTCTCCCTTATGCGGCATATTTTCAAGAATGGATGGTTTACTTCATCGAGAAAATCCTCTATGGAAAGGACAACACATTCTACTGGGGAGGAATAATCAGTGACCGCTTTCATGATAAATTCATGAACGTCAAGAAGACCTCTAAATTATATATGGCCTCTTACCTAGTATATTCATTAGCTGATCAGAGGCAATCCAATGGGCTATTCAAAGCTTCGAATGAAGACTCTGGCAGAGAACTCCAGGCTTTCGACAAATACCCCCAGCTACAATTGAGGAACTTAAAGAAGGATTACTATAGGGTGAACGATGCATTCATCACTTATATCATCAGGTTATTCAGGGGTGATTTTGAGAGAATATTTTTCCACAGTGCTGGAGCTTTTCTCAAGCAATATGCCTTCCTATTTATCCAATATCCAAAGTTCACCTACATCTGAGCCCAAGGATTCTCAAAAAAGTTCAACAGGTTGCCCCAGTACCCTAATGACCGAATAATATTGTTAGAATTCTCTTGGCAGTTGCGGCACATTCACGCCATCCTAAGCAACAAGCATCTAGTAGGGATTCCTTATCCCCTTACACTCAACCAGGGGATGTATGAGCTTTATACTTCCCAGTGTGCAAGCAATTCAAAGAGGGAATTGGCTGAATACCATCTCAAATCCCACACTGCTAGACCATGGATGGATCCATATGGCCATCTCAGAAAGGCAATCAAACAAGAGTATGGCCACCTCCATAGTGTCAAAGATTTCTCAGCAGATTGTAAAGATTATTTTGAGGTGAGAATAAGGCACTATATGCGGATGACCGTATACTTCATAAAAAGGGTGAACTTGTTCACAATACTAGATCAATTGGAGGAAGAGGAAATCACTGTGATAGACCCCAAGCATAACGTCGTCACCAATCTACCACTGCCAATGATTGATTGGGATGAGCAAGGGGTTGATGACCTTGACATTCTCACCAAGCCTATTGAGGCTCGAATGAAGACATGGATTGATGGGCAGGTTGCCTGATTGAAATAGTAGGGGGTCGTCCTGACCTTTAAGGGGCTCGAAAGTGAGCCAAGTGGTTCTGATGGTGGGATGGCTGCTACATCAACTAAAGAAATGTTAAAGTCCCCTCCACCCACTCGTTCAAGAAAGAGAAAGGAGACTAATGAGCAGCAGTCGGATCCTAGGGTGTACGCAAGAAAATCCTCAGAAGGTGAGTCTTCCAAGAGACAAGAAATCAGGCAGCATCATCGAGATGCTAGTAATTCAAGAAGATCCACTCCATGAGGGAGAAGACATGGAGACAGATCGGCCAAGATCTCTTCCTATCTCATTTGCTGCTACTACTGCCATTGCCACTACCCCATTGATCCCACATGCAGTAGTTACTTCCTCTCCGTCGGTGGAGGATATCTTTGTCCACCTTGCTTCTACTTCTCCCATCGCATAGTTCATATCGGTGGATTCAATCTCTACCACTACCTCATTGATTTATGCATCCTCCATGTCTCCATATTTTTCTCTTCCAACTACTACAGTTGCCACTGCAATACATGCCCTTGCCCTCCCAGATTCTTTCATGAAATATATGCAAAATGTGCCATCCAATCTTTGGGGAATGTTTGCAAACTTGGAAGTGTAGGTTGTGATGCCCCAAGCAATGATCAGCACCCCAATTCCTCCCCCCTACTGAGCCACCTAATATGGAAGCCACGATGCAAATTTCTAATGAATTGGAAAGACAATAATTGGAGGCATCCAAAAGGTTAGAGGAAGAGGTGGATGACTACCATGAGCATCCAATATATGAGCACAGAATAATTGATGAAGTTGCCTATGAGTCCTCTTGTGATGATGGCGAGGGTCTAGACACAAAGATTATTCAGGAGACCATTGATCCTAAGCTTGACGCGGAGCTAGCTAAGCAAGTCAAGGATATTGAAGATAAAGAGGCTAGGAAGCATCCTATTATTGAAGAGAGGGTCACTGCCATAGAAACGGTAGGTGATAAGTTTTCGGTGGGAGAGCATGACCGTGCCCCTAGACATAGTGAAGAGGTATTCACTTATAA
Organism: Sequoiadendron giganteum; assembly: GCA_007115665.2. NCBI lineage: Eukaryota > Viridiplantae > Streptophyta > Pinopsida > Cupressales > Cupressaceae > Sequoiadendron > Sequoiadendron giganteum. The sequence goes on along the minus strand of CM021109.1, from coordinate 147,585,085 downwards.
GGATCAAGAGATTGAGCAGCCCGAGGAACACGAGCGTGAAGAAGAAAAAGCAGAAAAGGATGTAGAAGGGACAGACAACCCCGATGAATGCTTTCCCACTAAATCCCCTATCAAACACATAGTGTTCATACAAGACTCTAATGAGGAGAAGGTGGATGCAAGGATAGAGCAATAAGCTCTTAATGATAACAAGGAATAAGTTACAATATCTCAACCATCGACTTGGGAGTCACCACCAGGGAACAAAAGGTAGACCACCTTCAAGAATCTGTCGCTATGGTGGTGCATCTCATCCAGCAAGACAAGGTTTCCAAAGAAGACCTTAAGGCACAGGTGGCTGATTTGACAGCCTACATCTAGTAGTGGTCATCCATGGAGGAACAGCCTACAACATCCTCGGCCTCGCCGCAATTACTATCAAAGGAGAAAATTGATAAACTGGAAAAGAGAAATATTTTGGAAAACACTACAAAGAGTTGCTTCCGGCAGGTCTTGGACATTGGAAATGTGAGCATCAATTGCGTTGTTCGAACAGTGAACAAGTTCCTGGACGTATAGAAGTCTCTCGAGGGTACGAAGAAAATATGCATTGAGTTTCTGGTGAAATATGGGGTTGCTTACCCAAAGATCAAGGCTATCCTCAAACTGTCGAGCAAGATCTGGGAGAAGGAATTCGCATTTAAAGAAGATGATCATTGGTTGGTGAATATCTGGAATTGAGACTTTGATCATCAAAAGGAGAGGCTAGAACAGATATTTGAAAAGGTAAGTCTAGATATTGAATGAGCCAAGGAAGTCAGGGAGGATTTCCTCCAATATCTAAAGTTAGAGAGGGATATGATATGCCCGTTGTCTAGATCAATCCGAAAAATATAAAGCCTCACTTCCAAAAGAGGATGGAACATGGGATGATGGCCAAAATTACTATAGATTTCATGAGCTTTTCTATCTGAGCCTTCACCCAATCCGAGTTTGTCAAGGATCACACTTCCAATTATGAGGAGGACTGGGAGAAGCTCGTTGATAATTCCAAAGAGTGGAGCTACCAAGTGTTGAGATCCAACATCATAGAGGTCGATAAGCTCCAGCTGGTGATCTTAAAATTCATAGAATATGCATCTTTGAAGAAGCAAGAAGGCGACCCTGTTATTGATGAAGAATTTCTAGAGGAGTAGCTGCAGCAAAGAGCAATCAGCAAGAGGACAAAAAATGCTACAGTGCTTCCACTAAAACACAAAACAGGGATATGGACAAAAATGTATTTTAAAATGTAATATATTGGGGGGTAGGTAGAACCCTGGGTTACATTGAATATTGGCCACACAATGAGATCAAATCTTGGCCACATGTTTTTCCTTTTGGAAACTATAAATAGGGGTCTCCTCCTTTCATTTTAGAGAGTTGAGTTGTTGTAAAGACATGCTGCAGAAATTGCAATAGAAATACATTGACCTTGATGCATTTCTGAGTTTCTTCTCATGTTTCATGATTCTTCTCTCTTAGTTAGATGATCTAGTTGAATTTACTTTGTTGTTTTAGTTTCCTTTCAGTTAACTTTAGTAGATTTAGTAATGTTGGTCCATGGTTGTGAAGATTTCTGTTGTGTAGATGTCTTTCTTGTCCATACTTTTGGCTATTTATTGTTGGTAGATGGCTATGTAAAGTTAGTCTGGACTCCAATTCAAAGTTGCCTTTAAATATTTATCTTTTTTCATGCATGTATGTGGTGAATGAGTGGTAAAAAAATCTGCAGTCCTTAGAAGATATCACAAATTTCATGATACTGTGAAATTTTTGGCTAAGTGAGATTATGTATTTGGGAAGTTGTCCATAGTAGAAACCTCCATGATCATTGTTCATTAGTATTTGAAGGTCTAGGAACCCTCTCTCTTCCCATCCCTTTTTTTCATTTTTTAATAAGTAACCTATGCTAAGGTTCATTGCACATTGTAAATCCAAATCTAAAATAGAAATGGAGTTCAAGACTGTTGTTTGAACCTGCAGCAAACATATGATAACTTCCCCACCTTAGGAACTTTGTTTATAGATCCAATTCCCTTCCAGCTTAATTCATGTAAGTCCGCCCTGTGGTTACCTACAAAATCACATAAAACATCAACTGAGATATTCCATGCAAGTCATGACCTGACGCCCGAGAGACCTTGGGACGATTTTCATCAATTTGTTGGATATTTCCTTTCAAGAGAGGTAATGCACCTACGCATTGCCTATGTTGAGAAAGTGTGCAAAAACACCCATCAAAACTATGGTCTCATGTTATTTTTTAAACATGAAAAATCAATGTAATTTTATTTGTATTTTTTTCAGGTTTTAAACACATTTTTTTTGCAATTTTGTTGTTTGAAATGGGGAAAAATCTCTGTGGTCAGTTTTTTGCATTTTTTAATTGTAGTATTCTCACAGTTAGCGAAAAAGGTAGTGTTCATGAAGGAATGGAAAAGATGCATAGAGCCTTTGAAATATACCCATACTTTGCAATGGCATTGAATCATTTAGCAAATTATTTTTTCTTCATATGGCAACATTTTCTTGTGGAACAGTTGACTGAGACAGCTCTTGTTTCAACTGACCACCCTCTCATGAAATTTCATTCATATTATAATATTTCATGATCCTATCATAGTAAAGGTGATTATGACACCACTGGCTTCTACTACATGGCATTAGTCAAGCAAATCTAGAGGCCACAAGATTTTGTGGACAGGTTCAATTGAAGCTAGGAGATCTTAACAGTTCTCTCTCAAATTTTGAAAAGATTTTGGAGGTCCACCTTCAGAACTGTGAGAGCTTAAAAGTTGTAGGGAATATATATTCTCAGTAAGGGTAGGTACATAATTCTTTGGAAATTTTAACAAAGGCAACTCGCATAGATCCACGTGATTCCCATGCATTTATCAAGATGGGTGAGTTATTAATATCGATAGACCCTAGTGCAGCCTTAGATTCTATTAAGCCAGAAAAGTCTCTTCTGAAGAAGAGTAGAGAAGAAGTACCCATTGAAATGTTAAAAAACATTGGGGCTCTTCATTTTGAGCGTGATGAACTAGAGTTGACTCAACAAACTTTTATGGAGGCATTACGAAATGGCATTTGGGTTAAATTCATAAATAAAAGCCCTAGTGCCAATTCTGTAGTTTTTTTGTGTGCATTAAGGATATGGAATTCTTCCGTCAACTAGAAGAAGGTGGTGTTTTACTTGAGTTACCTTGGGATAAAGTCACAACACTATTTAATCTTTCTAGGTTGTTTGAACAACTACATGATACTAAAAAATTAAATCTTTTATATAGGCTAAAATTATTCAAGTTTCCTGATTATGTGGATGCATATCTATGTCTTGTAGCAATGGCTCTGGCTCGGAATGAGATCCAACTAAGCCTAAAATTGATTAGGGATGCACTTAAGTTGGATAAAAACTCATTAAATTCTTTATGTATGCTTAGCAACATGGAACTGAAAAACAGATGACTGGGTTAAAGAAAAACAAACAATTAAAGTAGCACACCAACTTATCTTGGTTGATGAAGCAAAATGAAAAGTTGGTGAAGAACAAAGGATTCAAATGGAAAGGAGAAAGCAAGAGGAAGAACTTCGATGGCTGATGCAACAAGAGGATCAATTTGAATGTGTGAAGGAATTTGTATAGGAGTGAATTTTCACCGCTAACACAAATTCCCCTTTATCCCCTTACACTTTAGAAAACCTAAGGTAGAGGCTTAATTCTACTTCAACCCACTACTCACATCCCACTTGGTGCCTACTTTGTGTGTCAATGGGGGTGTTTCTGTCGGGGATGCTGGCATGGCATGCAGATGTCTGCACAGCACACTTATGTCCCTAGCAGATTCATGCGGCTAGAGTCTGTAGAGACATTACACTTCCCATTGGAAGTCAAAGTGTAACACCCCTCTTCGGCTGGCCAACCTGAATATGGCCATTTTTTATCTTATTTATTCATATTCTTTACTGTCTCATCCATTCTCATTTTTTTCAAATTGTTTGAGCACTCTCTCCATTCCATTCATTCACTTCAAGCTTTGTAGTAGCACTTTACACTCCATAGCAGCAATCCACTACTCCATCACTCCAATAGTGTGAGTGTAGGACAAACACCATTACAAAAGAGGCTTGATTTCCTCTCATTTTCTCCTCCACAAGCCTTGAGCGCTTTGGACAGAGGTGGTAAGCTCCTATTATCTTCTTTATCATCTTGGTTAAGTAAGCATGTACTATTTTAGTGTCTTTTGTTTACATAGCTTGTATTCCCTTCTTTATCATTATTTCTATTGTTGCAAACTTGGTTTTCTGTGGAGGTGGAAACACCAAAATGGGGGTCTAACTAAGGCAGACCCCTAAATAGCCCCCCAACATTTTCCCTCCTTGTGGTGTGCAGGTGGAGAGATCTTGGAGCAAGCTGGCGAGGAGGATGTTGTACGAGATTGTCTTTGTCACCCTTGTGGTAATCTATTTCCTTCATCACATTTGTCTATACATTTCACTCTTCTTATTCTTATTTCACACTTCCCAAAACTCTTAAACTAGGTTGTTAGCCCTTTTTTCAGAGCTTAAACCTCGTCTCTCTAGTTTTCTGGCCATATGGACGCCAGTGCACCTATGAGACACCAGTGCACCGCAGTGTCATCCTAGAACCGCGCTTCTATCCTCTGACAGAAAGCTACCTGAGATATAGAGTTGACTCTAAAGATTGACTCACCTAGTCTCCTTTCAGCATTCAGGTTTGTAGAGTGATCGAAGGACCCCACAGTTCTCATCATTCTCATCTTGCCTATCCTAACCTTCCTTTAAACTGAGGTAAGTTAGGGCAACCTTACCACTCTTGGCCTTTTGTGACCTAGGGCCTTGTAGTGGTTGGTCCCCCTCTCTTACATTTTTGGTGAACCTGACGTGAACCAACATCTACCCATTTTTCGGTGTCCTGAGCCTTTTCTCCTATACCTTTTGGTCATTGCACATTTGTGTGTTGTGAGGGTTTATGAGTGTCACAACCTAGTCTATGACCTATAGGCACATCGTCAAAATAATTTTCTGACACCTTTCGATGGAGAAGACGAAGGTCTCTTCTAGTTTCACTACCGAACTTTTCTCTAGTTCTACGGTTGGCTTGTCCGTGCAGGAGCATGTATCGCGAGGCGAATCTAGATTCCTTGATGAAATTGATCGCATCCCTACTCCTCTTGTATCACCGACCTCCTCATCCGTAGATGAACATGAGGCCATCCATATCCCTTTTGAATATGTCATTAGCCTTAGTAAAGGGTTGGGTTTATTGGAAAATCACCTAGAAGGAAACCCGAAGCTGGCTAGGCCTGCTAAAGTGATAAGTGAAATAAGATATATGGTAGGAAAAGACTAGATAGGGGTAGAACTCCTAGCTAGTCTCACTAGTCTAGTCAAGGCATGTGCCCCTTCGAACCATAGTCACATGGTACGAAGTGGCCTCTCCAAGGGACATGAGAGACAACTAGAAATGTTGATCCCTCCTACATTCGCATACATGGTTGACACAGTCCCTTCGGTTAGTGTACCTGCCACTTTCAAAAACTCTGAAACTATCAAAGTAAACATAAATCCTTTAGGTTTCCGTTTCACCCCTTCTGCCACCTCTGGTGGTGGAGGATTTGGTAGGATGATCAGTGGGGCCTTTGGTGGTGGAAACTTCAGAAGTGGAGGTGGTATAGGCGGAGGCGGTTCCAGCAGAGGTCCTGGTGGTGGCCTTGGAAGTGGCGGTGGCTCCGGCGAAGGTCACACTAGTGGCAGTGGCATCGGTGGTGGCTCTGGCAGTAGTCACGGCAGCGGTCTAGACGGTGGCTCTGGTGGTGGTTCCAGTGGTCCTATGTCTTCTAATGACCTTATTCTAAATACCCTTCTTCAGAATATGGGGAAGATGCAGAATCAGCTAGCGAACCTTTCACAGGCCTTGGCTCAACCTATTTTCCAGCCCTTCTTCCAACACAGCCCATGTCAGTTGCAACTCTAAACACTCCTTTCCCACAAGGGATGGAGATTCCTAAATTCAAAAAATATGGTGGTAAAGGGGACCTGCTAATGCACGTGTCCGCCTTTAACACCTTGTGCATAGATTTCTTCCATCATGATGCGTTGATGGAAAAATTGTTTCCTTGATCCCTCAAAGATACAACGCTTGACTGGTACCATTCTTTGCCCAACAATTCTATCTTTACGTTCAATTAGCTTGTGAACCAGTTCCTACAACAATTCGAAGCCAATATCGGACCAAAGATGACCTTCTCTAACCTTGTTCGGTGCAAACAAGGGGACAATGAGAAGATTACAAACTTTATAGTGCGATATCAGGCGCTCTTTTCACAAATATCATACCCATTACCTAACTCTGATATGCAAAAGGTGTTCATAGGAAACTTACAAAGGCCTTGGCAAGATAATTTTTCCCTTATGAAATACCCTTCTTTTGCGCATTTGTGTGCAACTTTACAGGAATACCAACAGATGGTGGTTCAGTTCGGGGGTCCTCCCTCCAACTCTCATCTTGAAGGGAGGTATGTCATATCAATCTCTAGAAGAGGTAAAGCTGTTGCAAATTTAGTAGCCACTATAGATAACAATGGCCTCAGACACAATCAAAATTTTATGAAGCTATCGAAATCTTATTCTTTCATCTTATAGAAGTTTTTGAAAGATAAGATCTTTAGCCTACCACCCCCTCAACTACTTAGGGAACCATATCCTAACTGATATGAAGAAAATACATATTGTCAGTACCATCGATTCAATGGACATGATACCGAATTTTGCATGCACCTCTATTATTAGATACAGGATCGCATTGAGGATAGTACTATTCATCTTGATGGGAACAAAAAAAACACGAACAAATTAGTGGAAAAAGCTAACAGTGAATTGCAGATATACACAGACCCGTTTCCATTGCATTTTGCTAACATGATTATCGATCCCTCTAATTTTGTTTCTTACCCCAAGGTGTACATTAACATGATTACAATTACTCCCTCTCCTCATCTTGTGACTGGTTCACCAGATGTAACATTCACTTCACAAGATGTGCCAGCAAATGACAAACCTTCTGCACTTTACATTCCTGCTCGCCTCAATGGAAAAATTTTGACAGGGGTCTTAGTCAACCCCGCTAGTAGAGTGAATGTCATCATGTGGGAGACACTACTCTTGAACTCCCTACAAAGGGAGGAATATGAAAAAAAAAAAAAATCCATCATTCGTATGCATGATGGACTTTCTCTTAAACCTTATGGATCGATAATGTTGTCTATCCTGGTTGGACCTAGGAACGTAGACACGATCTTTGATGTCATTCTCGAGTTGGACCTATTCAGAGTGAAGCTAGGCATACCTTGTCTAGCTTCCATGAATGGGATCCCCTTCGTGATTCATAAATGCCTTAAGTTTTCCCATGAAGGTGTCATGCACGTAGTGCATGACACTAGATATCAATCGGAGGTATCTCGTGGGGGATACTCGTTGGATCACTTTTGGCCCACTCCACTCGGTCTGCTCCCACAAAGAATGGACCTACTTTACAAGAACTATTTGAAGTATAAGACTGGAGGCAAGGGACAGCCAAAGTTGACCCTTCCTGTAGCTAAGCAGCCATCTACCTCCTCCTCTTGAAATGGAAATGAGAAGCTCGCCCCCTCTCAGGCTGACTCGTCTACTCTCCTTTCTTGGGAAGTGTATTAGATGAACAAGCTTGGGCTTTACCTACTGAGTCCGATGATGCCTCCTTGGCTAAAGCCCAATATTAGGATATCGGATCTCCCTAATGGGTCCCCTGGACCCTCCTACTATCTATATGGAAGAAAGAGAGGCTCGCAAAGAGAATTTTCCCCATGGCTCTTCCTATTCCCCCAAAGGGAAAGAGGCCCCCCACCAAGGTGTTAAAGTTGATTCCTCCTACTATTTCTGAACCTACTCCTTCTGCTCCCATCCAAGAGTTTTTCCTTCCACTGGAAATAGCTATGGAGGATACTCCCATGGCTGAACAGAAACCTTTTATCCCTTCGCAAGCTCTGGCTTCTAGTTCGAAGAGTCATAGGAACCGCCTTGCGAGTGAGTGCACGAATCAGTGAAAGGATCTCCTAGCTGAGAAAGACTCCCTATAGAAGAAGGAGGAGGAGATGACTATACCTCCTACTATGTCCTCCTCTCTCCCCCCTCCTATCTCTATCCAAACTAACTCTATATTGATTTCAGTTTCCACTGCAAGCGCACATGCGTCTGGAAAGGTGCAGGTGTTTATCACTCCTTCTATGAAACTACCTCTATTGAATTCCATTCCATATGTCTCGCCTTTCCCAAAGCCCGTGGATATGGTTAATACTTCAGTTGTATCCACTGCGGTCCTTTCCTCTTCTCCCTCAACCCTCCTTGCTTTGCCTATGGGTAGTTCACCTCCCCCGATGAAGAAGAAGGTAGAGCATGGTCCCTCCAGCAATGGAGGATGTAAGAATAGACCACCTTCTCGGAAAGGTGGCCCCAAGTTGACTTGTTATGTCCTAGTGATGGAACCAATCCTAGCCTCCCCTGAGTTTGTCACCGCTCCTGAGTCTCTCGATGAGCCTAGCAGTGAACCTCGAGTGCAAACTCCTCCATCTGTCGAAGTGAATAATGGCACTCCCATTAAGTGCATGTTTAACTCAGTGGATCAAGTTTCGACCTTGTCAGCAATCTTCATGAAGTCGTTGACCTTAGACCCACAAGAGTTGAGCGACAGAGACCTCACAGGTCCCTCTACCTTGGCCCTTGTTGTGGGGGGATCAGAAGCTCCTCCCCTTAACATTACACCATTGCAAGCTCATCATCCTTCCCCCTACGATGATCTAGAGTGGGAAGCTAATGACCTCTTGGTCGACCAGTGTTAGGGGGAGACCCTCTTCTTGATCTTTAGATTAGATGTGTGTTTGTGTGTTAAGACGTGTTCCCTCATGAACATGCTATATGTGTCTGGATGACCCTCATCACCTATGTTGGTGCTTGGATACATGCGTATTATTTTGTGTTGTAAACCTTATTCTATATGTATCACCTTTCTTCCATGTTTGTGATTGACTTTCGGTAAATTGGGGATGATGCAAAGCATCGAGAGAATTTAGGCCTCCTTCCATGTTGACCCAAAAAAAAATTATTTTATTTTGTCTTTCGTGCATTCTTCCTAATCTAGTTAGGGATTGATGATCTTTCACCTCTCACCGTGGTTACCTATTACATATATAAATAAAGGCATATCTGACCCCGCAAAATGAGATTCCCGTGTGCCCTTTGTGTGTGCTCTCTTTTCCTTTCCTTTCTCCTTATCTTTCTCTCTTCTTTGCTTGATTTGTCCCTTTCATGTGTGACAACGTTCCTTCTACATTACTTGGTCTTTAGAAAGTGCATTCATTGCAAAACGAATCCTTTCTCGAAGACCCTTCATACATTTCTTTGCTAGAATTGTATTCTCAGCTTGAAACCCTAATGGAACATGTTTCCTTCATCATGGATTCACAAAGAAAGGACTTGAAAACCTTCCTCTGAAGCGAGAATGATCTTAGTCTTCCCCTCGCATGGGCGCATATCCTCCCTTTCAAATTCCTTGATGAAGTGAACATCTTTCGAAAGGATTCCTTGATGATGAATCGATTTGAGAAAGAAGACATTAGCTTTCGAATAGTGTGTCCCTTGAGTGGACCCCTTCCTTTCACGTTGGGTTCCCAAAGGACCCCTTCAAATGTTCTCAGCAAAATTCTATGATGTCTAGCCTAGGGGCAGCGTGGCTAGACCGGTTTCACATCCTTCCATCTAGCTCGGGGGTAGCCCAACTAGACCAGTCTTACTTCTTTGTGTCTAGTCTGGGAGCAGCCCGACTAGACCTACTTTGCATCCTTACATCTAGCTTGGGGGCAGCCTGACTAGACTTCACTTTTCAAATAGTGTGTCCCTTAAGTGGACCCTCCTTCCTTTTGAAGGGTTCCCGAGGGACCCCTTTGAAAGTCGTATAACTTAGCGATGGTCTACGTAACTATCCGTTCACTATCCTGCACGGCCACTTCCTGACATGTTCTATCTATGGGTAAACATGTTGCCATTTCAGACTCTGCAGAGTCCCCTTTGCTCGGTCTCCTTCATGTGAGAGTTCTTGAAGGATACCTCCCTTCCAGGACCATGAGCCTATGAGGCACTTCTTCTCTTTAGCTGTATAGTTCCACAGAACTATGAAGTCCTTTCCTGCACTTCTAAGTTCACCAGACCATGCTCTACTTCCTCATTAGTTCAGGTATACATCTCTTACTTTGTTACTTCCTTACTGCTCTACTTTACCGAAGCACTCATCAGTACTCATGCTTGCTAAAGTGGGGGCAAAATGTATAGGAGTGAATTTTCACCCCTAACACAAATTCCCCTTTACCCCCATACACTTTAGAAAACCTAAGGCAAAGGCTTATATCCACTTAAGCTCATTTCTCACATCCCACTTGGTGCCTACTTTGTGTGTCGGTGGGGGTGTTTCTGTTGGGGACACCCACGTGGCACGTAGACTTCCGCATGGCACACTTACGTCCCTGGCAGATTCCTATGGCTGGAGTCTGTAGAGACATTACACTTCCCATTTGAATTCGAAGTGTAATGCCCCTCTTTGGCTGGATGACCCATATATGGTCATTTTTCATCTTCTTCATTCATATTCTTCACTCTCTCATTCATTCTCAAGTTTTGCAAGATCGTTTGAGCACTCTCTCCATTCCATTCATTCACTTCAAGCTTTGTAGTAGCACTTTACACTCCATAGCAGCAATCCACTACTCCATCACTCTGATAGTGCGAGTGTAGGAAAAACACCATTACAGCAGAGGCTTGAGTTCCTCTCATTTTCTCCTCCACAAGCCTTGAGTGCTTTGGACAGAGGTGGTAAGCTCCTCTTATCTTCTCTATCATCTTGGTTGAGTAAGCAAGTACTATTTTGTAGTGTCTTTTGTTTACATAGCTTGTATTCCCTTCTTTATCATTATTTCTATCGTTACAAACTTGGTTGTCCATGGAGGTGGAAACACCAAAATGGGGGTTTAACTGAGGTAGACCCCTAAACAGCCCCCCAACAATTTCCCTCTTTGTTGTGTGCAAGTGGAGATATCTTGGAGCAAGTTGGCGAGGAGATCGTTGTACGAAATCATCTTCGTCACCTTGCGGTAATGTATTTCCTTTATCACATTCATCTATTCATTTCACTCTTCTTAGTCTTATTCCACAGTTCCTGAAACTATTAAACTAGGTAGTTAGCCCTTTTTCAGAGCTTAAACCTCCTCTCTCTAGTTTTTTGGTCGTACGGATGCCAAAGCACCTGTGAGATGCCAGTGCACCGCGCTTTTGTCTTCTAACAGAAAGCTACCTGAGGCATAGAGTTGACTCTGAAGATCGACTCGCCTAGTCTCCTTTCAGAATTGGTGTTTGTAGAGTGATCGAAGGACCCCACAGTTCTCATCATTCTCATCCCACCTATCCTAACCTTCCTTTAAACTGAGGGAAGTTAGGGCAGCCTTACCGCTCTTGGCCTTTCGTGACCTGGGGCCTTGCAGTGGTTGGTCCCCCTCTCTTATAGAATTATGGAAGAGTAAGTGTAAGGACAAGGATGATGACAATGATGAGGCCAGTCAATCTAAGAATAAATAAAAGAAGGAAAAGAAGAAGGATAAGAACCACAAGGCTTATGATTCTTATATGGAGGAACCTAATGTTTCCATGGAAGATGAGGAAAATTATATGAGTGATAAGGCACAAGATGATGCAGAAAATGCCCAAGATTTTCTTGTAGTTGCATGTTTAGAATACTTTGATGATGGCAAGACAAATTCTCTAGTTTTATTAAAATCACAAAGGAGACATGCATACTTTGATTCTGAAGATGATGAACCATTGTAGAAACAGAGTCCAGGAGAAGATGATCCATATGATGATGATGTCTAGGCTTCCTAAGATTTAACCAAACATAGCTTCTATTTACCAAAATAAAAATCCCCAAGGCCCATGGGAAACAAACGATGAGCATTTGAGTTTCAACTTGGTTTCATATTGAAAAGGGGAAATTACATTGTACAAGATTTGTTTAACAGCAGAATAATTTAATCCACCTATTTGGGACTGAAATAAAAATAGATGAATTAATCTATTTTCAATTATAGGTTCTTTTAATCTAGAATCTGATAGAAAGATAAAGCATAATACATTGAAGGACACATAAAATGTTCGAAAATAAAGATTAAAATAGGTTGCCAATAAAAAACAAGAAAGAGGAAAAATGAAAATATAACATACAAATGATTCATTTGAGATTTTTGATAAGATCTCATTTAACTATGTCAAATGGATTTGGAAGGGGAAAAGCATATTTGATTGACTAAATTTTGGAGGTAGCTTATCCATCATTACTATATGCATCATCTTCTCTTCGAATTTGTTTCTACAATGCACCAAGCCTAGGATTGATTGGGGATGCACTTAAGGTGGATAAAAACTCATCAAATGTTTTATGTGTGCTTGGCAACATGGAACTAAAAATAGATGGCTAGCTTAAAGCAAAAGAAACAATTAAAGTATCATGCCAACTTGTATTGGATGATGAACAAAAATGAAAAGTTGATGAAGAATGAAGGACTCGGATGGAAAGGAGAAAGCAAGAGGAAGAACTTCGGCGGGTGATGCAACAAGAGGATAGATTTGAATGTGTGAAGGAATTATGGAAGAGTAAGTGTAAGGATAGGGATGATGATGATGATGAGGCTGGTCAGTCTAAGAAGAAACAAAAGAAGGAAAACAAGAAAAAGAAGAAGGATAAGGACCACAAGGCTTATGATTCTTATATGGAGGAACTTGATGTTTCCTTGGAAGATGAGGCAAATTATGAGTGATGAGGCACAAGATGATGCAAAAAATACCCAATATATTCTTGCAGTTGTAGGTCTAGAAGACTCTGATGATGACGAGACAAATTCTACAGTTTCAACAAAATCACGAAGGAGACATGCATACTCTGATTCTGAAGATGATGAACCATTGTAGAAATAGATTCTAAGAGAAGATGATCCATATGATAATTATGTCTAGGTTTCCTGAGCTCTAACCAAACCTAGCTCCTATTTTCCAAAATAAAAATCCCCAAGGCCCATGGGAAATAGATGATGAGCATTTGAGTTTCAATAGACTAAAATAGGTTGCCCATAAAAAACAAGAAAGAGGAAAAATGAAAAGATAACATATATATGATTCATTTGAGGTTTTTGATAAGATCTCATTTAACTATGTCAAATGGATTTGGAAGGGACAAAGCATATTTGATTGACTAAAATTTTGACGTAGCCTATCCATCATCATTGTATGCATCATCTTCTCTTGGAATATATTGAAACTCAAATGCTCATCATTCATTTCCCATGGGCATTGGGGATTTTTCTCTTGGAAAATAGGAGCTAGGTTTGGTTAAATCTCAGGAAGCCTAGAAATCATCATCATATGGATCATCTTCTCTCAGAATCTTTTTCTACAATGGTTCATCATCTTTAGAATCAAAGTATGCATGTCTCCTTCATGATTTTGTTGAAACTAGATAATTTGTCTCGTCATCATTAGAGTCTTCTAGATCTATAGTTGCAAGAAGACCTTGGGAATTTTTTGCATCATCTTGTGCCTTATCACTCATATAATTTGCCTCATCTTCCATGGAAACATCAGGTTCCTCCATATAAGAATCATAAGCCTTGTGGTCCTTATCCTTCTTCTTTTTCTTATTTTCCTTCTTTTGATTCTTCTTAGACTAACCAGCCTCATCATCGTCATCATCCTTGTCCTTACACTTACTCTTCCATAATTCCTTCACACATTCAAATTGCTCCTCTTGTTGCATCACCTGTCGAAGTTCTTCCTCTTGCTTTCTCCTTTCCATCTGAATCCTTCACTCTTCATCAGCTTTTCATTTTGCTTCATCAACCAAGACAAGTTGGCATGCTACTTTAATTGTTTCTTTTGCTTTAAGCCAGTCATCTTTTCAATTCCATGTTGCCAAGCATACATAAAGAATTTGATGAGTTTTTATCCACCTTAAGTGCATCCCCAATCAATTCTCAGCTTGGTGCATTGTAGAAACAGATTCCAAGAGAAGATGATGCATACAATGATGATGGATAAGCTACCTCAAATTTAGTCAATCAAATATGCTTTGTCCCTTCCAAATCCATTTGACATAGTTAAATGAGATCTTATCAAAAACCTTAAATGAAACGTCTGTATGTTATCTTTTCATTTTTTCTATTTCTTGTTTTTTTTGGGCAACCTATTTTAGTCTTTATTTTAGAACATTTTATGTGTCCTTCAATGTATTACGCTTTATATTTCTATCATATTCTAGATTAAAAGAACCTATAATTGAAAATAGATTAGTTCATCTATTTTTATTTTACAGACCCAAATAGGTGGATTAAATTACTTTGTTGTTAAACAAATCTTGTACAATGTAATGTCCCCTTTTTGAAATGAAACCAAGTTGAAACTCAAATGCTCATCATTCATTTCCCATGGTCCTTGGGGAATTTTCTCTTGGAAAATATGAGCATAATAATAACTCAAGAGGATCTTAATGTCATAAAAGGGGCCACTTAAGTGTTGGCACAAAGACTAGGAAATGTTTATGTTGCAAATGGGGCAGCTATTGTGCTAGCTAAAAGGGGTCAATTTGATATTGCATTTAGGAAATTTTTACACAGGTACAAGAATTTTTTGCAAGAAACATCTTGATTCAGATGCCTGATGTGTCGGTAAATCTAGCACATGTTTACTTTTCACAAGGAAAGTTTGCACTTGCACTGAAAATGTTTATACTACAAATGGGGCAGCCATTGTATTAAAGTATTGGCACAAAGACCAAGAAATGTTTATGTTGCAAATGAGGCAGCCATTATGCTAGCTAAAAGGGGTCAATTTGATATTGAAAAGGAAACCTTTACATAGGTACAAGAAGTTGTTGCAAGAAACATCTTTGTTCAGATGCTTGATGTGTGGGTAAATATAAGACATGTTTACTTTGCACAAGGATAGTTTGTGCTTGCAGTGAAAATGTATCAAAATTGTTTGAGAAAATTATATTTTGACACTAACACCCAAATTTTATTATATTTAGCTTGAACACATTATGAAGCATAACAGTGGAAAGATTGTAAGAGAATATTATTAAGAGAAAAAGAACATTATTAAGAGCAATAGATTGTAATGAGCTTTTTGAATTTGTGTTTAATGTAATGAGGGTTTTGAATTAACTCTGAATTCATTGTAGAGGGCATCCCCAAATCTGATCTCATTACAAAGGGCCTTGGCAAATTCAAATTCGTTGCAAAAAACTCTAAATTCCTTGCCCTTGCCTACCTTTTCAGAAGTCTCCAGGTCCTCTCTAAATCCTTATCGCCCATGCAAGTAGTTGCTATAACCAATCAAAACGCCTCACATCAGGCTAACGAATGAAGTGAGGTTTACAATGAATGAATGAAGCGAGGTCAAGCGAGATGAATGAATCTACAATGAATGTGAATAATTGCTCCAATACATCACGCTCATGAATACATCGGGCCGACTTGTTTTTTAAAAAAAATATCTAATTTGGATTTGATAACTAACTATTTAGTCATTTTTATTTCTATGACTAAATAATTTTTTAGTCAACGACCAAATTAGTCATTTATTTACTCATTTATAGTTGAGTTGCAAAAATTAGTAGAATTTAGTCATTTTTAGTTGTTGTGACTCAATTTTTTAGTCACCTAGTCATTTATTTGTCAAATTCTACTAGTGTTCTATCAAGAATGAGAGTAAAAAATGAGTGGATTTCATGAATAGTTTCAAGATTATTGGTATAATAGAGTCCATTACTAACCTTGATGTATTTTAAATCTTTTCAATTCCTTTTAAGAACATTCACAACCTCATTTTATTCAAATTTTTAACATGTGGGAGGAAGTTTTTGACATAAAATAGTGTTAGGTTCAAGGTGCTTATACTTAAATGAGACATATGGCATTTGAAGGGAGAAATTTTTTATTCAAACTTATTATCAATCTTCTTTGCTTGTTTAAGTATTTGGATGCAATGCAAGTAATGTATGCTTATGTTGTAACCATATAATTTTTTAATTAATTTTCATGTCAAAATATTGGTCATTTCTTATATAGTTATTCATTATGGTATCTTCTCTCCCATATTCATTGATATTTTATTTTTTAGTCCTAATCATTTTAATTTTATAATAAATGATAGATACTTCTTAATGCATCAAAGAAGACAAAAATTGAAGGTTAAACACAAAAATATTGTCAAAAAACATCGAAGGTATACAACAGTGCACCAATAGTGAGGTGCTTTCTTTACCATTAGATCACCAAAAATTTAGAAAAGTGAAAAAGATGTAAAATATTCCCAAGTGCATGCTCTTCCATTAGACTACCAAAAATGTGTATTAAGTAAAAAAAAAAGTGGCAAGAAGTTCCAAAGTGTGTGCTCTACCAAAGGAGCATTAAAAAAGGGTATAAGTGAAAAGTGTGAAAATGATGTAGTAGGCCAAAAAAATGTGATTTTGGTCCTAAAGTGAAAAGTTACATATGTGAAGAGTGAAAGAGTGGCATAGTAGTTCAAAAGATCTAATTTTGGTCTTAAAAGAGAAAAAAAAGTATAAGTGAAAGGTGGAAAAGTGGCATAGGAAGTCAAAAAATATTATTTTGGTCTAAAAGATGAAAAAAATGCATGAATGAAAAGTAATTATTATTTTGGCCTGAAAGGTGAAAAAGTGCATGAATTAAAAGTAGAAAGTGGTGTAGTATTAGGTCAAAATTATATTTTTAATCTAAAAATTGAAAAAGTGCATAAGTGGAAAGTAGAAAAGGAATTTGGAAGGTGACTATGACCCATAGAGTTCCAATGTTGGTCTAAAGTTCAATAAATCAAAAGATAGGTAAAATACCATAATAAAAAGGACATCATTATTGTAGGTGGAAAATATATTTTATTAATAAAATAAAATTTAATTATTTAGGTTTTTAAGATACAAGATGGTTTTCTAGATATTGTATAGAACATCCCTACAAGTTTTTGATTCAAATGAGTTTGCATATTTCTAAAATGATTAAAATTTCATATTTCAAACTTTGAAAGTGAGGCGCCTAGATATAGGAATCATTTTGTATAAATAATATGAGAGTGACACCATATCAAAATGTTAAAAATACCATAAAAATAAAGATGTGATTGTTATAAGTAGAAAGGATATTTTATTCATAAAATAAAAATGATAATTTGGGTTCTTGAGATATGAAAAATATTTTTAAATCATTATAAAGAGCACCCTTGCAAATTTTCATATTGACTTTTGTTCATAGATTTTTTTAAAATGAAAAAATATATGTTTTATATAATCAAACATAAATATTTTTCACTAATAAAATCAAAGAAGTGTGATGTGGGATTTGCATCAAAATATCTAATCTAGAAAAGAGAAAAACTTGCTCATTTTATAGACAATGTCATAAGAAAGTGAAAAATAAATTATTTGATGTTCAAAAAATATTTAAACGAAAAATTGTTTGTTATAGAGTTATAATCATCAAAGGAGACTTGATGTTTTATAATACATATTTTTAGCTATTGCTATTTTGAATGAGCCACTATTATTCAAATAAATCTATTTTTAGACTTTGATTTTTAGACAATATATAAATTTGAGCATTTTAGTAGCTAGAGATGCTTGGTTTTCAAGCAATCTATTTTGGGCATAAGCTTTAGTTAATATTTTTGTCTCTATTTCCAATAAATTAATTTACCATGCAAAATTTGAAAATAATTGATTGCACGAACATTTTAATCTTTCTAAGAAATTTTTTTTGTATAAACTTAGATAAAAATCAATGGTAGTTTTATACCTTTTTTTTTGTTGAAATTGATGTTCAAGGTTATTTACAATGTTATTTTCCATATGCATGATTTGATATATAAATAATATTTAGTGTATTATGGGTCTTTTGTTATAATATTCACTTAAGTGGTCATTATAGCTTTGTGCATGATTTTTTTAATATTGTATTTATTCAATTGAATTCTTATGTATACTTACTCTTTTTTATCTCTATTTTTTAGCTAGAAAGTGTGAGAATGTGTAATTAAGTTACATGCGTTTGTCAAAAGATCATAAAATCCTCTCATATTCTATAGAAGATTTGTTGTAGCCTAGATTCCATAATCAAGAGCCAAATGATATATATTTACTTTAGTTTATGTATATTACCTTTTAGACAAAAAAATTAGCCCACTAGAATTTAAGAATTTCCAATTAAAAATCAATTTACACTAAAAATATGTTCTAGTTGGATTCATTCTACCTGAAATAGATTTAGCATCACTTTGGTGTCAATTTGTTTCTAAAAAAAATCATAAAATTTAATGTTCTCATCATTTTTACTCATAAATAACATATTTTAAAATTTTCAAAAATTCATTTTGTAAATCTAAAGTGTAGGTTTTAAAATATGAAAAAAATAATATGGTAATTAGTGTTTGTAGTTTTTCAATAAAAATAGGTCATCAACACTAAAATATAAGTTTGATTATCTTCTTAAGAAAAATACTAAATTTTATTTTAAAATAGAAAAAATATCATAGAGATTTCATGTAAAAATGATATAATTATTTTCTATCGTAGATAAATAGTTGAGACAAAAATAGAAGCTCTTTGAAACAATTATATTTATAACACACAAATATATATATATATATATATATATATGAAAAATTAATGCAAATAAATTTTGAAAGAAATAATCAAATCTACTATAAAAATAGTGGAGCTCCCCTTAACCTTATTTTTTAACATTGTATCAACAATTAAATATAGTTTCAATTTCATTTAAATAAACTATATTCAAATTATTTTTATTTTTTAAATTATAAACATAAATTATAGTAAAAAATCTAAATTTTAGTAATTTACATTATCTCAAAAACGAAAATGTATATATCAATTTCAATTGATTATAGTTAGTAAGTTAATTAGTGTTGACCATTTTCTTTATAAAAACATGACACAACTTTGAAACTTCACCCTACATGCTCAAAAACTCGAAGTTTTCCTTGTGTATAATATAGAAAGTTAAATCCTAGTTTTCAATCAAGTAGTTTATTTGAAAAATCATTAGACTTCATAAGTGTTTTAGTTAGACTTATTATAGTAGATGCTTATCAAATTATGAATAGAAAATACTATTTTTGTAAGGATTTCATGTATGTTAATGTTTATTTTGTTCTTTAATATTTTTTACTCTTGGAACCTTTGTGATTATATTTTTTGTAATTTCATCATTATTCAATAAAAAAGATATGCATGTACAAAATTAATATAATGATATTTCAAAATACATTTGAAAATGGCAAGCAGATTGCCAATTCAAAACTTTCATTTAAACTTATTGTATAAGATACACATGCACAAGCTTTGTAGTGGCATCAAAAAATTCCTTTAAAATGTAAGCACTTTGCCAAGATATGTGTCTCCACTTGATGTATTTCCTACCAAATTATATTGGGAGAGATTAAGCATGGACCTAAATCAAAACATAAGATAAGTTCTCTATGTTAGGATTAAACCAAATTCTATACAATTGAAGATATAGACAACCCTTGTACTTCAATAAAATAAATGATTTCCTTTAAGAATAATGTTTATCCATGAAGCTAGTGAAAAACATTAAAAATAAAAGGATAATAGTACAATTGGTGAGGATGATGATATACTCCTTGATCACATCATCCATCAAGGATCAAATCCCTTATATTTATGATATTTAATATGATGATCCTATCAATCTATTGTGCACTCATTTATTGTTATTTCAATCTTATAATATATTGGACATACTTAGAATCCCTTTGAGATTAATGATAGTGCATTAAGGGATGGCATTGGTACACTCAAAATGAATTTCTTAATAAAAAACACTAATTGTGTGACTTCCTTTCAATTTTCAAGCCATTTATTTGGGAATTCACTCAACATAATAAGGGTCTTTGACAAATTGAGGTATATCCATGCAAGGTGGTATTTTTTATTGATGCAAGAGCATCTAGGGGTACTAGAAATATTGTATCACCAAAAATATTGTTATTTTTATTTTTGTTTATTTTCAATAAGGGCTTAGGGGTTAGGAGAATAAATGTTTTGATTTGCAACTTTGTAATTTCCCTTGGGATAAAATTATAATTATAATTTTGTGGGAATTATGCATTTATAAATATTTTTAAGGCAAAATAGGGAAAATACCCCTCTTGGGCATCTCATTCTTGGTGGGGACCACTTGGGGTGCATGTGCTTGCATGTTAAACTGTATGCCTTGCATGCAATTGTATGTTTGTGCCACAAGATTTGCATGTTGTTCCATGTCTATGTTTAGATCCATTAGAGCCATCGAGAATCAAAAAAATTTATCATATTTGACCAAATTTGATTGGCCATGGTTTAGGTTCCCATGTGAAGGCCATGCGAGCATTGAGTGATTTTATTATTTTTATGATTGTTTCTCCAAATGGGGTGTGGGTTTTACAATGAGGTATTTTTATTGTGGTTTTCTCATTCTAAAACTTCTATATTATGATGCCTTGTCATTTGGGGAGATGATTCTAGATTGAAGAGAGGATTTTAAGACTCCATTGTTGCAGATTTATATTTGCATATGTCCATATTTTTGGGAGCTAGTGAGCTCCACATTTTGGGAGATAGTGAGCTAGTTAATTTCATGTGAAGGGAGCTTGAGAGCTTCAGCTAAAATAATTTTGAAAGAGACCAAGAAGAAAATTTTGGTGCAGGTTTGGAGGTGTGATATATCAGCAAGAAGATTGATAATTTCATGGTTTGATTGTAGAAGTGATTTCTAATTAAGATTGTAGGGTGAAGATGCTAGAGGCTTGTGATAGAAGTCAAATTGAAGGAGATAATTTTTTTATTGATCTTTACTGTTTTGTATCACTAATATTTCTGATTTGTAATGATTTTCATCAGCCCATATGGCTACAAAACTATTACTTTCAGTTATGCTATGTAATTCTTGAATTTCCAGGAGATTTTGAATGAACAAAGAAGAAAACTTCTTGCAGATTTTTGTGTTGTTTCAAACCATTTCTAAGTTGAATTTTCAGATTGCTATGAGTATGTGAATGAGGGTTGGTTTCTTACTTACATCATTGATTCAACACAAGTGGAATTATGGACTCAATTTATATGAATGGTAGGAAGGAAAGTGTGAAAATTAAGAAGAAACTAAGAACATAAGTGGAGATTAAAACATAGGATATTCCAAGTACTAGAAAGGGAGAGTGTCTCTATGGTTTTTCATATACTAACTACCCTTATACCTCTTGTAGATAGGGAAAAATATTAAATATGGAATCTTATTAGATTAAGATTCAGATTTTTACCATCCTCAATGCAGTTACCTGTAAAACACACACATATGCAGAATGAATAATTTAATATAAACAAACATGCACTATTACCAAGGATTCACTCCATTTTTCTTCTCAATCTCGCATAAGAATGCAAGCTTCGAAGGATTTGACTATTGATGGAATATTGATTCCTCACTATTATAGCATAATGATATGATAGGGATGACGGAAGAAGGATGGATGATGATGAAAAGTTGCAAAATGAATTTGACAAAGTAATGGTACTGGAAGAAGTCGATCCCAAATGGCTTGTGAGAGGCTGTATTTATAGAGTTTCGATGTGGACAAAGAAGAAAATTTGATTTTTGACAAAAGAGGAAATACAACGAGATGAGATCAGATTCTAAGAAGATAGAAAGATTTTGATTTTCTCTTTTAAAGGAAATAAATCCTGAAAAAGACAAGGATAATTGATGAATTATCTAATTAAATTAATTAATTAGATACACACAAGTTTCAATTTTAGAAAGAAAGCGAGAAGATATTTTTTAAGATTTATTTAATTAATGTTGAATTTATGACTTCATTAATTAAATAATATAAATTATTTAATTAACATTAGAAGAATGAAGAGATTACGAATAGAAATGATTTAATTAATTAAATAATATAAATTATTTAATTAACATTAGAAGAATGGAGGGATTATGAATGAAATTAGTCAAAAAAATGAGATTTATTTAACTAATTAGATGATGACATGGTTACCTAGGGAAAAACATGCTACAATATGTCTAAATGATGTAATGTCGTGACAAAGTATCGTAAGAGGACATTTTTGGGTGTCTACAACATGTACATACAAACATACAAATATATCAGCATACATTCAATAGACTAGCATTTAACATAAAGGAGGACATAATGCAAGCGCATTATAATGCACTCGCATTATGTCTTAGTTGACATGTTTCTCGCAGAAGCAAAAAACCATGTCAAAACTGAGATATAACGCGAGCGCGTTATAATGCGCTCATGTTGTATCTTGCTTTGGGAATTCCCAAGCCTTAGGATTGGTGTTTTCCTTGGAATACCAACCCAAAGGTTTCGAGGGAATTCCCAATGACTAGAGACATGTTTTTAAAAAATCTACCATATTTTACATAATCGAGTTCGTGATCACCGTCAGGATTGCATGTGGTTCAATATCGAAAAAATTGAACACATGGGTAATGTTGGGTTCTCTCTTAGCTATCCAACGATGTAATTTTTTTCACTTTCTGACAATGTTAAGCCTTTCATCCATAATTTATTTTGTTTGTATGTCTCTTTTTTTCCAAAAAGTAGTGTTTGGTATTTTTTTTGTTATAAATTAACTGTTCATCGAATTTTCAAATAAATTACATTTTTAGAAACTAGACTCCATTCTACAATTTATTTATTTTTAAATTAAAAAAATTCAATTAGTTTCCAAAATTTGTAGGGGTAGCACGGCCAAAATTCTATTTTTCAGGAGGTGTCCACTTCAAAAATTAGTAAAAAAATCAAATATTCATTAAAAAATTATTAGAAAAATTGTGCATCAACTACAAACTATTAGCTAACTTCTGACCATTGTGATTTTTAAAATACTAAAAAAAAATTCACCATACGAGGGTCATACAAGAGTTACGATGTTATGTTTTTCTAACAAAAACAACACGAATTTGTGTGTGTCCCTCTTTTGAACCCCTTAATCTCAACCATTTTAAAAATAAATTAGTAGTTTAGAAAGTAGACTCAGAGCACTTTGATCCTTATTTTTGTTCCATCTCAAAATTTTGAGTGTAACTATCCTCAATTTCACGTCCAAGGTCAATATTTCCTGATTTCAAAAAAAACTGTCCACTTAAGTCCCCTTTTTGGGAACCATCTTGGTGCACTTACCCTAGGGTTATGTAGGAAATGGATTGTTCATCCTATTTGATTTTCCTTACATTTGGTATTAGAGCCATGGTTGTGGTTTTGAGGTTTCAGAGATCTCTATTTTGGTATAACCCTTGGATGAGTAGATTTGATGAAAAGTTGAAGCCATGAAAATACATCAGATATTTGAGATATTTCAAGGTATGAGACATATTTGTACATTGTTATTGTCTAGATTTAAGGTTTTGGAGTTGCAGATTTGTGGTTATTTTTTGTAGATCTGAGGTTTTGAATCTAAGTTGGAAAAAGGAATTTTTTTGGGTGTTTACCATGATATTTTTATAGGGGAAGTTTCACAGTTGGTCTCTTGGGACAAAACAGACCTTGCCATTGGATCCAAGAGGCTTGTGAGATGAATATTGACATAAAATTTGACTTATTTTTGCCACTATGAAAAAATACAATTTTTCCCCCTCCCCTATTGTTGTACAACAATTGAGCTAGTCTATAGCATCACAAAAATTAAAAAATATATTGTAATTACATGATTTTAAAATATATATATACACATTAAGGTGTTGAATGGTCCACAAGCCCCACCCCATACCCCCTCTACACCAATCACCTATCATACTAACAAGTCAAATAATACTATTAGCACCACTAACTTTGTCAGCTAGTGGTCGGCCCCCGATCCAATGACCTTAGGCCTGGCTCTTGGGCCCTCGATCTCATGTTGGACCAGCCCTAGCCTTCATGAGATTCTTTATAAAAAAATTAAATAAACAAATTAAAACATTTTTAATAATTCTTTAAATTTTCCACCACCACCAATGGGGCGTTGTTGACCAGTCGCCCATGGTCCACCTACTAGCCACCACTATAGGCCTAATTGGACAAAAAACTTCAAAATTCTATAAATTTCACCCACAATATTGGATTTCAACTTCCAATAGTCGATGGAAATCTCTCTCCAAGAACTATGTAGTGGTACAAGTTTGGTTTTCTGATTTGACTTTTTTTTGTCAAATTTTGGTTTCATGAAGTTAGACGTTGCTTTGGAACATTGTTTTTGTCATAAATTTCACATATAGAATTGGTTTTTTAATTTCAAATGGGTGATGGAGAGAATTTTCAATTTACTATATAGTGGTTTTGATGATTTGAGAAAATTTGGTACTTGTTTGACCACTTGTAGGAGCCTAAGATTTGAGGTGTGATTTTGTGAGCATTGAACGAGTCAAGAGGAGAAAAATTAAGGGAGTGCATTTCTTCATGAGATATGCATAATATTATAGCTAATTATCAAATTTGGTGCTTCCTAATAAAGGTTTAGAGGTGTTTTCATAGTTTGGACTTTGATGGTGATAGGTACACATGTTATCTTCTAATTTGAGGACATGGGTTGATACGTGTGAATACATGGAGTCTTGTTTTGGTGAGGGTTGAGTACAAGTACAATGATGGTGATTATTATGGGAAAATGGATTTTCATGTGTAGTTGAGTATTGGTATAACATGAACATGTATGCAATTTTATGAGGTTGTTCTTGTCTCATGAATGCTTGTTTGGTTTTGTGACTATGGTACTTGGTTGTGGATTTTCTTGGTGAATCAAATATGTGGTTAATTTGGTATTTGAGTCTTAATATATACATGTTATCTTCTTGTTTATCTTAGTTTAATGTTTCATTGGTTATGGATCTATGATTTATGCAATTTTTAGGTATGTCAAACCCATTGATTGTAGTGGAATGACGTGAATATGAATGGTTTATATCCACAAGAGTGATTCGGTATTGATGTAAAATTTTTTAGTCGGCCTTGTTTGTGTTTATATGTGCATTGGTATATTACATATAGATGAGAGAATGGCTGATGGTTAGAGCTCTTGGGTAGTTGGTTGTTGGGACTTGTAGCATGTTGATCATCATAATTTCATTATAGCTTGGTTACACGTTCCAGTGGGAACTTTTGATAGTGATAATTTGGTGGTGTGGGATTGATTCCAGATGTTTTGATGGCGGTTGCATCTTCTTTTCTTGAAGATCATGGTTTTACTTTACCCTTTGGGAGCTCTTATTGTTGAGTTCTTTGATTGCATTGGGGCCATGGATGATCTTCATTTAGGATATAGTTATCATGATACCTAAAGAGATTGGTTACATGATTCAGTGGGAAATTTGGTAATGATTTGGAACATATGATCTTCTTTAGTGATTTTTTGTGTTATGGAGGAGCTCTTGGATCATATTTGTAGTGAGAATTATCTAAAAATAATAATTTCATTGATAGGAGATTATTATTTGTATGTGATTGGAGATGTTTAAATATTTGTTATCTATGGAGGACTCTTGGAGTCTTTGGTTGAGGTGATGTTTTATGACTTGTTGATTTTTGACAGGTGATCCATGTTGATGGGATGGTTTTGGTATTGTGTCTTAGTTTACTCTTGATTATTGGTTGGTTGTTTTACATGATACAAGTGCTCTTGGGAGTATGATATGTTCATTGGAGCATACGATTTTCTTTTGAGGAGATGTGGGCTCATGATTTTGAATGATTATGTTTTGGGTTCCTAGGTTGGAGCTTTGACAATGGTCTTGTTGGTTCTCTTGATATTGTTTACATTGGTCATTTTCTTGGGAGCTTCATGAGAGTGTTTTGTTACATTTTGACCTTAACATGGATTGATCAATTTCAAGTGCTCATGGATACTTTGATACTTAGGTGAGGCTATAATTCTCTTGTTTTTAAAGACATTTGTTGAGATTATTAATTTTTGATGAGGTTTCAACAAGAATTTTGAGGAGCCTTCACCTAGATATGGATATAAGTTCATGATTGACCTAAAGAGGAGATTGTTCTTGGAGTGATTCATGATGACTTTGTTATCCTAGAGGAGCCTTATCATTCTCCACTCTTGGTCTAATCAATAGTTTATCATCTAAGAGGTATTTTCCCCTTATTTGTTAGATGCATTATGGTTTATGCTTTGTCTTCTCATGGATATAGATCTTGAGATATGAATAGTTGGTTATGGAGGGTTCATTTGAGGGATATTTGGAATGTTTATCTCCTTGTGTGTATGAGTCTATCAATGATGTCATTCATTGATGAGGGATTTTAGAATATGTTTTTGGATCAATTTCCTAATTTTGGAATGGATTTTGAGTTTAATTTTCCTTATTAGAGAGACTTACATCCATGTTAGTTTATGATACATATGTTTTGTTTAATCTTGTAGATTGAATGATTGGGTGTTGTTGAGAATTTCCATTTGGGGTTGTGAAGGATATAATACTTGGCATAGTTTAGCATTTAGAAGTGTGTGTAGAAGGACATGTTACATGATTTTATTTGTAGGTTCTCTCTTTGGCCTTGTTCTTCTTCCTAGATGTTTGTATTCACATGAAATTGGATTTGGTGTTTGTGTGGACCTATAGTGATCACTATGCTTCTGGCTATGTGTTCATTATTCTTTGGTGACATCATAGAGGTTCCTTTATCTCTTTATTTTTTTTAGTTTGGAGAACTTGGGAGAGCTATAGAGACTAGTGGTGAGATATGTGTTGCAACATATTTGTTTTTCAGGTTTTGCATATCTTTGTGGATACTCCTTGGTACTACATGATATTTTCATATTTGACATTACCCATTCAGTGAGATTTCTTAGATGTGTATGTTCTTCATTGACAAGTTTGACACATGGAGCTTGTGATTGAAATTTATGGGTTTGATATTTTGTTGGCATAATTTTACTAATGTTGGATACCTTAGAGGTATGGATGACTGGATGGATTTGAATTTTTTATGTTTTATATTCCCAATCATGTTTGGTTTTTCCTTCTGATAGTAGCTTGGAGCCTTTATTATCACTTGGATTTAATGATTGTGTTTTTTGGATCGATGCATCTTCACCTTGTCTTGTTCCTTTTCTTCCATAGGTGGCATATTGGAGGATGACAAGATTTCTTGCTTGATATGGTGGACATCTTGGATGTTGATGCAAGTATCTTGATGGAGTATGAGAGCATGTTGTAGTTTCATGTGGTTTCATGGATGGCTATAATTATTATTTCAATGATTGAATTTTATGCAACATATGCATTAAGTGGGAGAATATGAATAGGCATTGTACACCTTACATAATATTAATTTTTTAATTATGCAAATTAAATGTGTTTGTGGTGCATCCTAGGTGATGTGTTTAGCCACATTAAATATTTATTTGGATCCAAATATAAAGTTGTATGTAATATTGGGTTAGAAATTTTACGTGTGACTTGAACATGGAAAAAATATTTAGTATTTTAGAAACTTAATACCAAAAATTAAATATAGGATCAATGGTTTTGAGTCATATGTTTTTACTTTACCACTTGGTTATATTTATGTGATCTTGATTTTATAAAATCAAACACATGTTTAGTGGTTGAGGTTGTTTGTTGTTGGTTTTGACTTGGTTGTCATTGTATTGAGCCTTCTTTTGAGGATTATATATGTGAATCATGGCATGGAATATAAGGATACATGCTTAGACACATGGAGGACACATTTGAGAGGCTTAATTTTTCAACAATATTCATGGAGACTCTATAAGTGTATTGTAATATTTCATTGTTGAATAATACATTGAGTGTGGGCTATTTTGGAGGTTGGGTTTTTTCCTCTATGAGGGATTTACCAAGGTATATCTTGTTTTATCTTGTGATATCTCTTTGCTCTTTTCATATTATTATTATGTAAGCTTGTATGCATGCTTCTCTTTCATGGGGTTATGTAGGAAATGGATTGTCCATATTGTATATTTTTTCTTACAAAGGGCACCATGCTAGATACATAAAATAGCATCCATTTCCTTTTCCCATGATTTTGGAGTTCAATTTTTCACCATCTTTTAGTTTTGAGACCATTAAACCAATCCTCTAGCCACATTAATGAATGGACAGTTTATGAAAATAAAAACAAGTGTGAGATGTAGGCAAGTTGGAGTTTGAAAGAGGTGACTTAAACATTTATGATAGGATTTTTGACACTCAAAATATGTAGGTGAAATAAAAATTCCTAATTTCAAGGAATTTAGAGTTAGAAAGAGGTACTATAAAGATATGAAGGGGGAAAAATGATAAACACTTGGTCTATGTGAGAATATGGAAGGGAGATCATTGTTGCATGAGACAGAAAAGGGAGGCACTCATAATTTTGGAGGGATCTAAATTTTTCCTCATAAGTAACATTCTAAGGAGATCCACATAAGTACAAAAAGGATTTGAAAGAGGTAGGATTTTAGCTACTATCCAAGGATAATTTGTCTTTTTTATAGAGGCTTGCAAGCTTTGGGTAAATAGGTGAGTAACAAAGATGAAAACATAGGAAAATTATTTTCTATTCAACTTTTGTAATGAATAAATAATGTGTAGAAATGAGGAGATTTTTATATTAATATAATTATAGCGTTGTAAATAGTTGACCATGAAAATTTCACACTACATGGACACCTTATTTTACCTATGAACCTAAAAATGTTAATAAGTTATTTGTTTCAACACCAGATTGAGAAAATAAATTAAAATCCTCTATACCCCAACAAAAAATTAGGCCTAAAGCACCCAGTCAAGGGCAAGGCCGAGGGTGCCCCTTACCTTAAATGTGACTTATTTTAATTTTAATGCTCTGGTGTCGATCCTTGGAGAATTAAAAAGGATCCCAAGTTAGCCTATAATAAAAAAATATAAATTGTGATGCATACATAAACAAGTTTTCTTCTCATTTGAACATTAGAAGGAAGCATTATGAATTAGAAGCTATTGTAAACAATCATGCACTATCATAAAGATTATTGAGTTCTCATCTGCATGCTAGCTATAATAATCCATTATGTTTTATGAAATAACCTCTTACAGTCCTTCAAGAAATTCAAGCATCCATCAAACAACCTTTGGTGGAAACTTATGGTGTGGACATCACTTCAATGGAGATTATATACCTAAGGTAACATTATCCATTTTCATTTTTCATTTCAGTTAATTATTATTATTTTACCTTTGGTCAAACTAGGGTAAGCCCTCTTGATCATCATCATTCACTATTTGTGGAGGTGGAAACACCAAAAATTGGGTTTGACTTAGGAAAGACCCTATAAAACACAACATTGCCCCCTCTTTTCATGTGTACAAGTCAAACCTAAAGGTTTCATCAACAACAGGTCACAAGAAATATAGAGCAGACTGTAACACATCAACTGAGTATTGAATATCCTAAAAAAGAATATGTTTTGGTCTAGGGTGCTCATGCCCCTGACCTTCAAATTTAGGCTTGAATTTCATGTATAGGTTCCTCTATGTCGCTATTTTATAGATTTATAACTATTTCATCAATTTTCCTTTTTGTATGTGTGATAAATTACATTTTCTAATCTAGGGTTTTATGTTAAATAGGCTTATTAAAACACACAACAAAATTATATTCCTTACAACACAAAAGAACCAAACCCTAGTATATTGGCTCTCCCTTGTGGAATCTAGCCAATCATTAAACCATAGTGGGTTTATGTTCAAATATGGAGTCAAATAGAAAGAGTTAATCCTAGTTAGATCTAGGATCACTTTTTCTACTTCACATTTTGGTGAACTTGGCATATCCTACACTTACAATTTTATGATTTACATAGCATAAATTTTGAAAATTGATCAAAAACCTAGCTTATTTGAATGTATTTTTATTAATTTGAATTTGTTTCATTTTTTAAATTAAGCATTTACACTCTTTGTTCATTACACATTAAACACCTTGTTCAATTCAATTTAGATCAAATTTGTAAAATATTTGGCTTTAATTGTATTATTTCATATTTGATTTTCCTTGTTTAGGGCAGTAGATTTTAATTATTTCATTTTAATTTGCAAATTTTACATGTTTAATTTAGAAAATTAGAGCATTTAATACACTTTTTTCATTGCAAAAATATAAACCTAACCACATATTTCTACCATTTCATTGACATATATGTTTTACCAACATTTATCCTACCTCTTAATTTTTGGGGGCACTCATGTGTATAGCTAATTTCATCCATCAATTCCTTTGAATGATTAAAAATCCCTCATTCATGCTTGCATGTGCTTCTAATTGTCAAATTAGGGCATATTGATTTTTCTAAACTTTGTAAGTTCTCAAACCTGGGTTTTCACATAAAAAAACCTACAGACTATTACACACATGTACATGTTTTGAGATTTCAAAACCCTTATTTGAACTCTAGGATACTTGTGCCCTTGACCAGTCAGTTTGACCTCAATTTTTTGTGTGAAACCCTAAGTTGTGACCTTTTTAGATCAGATTTTTGTTTTTGGTAGTTTGTCCTTAAACTTCTGGATTCTACTATGCATTGCTAGTTTATCCCTAATTCACCTAATTCATTGCATTACCCCTAAAAAAGGACATAATAATATGTTTTATTTTTAAAATGTCTAGTTTTGACAGAAAAATATGGCTTGTCCAAAAAAAATTGGGGTGGTACCCTAAACCCCATTTCATGTCATCAAAAGGGATATACACCAACCTTCAGCCAACCAAGAGTTTTCCTACCCATGAGAATATCTTGGTGTGAAAGAATACAATCATTGATACATTTCTTAACATCACTTTACCTAACCTTCATTCTTCAAGTAACCATGAAACTTGTGTTTTGTCCCTCTCCCAATATCTCTCCTACTTGTGAGGATATCTTGGTACAAGAGGATGCAAACATTAATACCTTTCCTAACACCACTTTACCCATTCCTCCTTAAAATCATAGTAAGGTGGATTGTATATATGAGGATTCAAAACTCACATTGGATCCCCCATTGATATAGGATTTTCAACAAATAGTCAACTCAATTCAAATTGTAAACCCACAATTGATTATATACCCTTCTTCTCATATTCCTCAACCTCAAATTATGCTTGCTCTAATTATTGGACCTCCTTCAAACTAGTCTAAACCTCTTGGTCATATACTAAACTTTGCAAAACAACTCGCTCAAAGTAATTATACACACCAAAATATGTTGCAGCAACCAAATTATCATGCAGTTGCTCACACATATAAAACTTTAAATAATAAACAATTAAAATAAATGCAAACCTCCATTCTATTTCCTCAACCATATCTTCCTCTTGCATCTCGTCTTCCTCAACATGGTGGTAAAGAGTATGATCTTGTGGAACAACTTTGTAATACTCCAAATAAGATATCTCTTTGGGAATTAATTCAAACTTCACCTACATGCCATGGTATGCTCCAAGACGCTTCGCAGAAGATTATGGTATCACCTTCTGCCAAACTGAATGATGTAGCAACCTTGTTAGATGGTGTTAAGACAACAAACTTAGATATTGTATTCCATCGAAGTGATTTACCTTATCCTGAGAGTCAAAAACAATATGATGATCCAATTATTATGTTCATTATTAAAAATTATGGGGTTAGATGTACTCTCATTGATAATGGATCAGGTCT
This sequence comes from Sequoiadendron giganteum, assembly GCA_007115665.2. Classification (NCBI taxonomy): domain Eukaryota; kingdom Viridiplantae; phylum Streptophyta; class Pinopsida; order Cupressales; family Cupressaceae; genus Sequoiadendron; species Sequoiadendron giganteum. Next base: position 147,553,185 of record CM021109.1, on the reverse strand, counting down.
TATTTTTTGTAGCATTGACCTTATACGTAAACTTTGTGTGAAAGAATCTCTCATTAGACTTGATGCTCTTTCTATTAATGGCTTTAAGAATGTTGGGTAGGCAATCGATGGGTATAATAACACTACCCATTAAGGTAGGAATCATGACTTTACCTACCCTTATTCATGTCATGCCACACCCTCTTTCATATGATCTTCTTATTAGTAGCTTGTGGATTCATGCTATGAAGGGAGTCCCATCTACTCTTCACTGTATTATTAAATATGAATATAATAACAAGATATACACATTTAAATTAGATAAATAAATTTATTTACATGCCCAATCCAAACATAACATTTCAAACTCACTTATTAATTTGATTCCATCTTCAAAAGTTGAACCATTACCTTCCAATGATAATGATACTATAAGTTCATACTTTAGTGATGATTGAGTTTCGTTAGATTTTACACCTAATTCCATTAGAGAGAAAAAAATATCACAATATAAACCTGAGGATTCTTTTGTTTCATTTGCACAAACTTCTACTCTTAAAATTTCACAAACAACATCATCCCATGATGGCGAGGGGGATCTTTAGCTTTCATCTCTCATGTGTCGGAAATACCTAATAAAGATCATCTAAAACATAATATTTCAACACCTAAAAAGGATTTTCACTCTTGCAAAAGAATAAATTCTTCTAATAATCATTTAAACAAGACTTCTCCTTCTCCATCAGAGAGAAAAATGTTATGGGCTTGGATTTAAAATTATTTCTAAAAGCAGATATAATGAAAACATGGAACACAGAGTTAAGGATCATGTGAAGTCTCCACTACACCTTGCTAAAAGGGGTTTAGGTTTCCAACCTTATCCTTCATCTACCTCACATCCTCCATCATCTAATATATTTATAACCTCTTGTGGTAAACAAGCAAAATTTTATTCAAAAGAGAAAGGATTGTCTCCTATCCTTATCCCCTATCCAAGAAAGAGCATATTTTATCGAGTCTTCTAAAAGACCACTTGATTACTCTTCCTCGTCCAACACACAATAAATTTAATAATAATACTAATCAAGTAAATAATTATTTTTGTGCATATCATCGAGTGTATGGTCATTCCACCAATGAATGTAAAACCTTGAGTAATAAAATATAACTTCTAGATTGCAGTGCTATCACTCTTTTATGTGTTCTTGTACTTATTCATTCTAAATTATAAACTCTCTCCTATGATATTTCTCCTCAATATGTGACATTTGTAGCTCCATGTGTTTTCTCATTACCATTTATGGCGGTACAATCTTATGTGCAAACATATTTCATTTATGGTAGCAACACGATAGTCTCTAGCATGGTTGTCCTTGCCTATACACTTGGGGGCAAGGATAACTAGTTTTGAAGGTGTGCATACTTCTTGAGGATCCCCTCTTCTACTTCTTTTCCTTAAAATATCGGCATAAAAAGTATGCTAACATTTTAAGGGGGCATATCACCCTATCCATTTTATTGGCATCTTCTAAGTTTTGAATTATTGACATACTCCCTTGGTGGTGGTGTTGTTTATAACGCCCCTTGAGGTTTGGTTATCAATTTGTCCCCTATGACGTTAAGCATTTATACACTCCCTAAAATGTGGTTCTCAATTTATCCCCTATGAAATTAGACTATCCCTCGTGATGTTAAAAATGTATGTGCTCCCTAAAACATGATTGTCAAACAATCCATAGACCTAGCATAACAGAGCTTTCTAGCTTTTTAACTTGACCATCTTCACATGGATGCCTAGCATAACAAAACTTGCTAACCAATAGATCTGTGTATCCTTGTAAGAGCTTCTATTTTACTACTATATGTGTGTGTTGTTCATTCAATGGATGATGCTTGGTAATTGAGACAACCTTACGTAATGAGGTCTCTTTACCTTGCTAACTTGAATCTTTAGCTTTTGTGTACTAACATTTTTTGTTCTATGTGTGTGTTATTTTTTCTTTATGTCTACCTTGTGTATTCCACATGTTTTCTTTGTGTATTTTATGTGTTTTCTTTGTGTGTTTCGTGTGTTTACTTTATGTATTCTATGTGTTTGCCTCGTGTATTCCTTATATGCCTTGTGTTCTTTATGCATAGTTTTGTGTATGCTTTTTGAATTCCTTATGTATTATTGAATCTTCCCCTATCTTATGTGTGATATTTTTTTGTGTTAACATTATAGATTAATAGGATCCTAAGTCGGGGGCTTGTGCACCTCTCAACTTGGTGTCATCCTCTATATTCATCTTGTTGATAAAAGAATTTATTCCTTTAGTGTAAGCATGAATGTAAGATCATTCTCTTACTAAAGTGGGGGCTAACTGTAGTGTCATAAATTGTCAACCCTAACAATTTTACACTTCATGGATATCTTATTTTTCCTATGAACCTAAATATATTAATAATTTATTTGTTTCAGGACCAAATTGAGAAAATAAATTAAAATCCCCAATACCCCAACAAAAATGGGCCTAAAGCACCCAATCAAGGGTAAAGGTTCCCTTTATCTTAAAGGTGATCTATTTTTAATTTTTAATGCTTTGGTGTTGGTCCTTAGAGAATTAAAAAGGATCCCAAGTCGGCCTATAATCAAAAATATCAATTTTAATGCATATATAAACAAATTTTCTTCTCATTTGAATATTAGAAAGAAGCATTATGAATTAGAAGCTATTGTGATCAATCATGCACTATCATGAAGATGTATTGAGTTCTCCTATATATGTTAGCTACAACAATCTATTATGTTTTGTGAACTAACCTCTTGCAGGTCTTAAAGTAATTCAAGCATCCATCAAACAACATTTTGTGGAAACTTATGGTGTGGACATCACTTCGAAAAATATTTTGTACCTGAGGTAACATTATCCATTTTCATTTGTCATTTCACTCAATTATTTTTATTTGGCCTCTACTCAACCTAGGGTAAACCCTATTGATCATCATCATTCGCTATTCATGGAGGTGGAAAAACCAAAATAGGGTTTGACTTAGGTAAGCTCCTATATAGCACAACATTTCCCCCTCTTTTCATGTGTACAAGTCAAACCCAAAGGTTTCATCAATAACAGGTAACAAGAAATATAGAGTATAATGTAACACTTCAACTAAGTATTGAAGATCCTAAAAATCATCCTTTCTGGTCTAGGGCGCCCACACCCCTAACCCTAAAATTTAAGCTTGGCTTTCATGTCTAGGTTCCTCTCTATCACTATTTTTTAGATCTATAATTATTCCATCAATTTTTCATTTTTGTTTGTGTGATAAATTACATGTTTTAGATCTATGGTTTTATCTCAAGTAGGCTTGTTAAAACACACAATAAAATTATCGTCCTTACAAGATAAAAGAACCAAACCCTAGAAAATTGGCCCTCCCTTGTGGTAGCTATCTAATCATTAAATCCTAGTTGGTTTATGTTTGAATGTGGAGTCAAATAAAAATAGTTAATCCTAGTTTGATCTAGGATCACTTTTTCTACTTTATAATAATGAAGAAAAAAATATTTTTAAACTACTAATGTTGTGCTTGAATACTTATGATTATGGGTTCCATTTTATATTGTGATTACTTTCTTGTAAAAACTCATCAGGCCTTGTGTGGGTTATTTAATTTGTAGTTTTTTATATATGTATATGTGTGTATGAGTTATTACTTTCTCTATAGCTATTATAGTGCTAATTGTGAATCCATATGAATTAGGTTAGAAATTATAGGTGAAAGAAAATTTGCAGCAATCTATGAAAATTTCCACATAATCCAAATAGATAATCATGTAAACAAGTACTCATAGTCCATATGCAAAAGAGTAGACAACATAATATCAATGGTGACACAAGATATACCATGGGAAAATCCTCAAGAGAGAAAAACCCAACCTCCAAAAGCATCCATCACTCATGTAATATTCAATAATGAAATCATTATAAGACATTTGTAGAGTCTCCATGAATACCTATGAAACATCAAGATCTCTACATACACTCCAGGTGAACAAGCATATAACCACACATCCCATGCCATGATTCAAACCCTCACATGTGCAACCTACAAGAGATGCTATCACAATCCAACCCCAAAATGGCCAACCTTTAAACTGTTAGGAAATATGCAGGTAATCTCATAAAGAAACATCTGAGATCAGAAGTGCCTTCAGTAATTTTAATTTCTTCAAATCACCTCAAAGACACATACTACTATGCCATAAAGCAGAAATGGACATATTTCATTTCTCACATTAATCCTTAGAGAGAAGTTAATGCTTAACCAGTTTAAACAACACCATTAATAAATTGAGAAAACAGAACCAACAATCATGAAAGATGAAACAGAAGACACGAACACATAGATATACGTGGGGAAAACCCTTTCAATTAAAAAACCCCACACTCCAAAACCACAGATCTCCATTGTATTATTCGGCAACAAAAACAATTATAATACAAGTCAGGCTCATGGCCTTTACAGAGTTTACATCTTGTTCCATTATGGAGAATATTTGGTAGCATAACCCATCACGACCACCTCTCTCAGCAAGAGACATCTCATTTGGCTACATAGCCTCATGGCTTGGCCACTGGCCTCTCTATCACACAGTCGATTGGCCTTCACCTTCTCCAAGATTCATCTCTCTACTCACGACAACCCAGCCTCTCAAACCATCTCTGGTTATCGTCATTCTCTCTTGGCTACCCAGCCTCTCAGCCCGACCTCCAGCCTCTTGACCTGCACCTAGCCTCTCATCCAATCTATTTCCCAGCCTCTCAGTCAGCACCCAGGTAACTGTTATGCTCTTCCTTACTCGACTCTGCTCCAAGAGAGACATTTTCTCTCTTTTTTTTACTATTCAACTATCGCACCCCTTTAGGGTTAAACCTCGAGCCACACACCATCATCCATCATTTATGGCCATCAGATAAGTAGTTGAACAAATCTCCAACATCGAACTTAGGGTTATCCACCTAACACCATGTTGCCCAGTCAAAGAGACATTCATTACCATCTCACCAAAGTTCACCGAGTACATAGGCCCACATGCCATCTATCCTCCACATCATCGCCACCTATCGACCTTCGATCATAATCCACCATCCTATCGGGTCCCACATCCATTGGCAGTTGAAAACCAACCATCGTTTTCCAACTATCAACTATCCTTCATATATCGCTTGCCATGGTGAGGGGTCCACCAAGACATGTGTACACCGCTTGTGCAATTCTAGAGAATCAAAAGGGAATCTACAATATTCGCAGCAAGTCTCTCAGAAAAGACTTAAATATTTAACTCCCAACACTCCAAGTGGTCCCCACATTCATCAGCATCCAAGTTGCTATATCGCTGGAAAACAAAACTTCAAAACCTCTATCTGAGGTTATGAAATTCCCAGAACCTGTGACTTGCCAACTATAAAAGGATAGCTCTGTCGCTCAAAACCCAAACTTCGGAACCTCAAGTTAGAGGTTGTGAAGTTCTCAAAAGTTGCAACACGCCGACAACAAAGGGATCGCCTTGTCGCTCCAAACCCAAACTTCTAAACCTCAAGTCAGAGGTTGCGAAGTTCTCAAAATCTGCGACATGCCAACAATCACCTTCACTTCATAGTCGTTAAGTCAAGAGGTTATCAAACTTTAGAACCCTGCGACTTCAGTTAGAAAATCTTGAAAACCAGTGACTTAACTCAGGCAAATAAGGAGGAAAACACAACTACTCCAGGAAGTCAATCAAGCCAGTAAATTTGAGTCACATTTCTCAACATAAACAACTACACGTGTTCTTTATTTTATAGACATAATCTTGCACAAAACCACAAAGTGGTATTACATAAACCATGTGACTAATACCATAAGCTTAAAAAAAACTATTTTCCACCACATTTACTTTTTGGTACTAGGTAAATTCCCAATATTAAATATTTCCCCAATGTGCAAGCCCACATTAAATATGTATCCCAATATTGCATACAACACATAAAGTGGCCCCAAGAAAGTATAACCCATGTGATGCACACATCCCTAGATCTACGTACCCCAAAAGTAATATCAAATTATATTATAATGTCATGCAAGGTGAACAACACATATCTTCCTAATAATAGGGACAACTTGCAACAAAGTTTGTGTTTCCAATATGATTTAATTCTAATGAAGCTATGAATTATCAAAGAGGCCTATTAGTACACCTTGAGAGCTAAAGATAATTTAACAAGAACAAAATAAGGAATGGCTAAAGGTAGAGGTGGATTTGGTGGCAGAAGAGAATAGATGCAAATAAAGTATAGTCATGGTAAAGAGGTTAGATCTTTATATGTAGTCAAAAGGACAAGAATGAAGCCAAGGGAAGACATTATCCTTTAAGAGGTAGATTTGAAGCTAGAAGAGGCTAAGGTAGAACTTTTTGGGAAATATACATATTGTAGAAGTTGAGAAATCCAACTTCACAGTCCCCAAGAATCACCTACATGCAAATACATATCACATACAAAAGACATTCAGAACCAAAGAAGATGTTTTGTAAACCTCAAAGTAAAAATACATTATCGAGAATCAATTATTACAAAGAGATCAATCCTTATGAAGGAGATCAAGAAACTCTAGTGTGCACACTTAATAATTAATCAATTATTAATGTGCCTAAGTTTAGCTTAAGTAACTAAAGGAATAAGTGACTTAATTAATTAACCAATATGATATAATTAATTAAGTGTAATAACTTATTACTCTAACACCCCCCCTTAAGATGAACTTAGGAAGTAGCTAAAACACTAGAAAAAAGATGCATGAAAGCAAAGATGGGTCCTGGCAACTAGGCCCGATCAGGTACCCATTTACAAATGCAAGAATGAACTAGAGAATAAAAACCCAGTGGGACAAAACCCCCCTACAATGAGATGACATGCTGCAAAGAAGCACTGGAAGAAAACTGTGGAGTAACACTGGAACCAAAATCTGCAAGCAAGGAAAGATAATTATGTTTACTACTGAAACCAGATGAGATTCACTGATTGACTCAAGGAATCATGATAAAGAAACAGCAAACCCGATGCCACGGAACACTCAAAAAACTCCAAATTGGCACAACCCTAGAATCTATGAAGTAGCAGTCGATTATTGAATGATGTATTATTGAAAATGAAGTGCAAAGATTCAAGTTTCACCGTTCCAACTGCTAAAACATCCAAGTAATCTCCAAACAACCTATCGGACCAAATCTGGACTAAGCGATCAACCTCAGACAGATACAGAAAAAGTGTATGCATAGCAACGTAAAGCTCCTCAATAACTTTCCAATGCCGCAAAGATAGCAAAAATCAGAGATCATGGCAAAAATTTATGAGCTTGGAAATGATAAATGAGCATCTGACTTCAAACAAAAATAAATGCAGCTAAACAGAAAAATATTGAAAAATTAACTGCATCACAGGATAGTGCTCGGAACTAGATTTTTGGCGATATCTCATTTGCCCGATTTCGATATTGTATGCCCAAGTTATGCCAAAAAGAAAAAAACTACTCCTTTAGGGAAAATTGGGGTTAGGAGGAGGCAAAGACGGCCGTATGGCCGTTGACATCATGCTGACGTCAGCACTTCACAAGAAAAAAATTGACGGCCATCTGGCCGTCGCCGTAAAAAATTGACCCCACTGGAAAAAGAAATTGCACTTGGTCACCCATGTGACTAGCGATGTAGGGCAGGGGGCTAGGGCGGAGCCCCTGGTCACCCATGTGACCATCGGTGGGTGCTGGGAGTCTGATCGGGGGTTGGTCACATAGCATCCGGTCCCCCATGTGACCGGAGCTGAGGCTAACTGGGCTCACGGGGACTAAGGGGAACCGGGCAGAGGGATGGCGGTGGAGGCCGACGGCGGTGGCGGTTTGAAGGCCGCCCAGTGGCACGGCAATGGCACCCACCTTCTAAACTAGAGGCACAGAAACAATTACCCTTTTTTATTATTTTTTCACGATTTTCAAAAAAAAATTGCCTCAAAAATTGACCAAACGACAGGTGTTCTTAGGTTTTTTGGCCACTGCGAACGCAATGGTGACCTTCATTTGTGCCCAAAGTGTCCCAAAAAATTGGCTACCCCCAAATCTTGCAAAAAAAAATGTCTACTTGAAACTTATTGATAGGCCATATCTTCAAAAGACGAACAAGCAGCTACAGGTCTGGAGCTTTGATACCATGTAGAAGTTGAGAAAGCCAACTTCACAGTCCCCAAGAATCACCTGCATGCAAATACCTATCACATACAAAAGACATTCAAAACCAAAGAAGATGTTATGTAAACCTCAAAGTAAGAATGCATTATTGAGAATCAATTATTACAAAGGGATCAATCCTTATGAAGGAGATCAAGAAACCCTAAAGGAAACCTAAAAGGGAAACCCTAGTGTGCACACTTAATAATTAATCAATTATTAATGTGCCTAAGTTTAGCTTAAGTAACTAAATGAATAAGTGATTTAATTAATTAACCAATATTTTTAAGAATAATATCCAAAAATATGTTCTTTCACTGACCATTAAGGAAGAAGAGGTGGAGAATAACCCAAGGACATTGCTAGTGTAAGGAAAATCATTTTTAAAGGAGTTCAAACATTAAATATTATGTTTTGTATTATTCCTAAGATGTTGCAAGTTTGGATTATTGTTGATAGTATCTAAATACCTTTAGAAGTGAATGAACTACTAGGATAATTTGATGAGATTGCATCTAAGGAGTTGTTAAAAGGATTACCACCTATAAGGAGCATGAACCTATATAGATTTAATTCTAGGAGCTCAATTTTATCCAATGGGATAATTTTATATTAAATTTGTATAGGAGCAAATTTTCACCCCTCTTGCAAATTCCCCTTTACCACCCTCCACTTTAGAAAAATCAAACCCGACTAAGAAATTCCACGTCTTCATTCTACACCCCATCCACTTGGTGTCTATGATGTGTGTCAGTGGGGGAATCTCTGTCAGGGATGTGCATGCGGCGTGCAAATGTCTGTGTGGCATGTTGTCGTCCCTAACAGATTATTGCCTCTGGAATCTACAAGGAAATTACATTTCCCATTGGGGATGAAGTGAAAAACCAAACGACTCAAGAACAGCTCTTTCCCTCTCTTTTCTTCTTCAAATGGATATTTTTCACTATCACTTCATCTTCTAGGAAATACTTGATCTCTTTAGCATCTTCTACCATCTTCTACAATCTCTTGAATAGCTCTACATACCATCTTGCACTCTTGAGCATTCCTCAATAGTTTATTGCTCCATCAACTTCACTAATAACATGTTGTGCTACCATAGAAGCGGTGATTTGGTGTCTTGTGAGACCTCCTTCGGCACCACTATGACTATGTCGACTTTGCCAAGATCATAGTCTTGCATTATCCCTTCATTGACCTTGAGTGTTTTTGGGTGGAGGTGGTATTTCTTCACTATCCTTCTTTTGTTTGGGTTTGATAGAGTAGCATTGTGTTTTTCGTAGTGTTTGATACTCTTTCCAGCATTCCCTTTATCGTATTTCTACTTCTCTTTATCTATTCGGATGTCCATGGAGGTGGAAATACCAAAGTGGGCATTTGACTAAGGCAAACCCCTTTACAACCCCAACATTTTTCCTCTCTTGGTTGTGTGTAGGTGTACGTGCATGTGGAGCTTGCTGGCGAGCTAGACTCTTAGTGAGTTGATCTTCGTCACCTTCATTTCATCATCTTCTTTATCATCTCTATAGTCATTTCTTGTTTTCTATTATTTATCATTTTATTTAGTATGGTAAATTGAATTTGCTAGGTTGTTTATAGGTTTTTTGTCCTCTGTGCTATACTTTTACACTTTATGGTCGTACGAACACTAGCGCCCCAAAGAGACACCAGCATGTCACATTGTCATCCCTAACCCATGCTATTGTCCTCAGGCAAAGAGTTATCTGAGGTACGATTTAGGTTCTAGAAACTGGCTCATTTAGCACCATCCAAACATTCAGATTAGTAGATTGATAGAATCACTTGAGAGTGCTCTTCATTCTCTATCCTTGACCTAAAATGCTTATCTGGCCTGAGGTAGTTTAGGGAAACCCTCCGCTCTCATCTCTTTGTGACCTAGAGCCTTGGTGTGGTTGGTCCCCCTACTCTACATTTTGGTGAACCCGACATGAACAACATCTATCTGTTTATTTGCGTCGAAATTTTTTCCCATGCACTTAGTAGCCAAACTAGACTTGGGTGTTGTGAGAGTTTATGAGAATCACAACTCAGTCTATGACTTTTGGGTACGTTGTTAGGAGAAGTCTACAACACTTACCAATGGAAAATACGAAGGTCACTTCTGGATTTACTACTAGTTTTTCTACAAGTTTTACAGATGAGATGGGTTTCATTTATGAGACCACTCGTGTACCCACCCCTCCAACATCCCATATAGCTTCATCTGTAGATGAGGATAATTTTTTTCATATTCTTGCAAAAAATATTTTGGCGTTAGACAGGAGGTTGTTGGACCTTGTGAATCATTTGGAGAAAGCATTGAATATGGTGAGAGCCGCTAGGCTTGCTAGAGAGGTGAGATACATGTTAGGTAAGGATCGGATAGGTATAGAGATCTTACGAGGCCTCACCGATCTAACTGAAGCATGCATCTCATCGTATAGCACTAGATCAGGTACTACTTGAGGGGAGATGCTTGATACCTATGAAAGACAAATAGGTGTCCAGATGCCTACCATGTCTATATGCATGGCTGAAACAGGCCCCTCGATCAGTATCTCCTATGCTTCTCAAAATCCTAAAACTGTCAAGGCAAGTAGGATACCTCTTAGCTTCAATTTCACCCCTCCTACTGCCCCTGGTGGTGGGGGCGCTGGTGGGATGAGTGGTGGTGGATTTGGTAGCGGCGATGGCATTGGCGGTGGTGGCTTCGGTGGAGGTCATGACGGTGGCTCTGGTGGGGGTCACACTAGTGGTACTAGTGGTGGCTCTGGTGGTGGTCATGGTGATGGCTCTGGAGGTGGCTCTAGAGGTGGTTCTGGTGGTAGTGGTTCTAAGGGAGGTTCCAATGAGTCTTTTGTCATCCTCCAACCTTCGTCTGAATATGGGTCAGTTGCAAAACCAGTTGGCAAGCCTTTCTCAAGCCTCCTCCCAACTTATTTTCCAACCTTTTTTCTGACATAGCCCACTATCGCACTTGGAAATTTTGAGTACTCCTTTTCCGCAGGGAATGGAGATTCCTAAATTTGAAAAATATTGTGGTAAGGGAGATCTGCAAATGTATGTATCAGCTTTCAATGCCATGTGTATGGATTTCTTTCATCATGATCCCCTAATGGAAAAACTATTTCCTCGATCTCTCAAGGACATAGCACTTAAGTGGTATTGTTCCTTGCCTGATATTTCTATATTCTCATTTGATTAGCTCGTCAATCAGTTTCTCCATCAATTCTAGGCTAACATCAGACCAAATATGACCTTCTTGGATCTCATCCAATGTAAGCAAGGAGAAAACAAGAAGATAACTGACTTCATAGCATTATACCAAGCACTCTTTTCAAAATTTTCATACTCACTGCCTGACTCGTATGTGTAAAAGGTATTCATAGGCAACCTATAACAAGATTGGCAAGAGAAATTGACCTTAATGAAATACCCTTCCTTTGCACATCTGTGTGTTCTGTTGTAGGAATACTAGCAAATGGTGGTTTAGTTTGAGGGATCCTCCTTGCACTCCCATTCTGAAGGAAAATCTATTGTTTCTATTTCAGGAAAAGGAAAAGTTGTTACGAATGTAGTTGCCACGACTAACGATCATGGCCTCAGATGCAACAAAAAGTTTACAAGGTTAGCCAAATCTTATTCTTCTATTTGACAAAATTTATTAAAGGATAAGATCATAACCTTAGAAACCCCCCAATCTTTGAAGGAGCCTTATCCTAATTGGTGTGATGGAAATTCTTTTTTCAATACCATCATGTCAATGAGCATGATACTGACCGTTGCATCTGCATGTGTCATGAGATACAAGATCACATCAATAACGGTACCATCTATCTCGATGGGAAGAAGCAAAACATAAATAAGTTGATAGCGAAGGCCAATAATGAGTTGTAGATTTGCACAGACCCATTTTCATCCCATTCAGCGAACTTGATTATTGACCCCTCTGATGCTTCTCTTAAGCCTTTGGTGTATGTTAATATGGTTTTGGTTACTCCTCTCCTACAGCCTGCGACTGGTTTTCCAAATGTGACTTTCACCTCACAAGACTTGCCTTTGAACAATAAGCCCTCTCTTCTATACATTCCTTCTCATCTCAATGGAAATATTGTGACATGAGTCCTAGTTGACCACGCGAGCTAAGTAAATGTTATTACAAAAGAGACGTTATGGCTAAATTCATTACAAAGGGAGGAATATGAGAAAATGAAATCTATCATGTGTACACATGATTTTCTCTCTCTTAAGTTATATGTCTCTATAAATCTTTCCATCCTAGTTGGACCTAGGGTTGTGGATACAATTTTTGGTGTCATTCCAGAATTCGATATATTTAGGGTGAATTTGGGCATCCCGTGGCTAGCTTCCATGAACGGAGTTGCTTTTGTTATTCACAAATGCTTAAAGTTCTCCCACGAAGGTGTTGTGCACGTTGTGCATGAAACTGGATATCAGTCATTGGTATCCCATGGGAGTTATTGCTTGGATCATTTTTGGCCCACCACGGTCGGTTCGCTCCCTCCTAGCATGGTTTACCAAATTATGTAAAGTATAAAATTGGGGGCGAAGAATAGCCGAAAGTGACTCACTCAGTAGCACAGCGGCAAGCTACCTCTTCCTCTTAGAAGGGAAAGGAGAAGCCTGCCTATGCTCAGGGCATCACCCATGCTCAGGGCATCACCCTTGCCTCCCTTCCTGAAGAGGAGCTTCGGATAACTACTCCTAGTTTTTGCATAAGAATTATGATGGTACTTGTTTGGCATAAAGCTACGATTTGGGGATTTAAACTTCATACCTTACCCATGAGACCTCGATCTGGTAGGTATGGTAAGGGGAAGGGTCTCTATGGGGAGTCCTTTATGTCTCAACCTTTGTGGCCTCCTACCACTCCTGCCCCCAAGGTAGTGAATGGGAAGAGGCTCACCATTGAGGCGCTAGAGTCGACTCCCCCATTGTTGCTCCAATCTCTTATCAATCTCTCCCTCCTGCTCCCATCCATGGGTCTCTCCCTCCATCGGAAATGACCATGATGGAAACTCTGATGGCCGATTAGGATTCCTTTGTTGCATCTCAGTTTTTGGCCTCTAGCTCCCAAAGTAGCAGGAATCGCTTTGCACGTGAGCACAAGAATCGGTAAAAGGATTTGGCCGTTGAGTAAGCCGCTCTGCAAAGGAAGAAGGGGGAGTCGACATTTTCTATTGTGGCACCTTTTGCTACGTCTTCCTCTCCTATCCCCTCTTCTTCAGTTCCATTAGCTTCAGTGTTGCTTCCAACTCCTGCTAAGAGCATAAACGACCCTCACCCAAAAGAGGTGCAGGTGTTTATTACTCCTTCGGCTAAATCGCCTCTCCTAATATACCTCTTGGATATTTTATTGTTCTCAAAGACCGTGGACATGTCGAACACCTTGGTGGTGTCCATCGTGGTCTCCTCCTCCTCCTTCGCACCTTTTGCCTCATCTGTGGGTATCTCACGTCCTCCAACAAAATGGTAGATAGAGGATGGCCCCACCAACAATGGGGGTCAAAAGAGTATTCCACCTTCTTCGAAGGGTAGTTCTACATTAGCGTGTTTCATCCTAACGATGGAAGAAGTCCCAGTGTCCCCAAAAAAAATCACTGCTCCTAAGTCCCTCGATGAGCTTAGTAGTGAATCTCGAGCATTGTCTCCCTCGCCCATCAAGTTAACACATGGCACTCTTGTGAAGTGCATGTTTAATTCTTTGGATGAGGTCTCGGCCCTTTAAGCAATCTTCATGAAGTCACCGAGTTTCACCCCACAAGAACTGAGCGTAAAAGACCTCGAAGGGTCTCCTTCTTTGACTCTTGTCATTGGGGGTTTAGAGGGTCCCTCCCTTGATATTCCACCCTTGCACACTCATCCCCCTTCCCCTTGAAATGATCTAGATTGGGATGTCGAGAACCTCTTGGTTGATGAGGTCTAGGGGGAGCCTCTTCTTTATCTGTAGAGTAGATTTTGTGTGTGTTTGTATTCCCCTGTGCTTGTGTTATGTCTTCCTAGATGACCCTTGTCACCCTTGTAGGTGCTTTGATACAGGAGTATTTTTGTGTCGTAAAACTTCCTCTATTTATCACATCATTCTTCCTTTGTTATATGTATTGATTTTTTATGATTGGGGATGATGCAAAGTGTTGGGGGTATTTAGGCTTTCCTTCCATGTTGGCCAAATTTTCTATTTTCATTTTGTCTTCTCGTACATTCTTCATATGGTCTGACATAGTAGGGGATTGATGACAGTTCATTAATATACTATTATACTTATATATATTATGAGCAACTCTAACTCTGAAACATCAGACCACCCCTATCCCTTATTTGTAATATTGTTGTTCTAACTTATATGTTTTCTCTCTTATATTTCTTGTGTGTTTCATGATGTTGTGGTGCTCATGTGTGTGACAACATTACCATGGTTACATCTTTCTATGTTCCATGGGCCACAACATCACTTTTTCATTATTGCTTTTCTCTCCTTAAGATGTCACATGCCTCTGTGTTCAACATGCACCATCCTAAGGGGGGCCATCATGAAAATTTCAATTTTCAAAAAATGCATTCGGTGGCCAATGAATCTTTTCTCAAAAATTTATTCAAAACATTTTTCAAAAAATCGCATTCTCAACAAGGACCCCTAGTGGAACATGTTTCCTTCATCGTGGGTTTGTAAAGAAAGAACTTGAAGAACTTTTCTCTAAGGAGGGAGAAACTTTTCTTGCAAGAGAAACCTCGATCTTCCCCTTGTGAGGTAGCATTTTCTTTCTTTCGAATTCCTTGATGAAGTTAACATCTTTTGAAAGGATTCCTTGATGTTGAATTGATTTGCAGAAAATGTTTTCTCACTTTTAAATAGCGCATCCCTTGAGCGGACCCCTTTTCTTTTGAAGGGTTCTCGAGGGACCCCTTTGAAAGCTCTTCCTTTAATTTTTTGACTGTTTGCATGACTGTCTGCTTATTTTCCTACGTAGGTGCTCTTTGTTTTCTAATGTGTTTTATCTGTGGATTAACATGTTGCTTTGAAGGTGCAATTATGAAGCTACTTTCCAATTCGACTCTACGGATTCCCCTTACATTGGGCTTCCTTTAGAAGAGAGTACCTAGGGGACACCTTCTTTTCAAATCTGAGGGCTTGTGAAGCACTTGCATCCTACAAGATTTGTCCATCATTGGTTTGCAGGCCTTCGGTGCACTTTGATCAACTCTATAGTTTCAAGGATCTATGGAGTCCTTTGTTCAAACCTCCTCAGGAGAGAGTACCTATGGAGTTATTTTCCTACCTTATGCTTTCGAGCTCACCATATTATCGTCTACTTCCTTGATGGTTTAGCTATACATTTCTAAACTCTTCAATCTACTTTACCGAACACTCATTGAAACTCGTGCCCGCTAATGTGGGGGAAAAATGTATAGGAGTGAACTTGCACCCCTCTTGCAAATTCCCCTTTACCACCCTCCACTTTATAAAAATCAAACCTGACTAAGAAATTCCACGTCTTCATTCTACACCCCATCCACTTGGTGCTTGTCCTATGTATTGGTGGGGGAATTTCTATCGAGGATGCGCATGCGGTGCGCAAACATCTATGCGGCGCGCTATCATCCCTGGCAGATTCTTGCCTTTGGAATTTGTAGGGATGTTACATTTCCCATTGGGGATGAAGCGTAATGCCTCTGTGTCGACCAGTCAACTCAAAAATGGATCTTTCCCTCTCTTTTCTTCTTCAAATGGATATTTTTCACTATCACTTCATCTTCTAGGCAATACTTGATCTCTTTATCATCTTCTACAATCTCTTGAACAGTTCTACATACCAGCTTGCACTCTTGAGAATTACTCAACAGTTTTTTGCTCCATCAACTTCAATAAGAACATGTTGTGCTACCATAGAAGTGGCGGTTTGGTGTCTTGTGAGACCTCCTTCGGCACCGATGTGGCCGTTTCGACTTTGCCAAGATCGTAGTCTTGCATTCTCCCTTCATTGGCCTTAAGTGTCTTTGGGTGGAGGTGGTATTGATTCACTATCCTTCTTTTTTTGTGGTTTGATAGAGTAGCATTGTGTTTTTCGTAGTGTTTGATACTCTCCTTTCCAGCATTTCCTTTATCGTATTTCTACTTCTCTTTATCTATCTAGCTGACTGTGGAGGTGGAAACACCAAAGCGAGGGTTTGACTAAGGCAAACCCCTATACAACCCCAACATTTTTCTTCTCTTGGTTGTGTGTAGGTGTATGTTTGTGTGGACCTTGCCGGCGAGATGGAATATTAATGAGTTGATCTTCATTACCTTCATTTTTTTCATATTATTTATCATCTCTATAGTCATTTCTTATTTTTTGTTATTTATCATTTTGTTTAGTATGGTAAATTGCATTGGCTAGACTGTTAGTAGGTTTTTTGTCGTCTACGTTGTACTTTTACACTTTTTTGTCGTATGAATGCCAATGCGTCGCACTGTCACCTGTGCTACTGTCCTCAGGTAGAGAGTTGTCTGAGGTACAGTTTGGGTTCCATAAATTGGCTCATTTAGCCCCATCCAAACATTCAGATCAATAGAGTGATAGAAGCACTTGAGAGTGCTCTTCATTCTCTATCCTTGACCTAAAACGCTTATCCAACCTAAGGTAGTTTAGGGAAGCCCTCCACTCTCGACTCTCCTTGACCTAGAGCCTTGGTGTGGTTGGTCTCCATACTCTACAAAACCTTATATAAAATGAAGTGAATAAACAAGTGCATGAGATATTGGAAACAAGTTTGATCAAAGAAAGATTCAACACATGTGTAGTTCCAATTGTGTTAGCATCCAAGAAGGTTAGTGAATGGAGGATGTGAGAAAACTCATGGGTCATAAAAAATAACTATAATGCATCAATTTCATTTACCTAGAATGGATGATATTATGAAGTGCTTGGAGAATATGAACTAGTCTAGTAAAATTTATTTAAAATTTGGATATTACCAAATTAGGATAAGAGAAGAGGTGAATGGAAAATAAATTTTAAGATTGAGGGGTTTTATGAGTGGTTAGTGATGCCCTTTGGATTTAAAATGTGTCTATTATATTTATGTACCTAATATATGAAGTATTAATACCTTTCTTGAGTAGAGTTGTGATTGTTTACGTTAATGATGTTTTATTTTTTTGCAACAAAAAGGAAGAACAATTGTTTCACATTAAGATTGTTTTACAAAGGATTAAGGAGGAGAAATTACTCATTAACTCAAAGAATTGTAGTTTTAAAAAGAAGGAATTAATCTATTTAGGGAATGTTATTTATCCTTAAGAGTTTCAAATAGATCCAAAAAAGGTAAGAGCAATATTAGAGTTGCTTACGTGAAGCAAAGTGTATGAAGCCCAAATTTTTAATTTCCTATAAATTTCTTACCAAAGGTATTCAAAATTTGAGTAGGATTGTGCACCCACCACTAAGACTCTAAGAAGGGATATGAAAGAGTTCAAGTGGACAGCAAAAACATATAACATTTTTTATCTCTTAAAGAAGAAGGTCATCAAGCAGCTAGTGTTAGCCTTGTTGAAATTTGTAAAGATGTTTTAAGTGGATTGTGATGCAAGTAGGAGTATGATTGGAGAAGTTCTTAGCCAAGAGGGTAGGCTATAGCCTATTTTAGTGATAATATTAATGATACCAAAAGGAAGTATTTCATTTATGACTATGAGTTTTATGCTATAGTATGAGCATTAAAGAAGTGTTGAAATTATCTATTTCCCACGAATTTTATACTTTGCACAAATCATCATAATTTACAAGTTATCAATTATGAAACCAAGACTAATCAATGATATATAAAGTGGGTAGAGTTATTACAAGTTTATACCTTTACTCCTAAGAATAAAAGTAATATTTTGAACAAGGTATTAAATTCCTTGAGTAAGAGAGAAACATTAGTAATTAAGATGTGTGATAAAGTAGATGGTTTTGATGTCATGAAGGAGCTATATAAGGAAGATTCAGATTTTAAGGATGCATGGACAACATAGTAATGAGCCCACCACCATAGATAGGTCATCATGGATGGACTACTTCGAATAAGATGGATTATTATTCAAAGGATGGAAACTTTACATGATAGTTTGGTTGGAGATTTTTAGGCTAATAAGACTTTAACATAGCTTAATGAGAGGTGTCATTGGCTAAGGATGAAGAGAAAAAATAAATTTATACAAGGATGATTTTTTTCAATATTCCAAGGAAGGGATCCAAAACCTAGGACTATATCAGCCACTAAAAATAACAAGAGGCAATAGGATAATATTAGCATGGAATTCATGCTTGGATTAGCAAGAGCACAAAAAATTAATGATTCAATTTTGTGGTTGTTGATAGATTCTAAAAATGGAACATTGTATGGCTTGAAAAAAGATAAATTATGCCACCCATATTACAAATTTATTCTTTATGGAGGTTGTAGGCTACATGGCTTACCAAAAACTATAGTTTTGAACCATGACACCAAGTTTCTAGGATATTTTTGGAGCATTCTTTGGAAGAAGTTAGGCACATATTTTAATTTTAATTTCACATGTCATCCTTAGATGGATTAATAAACTAATTTTTTTATAGGATCTTAAGGAATTTGCTAATATTTTTAGTTTTCGATAAGCCTAAGAAAGGGGATTTAGTACTACCCCAAGAAAAAATTACTTATAGTGACTATAAATTAAAGTATAGGTAAAACACCATTCAAAATTATTTATATCTATAGCCTAAAAGGTATTTTTAAAATAAGGGAACTTACAAATACTAAGGTTTATGTGAGGAGTTTTAAAGGTGATGAGCTCACCAAACATATGTAATACTTAAATAAGAAAATAAATAAAAGGCAAGGTTGGAGCAATTGACAATACAAATCACAGGTTGATTCTAGAAAGAGGGAAAAAATAAAGTGGGGGACATGGTCCTTCCACACCTTGGGAAGGAAAGGTTTTTCAAGTCATACTTACAATAAATTAAAATGGATAAGAAATGGGCCCTATAAAATTATGTAGAAATTTTCACTAATTGTTATGAATTAGTTACCAGTAGGACTAGAAATCTCTCTAGGACTTAGGGAGAGACATCACAGTTGGAGAAAAGGGAGAAAACACTTTCAAAATTATGGATGGTATAGTTGTTTGAAAGAGAATGAGAGGAGATGGAGACCATTTTGAATTCCAAGTAATAAAGTAAACCAAAGGTAGGGAATATAGAGAGTATCTAGTAAAATGGAGGAACAAACCAATAGAACATGCTACTTGGTTGAGCGTAACTAAATTTGTGTATTTTGGGATTAACTTTTAGCAACAATAATTTTGGTAATGAGTAGGGGATCATATTGTGTAACTCTAGGAGTTTGATGCAAGAGAATTATTCCAAAAACATAAACTAGCATCAAATTCCTTTGCCCATAATTTTGGGTGCAAATTTGGACCATTATTTAGTTTGAGACCATTCAACCAGCCCTTAATCACACTAATTGATACCTCGTGCATGAAATACAAATGAGAAGTGGGTCTAGGTAAGTTAGAGTTTTAAAAAGGTATGCTCAACATTTATGATGCAATTTTTGGTACTCAAAATAGGTAGGTGAAATTAAAAAATTGAAACTTTAAGGAGTTTAGAGTTCTAAAGAAGTGCTATAAGGATAAGAGGAGGGAAAAATGAGAAATAAAGTCTAAGTGGCAAGGAGGAAGGGAGATCGTGGTTGTGTGAGAAAAAAGAGAGAGGTGGGTACCATTTTGAGGGGATCTAAAAAATTCCTCATATGTGAGAAGCCAAAGAGATCCACATAAGTTAAAGAAAGGATTAAACAAAGGTAAGAGATGGGATACCACCCAAGGAGAATTTGTCTTCTTGTACAACTTTCTAAACTTAGGGTAAGCAAGGGAGTATCATAGGTAAAAATAAGAGAAAGTTAATTTTTTCTCAAGTTTTGTAATCCAAAGTAAATGTGTGCAAATGATTATTTTATATTAATATAATAAATAAATAAATATGTGTTTGTATATTTTTAAATTTGTACTCAAATACTTGTGATTTTGGGTTCTATTTTATTGTGTGATTGCTTTCTTGTAAAAACTCATTGACCGTGGTTTATTTACATGTGTGGACTATTATATACAAATATGTGTGTATGTGTTTGCATGTTATTCCTTTCCCTACAACCATTATAGTGTTGAGTGAGAGAACATAAAAATTGGTCTTGAAGTTGTAGTGACAACTTGTAGAAAAAGGTTATATTAGTTATTTACTTGCAACAATACCTCAATGTCTAGGAAATGAGCTCATTTACAGCCATCAATATTGAAGTGGGTTTGGCTCTAGGAACTATAATTGATGGTGTGGTGTCATCAATATTGACATAAGAACTTTTGAAAATGATTGAAAATAAAAAGTAAACATGTGAGATATGTCATAGATGTTGATACTAATAGGTCCTATGGGATTCTTTTATGAATTATAAATATTAGATTTAGGTCCTATAAAAATGAACTAGGGTTAACCTTAAACAAAACTCCAAAGGGTTCAAATAAAACATTTTTTTCTTCAATTTGTCAAACAATTTCTAATTGGAAGGGTTAAGTTGGCCATAAATTTAAATTTGAAAAATAAATTTCATTGGTCATTTTTGTAAATAGCACATATAACCCATATTAGTTATAAGACTATAAATTTAACCTTGCATAAGGAATGGATTAAACTAAGGTTCAAGGCCAATTTCTAGGAGTGAGTGCATATGGAAATAGGTAAGGTTAAATTTAAATGCTAAGTTTTAGTAGAAATCATGCTACTTGTACATTTATCATTGCATAAGGAACAATCTAATCAAAGTAAATCCCCAAAAAGGGGGGAAAATACAAGGTATACAATTTTATTTATTGATATTTTCCCTCACTTTGAATGTCACGTGAACTATTATGAAAACAAATATGAAAGTGAGATTAGGAAAGAAACATGAAAGTGAATTTAGTAAAAAACTAAAAATGATATAGATATTGTATCTTACAACATTGAATTGTGACACAACTTTTGGTTGTTTCCTTTATAAAAAGGTGGCACAACTTGGAATTTTACCCAAGATTCTTGGGAAACTATTGGAAATATATGTTAGATTATGATTGTGAAGAAAATAGATTACTATAAGTTTACATTTATATTAGTGGAGCAATAAAGTTCTTTCCCCCATAGTTAATACCATTAACATGTATAATATTATTATCTATGATAAACCTTTGAATTTATGATTTGAGAAAATCATTTTATTTTATTGATTAGGTAAAAGTCTAGATAGGTCCAATGGATGAATGGGTGGAATAGTGATTGAATTAACAATTTAATAAATTGTGTAGTTCATCATCTTGAAATTCACCCAAATATATAAATTTCCTAAGATTTTAAGGCTTGAAAGAGAGAATTTTGGTAGTAGTCACATGATTAGCATTAGGTTTGGTTTCTTCCTTATCATTGTTCTTCTAAAAATTGGTACAAGACTATCCAAGGTGTAGGAGCAAATCTAATAATCAACTCTAATTTAGTGAATATGGAAAAAAGTGATATTAATTCAATGTAGGAGATCCAACAAGTAACAAAGAATAGAGCAGAGGAAATAATGAATAGGGAATATAAGAGTTCAATGGACCAATTGGTGCATCTTAGGTCATATCTTAAAATTTTGGACAAAGATTTAACAAATATGAATAATCAGTTGGATTTTTCTCATAAGGTGTGGAGACTCCAAGTTTTGGGTTGCTTTTTTAGTGGTCCAAATAGTGCAAAGATGAAGTGTTTAAATGATTATCTCAAGTGCAAGAGTGGAAAGGACATCAATAATTTTAAATTTGAATAATTTTGGTGTGAAACCAAATTTGCTACTTTAGTCATGATGAGGCAATTATTCATTTAATTTATTCTTTTATTTCTAGCTTAATAAAGAGCTTGCTATAAAATGGGTCCCACTCAACACATAAAGTGGTCCCTATTTTTTAGGCATAGTTAACTTGGAGTTTTAGTTGGTATTTTTAGAGGTATGCAAGAACTTAAGTAATGTGATGCATTTGCTAGCTTTTTAAGACTAGCTTAGATAGTTATTTTTGGAATTGATCTAAAGTTAGTAATATCTATATGAAAATTTTACAATAAATAATGCATGATGATATGATATTTGTAGCTCCTTCCTTTTTCTATAAAAGGATGTATTTAAAATTGTTCAAGGAATAGTTCTTTTAGTATTTTTCTCTAGTTAGTAGCATTTTCATTTGGGTAATAGTTAGAGAAAAAAATCTAGAAGGACAAGATTGAGATTATGGTGTAGTAATCTCTTGTTGAGATTAATAAAGATCTACCTTCAATTATTTTGTTGTATTGAATATAGAGAATTAACATTTACACAGCACTTCGAGTGTAATCCACTTAATAATTACAATTTACATATATATTACAAAAATATCATATTCTACATTATTCTTCAGGTTCTTTACAGCAGTGAATGCAAAAGAGATAACCAGTTTTACATATTTGAGCCAACACTACAGACTGTGCCTTGATTTTTAGCATAGTGTGCCAGTATTAAGAGAAAAAAGATCAAAAATCCTTTAATTTCACCTCTACCAAGTCTTCGCTTAGCTAGCATTGCCAACTTCACTGGAATTTGTTGCTTCATCTTGAAGGATCACTTCTTCATCTCCAACCTCTGTATTTTCCATTGTTTCTTCCTATGGGTTCAGTTGTTGAGGTCCTCTCTCATTTTCAGGTCCAACTACTTTATTTGCAACCCTTTTTAGTTCATTAAAGGCCCTCTTGAATATATATGCCTCTTCAAAGTTAAGACGACATGAGTGGCCACATTTGACCTCGTCCCTGACTATGTTAGCTGAGCCTTCTCTTATTAGCCTCATAAAAATTTCCATTGAGATTTCAATGTGAATTGAGACCTGCATGACAACATTAGCATGGGTGAGTCTTTTTATCAACTCAATAAGTGCCCTCTTTACCCCCTCAAATTTATCATTGTTCCTCGCTTTCGAAATATGCCACAGTATCTCATTAGTGATTAGAAACCAAATAATTTTATAATCAAAACTAATCTTAAGATTACAAAAAAGAATATCATGCTAATTTATTTTACCATTTCTATCCCAGATTTTCACATGATGAAAAAATAGATTCCAAATTTCCTGAGCATAAAAGCAATCAAAGAAAATGTGTTTAACTATTTTTGGTGTTTTTCATATGCTACAAATGCCCATCTCCACAAAGTTAGTTTTAAAAGGGATTTTTTGTAAGAGAATCAACCATCTGAAGCAATCCTTCGTGGGCTCCATACATTTGTGCCAAACGAATGAAAGATTTTTTTGCTAATCTTTTGAATTAAGAGAAGTGTTCCAACAATTATTAACATGTTCTAGGATTGAATCATTATCAACAAGGCCATTGTAAATAGTTTTAGCTTTGACACTATTGGGGGTTGACCCTTCCTTCCAAGAAAGAAGGTTACCAATATTATTTTCCTCCTCCATAATCTGAGGAAATCATGCATCTCTATAGGCTTCCAAGATTGTAGAGTAGGTTCTTGCATTGGACACAGGTAGGTCAAATCTTCCCCTAAGAGTGTCCCAACTAATTAGACTGCCATTGGATAAGATATTAGAAAAAAAATTTATGCCTTTCTTGCACCAGCTTTTAGTAGAACAACCCTGGAGAAGAGTCAATGTTTTACCATTGTGATCCAAATTCCACCAAATGGAGCTATGGGAAAGGCACCTCAAATTATTCTTAAGAGAAATTCTACTAGTCTTAAGGGAGGTATTTTGCTTAGTTAATTCCTAGGCCTTCCAGAGGCTTTTAAAAGCAATGGAGCTAGCTAGTATCATATGGTGTTTACTAAGGATGATGTCACTCAGTGGAAAACCTTTCCATCTCTTTGCTTGTTTGGGCACAGTTTGGGAGATATTGTTCCTAATTAGGACCTTCCAAGGCTCATTGTCTTCCAAAGACTTAATAATCCACTTAACCTCCAGGGAAATACCTTGTAGCTTGAGGCCTTTCAACCCAATACCTCCATGCATCTTGCTCAAGCAGCACCAATCCCATTTCATCGAGTGTCTTTTTTTCTTACCTTTCCCATCTGATCATAGGAAGGACCTGATCCTTTTCTGAATGTCATTAACTTGATAACTATTGAAGAACCAAACAGAGGTGAAGCGGATGCTATATGAGGACAAGATCTTTTAACACCTTAATTCTTCCAGCCAATGACAGGTACTACATATTCCATCCGCTTAGCTTCTTCTCAATTTTTGACTTGACCCGATTCCCTATTTACTTGAGGTTAATGGACATCGCAAAGGGGATCCCCAGGTATCTCACTAGTTTATTGGTCCCTCCCCACTGAAAACCATGCCTCACCAACCAGTCTGGGGGCTCTTCCTTCCATCCCAAAAAGGTTGATTTAGATCTAGAGAGTCTAGCTCCTGAGGCCTAGAAAAAGAGATCAAATTTCATCATCAAAGAGTCCATATTGTTCTATTCAAGTTCCACAAAAAATGGAGGTGTCATTAGAAAACTGTACATTAACTAGCTCATTCTGATCTAGGAGATAAATCCCTCTTATCTCAGGGATGAATGTGTTGTCCCTTAAGAGATAGAAAAGTGTGTCTGAGGCTATGACAAAAAGTGCAGGAGCCAGGAGGCAGCCATGTTGGATGGATCTCTCAAGTAGGATCTTCTTGTAGACATGGAAAATGTACAAGTTCAATCTGACACATTTGATCCTGATTACTAACAACATTTCCTCCTAAATCACACTCTCAGCACTTCATCATATTTTGTCCCTTAATTTAATAAATCATTATTTATTTGATTAAGTCTTTCTCCTCTAGTGATTAAATTAATCAATTTAATTTAATTAACCTTTTATTTTTGTTTATTTAAATAAATCATTTTATTTAATTAAAGTCTCTAAAGTCCTCTTATTAAATTAAATAAATTAAACCTTATTTGATTTAATCTACCATTATCCCACTTAGTTAAATAAATCAAAATCATTTATTTAATTAAGCATTTCCTCTCAATTCTCATTTAAATCAATTCATCAATTTGAGTCAAAATTGTCAAATCATCTAATCCCTCATTAAATTAATCAAATTCTTGATTAAGTTAATCCCTATCACTAAAATCTTCTAGAGAATGCAAGTTGCACATGAAAATAGATTTAATTCATTTATTAAATCTCTATTTTCCTTCACATGGCATCAAAAGGGAATATTCCCTCAAATTTGAATTCAAAAATTCCAAGTGGGCTTGTACATCCAACAAGGCATTCACTCCTCTTACATGTCCTTGTGCATTGAGCCAAGTGGCATTTATTTCATTCTTTTTTTCCCTCTCACATGTCATTTCCTCAATTTTAAATTCCACCTAATTGCATTTATTGGCACTTTGGCCAAAATATGCACAACCTTCAATCATTTGCATCTTGACAAGTGGCACTTGGCCATTGGATGTTGAATGATCCCACATTGCTTGTTTTCACTCTCTTTTCCATTTTGGAAATCTATAAATTGGAGGTTTCTCTCCTCATTCATCATCCACAATTTTGAGTAAACTTACTATACTCAAATTCATCTTCATTCCACATATTTCATGCAAATTTACTCTCTTGAATTGAGAGCTAATTTTGTTTATTCCACTCAAGCAACTAATCTCACCATCAACAATCACAACGCTTACAAAGGAGTTGGGAAAGGGCTGATTTCAACACACCAATCAGCACCAATTCCCCCATGGGATTGATAGTTGTTCATTAAAATAGGATTTATTTACTTTCATTTGCATTGTTCTTCATTTTCTTCCTATATTAATGTTTCAATCTAATTTCATGGGGAGCCTTGATTCTCTCTTACATGTGATCTAACATTATGCTTGTTTGCTATGTTTGTGCAGGTATGAAATCAGGGTTCACACTTCTCATTTAGTGTTCCATTGACATCTATTTGCACTGTGGAATCCTTCAACAATGTGTCAACCATGTCACAAAATTTGTTGAGAAAACTAAAGGCTTGAAGGATTGTACTTAAAAAAACCCATTCCACCCTATCATACACTTTTTCAAAGTCTAGGAGGAGCATAAAAACATTCTAATTGGAATTTTTGGCCAACTCCAAGGCTTCCCAGCTTGTAATGAGGCTATCTAAAATGTATCTTCCTTTTATAAAGCTTGTTTGGGTACTGTTGATGATTTTGTGTGGGATGTTTATGAGCCTCGAAGTAATTACCTTGGCCATAATTTTATAGGACACATTCAGCAAAGTTATGGGTCTCCAATTTTTCACAAGAGTCTTGTCTCCATCCTTTGGGAGAAGTTTTATGATTCCTTTGTTTATGTCTTCCCCCAGTGATCCTTTATTAAGGGCCTTCTTATAGACCTGTAAAAGATCATCACATACCCAACTAGAGAACTCTTTATAAAATTCCTCAGGGAGACCGTCCCATCCAAAAGACTTGTCATTGCTCATAGTAAAAATTGCACTTGCAATCTCGCTTTTGGTTATATTAGCTTCTAGCTTAGCATAGTATTCCTCTACAATTTTCCTCAAAATGATGCTTTTAATGAGGGATTTGGCCCAATTTCCCTAACCATTTTTAAACTTTGATGTGAACAGATCTTTGAAGAAGGAGTGGAATTGG
The DNA here is from genome assembly GCA_007115665.2 of Sequoiadendron giganteum. Classification (NCBI taxonomy): domain Eukaryota; kingdom Viridiplantae; phylum Streptophyta; class Pinopsida; order Cupressales; family Cupressaceae; genus Sequoiadendron; species Sequoiadendron giganteum. Next base: position 147,526,267 of record CM021109.1, on the reverse strand, counting down.
GTTAATACCCCTTGTGAGTCGCACAACTAGGCACCATCCCATATTTTTCCCACCTATTTTTTTTATTTTCTTCTCCTTGAGATAGATGAAGAAAAATTTGGACCCTTTGTCTCCACAATTGAACCAGTTCAGTTTTTCCCTAACCTTATGCCCCTTAACCTTGTGACCCTGAATCCTCCTTAAGCTATCCTTTGCAATATTTATCTCTTCACACAGTTTAATATAGCGAGGTTTGCTTGCAACTTAGTTTCAGCTTCTAAGAGTTGGTCTTGCAGCTTTTTCTCTTCTTTTATGTTGTCCAAAGCCCTCTTCTTCCCAATTATTTTTAAGAGGGATGTCCAACCTCTAACATTAACATTTTGTCTCTCAATGGTAGATAAGTCTTTTAACATCCATTTGTTAATTTCTTTAAGGGATGCAATAGCCTCTTAGCAATATGCATCCTTTAAGAGATGAGTGTTTAAAAGAAAATTGCCCTCTTTTCTTACCTCCAAGGATGGGTTGTGATAGTAGGTGATGTTTTCCTTGATAGGATAATGATTGGAGAGGGCATAAGGATAAAATTATACCATGGTGCCATCTTCATGCAGATAGAAGTTGAAGTTGTCCTTGTTAGCATAAAATTTGTCAAGCCTACAGTAGATCCTACCTTTAGCTTTCTAAGAATTACACCAAGTGTACCACACTCCTTTACACTACTTTTTACAACCTTCCATGGGGTCTAACATTCTAAGCTTTCTTTTACACATCAGCCAGAAGTATTTTTAATTTCCTTTCCAGGCCATATTAGTTCCCCCCCAATTGTCCTCACTTTTTTCAATCATATTGAAGTCTGCTCCTATAATCCAAGGAATATTTTGTAGCTCAGCAAGCCATTTCCAATGATTACATCTCTCCCTATGGTCGTTATATGTATAAATAGAACATATGTCAAAGGAAAATCCTTCTCTCTCGAGGGTTATCCACACCACCCTGTTACAGGGGAAGGACCCACTTCCTGTGATGAATTGAGCCCATTGGGTTGAAACCAATATGGATGTTCCCCTCCCCTTTTCATGGATAGTGAAGAAGTCCTTGGATCTATTCCAGATGAATTTGAGAGTCGTTTCCAACATAAATCTTGTTGCTCTGGTTTCTTGGAGGAGTACAAAATATTATTTTTTTCACCAGATTTAGAAATCTTCTTATGATGTATTTTCAGTCAGGAGACTCCAACCCCCTGACATTCCAAGATATGCAGTTAAGGTTCATTTTTCAAGGGTCATATTGACATCACTTTTCTCACCTCTAAACTGCTCAAAACATTTGGGCAGTTTATCTTCGGTTTCTAGCTTTTTTGTTAGCGATGATTGGAGAACAGTGCTAATCTTTTTTCTTTTAGTTTTGGTTAATGTTATCTTCTTAGTTCCACCCATAAGAATTTTATGCTTCCTTGTCCTTCCTATTCCATTCTTAACTTTCACAGTTTGAGGCTCTTGTCCCTTAGTGACACCATCCTTAGGCTTAACCCTATAGTAGTAGTTGGCTCCTTGTTACTTTTGGTTCCTAACTTATCTATATTAACATTTTCTTCATTAATGACCGAATAGGAGGTGTTGTTTTCCTTGTTTCCATTGTTCACAGCACCACTTGGTGCGTTAGCTGGCAAGGATCCACCAAGGGTCAAGCTTGGGATAGCAATTTTCTCATGGGCAGTGGCAGAGTCCTCAACTATTGATGTCTCGTCTAGCCTAGGGGGTTCTACCTCCACATTTAGATCATATTGGGGTTCTCCAGCCCACCCACTACCCAGGGACTACATACATGGTTCTTTTGTGGCCTCATGAACCTAGGCAGGGGTTTATTCTTCAAAAAATTTAGGTGGAATTTCCCCTCTTGGGGATTCTGGTCACCTCCAGTGTGACCTCTTCATCATTCATAGGAAAATTGCAATCCCTGGTCTCATCCCTAGAGGAGATGCCAATTTTGGTATTGGAAATATTTGAGTCTTTATTAACCGTGTGAAGATATTTTTTAGGATAGTTATTCTACTCATATCTACTGCTAAGTTTTTTTTATTCTCTACCTAATATCCCTCATTACAAGTTGTTGAGTGTTTAACTTCTCAATGACTGCGGAGTTCTTGGTTAAGAAAATGGGTAAGGGAAGAGACCACCACTTTGGCATCTCTCGTAGAGGGGTTGTTCTCATATTCATTGTCTTGTGAAAGAATGGTAAAATAATTGAAGCATAGTGAATTCTCTTGAGAGTCTTTTCCAATGGGGTCTTGAAATCCCTTGCTCCATGTAGGCATTTTAGCCTCTGAGGAGGCAATGAGTGAACCACGACCACTCCTTCACGGTGGTGGTTCATTTATAGTCAGGTCAGTCAAAGACTCAACTTTGACTTCCATTGACTTAGTCACAGGTATTTATGCATTCAAGTTTACCCCGATCTCATTTTGGGTTTCAATAGTGGAGTGGAGATTACCATTTTCAGACACAAGGGGTCCGCATCCATTACTTCTATTCATTTTTTTTCTAATGATGAGGTAATTTTTTCTAATATGCCCTTCTTTGTGGCAAAGGTAGCACGCATTTATACCCCCTAGGATCTCAATAGTGCAAACGAAAAAGGAGTCATCCTATTTAATCACAATATTTTTAGGCAACTCTATACCTGGGTTTACAAAAACTAGAGCCCACACATCTAGGTGCGGCAAGGTAGCCCTAGCTTCATCAATTTGAATTACAGAGCCAATCGACACCATAATTTGGGGAATAATTTTCCAAAATTCAGGTTGCAATTTTTTTAGAACTACCCATCTCGGCAGGAAAGGGCGAGAATCTCATCTACTATGGCTGTTGGTGACCAAGTGAGGGCCCTAAATGTATAACCACCCATATTCGAGTATGGTTTTTCAAGAATTTTCCTTTGCATTGTATTACTTGCCAAAAAAATGACAAATAGGCCCCTTTGAATCAATCTACAAAATCTAACTTGAACCCCAAATTTAATTGCCCAAATTTTATTAAACCATGTGTCTATAAATTTTCTTATCAAGATCTTGTTTGAATCAATGACAACAAAAAAATATTGCATAATCCTTTAACCTAATTCTTTCATTTGAGAATACACATTTTAACTCTACATTTGGAGCAATGACAAGATCATTTAGGTAAAAGGAGGGCAACTTACCTTCTTGTGATCCATCCTCACCTTGTTCCTCGATGAAGAACCTGGCCTCCGCTAGACCAAAGAGCCACCATCAGTCAAAGCCTCCTTGAACAACTTAGGCATTGGGGAAGATGCATTATTGGAATCGCTGACAACACTTTCATTAGGGTTGGGGCCATCGTCTTCCATACCTCCCTCCATTTATGGATGGAGGAGCCAAAGCTTGATTACGGCCCAAGGCTAGCCTATGAAGAGCCTTACCACAGTGAACACACATGCGAAGAGGGCACATGAATGAATGAATGAATGGATTTTAATGACATCCACGAGACCATCAGTCAATGGGACCCAATGCCAGAACTTTAACTATTTTCAAGTTATTTTCCATGTCCGCCCTCCTATTAAAGATCTTGACCACAAAGCTAGTAGTTTTGAGGAGCCTAGTCTCCTTAAAGAGCTCATTTAGATTGTGCACCTTTAGATTGTCTTCATACTAGATGTGGATATCAACATAAGCAACACACTCAATAATGAAGTGTCATTCAGTCTCCACAACCCCTTTGCTAGAAAAATACAAGTTCTTTGTTCCCAGGCTTCCTTGGGGACAACCCACCTACCAGTTTCACATCGAAGATGGTGCGACCCAGTTCTCAATTGAGTGATCAAAATCCTAGCCTTACCTTTAATTGCAACCTTTAGGTAGTCTTTCTCATCGTGCTCCCACATGGGATTGAACTCCTGGATATAATGTGTTTTTTTACGGCCAACTTGCTTAGTCCACATAGTAAACCTAAACTTTTCTAGCACATACTTTTTTATCTCAGCATTTGTGTTGGGGCACTCATGCAGCTTAATGTTCCATTTGCTCAACCATTTGCTATTTTGCTTCATCCAAGTCTTCTTTCTACGGTTTAGCTCCTCCCCAACCACCATTTTGGGCCAGCGATGTGTCTCCATGTTCTCAACTTTTTTTAAGTAATCTATTAACCGAATGATTGCAGATGCCTCCAATAGGAACGTACCAGTTTCAGCCAAGAGAATCTCGTACGGAATTGAGGATTTGACTTTGATGCTAGTAGTGATCAAAGGCTTTTGAATTATTTCAACTTTCCTCCACTTGTGGTTTGACATGCTACCCCCCCAAACCTCACACCCATAAAGGACAACCGGCGTCACCAACAAACCAAAAAGGGTTTTCTTTGTTTTCCAATCCCATAACTCCATTGTCCTACACCTATTCTGTAGTAAATAGGATGCCCTCCACCCACCTTGAATCCTTTTCGCTCTGCAAGTCTCCCAACTGAGCCTATTATGAAAAAAAATACCCAAATACTTGTATTCTTCTGCCACCTCCAAATAGTTGCCTTCAAAAATGAAATTAAACTATTGCTTCTTCCTTTTCAAATAAAAGATCATGATTTTGGTTTTGCTGGTGTTAACTTGCATTCCAACCTCTTGGCAAAAGAGTTTGAGAGCCTTTAAATGTTCTCTCAGACCAGGAGCAGATTTTGCAATTAAGATAAGATCATCCACGTATAAAAGTAACTTCACCACATAACTAGCTAGATGAATACCCTCTCCAACAGTTTTATTTAACCATTCTTCAAGCTTATCAATATATAAGCCAAACAACGTGGGAGACAAGGGACAACCTTGCTTGACCCCAATGTCACTACCAAAGCATTCAGACATACCATCCTTTATTCTAATTTTAGCTCTAACTTTCTCATAAAGTTTATGAATTGCCACTTTAAGCTCATCAGGAATACCAAGTTCCTCCATTTTATTCCAAATTTTGTCCTGAGGCACTGTATCAAAGGCTTTTTTTAAATCAACGAAACAACAAAAAGCTTCACCCCCTTGAGTGTCCCAAGCTTTCTCAACGAAGTGTCTAAGAGTGATGCAATGATCTACGGTGGAATGCTTTGGCCTAAAACCAGCCTGCCCTTTTGCCCTTTTACCTTCCTTTTCAGCCCAATTACTGATTCTGCATTCTAACATGCTCTCGTATAGTTTACCAAGAAGAGGGTTGACCATGATAGTACAATAGTTAGAAGGATTACTGATATCCCCACTTTTGTGTAAGGGAATGACCACACTGGTAGTCCATTCAGCTGGAAATCCATTTTGAGTAATGTCATTAAAGAGGTACTTGATGTGAGGTGTGAGGAGCTCACAACCCCACTTTAAAAATTCAGCTTGCAGCCCATCAATGTCTTGAGCCTTACCACTTGCGAGATTTTTTATACCTTTCTTGATATCTTCTTCTGAGGAGAGCTCTCTTGAGATATGAATTAAAGGGGGCATGCTTTTCTCCGTTGGTCATTCATACAAGAGTTTCGCATATTCTAGCCACTACATCCCAGTGATATTATTTTCCACCTGACTCTTCTTTTGCTGCAGCTCTCTCCAAAAGATTTTGGGGTTGTGTTTTCCCATATAAATTAACTCCTTCCTTCTTAGATTCACATAGATTTCTTTTTTTGACTTCACCAACTTCTCGTAGTTTACTTTAGTTTCTTTGTTTGACATATTCTTTTTGACCAGTCTCTTTGTTGCCTTGCACTCCTCATCATACCATGGATTAGAAGGAAAAGTATTTGAAATCCCCTTCCTGGTTCGAGATCTCTTATAACCTTCAAGAGCTTTGTGAATTAGAGGGACCAGCATATTGTTGCTAATGTAATCATTTTTTTCATTGCTTTCAATGCATAGTATGTTTTTTCTTTCTTGAAGTTGAAGATCCAGCACAGCCACGAAGATTTCTTGATTTTCATGATTCACCAAGATTTTTCCTTTTGAATGAGCCTTCTTATGAGAATGGTGAGTTGTCCCCTCTTGTTGTTTGCCTTCATGTATGCCAAACTTAACAAAAAGGGGCATATGATCAGAATTTAGACCAATAGGACAGCACCCAATATTGAACTCCAGCAGCCTAGAAATAGAATTTTGAGAGCATAACACATAGTCCACCACACTTTTTCCATTGTATGTTTTGCAAGTGATATCGCCTAAATCAGACTACATTTTCATACCATTACAAATCACCATGCCATATAAGCTACATAAGCCAAGTAGCTCCACTCCAAAGTGTGACACTCCCCCACTACCATCTTGTGAGGTCCTTTCCCAAGGCTAAACCTCTGCTTCCTCTAGCCAAAGAGGGTTGTTGTCCTCCTCCCCACCACTGCCCAACTAAATGGATTGATTGTTGGTCGTTCTAGCACTAAAATCCCCCATTAGCACAATTTCTCCCAAAGAGCTAAAATAGAAATGTCCTTTTGTAAGGCAGCAAACGGATCCTCGTTATCCATCTTTCTCTTCTTCTAAATCTTTGAATTTTTAGGGGAAAAGTAACATGCAACCATCCAAATTATAGTCCCATTTTCAGCTATGTTTAGCCATATAAACTGTTTGTTTGGATCCACTTTTTCAACTTTTATTATTGCTCCCCAAGCTTCCTTTATTAGGACTGCAATCCCACCATGCCCCTTACCTGTTTCAATCCCTTCATTCCACGCTGATATTTTAATATATCCTTCAAAATATGGAACTTTGCAACCATCATGCTCATGTGTTTCCGTAAGAATGATGATGTCTTTCCCTTCTGCTATGGACCCCAACCCCGGTCCTCTTCTCCACGGGTAACCCCTACAATTCCAACTTACCATGTGTAAATGCTCTCATGGGCCCCAAATTCCTATTTGTTGTGTGGTAATCACTCGCCAATTTGAGCTTTCCCATTTTTTAGCCATGCCCATTTTCCGGCATCTCTTGCTGATTTTACTTTCACCCATTCCTTCCTTCTCTCTTCTTGTTGATCGAATGTTAGATCTTCATCTAAGTAGATTTGGGTGCCTCTAAGAAACCCCCTCTTCCTCAAGATTGCAATCTTGTCTTCCATGTTACTTAAGACAACCCTTACATGCCTATCTCTTCCTGCCTCTATTTTCTTTCTGATCCTATTTGCCTACTGAATATTTCCTACCCACTTTAGTTGGTCCTTTAAAAAGTCCCTTGCTAAAATATCAGTCCTCTCTTTTTCCCCGAAGTCCTTCAAACCTTTGATGATGATGTTCCTAGCTTTGTCCTGCTTGACTTTTTCTTCTCTTAATTGCATCTTTATGTGTTTCCCAATAATTTCATTTTGTGTGGTTGACGATCCACTTATGACTTGTGCCCAAGATTTGGCTTCTTCTATTTGATCCTTTAGTTTACTTTCGCTTGTTACCATGTTTGAGATTGTTGATTGGATCACTTCTAGTTGCGTTGTGTCATTTACCAACATTGCCTCTAAGTTTTGTTTTTCTGTTGTTTTTGCCTATTCTAAATCTTGCTTTAAAGCAACCAGCTCTTCTTGACCTCTCTCCATCTTGCTTTGCAAGCTTATTACTTGCTCTTTGAGCAGCTTGTTTTCACTTGCATGATTCCAATTGACTTCTAATATTTCATTTAGCTTGGAATCATCATGCTACCCTTTCAATTCTAGCAATTCAATCCTCTTCTTCATATTCATGAGCTCATTCACATAGAGCTCCAAAGATCATAGCAAAGGAGTGGATGTGGGACTATAGGAGTCCAAATTTTCTTGGAGCATTTCTGCCCCACCCATTTTTCTTACTGTAAAACCTTCTTTTTTATTTTGGATTGGCCTCAGAACCTATTGAAATGACAAAGTCTCTTTCTTTTTATCTTTGATTTCTCCTTGCACTGTTTGGTTGTCTATTAAATGAGGCATGTTAATAGCAACACTTGTATTGTTTCTACCTTTTGGTAAAATCATGATGTGTTTTTTCTTCTGTGACAGTTTCAGTTTTTTGTTTTGCCTACGTCTTAAAATCCCTTTATATTGCTTTGTGTTCACAAACACCAACTTCTCCTTTGTGTCAGATGAAAAAGCTTGAGGAACCTCTGGGCAGAACGAAATCCATGGCCTGGCCAGATCCCCTGCTTGAGAGCTTAATAATGAGATTGCAGACCCTTTTGAAGCTTGCATTGAGTGATCCCACGGGATATGAACACTTTCCTGGTAAAGTCTCTTTACCCAGGAAGTAGCTATCTGTATTTGGGGGTTGTATATTGACTCACATCCACCCGATCCAAGCCCTACAAGCCCCATATTCATAGATTGCACATTTTTTATAGATAAAGGAGTTATTACCCCTTCAGACCTTTGACTTTCCCTGAATGTGATAACCAGAGTTTACTGATTGTTTAACCATGGTTTACAGTGCACTGACTCCTATGGTTTTCACATCCCCATTTTGACGTTGCACAAAAACGAGATAGGAAACAAAAGAAAATAAAGAAACCAACAGACACGAGGGAGAGGCAGGCCCACACCTAAATTGTTTGCAAAGAAGACAAGACAAATCTTTGTCTTCACGTTTTGTTGTTCTTCTTTGCTCGTTGTGTTACACTATTCTACCCAGGACCCACCATGAAAACAAGGCCCATGGTGTGCAAAGATACCAAAACGCCTGAGCTGCGTTGAACCTCGTTTCCTTGATGTGCATTGAACCTTGTTCGTTGTCCCTGTTCGTTGGTCTGAGATTCCTGCTCCCTACCTGCCGTTCCTATTCCCTATTCATTGTTTCCTGTTTGTCATTTTCCTTCCTGTTCATTGTTTCCTGTTCATCGTTTTCCTTCCTGCTCCCTACCCGTCATAACAATAATAAAATTAAGAGGGTAAGGAGGGTACCCACACAATCACAAACCTACATGGGGGAGCATGTTGTCTCCCCCACCGAGGGTAGCCACGTTTGTGCATGTACGTCATTGCACTAGTCTTCAAACCCTAACGCTTAGAGCAATCCCGTGAAATTTATTTACCCCCTTCAATTATTTCTTTTCTCTTGAATGGAAAAGTGTATCAAACATTTCTTTATGTTTTTGAATTTTATGCAATTGAAAATATTTTAAATTAAATATATATTCCTTAAATTTTTGTGTGAAATATAGTGGTTTAATGAGTATATTTATTATCAACCTTGAATTCCTTTGAAAATCACATTTATGTTGTTATAGATTGAATTTTTGTTGGTCTTGATAAAATAAGTTTAAATTAAAACTCTCAAATTCTATTACATGAAAATAATTTAGATATTAAAAAAAACCATTCAACATTATTTCATCTCTTGTTCACTTTATTCCTTTTGTATTTTATTTTGCAAATATGTTAGATTAAATAAGGATAGATCTAAAAAGAGAAAATCATAAAAAACATTAAAAATTTGAAAATTCATACAGAAAACCATCTCAAGAAAGAACTTGTTTTAAAGTCTATCAACTAATAAAAGGTCCCTTGAAAACCATCTCAAGAACGAACTTGTTTTAAAGTCTATCAACTAATAAAAGGTCCCTTGAAAAAAATGTCAATCATTGAACACTGAGTTACCTAACACCATTAAGACCCAACTATAGAGACCTTGGAGATAACAAATCATGAATCTATCATCTTTTCAGGAGAGGTAAAATATTTTAACCTATGTTATATTGTGTCAATTGGACCATCAACACATCCAATGAATGTTTTCCTATTATCTTTGATTATTCTCTAATTCACTGACTTGGTGTCCTTATAAGGTTTTCCACAAGGGAATAATTATTATTATTTTGTGCAAACTCTCAACAATACAAATAAGATTTTATATGGGGACAAACACAAAAGTTTATGATATATCAAAAGAAAACTTTTCAAAGGAGATTTACAAAGATTAAATTCATGCATCCAAATTAAATTGGCATTTGAATAGGTTTTATTTATAGGTGCATTGTAGATCCTACAATTATGAAAACGATCCATAATGAGAATAATTTTATAGATTCCAAGGTATTTATGTGAGCATCATTGAATTTACTAGACACCTTGATGAATCATCCACATACATATTTTACAATGTATTTGTGTCATATTTCTACCTAGGTACCATTATTTATTAATTATTTTTGAATCATTTAATTGTGTACATTAACTACTACAACTCTTTAAACTAGGGTAGATTCTTGTAACATGTCAATTTTTCACACAAGTAAATTTAATAGGTTTTAACCTCAAGTAATTAAATTATGTTCCATTCTTTTTTTTAGACTGCAGGAATCGGGTAGCACGGCCCCCTATAAACTGCAATGCGCCTGGTAAAAAATTTAATGTGACCGGCAGTGCTGGCATGACACGCCCTCTGGTACCACGGAGGTGGGGGAGAATAGACCTCATGACCAACCTCCTACAATTGGAAAGGTTTATCCAACCAAGCTAGGGCCCTCTCCCCTAAATTATGTTTCATTCCCATTGCAATAAAAAAATTCATTTCCAAAAGAGAATATTTGAGCACAAATGACATAACAAAATTTCAAATAATTGAATTCATAAATCCAAAATATAATTCACATCTTACAATTTTTCCAAAGATTGTATATGAAGATACATACGCTGCTCAACTGAGCATCATAATAATAAATATCCAAACGGTCCAAGAGAAACTCCTTTCAAATCTTGATCGCCATTTGTGGAGGAGAAGCATCACTCATGCACTTTTCCACCAACCATAGACTGATTGCGGTCCCCCACACATCTATCATCTGATAGATGGCCCTACCCATTGATGAAGGAATTGGTAAGGTAACCTCAAAATTACAACCTTCCTGAGCTTAGTATTGTGCCCTACATAACTAGAACTTGTAAACCACTACAATCTTGAACTAGCATGCATAAAGAAACATAGTGAATTGACAGTGTAGCCAAAGGAAAATTTCACTACTTTGGCCAAAGTATTCTTCACTCAATACTTCGAGTGAAAGTCATCCTACTCACATAAACTATCCTAGCTCGATTTGACTTAAGAAAATTTAAACACTATGCATAGGTAATTTCCTTCCTTAGGCAATATTTAACCTTAGAAACAACCTATTATATTTTCCAAATCACAATGATAATTCTCCTAAGTAATCTCATACATAAACTATTCCCTTACTTGGGCAATCTATTCCCAGGAATAATCTATGAGCTTACTAAGATTACACAATAATCTTATAACAAATTACTTTTTAAGCTAATTAAGCTATATCAATCCTAGTATGTAATACTATTGATAACATCCACTCCTTATTATGGAGCATGTACAAACACTCATAAGGAAATATTATCAACAAGATTCTTTTCCTTTCAATAAGCAAAATTAATCCTTTCTCTAATCTAGCAAATTAATGCATTTCTCCAAACAATACAAATAATCACTCAATCTTTCCAAAATAGATTAAACATAAAGATATTATAATCCCATGCCTATTATACACTATAATTCAAATTTCTAATTGGTTCCTTAGCCGAGCCCACTTCTAGAATCAACTTTGCAACTCTTTTCTACTTCACAACTTTTCTCTACAGATTTCCCTAACAAATAAACTCTCAACTCACATAAGAATAACACAGAAAATAAGCAGCAAATTGCAAGTGAATGTGTTGTAGGTAAGTTTGACTTAGTCTTGCCTTTCAACACGTTATCATTGGCTTTACTTTTCTAAATGCTTATAGTGTTGCCACTTCAATACAACATGCTAAATGTTTATTCACTGCTTAACATAATGTGTGTCCTCTGCATTATTCACTATATTAAGTTGCGCACATATATTAATTTTAGTACGCTATATGCAATGTTCCTATGCACAATTAATATGATATTAATGTGCTTTAATAAGCAGTGCCATACATTCATTATATCGAGCATACAATAAATATTTATATTATATATATATATATATATATATATATATTTCCTTAGCATAAATGCTAGTATGCATATGTATATATGTATACTCATTAACAAATGAGTCATTTAAATAAATCATTCAATATTCGAATGTACATATCCATGTTATCATTTCCATAAACAATACCATATTTGTATATATATCTATATACACATATACACATATATACATATATCAACATACTCATATGGACATTCCATTATGTCAATACATATGCATATATCCATATTTGTATATATATATATATGCTTTTATCTCATATATATACATTCACCTATACAACCAATCATATATAATAGATAATATTGATAGGCATACATGCATGTGGTGTGTATATATATATGTGTGTGTGTGTGTGTGTCTTATTGTCCATTCGATACCCCCATGCCCATGATAAATCCATCCATGAGTATGCATAGGTATGTCTACCTACGTATACTCATGTGTGTATTAACTTACGTGCATCGGTTATCATTGACATTTATAAGTATATATATATATACAAACTTCATGTATATATATATATATATATCATCGATTGAATATAGCCATACAAGGTATAACTCACATGAACCATCACTTATCATAGACCAAGAATTCTCACAACTTAATTCATGATCCTTTCTAATATAAACACAAACAAGACCATAGATGACTTACCTATTTCCCAAATCTATAACTTGACTTAACCATTCTATAATTGGGTGTGTGAAAGCTTAGTTAGGTTTCATTTAAAGGTTACCTGACAAAGTCATTCTCCTAAGTGATACTTCCCCTCTCTTCCAGAGGATTAATCCTGTATCTACATTAAACTCACATTTTCAATAGCAGTCAGTTGTTCATCAAATCAATCATTTGCATTACTCATTTCATAGCACACAAAATTCAATCAACACACTTTTCTCATATACATCTCAAATTAAACATCAAATGATATTACCATTCATTCATCTTTTCCCAATGATACAAATAAACAAAGCACAAAGACATATATTTCAATCATAATTATGAATACATTCACTTATTTAGTATTTTAACCTATCTTAGAAATAGTAAATAGATAAACACACAACATGGTGTAACATACTCCCCCCCTTGTAAATCATTTAGAATAAAACAAATGCATTATTATTTTTCAAACACTTTCAAAAGCATGTAAGACAAGTGGAAACTTTTTCTCTATTTCAACGTAGTCTTCCCAAGTGCTAGAATCTTTTGCATACTGGTCCCACTGAACTTTGCATTGTAGAACCTCCCTATTATGCAAGCGAAGCTTACATGTTCTGAGCATCTTTATAGGCTCAATTGTTACCACTATGGGGTCTTGTACCTGTAAAGTATTCCAATCAATTACATGGTTATTACCTGGCATATACTTCTTTAGGTAAGAAACATGAAAGACATTATGCATCTAGGCAAGAGTTGGTGGTAACGCAATTCGGTAAGTGATGGGATTTACTTCCTCAATGACCTCAAAAGGACCTATGTAGTATGGGGCTAGTTTGGATGACTTTCCAAACTTGATGGAATTTTATCAGGCTTAACTATCAATAACACCTTATCTCCAATTGCAAACTTCTTGGGTACTCGCTTAACATCTACATAGCTTTTCTGCCTATCATTGACTTCTACTAGCCTTTGTTTAATAGTTTTAATCTGTTCTTCAATTTCATCCAACATTTCTGGCCCAAGAATCACCCTATCCTCAAGCTTATCCCAACTTATAAGGGTTTGAAACTTTCATCCATACAATGCTTTGAAAGGAGCCATCTTAATTGCAGAATGATAGGAATTGTTATATGCAAATTCCTATAAAGGCAAGTAATCTTCCCACTTGTATTGTTGATCCATGCAATACATTCTCAGTAGGTCTTCAATTACTTGGTTCACCCTTTCAGTTGGTCCATCCATTTTTAGATGATATGTTGAACTTATATTCAACTGAGTTCCAAGTACAGAGAATAAGGTTTGCCAAAACCTAGAGGTTACATGAGTGTCTCTATCTGAGATAATCTTCTTAGGAATACCTTGCAATCTAAACACTTCTTGAATGAATTTATGAGCTATGACAAGAGCTCCATCAGTTAAATTCCCAAGTATGAAATGTGCTACCTTAGTAAGCTTGTCAACTACCACTAGAATGGCATTGTTCTTGTTCCTTAACATAATTAATCCTTGCACAAAGTCCATGTACTAATGACTTGCCACTTGATTTCTAGAATATCACATGGATACAATAGACATGTAGGGTGTTGATGCTCAACTTTCACCCTTTGACATTCTAAGCATCTAGCCATAAATAATGCAACATCTCCTTTCATCCCTTTCTAAAAGTATAATGGCTTCACATTGGCAAACATTTTTGTCACTCCAAGGTGTCTAAAGTATGGTGCTTCAACTCCTTAAATTTAGGCACATACATTCTACCTTTAAACCTTAGCAATCCATTCGGTTCAAAGTGAAATCCTTCATACCTTGTATCTTGTGGATTTCTTGTGAGTGATTTCTTAAATTGCTTATAGTACTCATCCTCCTTACATTTTTGCAACACTTGGCCTTTAAAGTCTATTTGAATTATCACCATTGAAGCAATATGCCTCCTATGACTTAAGGCATTGGCAACCTGATTCTCCTTTCCCTTGATGTAGTTGATATTGATGTCATAATCAGATATCAACTCCAACCATCTTCTTTGTCATGCATTCAGGTTGGGTTGGGTAAACAGATATTTCAAACCGTGATGATCAATTTTCAACTCTAAAGGCTTTCCCAACAAATAAGTCCTCCACATTTGCAATGCAAGAACCACTATTGCTAATTCTAGATCATGTGAAATAATTTATTCATAGGCCTTCATCTTTCTAGATTCATAAGCTATAACTTTCCCTTCTTGCATCAAGACTCCACCTAAGCCTTCTCCTAACACATTTGTGACAACAGTGAAGTTACCATCAGGATCTGGTACCTTCAAAATTGGTGTGGTAGTTAACTTCTCCTTGAGTAGATAAAATGTTGCTTGACATTTTTTCATCCACTCAAACTTTTTTCCCTTTCCTCTACAAAGATGTAATAGGAAAGGCTATCATGGAAAATTTTACAACAAATTTTTGATAGTAGCCTACTAAACCCATAAAGATCTTAACTTCTAACATATTTTTAGGCACTGGCCACTCTATTACAGATTTTATTTTTGGTTGGATCAACTAATATCCCATCATTTGAAATCCTGTGACCCAAATACTACACTTTCTTCTGAAAGAAGGTACACTTAGAGAGTTTCCATATAACTTATGTTCCCTTAACCGTTGGAGAACTATTTCTAAATTCTTGTAATGATCCTCCTCATTATTGGAATAAATTAGGATTTCATCCAAGAAAACCAAGAAAAACTTATCTAGGCAATCCCTAAACACGTTGTTAATCAGGTTCATAAATGTTGTTGGTGCATTTGTAAGTCCAAATGGTAGAATTGTGAACTCATAATGCCTATATCTAGTTCTAAAGATAGTCTTGAAAATTTCATCTTTAATCCTCAGTCGGTGGTATCCTAATCAAAGATCAATTTTTGAAAACACAGTTGCACCCCGCATTTGATTGAAAAGATCATCAATACATGGCAACAGGTACTTATTCTTTATTGTAGCTTTGTTAAGCATTCAATAATCTATACATAAGCATTGTGTATCATCCTTCTTCTTCACAAAGATCACTAGCACTCCCCAGGGTGAAACACTGGGTCTTATCAATTCCTTGGATAACAACTCTTCTAGTTTTACCTGAGTTCCTGTTGTCACGAGGATTGCACCCTATATGCTAAGATTGAAGCTCAGTAATCCTGTGAAACATGGAAACACCTTCAAGCTCGTGGGTTGCTCATGTTGAAGGTGAATCTACAGATTGTGGGCCAATTCCCTTTTGATCTCCTAGAATTTATTGACTTGTGTGGGAAAAGGGAGAAAGATCAATCTATGAAAATGAAGGAAAGTCGAATGGTAAATATTTCTAGGAGGTGATGCACTAAAGAATACTACTATACAGACTTATTCAAAACTAATATCAAAAAAAATTAACACAACTCAACTTGGGCACATTGATCACATAAATATCTCACTAAAAAGCCTTGTTTAATCTTTCCTTATTAAGGAAAATAGAGTTTTCACAAATTAAGAGAAGAGATAAACTTAAGAGCACAATGAATGACTTGTGATAAATTTCTATTGTGTACATGCACCAGTAAATGAGATAGAAATTTAAAGGTTTCTGATTTAAACACTTTAAACTTGCATCAAATCATTTAAAAGAGATAAAACACCAGAAATTGTGAAGGTAACTTTGTTTTCATTGAATATCCTGAAGGAAACTCTACAAAAATCTAAACAATCTACTGAAAATAAAGGTATTGTTGTACTAAAACTATAAAAATAATGTTGAGTTACAAGTCTCTCCAATCTCTCTGCAATGTGTAAGAGAAAAAAGGAAGCAAGGACTGAGAAAAATACTAAGTCTTTTTCAATATATACAATAGATGGTAACTCCAAGGCGCCAAGAGGTGGAACTCAAAGCTAACTGAAGGTGAAAAAATATCTCCTTACGAGCAAAGATGAAAACCCATGAAAAGGGGGCCAACAACTAAAACTGAACTCAAATAGTTGCAAACTCCTCCCCTCAATGTGCATGATCAAAAGAACTCCAAAGCTGATGTAAAACTAAGGTTATGTCTCAAAAACCTCCATGAATAATGGCCTCAATCAATGAGAACTCTAAAAGACTAAAAATTAGCTCCAAGTCAAAGAAAGCACAATACTCCAGATGACTCCCACCGACTTCAATTATGCTTCACTTTTGTTTCTTGCATGACTTTGGGGAAAAGGTAACTGTTTGATTAAATATTAAAGATAATCAATTGTGATTATTTTAATATTTAACATGTAAAAGCCCTCCTTTTATGCATCACATGGTAAATATTAAGGTAATTAATAAAATATTACCTTAAATATTTAATTAGATAGTTTATTTATCCAAAATCATGCAAAACATACAAGTAATCACTCCTTCATTAGAACATGTAATAATATCATATTCTTATTTGTAGCTCGCATATGATAGTCTTCAAACTTCGGCTCCTAAAAAATGATTAGGTCTTTTGACTTAAAAGTCATAGACCATGGGCATCTTTCAAATGTAATGATTTATCTTTAAGACATAGTAAAAAAAGAACCCATCGGATTAGGGCATTGAGTAAAAAGCCTCGAACCCTAAAATTTCCCTCATTCTCCACTTTGTATTTTTTTTTGGAAAAGAAACTTTGTTGTTGGCCACCATTGTCTAGTGTTTGGAGCTCGAATCATCGCCATTCTTGTTGTTTCTAAGAATTTCCTTGAAGATTTTCATAGGAAATGCATGGTGAGTCTCTCTTTGTCACAAGTTTGGGCATTGTTCCCCATTTTCGAAGCATTCCTAGGCTTTCTTAGCCGCAACCATGACTATTTTCTAATGCATTCTTATATTTTGTTCCTTTGTTGATGTTCTCATCATTCTGAGGCCGCCATTGGAGAACCTTTGAAGCTTTTATCCATGAGTTTTGAATGTATTTTCTGTGAGAAAATGAGGTAAGCTCTTCTCAAACCTTTGACCCTTGAATTATATTTTCTTCCAGCCAATAAAATGCTTAGTCGAGCTTTGAAATGGTGACTATGGTTGTTCATTTTTTCATGCATTTTGGGTTTTGTCATTTTCTGCAAATGAAACCCTCTATATCTCATGGCTGCGACCTCTTTATTTTGTGGGTATTTCTACTTTCTCTAGATGTGACACAAGATGCTATGTTGTTCAATTTTCTAAGAAAAATAAAAAGAAATTTCCTCTCCATTAAAGGCCACAACCTCATAATCTTCTGGGTATTTTTTTTCTCTGCTGAAATGATGTATTTTATGCATTAGGTAGTTGTATTCTTGCAAAACTCTGGGTTATTAATTTATTTCTATACCTATACCTATTTCTTTACATAGACCCTTGTGGTTTATAGCCACTTCCAGAAATGAGTAAAAGCATGGGTTTCCTTTGTTTTCATGGTCACGGGCCCTCTATTTGCTTGTTTTCCTTCAGAAGAAACAACATGGCTTCACTTCTTCTTGCTATAAATAACCCTTTTGAAGCTTGCATACTCCCTTGACACTACAAATCAATGTACTTTTACATGAAGAACTGCTTACCCTTTTTGTAGGTTAACATTTCACCTTTACTCAAAATGCATTAAGAAGGTTCATTGCATACATATTTACAAAATATGAGGTATTTTTTTGTATCCATGCATAGCATCATATAAATTCACCCTCACTATTTATTCCTCTTTGTAATGACAAATGGATGCTTTGATTTATTGTGATCCTTATAATACTGCTCCATATTTATCAACGGGCATTGTGGAATGTCTTCTTTGTATGAAAGTGACTGTATTTCATCTCTATCATAAGCAAAGTCTCTTGAAATGTATTGATTGTATTGAAGTTGCTTCTGAGATGAGTTTCTCCAAGACCATCCTATTTGCATTACAGTGTAAATTCATTCTTGATATCTTGCTTTCATTTGTTTCTCATGCTTAGATCCTTTGGCATCTTTGACATTTGTTTTTTCCCCAACTTGAGACTCTTCAAATCATGACTGAGAGTGATATATATTGCTGCAATATTATTTTCTTGATTGTGACTGTTTACTATGAAAGATAAACATTTCCTCTGTATTATGCCATATGTTGAAACTATATTATTGTGTTGTGCCTTGAAGGATACTACCTTCCTCTACTTGATAGTGCCTTTATGATATTCTTTCTGTACATTTGCATAGTGAAAAAGTGATGGATATTTGGTTGTATTGGTTGTCAATTTCACAATGAAATGGCATTGTATTTTATTGAAAAAGGCAGCCTATTTGCTTTAGTCTGTAATGATGACAACCATTCATGATGACTGTATTTTCCCTTGAGGATTTGATTATTCCTTTACCAGCACATGTTTTTTGTTGACTTAGTGTTATGTGTTGGGCTCAACCATTGTGGGAGCCACATTTCCCACCACACATAACAACTTTGAGCAATATTTATTGGTTGAAATGACCTATGTTGATGTGACTATGAAAACTTTGATTGGTATGACATACCAAGTATTCTCTACATGTCTAATGAATTGTGAATGAACCTTTTCCCTATGTAGAAGGATCAATAGTGTTGTGCCACCTTCTTATTCGTGTAGTGAAACTTGAAAAGTATAGTAGCGCTCTTGATAAGCCTATTTGATCAATAGTGTGGCACAACGTTATTGATCTTTATATAGATATGGGCTCCTTTATTGATTCTTTAGGGTTGTAATTTTCTTTGAACAATGATATGCCTTTGATTAAAAAAACAATAGTATCTTTGTTGATCTAAATGATATGATTGTACCTATACCTACACATTCAAAAAACAAGTTAGATAAAATAGTGAAGTTTAATGCTCTTCATGATGATTAGATCCCATTTGATGATCTGACTTGGCTTTTTGCACATATTTGATAATGGCTCAATTGAATTGATACATCATAGTTATAGGTTATATGTCTATTGATAAAAACATATGATGAGTTTTCATGTCAGGAGTTCTAACAAAAATCTTTCAATCAACTGCAGGTGCATCTGGAGATCAAGAACGAGAGGAGTTGAAGATAAGAGGATCAAACTGAAGATTAAAGGACCAACATCTATATCATCCCTTAAGGCAATGACAAATATGATCTCTTCTCATGTGTTTTTCTTATTTAACATCAGATGTATAGTTTACATGCATTGTTGAATTAAATCAATTCAGTCATTCCCATGGCTTGTGTGGGATATTTAAGCATTCTTTTGATCCTCAATGAATGAAATTGCAACATTGTATACATTTTCACTTTCAAAATGAATGAAATACAACAATATTATGCAATTTGAATAATCTCTTTGTGTTGTAAATCGTTGCATAATAAAAATTGAACTCTACTTGAAACTTCAAATGGAAATGACTAGGATTAGCAGAAATTTATTGAAGTACCTTTCACCTTAGATGTAACAACTGTTTTAGCTCCACCAAAATGAGTTGTAGGAGAAATTTTGGTAACATTTCTAGCGATTTCTACCGAATGCTTGCCTGCTAAGCATGCCAAACCAATTGCCTAAATAATCCATTGGGCATGGAATCAAATTTTTCCCTCCTCAAACTCTTGAAACTGTTGTAACTCAGCTATTAGGAACTATACAGCAAAAACACAAAATAGGAAACAAACTAACATGGCTTTGTTTAAGACAGGACCAATAAACAGTGCATCTACACTTTATTGAAAAATAAAACTAAATTGAAAGGAAATGTGCTTATAGCACTTATTAATTTGAAAACTACCCTACCCTACACTAACCAACAATGTTAGTGCTCAGAAATAACCATTCACTAGCTATGAGAAAAAACTTCCCTTTCTCACCAATTTAGGACGTGTTTCATGCTTGCAAATTGTCCAACAAATATGGAGGAAAAGTAGATGTTGAGTGCTCAAATTAGATACTTCTCCAATCATGAGAATCACATCTCTTACTCTTTTAGACAAGAGATGCATGCAACTATTTTGAATAGGGTGAGCAACCTACATTGATTCCTTTTGATGTTCAATCTTGTGCTCCCAAGCAAGTACTTTAACGAGTAACTCTTTTGGGTTGTCTTCCAACTGTTCCAGGTGTCTGATAGGACATCCCCTTGTGATGACACCCATTTTGACATATTTTCCCTCATGATTTTGTTCTAATTTTGTGGTCTATTTTGACTGAGATAATTTCTAGATAGCAGTATCCTCTTGCAACAATGTTGATTTTATTGGCTTATAGGTTGCTCCTCATGTTCTCCATTCTAATTTTCTTCATCCTTAGGGGCAGTTGATTGATGCATTTCCATTTTAGTATTCATAATTTCCCTTGAAAATAAAACATCAAGATGTTCAACCTCTTGATCAAGAAGTTGATACACTTGTTGGATAACTGAGAAAAGGTCCTCAATCTGCTACTCATTTGGTTTCTCCTCCATTCTAGAATACAACTCTTCATCAACAAACTATGGAAGTTCTTCAAAATAGTTCATGTTGTCCTCTTCTATAGGTTGTAAGGAATTTTCCTCTACAACTTTTCCTAAATGAAGGATGCAACCTTCATCCTTAGAATAATTAAAATAAGATTCATCTTTGTCAAAAGGAGACAAAGGTCGATCCAAAGAAGCAAACAACTCTTCCTTTTTAGTCACATCACCAATTTGTTTAAAAGCTTGTTGTTCTAGTTACTCAAGATTTTTATCCTCTAAAGGTGTTTGCATAACATCCAAGCATGAGCAGAAAAGCTCAATTTCATGTTGAAACAGATCCTCTTCAAGATCTTGATCATTCAAATCAGGGTTGCTCTCATATATTTGTTCATAAATCAGAACCTTGCCAATTTCATTTTCATCTTTTTGTTGATCACAAATTGTCAATTTTGTTAGCTCACATACATTTTTATCATCAATAGCAACAAATAAAGGGAGTTCAAAAAATAAATCAGATGTTTCACATCCATGGAGAGCATGATCTTCTTTGCAAATAGGGCTTCCTTCATTTGACAAACTTTCTAGATCTTCATCACTCTACCAGCTGGGTACCTCAAAATAATTGTCAATATTTTGTTGTTCCATAATGTCTGCTTGTTGCTCCAAATCAACTGGTAAGATGAGAATTTTTATGTTCTCATTACTATCATCAAAATTAGGCAGTTGATCAAACAAAGTAATTGAAACTTCCTCTTCATGTGGTGCCTTATCCAATGAACCAACCTTCTCTACATATGCATCATTCTCATATTCAACTCAGAAGAAGGTACAATCAACAACAACCTCTTGCTATACATTTGTCTTTTGTTGATCTAATCGGTAATACTCTACAGCTAAATGCAGTGGATTTATACTTCTTATCTTCTCCATGATCAATGGGTTATCTTGATCGATGAGCTTCTTTGCAACTATATTAGGTTGTACCTAATTACTTTTCTCAACTTGTAAAGGATAGATCTAAACCATAGGAGGGTTAAGAGGCTCATTATGCTTAAAACTTGGAATTTCATACCTACTAACCTCATCTTGAAAGGTTTGATCTAGAATAAAAGGAGTTTTTTGAATATCATGTTTTTGGGTAAACAAAAACTTGATTTGCCCCTCTTTTACAGCTAACTCCCTCTCGATATTTTTCTCAAATTATATCCTTTGTGTCTCCAACTCCTACTCATGAAGGTAGGCTTGATAATCTAACTCTTGTTGCTGCAAATCAAGCTCTTGTTGTCTCCTAAACTCTTTTATCTGCTTTGTGACGTCTAACAATGTGTCCTTGATGTCATTCATGCTATTTTTCATATCCCTAACTTCTTGAGGCTGAATTTGAGTGTGTGTAGGTTGATATGGAGGTTGAGCAAGGGTGGGTGAGTGGTAAGCATAATAAGCATGCTGGTTATTCACTATGATATGGGAATTTTGGTCAAAACCAACATTGTAGCTACTTGGTTATGGCTGATAAGAGGGTTTATTCACAAAATTTTCATAGTATGGGGGTCAATATACATGTTGACTATGAAAATTTGACATTTCTACTTATATAAAGAGCTGGAAATTAGAAATAAAACTTGTATTTGAAACATATCAACACTGGATCTTGTTGAAACCAATAGATGTGAACCTATGGAGTCGCCAGGTATAAATTGTAACCTTTGAAAGGTAAAAAAATTGTTGTATATACCAGAACAACAACTTGTAAATTGAATTCTTTCTTTGAAGTAAGCTTTAGAGTCCCACCAAGAGTGCAAAAAACTGTTGTCACGAGGATTGCACCCTATATGCTAAGCTTGAAGCTCAACAATCTTGTGAAACATGGAAACACCTTTGAGCTTGTGGGTTGCTCATGTTGAAGGTGAATCTCCAAATTGTGGGTTGGTTCCCTTTTGATCTCCTAGAATTTATTGACTTGTTCAGGAAAAGGGAGAAAGATTAATCTATGAAACTGAAGGAAACTAGAATGGTAAATTATTTCTAGGAGGTGATGCACCAAAGAATACTACTATGCAGACTTATTCAAAACTAATATTCTCAGAAAAATTTAACACAACTCAACTTGGGCACCTTGATCACATAAATATTTTACTAGAAATCCTTGTTTGATCTTTCCTTACTAAAAAAAGCAGAGTTTTCACAAATTAAGAGAAGTGATAAAATTAAAAGCATAATTAATGACCTATGATAAACTGTTATTGTGTACATGCATCAGTAAATGAGACGAGAATTTAAAGGTTTCTGATTTAAAACACAGTAAACTTGCATCAAATCATTTAAAAGGGACAAAACACCAGAAATTACAAAGGTAACTCTATTTTTATTGAATAT
Source organism: Sequoiadendron giganteum (assembly GCA_007115665.2). Taxonomy (NCBI): domain Eukaryota; kingdom Viridiplantae; phylum Streptophyta; class Pinopsida; order Cupressales; family Cupressaceae; genus Sequoiadendron; species Sequoiadendron giganteum. The sequence goes on along the minus strand of CM021109.1, from coordinate 147,502,896 downwards.
CCCGAAGGAAACTTTGCAAAAATCTAAACAATCTACTAAAAATCAAGGTACTATTGTACTAAAACTATAAAAATAATGTTGAGTTACAAGTCTCTCCAATCTCTCTGCAATGTGTAAGAGAAAAAAAGGAAGCAAGAACTAAGAAAAAGACTATCTTTTTTAATATATACAATAGATGGTAACTCCAAGGCGCCAAGAGGTGGAACTCAAAGCTAATTAAAGGTGAAAATATCTTCTCATGAGAAAAGATGAAAACCCATGGAAAGGGGGCCCACAACTAAAGCAAACTGAACTCAAATAGTTGCAAACTCCTCCCCTCAATGTGCATGATCAAAAGAACTCCAAAACTGATGTAAAACTAAGGTTATGTCTCAAAAACCTCCATGAATAATGGCCCCAATCAATCAGAACTCTAAAAGACTGAAAATTGACTCCAAGTCAAAGAAAGCACAATACTCCAGATGACTCCCACGGACTTCAGTTCTGCTTCACTTTTGTTTCTTGCATGACTTTAGGGAAAAGGTAATTGTTTGATTAAATATTAAAGATAATCAATTGTGATTATTTTAATATTTAACATGTAAAAGCCCTCCTTTTATGCATCACGTGGTAAATATTAAGGTAATTAATAAAATATTACCTTAAATATTTAATTACATAGTTTATTTTTCCAAAATCATGCAAAACATACAAGTAATCACTCCTTCATTAGAACATGTAATAATATCATATTCTTATTTGTAGCTCGCATGTGATAGTCTTCAAACTTCGGCTCCTAAAAAATGATTAGGTCTTTTGACTTAAAATTCATAGACCATGGGCATCTTTCAAATGTAATGATTTATCTTTAAAACATAGTCAAAACAGAACCCATCGGATTAGGGCATCAAGTAAAAAGTCTCGAACCCTAAAATTTCCCTCATTCTCCACTTTGCATTTTGTTTGGAAAAGAAACTATGTTGTCGTCCGCCATTGACTAGGGTTTGGAGCTTGAATCCTCACTATTCTTGTTGTTTTTTAGAATTAACTTAAATATTTTCACAGGAAATTGCACGATGAATCTCTCTTTGTCATAAATCTGAGCATTGTTCTCCATTTTCAAAGCATTCTTGGGCTTTCTTATCCGCGACCATGACTATTTTTTGATGCATTCTTATATTTTGTTCCTTTGTTGATGTTCTCATCATTTTGAGGCCACCATTGGAGAACCTTTGAAGCTTTTATCCACGGGTTTTTAATGTATTTTTTGTGAGAAAATGAGGTAATCTCTTCTCAAACCTTTGACCCCTGCATTATCTTTTCTTCCAGCCAATAAAATGCTTAGTCGAGATTTGAAATGGTGAGTATGGTTGTTCATTTTTTAATGAGTTATGGGTTTTGTTATTTTCTGCAAATGAAACCCTCTATATCTCATGGCTGCGGCCTCTTTATTCTGTGGGTATTTCTACTTTTTCTGTATGTGACACAAGATGCTATGTTGTTCAATTTTCTAAGAAAAATAAAAAGAAATTTCCTCTCCATTAAAGGCCACAACCTCATAATCTTCTGGATATTTGTTTTCTCTGCTGAAATGAAGCATTTTATGCATTATGTAGCTGTATTCTTGCAAAACTCTGAGTTATTCATTTATTTTTGTACTTAGACCTATTTCTTTATATAGACCCTTGTGGTTTATAGCCACTTCCAGAAATGAGGAAAAGCATGGGTTTCCTTTGTTTTCATGGTCGTGGGCCCTCTATTTGATTGTTTTCTTTCAGAAGAAACAACATGGATTCACTTCTTCTTGTTGTAAACAACCCTTTTGAAGCTTTCATACTCCCTTGACACTACAAATCAATTTACTTTTACATGAAGAACTGCTTACCCTTTTTGTAGGTTAAAATTTCACCTTTACTCAAAATGCATCAAGAAGGTTCATTGCATACATATTTACAAAATCTGAGGTATTCTTTTGTATCCATGTATAGCATCATATAAATGCACCATCATTGTTTATTCCTCTTTGTAATAACAAATGGATGCTTTGATTTATTGTGATCCTTATAATGTTGCTCCATATTTATCATCGGGCATTGTGGAATGTCTTCTTTGTATGAAAGTGACTTTATTTCATCTTTGTCACGAGCAAAGTCTCTTGAAATGTATTGATTGTATTGAAGTTGCTTTTGAGATGAGTTTCTCCAAGACCATCCTATTGGAATTACAAAGTGTAAATTCATTCTTGATATCTTGCTTTCATTTGTTGCTCATGCTCAGATCATTTGGCATCTTTGACATTTATTTTTTCCCCAACTTGAGACTCTTCAAATCATGAGTAAGAGTGATATATCTTGTTGCCATATTATTTTCTTGATTGTGACTATTTACTATGAAAGATAAAAATTTCCTCTATATTATGCCATATGCTGAAACTATATTATTGTGTTGTAACTTGAAGGATACTACCTTCCTCTTCTTGATAGTGCCTTTATGATATTCTTTCTATACATTTGCATAGTGAAAAAGTGATGGATATTTGGTTGTATTGGTTGTCAATTTCATAATGAAATGGCATTGTATTTTATTGAAAAAGGTAGCTTGGATGTTTTAGTCTGTAATGATGATAGCCATTCATGATGACTGTATTTTCCCTTGAGGATTTGATTGTTCCTTTACCAGCATATATTTGTTGTTGCCTTAGTGTTATGTGTTGGGCTCAACCCTTGTGGGAGCCAAATTTTCCACTACACATAACAACTTTGAGCAATATTTGTTGGTTGAAATGACCTATGCTAATGTGACTATGACAACTTTGATTGATATGACATACCAAGTATTCTCTACATGTCTAATGAATTGTGAAGGAACCTTTTGCCCATGTAGAAGGATCAATAGTGTTGTGCCACCTTCTTGTTCATGTAGTGAAACCTGAAAAGTATAGCAGTGCTCTTGATAAGCCTATTTGATCAATAATGTGACACAACATTATTGATCTTTATATAGATATGGGATCCTTTATTGATTCTTTACGGTTGTAATTTTCTTTGAACAATGATATGCCTTTGATTAACAGAACAATAGTATCTTTGTTGATCTGAATGATATGATTGTACCTGTACCTGCACATTCAACAAACAAGTTAGATAAAATAGTGAAGTTCAATTCTCTTCATGATAGTTAGATCCCATTTGATGATCTGACTTGGCTTTTTGCACATATCTAATAATGGATCAATTGAATTGATGCATCATAGTTGTAGGTTATATGTTTGTTGATAAAAACATATGATGAGTTTTCATGTCCTGAGTTCTAGCAAAAATATTTCAATCAACTACAGGTGCATCTGGAGATCAAGAACAAGAGGAGCTAAAGATAGGAGGATAAAACTGAAGATTGAAGGACCAACATCTACATCAACCCTTAAGTAATGACAAATAAGATCTCTTCTCGTCTATTTTTCTTATTTATCTTCAAATGTATAGTTTACATACATTATTGAATTAAATCAATTCAGTCATTCTCATGGCTTGTATGGGATATTTAAGCATTCTTTGATCCTCAATGAATAAAACAACAACATTGTATAAATTTATTGAAGTACCTTTCACCTTAGATGTAACAATTGTTTCAGCTCCACCAAAATGAGTTGTAGGTGAAATTTTGGTAATATTTCCATTAACTCTATTTTTGTCATCCTGGCACTATATCAATGGAGATTTATTTATTTTTAAATAAAAGGCTTGTAGCTGACTTAATATATTTATATAAAAATATAATAGGTTACAAAAACATTGTTCATGACTGAAAGTATAATTTCCAGTCCATCATATGCACTAAACACGAATGTTCAAGATATCAAAACCTAGAGATTGTCATCTTGTCTAAAATAGAAGACAACTAATTATATTCTGAGTTGGAAAAAATCAAAATATCAGCTTGTTTGATACAAAAGACAACTGATTATATGTTGATTGTTGACTATATGTTGGACTAGAGATTGCCATCTTGTCTAAAAAAAAAGACAACTAACTGTATGCTGACTTGGAAAAATTCAAAAAATCAGCTTGTTTGATACAAAAGACAGTTGGTTATATGTTGATTGCTAACTATATGCCGACTATATGCTTATATTTAATAACATTTATGCAAGAAGTTCTTTTTATCAAGCATTGCCTACAGACGAACTTTCCACCTTTTCTTCTTTGTGCATGAACTGTTGTGCTAGCGGAGTGGAATGAGAATTTGTTGTTATGTTCATGTCAGGAATTTTTGGTAGAGGTCTGATCTGTTGAGCATGCATGTTTCTTTGCTCAACTTGTGACTCTACAGATTCCACCAAATCCTTCTATTTTGTAGTTTGTTTCGTAACACTATCTGCTTGATGACAACGATGTGTGAGGAGAAATGATAGAGCATGATATTTTTCTTTGAATTTTCTCTCCATGTCCTCCCCAACTTTATAATGATGGCGAGCAAGCGCCCTATACAAGTAGCTGGGTGTGTCATACTCCGGTGATATTTTCAGTGCAATGTAGATATTTATGTAGCATGCATTGTGATGTAATTAGTTCCTGGGGAATATCCCACCCACATATGCTTCACCTTTCCAAAAATTGTACTTATGTATACTCTTGAGTAGGGCATTATCCTACAAGAACACTTCCTGAATGATTGCATTTTCAATTTTTGTCATATCTTGATAGTTTGGATTCAAATCCAACACATTTGAGACAAAGCTTGACACCAAATCTGAAGGAAATATCAGTCTTTGAGCTGACAGGTGTAGGATGTCATCTCCTATCAAATTTTTCAAGGACCTATACATAGGTAAGCATTCAGTTTTGAAAATATTTGACAGGGTATCTCTTTCCAAGCCTTTGGAGAAAGGCAACTCCCATTATAGTATGAGAAAAGGAGATCTATGATTTCTAGGCATAAACTCCACGGTCCTTTGTGTTGACAAGGATTAAGTGAATGCAATTAAAACTGGAGACAAGTGCAACAGAGGTTGAAGGAAGCAAAATTCCTTTTGAGCAAACGTGCAACCTAGAAAGATGAAGTGAATGCAAATAAAATTGGAGATGAAGGGAAAAAGAACGTGCAACCCAGAAATTATATTGAAGCTAGAAATTGGATAGTAATAGTACCCAAAAGATTCTCATAAACACATACCCAATATTCTCTTAAACACATACCCACGAGTTGAAAGTAGACCACCAGGACACTTGAACTTCTGAGCCCACAATAGAGAATCTCCCACAAGAGATGCCATGAATACGTAGAAGCCCTTCAACTATTTATTTTAATTGACCACGTACCATCCGTGAACAAGGGCCGAGCAATAACACATTCTGACCTTGATTTTATTTTTGACCACATTTGTAGAGTGCAAAAAATACAAGAACGTGCACTTTAATAGAAGTGGATCTCAATTTATTTCCAAAAGCATAGAAACTAGTTGAATTTTGCCACATGCGAGAGCATCCTATCTCACTCTTGAATTTGCTTGGTTTCATGATGTAAGAGCCACGATCGCACCTAAAATCCTGCATAGAGTCAACACTTGTTAGTGAAAACACATACCTTTGCTACAATCGAAGAGACGTTGTTTTAAATTACATTGATAAAATCAATCCACATCACATTTGATTGTGTGAGGAAAACATCCTTGTTATTTCCATAGATTTTGCATGTTCCAACCGATCATTTGTTCTGCAAAATTAACTTGTGTTGTATTGGATAAGCTTGGTTTAGATACAAAATCAAGGTTTCACACAATTTTAGAGAATGCTAATGGATATATACTTGATAGAGATAGCAATGATCTAGCTTTCATTATACAACAGAGATGATGACATTTTTTGGAAATGAATCATGTGCAAAAAAGAAAAAAACCAACTTACGGTGCCCCTGTTTATTTTAGATTTCTCCCCATATGTTTTTATCCTTAACATGCCGCTAAAATCTTATACCAAATAAGATTTCGCTATATTTAAGTAGATTGCATCATTTTAAAATACTTCCTTTTGGTAATCATTTTCTTGGAATACATAAAAATGATTTAACATACATGCTTAACATTACCTCCAAATCACTTGGTAATATCAATTAATTTCCCTTTCAATAACAATTTTTAATTCCTGTGCCATATTTTTCATATAACTTTCATAGACCCTCTCAATTTGAATTTTATCACATCCAACATTTGCCAATTTATCTGCCACCAGGTTACCCTCTCTATAAGTGTGTTTTATCTGCAAAGACCTGAACTCTCCCAACAGCTTCCATACCTGTTGCAACACATAAATGATTTTCCAACAAGAGATTTTTTTCTTTACAAGAATTTACAATAATTAACGAATCTCCTTCAATTTCCAAGTCTTTGAGTTTCAAATCATATGCTAGTTTCAAGCCATGAAGTAAAGCTTGTGTTTCTACAACATTATTTGTTCCCTTCAGTAGTTTTATTGACATTGATGAAATTAGGATACCTTTGTGATCTCTTATTACAATCCCCGCCCCTGACAAACCTAGGTTCCCTCATGAAGCACCATCAAAATTTAACTTGAAATATCCTTCCATAGGTGGAGTCCAATGAATTTGGTTTTTATCCACTTTTTGAGTTGGATTTTTATGTAGGCTTCCCTTGAATGGGAGAACAATCTTATTCCACTTCTGCATAACCTTTGAGTCCCAATCTGTGAACAATGAACCAACATGTTTAGTTTTTAGAACATACGCATTTGATATCTTTGTTATTGAAGATTCCAATTTCTCCAGAACTTGATCAACCTTCATTCTTTCATTCCTAAAGATCCTTTTGTTTCGTTCCCACCAAATGGTATATCAATGGAGAAATTGAATACCCTTTTAGGCGATAATCCAAGTAGTTCTTCTAGAAATACATCCACAAACTTTTGTAAGATTGGATATTTCTCCATATCTGACTTTCCAGTTTCCATTACCTCACCCATCTCTACTTCTTGGTTGTCTTGAGGTTCATAATAGACAACGTCATTTTGAGAAACAAGCTCCTCACATTCCTCAAGTTTTTCCATTTTGACTATAAATATTTTGCATCCTTTCTTTTTCACCCAAAGTAGTTGCATAGCGAAGATTTGACGCAACTTGATTTTTGTAAGTATCCCTTGCAATGTTACCTAATTACCTAGATCGTCCAAACATTTAATAGTTTTGGCATAACAATCTACCTTGGCTTGATGTTTCCATATCCATTTCATTCCTAGGATGACATCATAGGATCCTAAGGGAGTTACGTATAGGTTAACCTCAATTGAGAAACTTGGAAGTTTGACCTTTTCCTCAAATAAGCATTGCTCTTGTCTAGTTTTTATATTCTACAACCCAAGACTTTTCCATATAACCTAATTTCCTAAATATTTGATTAGTTATTCTAGGTGAAATAAAGCTTTCAGTAGCTCCAGTATCAATAAGTATGGAAATAGGCATACCAAATAAAATACTTGGAGTTTGCACTGGAGTACACTGATATTCCACTTGTCGATCATCTAGGGCGGCATGGATGTTTTGTTGGAATGTTGTTTACTGGGAAGGAAGTGGATTACCATGAGGACATGACCCATAAGGTTTTTTGAGACAGTTCACAACATAATGGTTTCCCCCACAACTGAATCATCCCATTTTTGGTCCTTTATTCCTTGTAGGCCCATCAGGTTTGTTAGAATTTCCTCCAATATCATTGAAATTATCGTTATTATTCCTTTTGTGTTACCTCCTTGATTCTCTCCCAATATATTGGGGTCCCTTATCCCCTTGATTTTGATAATCTTGCACTCCATCAAACTTCTTTGGAGTTTGAATAACTCGGGCTCCTCCAAACTTCTTTCAGTTTCTATATTCATGGCGGATTGAGATCGCTTTGAGCTTTTGCTCTTGCTTGACAGCCTTCTCATGTCCATAGTGGTTGGACCATGCACATCTACTTCTCCACCTATTCGGATATTAAGCCCCATAATAAATTTCCTAATATGGAATCATTCATCTTTCTGATACATTGGTACATAACATAGCAAACAGGTGATCTTTTCCTAGTACTCATTTACTGACATCTCTCCCTATCTCAAATTTTGAAAATTAGTGAGTTTATAATCATAAAAGAGTTAGGGTAACCACCTTTTCCTGAATATTTTCACAAACTCATTCCATGTAAGTTTCAAAGAACTAAGTCTGAGTTCCATTTTATTGTTTATCCACTAGTTAAAGGCTTCTCCAGTTAATTGATGGGCTCCCCATACCGCTTTTGTGACCTTAGAATATTTTTTGATAAAATATTTTTCCATCTAAATCAACCAAGCCTCAACTTCTTCCTCGTTGGTGCTTCCTTCAAATTTTGGTGGAGTTATTTTCCTCATGTCCCTAGAAATTTTGGTTGCCAACCACTTCCTACTTGTTCCCTTAGTCTGAGATTGAAAATTCTCGTTCTCATGCTCATGAGTTTGAGTGTGATCTCTAGAATTTTCCCCTCATCCTCGTTATTAGGAACTTCCTCTTCCTCATTGAATGGAATTTCTCGCTCCACTCTTTCTTTCCCTCTTACTTCTTGCTCAAGGTTTCCCAAATTTGTTCTAGTTTCATCCAAGAGACCTAGGATACAATCCAACTTGGCTTCAACGCCCTCTAGACCTTGTCTGATTTCATGGCTTCCTCCAAGATTAGTCCTTGTTCTCACCATCCTTTGCAAGAAAAGGGTTTATACCTGAAGTTTTATCTTCATTAGATTCAATCATGTTCTTACTAATACTTATGGAAAACATTCAAATGACATTCATTCACATATAAAAGAAATTTCTCATAAGATTTTGAGCACAAGTTTAGATAAACACATGATTTTTATTTATTCATTAGGATCACAATATCCTTTCAATTAAATTGACCAACTATTCAAATAGTCGAGTGGAGAGTATCCCTTGAATTCCACTCTCAGACACAACTCAACGGGGTAGTATCCCATAGATTTTTGTTCATCTCTCATTTGCTTTTCTTTATCCCAAAAGGGGTAGTATCCTTCAAAGTTATCTTCTGACATAGTTATGAGGAATATATCCCTCTGATTCATTGCTTGAGGAAATTACAATCACTTTCAATAAAGGAAGAACTCGAGGATCCCTAAATATTAATGCAAGACTAACGCTACATTTCAAGGGCATATCCCTAGAAAGTGACAAGGAGTCAAACTTGGCTAGTGAGACTGGAGGTAAATAGTTGAAGTTGGCTTCCTCCCTCATCCTTCTCTTTACTTGACTAATTCAAGAAAGTGTGTGACTAATTGTCTCAGTATCGCTCAACCAGACAACACTATCATAGTTAGTTCCATTGATCATACAAACAATGGCCTCTTTCTCCTTCTTTGCCCTCAGGTAGCACTCATTCCCGATTATTGAATTCCTTGCAGTTAACCTGAGATGAACCATCTTGGCACAAGAAGTTCCAAACATTAGACTTAATCAATTTTGGATAGAAAGTATGGTGAGCACATAGGTTCCAGAGTTAAACCCGGTAGCTCTAATACCACGTGTAGCATGCCAATTGTTCACACAAGTAAATTTCCTAGGTTTTAACCTCAAGTAATTAAACTATGTTGCATTCTCATTGCAATAAAAAAATTCATTTCCAAAAGAGAACATTTGATAAATGACATAACAAAATTCCAAAGAATTGAATTCATTTCCAAAATATAATTCATATCTTACAATTTTTCCAAATATTGTATATGAAGATACATACATGGCTCAACTGAGCATCATAATAATAGATATCCAAACAGTCTAGGAGAAACTCCTTTCAAATCTCGGTTTCCATATGTGGAGGAGAAGCATCATTCAAACGCTTTTTCTACCAACCACGAACTAACTACGGTCCCCCATGCATCTATCATCTAATAGATGGCCCTACCCTTCAATGAAGGAATTGGTAAGGTAACCTTAAAATTACAACCTTCCTGAGCTTAGTGTTGTGCCCTACATAACTAGAGCTTGTAAATTGCTACAATTCTGAACTAGCATGCATAAAGGAACACAGTAAATTGACAGTGTAGCCAAAGGAAAATTTCACTACTTTGACCAAAGTATTCTTCACTAGGCATTTTGAGTGAAAGTCATCCTACTCACATACACTATCCTAGCTCAATTTGACTTAAGACCATTTAAACACTATGCATGGGTAATTTCCTTCCTTAGGAAATATTTAACCTTAGAAACAACCTATTCCCTTTTCCAAATCACAATGATAATTCTCCTGAGTAATCTCATACATAAACTATTCCCTTCCTTGGACAATATATTCCCAGGAATAATTTGCGAGCTTACTAATATTACACAATAATCTTATAACAAATGACTTTGTAAACTAATTAAGCTATATCAATCCTACTATGTGATATGATTGATAAAATCCACTCCTTATTATGGAGTATGTAAAAACACTCATAAGGAAATATTTTCAACAAGATTATTTTCCTTTCAATAAGAAAAATTAATCCTTTCTCTAATCTAGAAAATTAATACATTTCTCCAAACAACACAAACAATCACTAAATCTTTCCTGAACAAATTAAACATAAAGAGATTAGAATCCCATGCCTATTATATGCTATTATCCAAATGTTTGATTGGTTCCTTAGCCAAGCCCACTTCTAGAATCAACTTTGCAACTCTTTTCTACTTCACAACTTTTCTCTACAAAATTCCCTCACAAATAAATCTCAATCTCTTCACAAATAAACTCTCAACTCACACAAGAATAACACAAAAAATAAGCAGCAAATTGCAAGTGAATGTGTTGCAGGTAAGTTTGACTTAGACTTTCCTTTCAACACATTATCGTTGAATTTACTTTTCTAAACACTTATAGTGTTGTCACTTCAATACAACACACTAAATTTTTATTCACTACTTAACATAATGTGTGGCCTCTAAATTATTCACTATATTAATTTGCATGCATATATTACTTTTAGTGCGCTATATTACTTTTAGTGTGCTATATGCAATGTTCCTATATGCAAGCAATATGATATCCATGCACTTTAATAAGCAGTGCCATACATTCATTATATCGAGCATACAATATATATATATATATATATACATATTTCCTTAACATAAATGCTAGTATGTATATATGTATATATATATATACAAATATATATATATACTCATTAACAAATAAGTAATTTAAATAAATCATTCGATATTCAAATGCACATATCCATATTATTATTTTTATAAACAATACCATATGTATATATATCTATATACATATATAAATATATCGACATACTCATATGGACATTCCATTATGTCAATACATACACATATATTCATATGTGTATATATATGTATATATGCTTATATCTCATATATATACATTCACCTATGCAACCAAACATATATAATAGATAACTTATCGATAGACATACATGCATGCCGTGAATATATATACATATATCTATACATGTCTTATTGTTTATTTGATACCCTCATGCCCATGAGCAATCCATCCATGAGTATGTGTAGGTATATCTATCTATATGTATACTCATGTGTGTATTAACTTGCATGCATGTGTTATCATTGACATGTATAAGTATATATATATACACTTCACATATATATCTCGTCAATTGAATATAGCCATACAAGGTAGAACTCACATGAACCATCACTTATCATAGACCAAGAATGCTCACAACATAATTCATGGTCCTTTCTAATATAAACATAAACAAGACCATAGATGACTTACCTATTTCCTGAATCTATGACTTGACTTAACCATTCTATAAGTGGGTGTGTGAAAGCTTAGATAGGTTTCATTTAAAGGTTACCCGACCAAGTCCTTCTCCTAAGTGATACTTCCCCTCTCTTTCAGAGGATTAATCTTGTATCTGCATTCAACTCAACGCATTTTCAATAGTAGTCAGTTGTTCATCAAATCAATCATTTGCATTACTCATTTCATAGTTAGCATAACAAATTCAATCAAAACTCTTTTCTCATGTACATCTCACATTAAACATCAAATGATATTAACATTCATTCATCTTTTACCAAAGATACAGATAAACAAAGCACAAAGACATGTATTTCAATCAGAATTATGAATGCATTCACTTATTCAGTATTTTAACCTATCTTAGAAATAGTAAATAGATAAACACACAACGGGGTGTAAAAATTCTAAATACTTATGTTGTTTATTTATTTATTTATTGTAGAATTATATTTAAAGGGATTTTATTCTTCCTTTAATTTTTCTTAACATGTTATGAGTATCACATGATCAAATATCAATTCATATGGTATCATATTGATTTTTACTTGCATAAGGTAGTATCTATTGGTTTACTACCCTAGTTGGATTCTTTATTCCACTACAAGTGGAATATCTCTTAACCCTTTTTTCTTTGTGTGTTGTTAGAACAAGTGAACTAATTAGAAAGTAAACTAACACACCAATGAAACATTAGATTGAAAGAAACTAATTAAAAAGATAAAACAAACTCTAAATAACAGCAGCTCCTTCAAATTCATCCCATTGTTCTCTATCTCCAAGGATTTGATTAAAGTTATTGGCTCTTAGTTGTGTAAGCAGCAGCTTGTTGAAATGACAACTTAGGAGAATGAGATTGATTGAAAATGCATGCCCATTGCTAATGATTTAAGCTATGAAATTGAACTTGAAATGGTATGATGCTATGATATGATATTTGCTAAAATGTTGATTCAAATGCAACTATAGTAACTACGGATGAAATCTAGGATGAAATCTACTTACGAGAAGGTTGTATTTATAGATTTTCGGAGGCAAGAATCTAGTTGGCAAGGATCAACAGTTGAAATTCAAACCTGTTAAGATGAACAGTGAGAGATTAAGAAGTTGAGAGAAAGGTGGAAGGTTGAGAGGAAAGTGGAAGAATGTTTTCAACCCACAAAACCATCCTCATTCAAAAATGGAGACAAACATGGCATTTATCTTTTCATTTATGAAAATTGGTTGAAAGTTGAGAATAATTGCTAATTAAATATATAAATTTATTTAATTTCTTGTGACAATGAATTTAGAAGCTTTCATAATTAAATACTTAATATTTAATTATGTGTAAGAAGTGAAAAAGATGAGTAATTAAATATTTTACAATATTTAATTAAGTGAGATGAAAAAGATAAGTAATTAAATATTTAATTTAAATGTGAAGTGAAGAATGAATATTAAATTGTTTGAAGTTAAATATTCAAATTTAGAAATAAAATGATAATCAAATAAATAAATTATTAAATTTATTAAATTTAATTAAGAGGAAAATAACAATAATTAAATAAAGTTATTTATTTAATTAAACTAGAAGAATTGGAAATATGAACAATATAAATAAATAATTAAATTTATTTATATGTAAATGACTTTAGAATATTAATTAAATAATTCATATTTAATTAATTAACAGGTTTGAATAACCGTGACCATTTTCAGATGTGTACATTTTGTCCCTCTTTGAAGTGATGTGTTTTACGCATTACTTTAAAGAATTTTGCCCCAGAATTTGGAATTTACTGATGCTATATGCCCCCTCGAGAGATAAATCGCGTGATGTTGAGGATGATTCGAAAGAATTTAATTGATTTTTGGAGAGAAATTGGCGATTTAACTCTTGAAATAGCGCTTTGTATAGTAAAAATAAGAATAATTTCCCACTTTTACCCCCTTAAAAGATGAAAAAGGTGAAAAGTCATTGTCATTTGAACAGTAACTTGTAATAATTTTCAGAGCTCTAAGATAAAAACGAGATGCCAATCCCTTATGAGCGCCACAGATTCTAGCGAGCCCACCGGTATCAGAGACCAGCTGCATATGGACCTCCGGTAAGTCAACTTGACCTTCCGTGCAATATTTTTTGATCAATTTTCATGCATTTTTTAATTTATTTTTTTTAAATCATTCTGCTTTAGCACATGCGAGCCATAGTTCGGCGCATCCATGAGATAGATTCGCGCATTCAAAGCTGCGCATAGATGTAGAATAGTTACGCATAGATGAAATAACGCATAGGATAGATTAAGTAGCGCATCCAGGAAAGTTGCCCGCATAGAATGCTAGATTTGCGCATAGGCTAGTTTAGCGCATTGATGAGATAGAGTAGTGCATCTACATGATAGAATCGCGCATAGATGGAGTCACGCATTGATTGACCATTTTAGCTCATTCATGGATTAAAGTTGCGCATACATGATTTAGTGCATTGATTGACTATTTTAGCGCATTCATGGATTAAAGTTGCGCATACATGATTTAGCGCATTGATGAGAGAGAGTAGCGCATCTGCATGAAATTTTTTTAAATTTCATTTTTTGAAGAAAAATTGATATGTACTTGATGATTGTTGCTAGATTAGACAACTGATTATATGTTGTTGAATAACATCAAGAATAGATTAGCTTGATTTGATAAATTTGTCTTCACTCTTGAAGAACAAATAGTAAAATAAATTTGCTTTCCTGTTTGAAAGGCAAATAGATGATAGATTTGTTTTCCCGATTGAAAGAAAAATAGATAGATGTTGAGTCAATTGACTGTTAAATTTGTTTCCATGCGATATGAAAAACAAATAGTAGAAATGATTGATAAATTTTCTTTCATGATTGAAAAACAAATAGGATTTGATTTGATTGAGCTGATTGCCTGTTTGATTTGATCGATGAACTTGCTTGATGTACTAATTTGATTAGATATTCCCTGCTGATTGATTTGCATGGTTGTTTGTAATGTGATAAAGGAGGAATTTAACCTCCTCCAGATTAGAGAGAGATTTCTCTGCACGTGGGATATTATTCCTCGATTGTCCCAGGCGGATCTAGAGGTGATATACGAGTGTGGGTTGAGTCCATTGTTGAGGATCCTGCAATATAGGATCAACAGGGCACTATTGATTGCATTAGCTGAGAGGTGGCATAGTGAGCATAACACCTTTCATCTGCCCATAGGAGAGATTACCGTGACTCCAGAGGATGTATACAGGATTCTAGGTATTTCTGTAGTTGGTGAGCTTGTGATCTATGATCACAAGGAGATTGGAGGGACTGATGCACTGAGACGAGTCTTCCAGGATAGTCATGCCAGCGGGTATGAAATTGCCTGGAAGGATATGGTAGAGAGATATGCCCCACTGCCTTCAGTGTTAGCAGGATTCATCAGTGGTTTCCTTTGTCCTGATCATAGGTCAAAGGGACTATCAATTGGTTGGGTAGGATTCTGGAGGACATGCTTCTCCATCGCACTAGATATGCATGGGGATCATGCATGCTTGCCCATCTATATCATGAGCTTCATCAGGTCGTGTATTTAGATGGGAAGAGTCTCTCCTATGGAGTTACTCTATTACAAATATTTGCATGGGAGCATTTTCCCATCACTCATCCCATTATTCAGAGAGATCGGCCACTTGGTTTCCCATATGTTTATGCCTACATAGGTCTCCTTGTCCAGCCAATGTTGGGCAAGTTAGAGTACTGGTGACGCGTGCTAGATGATTTGGATACAGTCATCTAAAGACTGTATTTAGATTGTGATCCCTAGGAGGTGGATGATATAGAGCTACCTTACTATACAAGATTCAGATACTTGATTGGGCATACCCCATTTATCATTGAGCGGGTCCTGAGACAGTACGAATTAGTACAGGTGATGCCATAGGGTGTGGAACACTATGTCAGGCACCAGAGTGGGGTCCATTTGTGATGATCGAGGCTACCAGATTAGAGTACCTAGATCTGCAGCCAAATCATAGTACCTAGATCTGCAGCCAGATCATTGGACTATAAATCCAGAGGTTACAGATGCACGGATGACAGACAAGTATGCAACATACTTCTGCACACATCCCTTTCCAAGATTTACTAGTCCAGAGGAGCTTGCTCCATTATTGAGAGGACCAGCGATACAGCAGGCACAACGGCAGCCACAAACACAAGCAGCGGCAGGGTAGCCATAGGGTCTGGCACAGGCATAGGCAGGGCAGGCCGAGGATATAGTTGGGGTAGCTATGGATGTGGACGAGGAGGATGAGGAGGATGAGGAGATGGAGGAGGAGGAGTCAAATGGCTCAGAGGACAGTGGTGATGACGGGGATGAGGGAGGTGGTGGGAGTGGAGGTCAGAGATTTTTCTTTGATATACCTTTCAGTACGAGGCCATGGACATCGAGAGTAGTGGATCAACCGAGTACTTCGGCCCACGGATCACTATCAGGGCTCCTACACAGGGATAGATGGATGCCTTGCAGGCAAAGGTTCATATTCTTTAGAGTCATTTAGCATAGGCACAGGTGATGATCAGCCAACTAGAGGCATAGGTTGCACAGCCACCACCTCCTAACCCACATATAGCTCATCTTACAGCAGAGCGAGATAGCTTCCGGGAGAGATGCATACAGGCTGAGGAGGTAGCTGAGAGACTCCTTAGATCACTCAAGAGTACCTCTATTGGAGAGGTTGTAGCAGAGGGATTGGAGACTGCTCGGGAGGCCGAGTATTATAGGATGAGATACTTTAAGGCAGTGCCACTCGAGAGGATGATTGCCTTCACACAGTCAAGTACTCGGTCTCAGACCCATTCTCGCAGCCATACCAGGAGTGTGGGTCAACCAGTCAGACGAGAGATCAGAGCTTCTGGGAGCAAAAATCTAGCGAGACCTACCACCTCGAGGGACAGTAGCAGCCATGTGCCACGGCCAGATGCCCCTCACTGATGAGTGTCTTGACACATTTATTCATTGTATTTGATATATCTTGTTGAAACATTTGATATCCCTATACCTCTAGACATTTGTTTTGATGAGATTTATGATATGCAGTGGTGATTCGATTAAGCATGTGTTATGGATGGTTTATGCATTTTATTTCTATATGCTATGATGTTTATGATTGTTATGATGATGATGCAAATAATGATATGATGATGCTTTTATTTTATGTATGATGATGCAAATGATGATATGATGATATGATGATGTAATATGATGAAATGATTTATGGATACATGTTTATGATGCAATCTAAATGATTTACTTTTATGATGTATGTAAGATGTAATGATGTAATGATGCAATGATGCAATGATGAATAATTTAAATGAGATAATATGTCCTAAAAATGATATGATGAATGAGGCCTAAATGAAAAGTTATGATTTGAATGGGATAATATGATGAGATATAAATGAGATGAATGTTTAATGAATGATATGCAAATGAGATATAAACTAAAAGGAATAATGATCATAATAATGATATGAATTGGTGAATAATGATGATAATGATAATGATGGATGAATATAACAAAAATGATATAATGTAATAATGCCTAATGATATGATGCAACTGATATGAATTTAATAACCTAAAAGATGATATGAAAATGGATGCAATCTTTGTATCAATGTAGATTTATGTAAGATGATGTGAAATGGATGTAAATGTAAATGTTTGGAAATGATATGGGATGAATGATCAATGCATAATATGATGAAAATGATAAAATATTTAAAGATGGATAATGATCATGATAAACTAAATGGGATCAAATAATGATAATGATATTAATGATATGATGTAAAAATGGAAAGTAATACAAATGTAATGATAATGATAACTAAAATGAATAGTCACGATGGAATGATATGTAATAAATGACAATGCAATGAGATGCCACAAATGTCCAAATTTACTCAATTGTTGTTTGAAAAGATATACGAAAATTTTGCCAACCTTCAAAAATCTACTTAAATAGCCTCCAAAATGCAAATCTAAATGAATTATGCAATCCTAGAATGTAGTAATGAACCATTCTCCTATTTTTCATTCCATGATGCACTTGATTTTCATCATTGAGCCTTTTGATATGTTGAAATTTAGTACAAACATCAAAGGGTATGTTAGCACCAATGATGACCTGAGTATTGTTTTCATGATGTTTGATATAGCAAGTTAATACAAGCATCAAGGTATAATTGAACCAAGATGACCTGAGTATTGTTTGCATAAATAGACAATAGTTAACCATTTTCCTATGCAAATTCTGAAATGTCATCAATGATACGTTGTAGAGCATGTCCTATGAAAAAATTGCACAATACTAGTGATTAGCTTACAGACAGCAAGCAAAGAAAAATCATACTTCTTCCTTGTGATTCTAGTTTAATACATCATTGAACCACTCCAAAGATATGATGTCATCAAATGTCAAAACAATAATTCAACTTATGCTTTAAGTTTTTCATTCATTTTATTCAAATTAAGATCATCCAATTTTTTTAAGTTATCTATCAAACAGTTGTGTGGACTCAGTTTAATTGGACAAGTTTGTTGTTTCCTGATATTCCGATTCTTGACACATGTTGCCAACTGCCTACTAGAAAGCTCCAAGAAGCGAATTCCCCCCCCCCCCTAGTGACCCTGTACTCTGACTTCTGCTAGACACAACTACTGCTAAGGATAACCCTAATCATCAAGCCATGATGAGATCCTTGTCGTTTTAAGGAGATGCTATGACGTATGATGCGAATGTGATGGCTAGGCATGTATGTGATGTCGATGAAAGGTGAATTTACAAAATGTAACCTAATAGATGAGAGCCAAACAAAATCACAAACAATGCCTGTTTGTCAGGTTTTCATCATTTGTTTTTATTGCACTTTTTCTTGTTTTTATGATTTATTTGTTGTTACCAAGACACCTGTTTGCCAGGTTTTCATCAAGACAACGACTTTTTCTTTTTTTTAGGACTTTTTATATTATTTTTTGATATTTTTAGGCATAAAACTTCTTTAGATGAATGTTTTTGGTCGGACCTTCAAACAAGTCCCCTTCTGATGTTGACAACTGATATGCCCCTAATCCATATGCAGCAATGATAACGAATGGGCCCAACCAATTAGGTTCGAACTTGCCTTTCTTTTCCCAATCCTGTTGATTACGAGGGTTTTCTTTGAGAACCAAGTCACCCACTTGAAAATCTCGTGGTTTGACCCTGTGATTGTAGTTGCGGGACATAATTTGTTGATATCCCTTCAAATGATTGACTGCAATTTGATGTCATTCATCAAGCAGTTCTAGCTCTTGCAACCTTGATACTTTGTAGTCTTCATCATTGATCAACCCCTTTAGTGATACTCGAAGTGAAGGAATCTCAACTTCTAGTGGTAGAATAGCTTTGGCTCCATAGACCAAAGCATAGGGAGTAGCACTTGTTGGTGTGTGGATACTTGTTTTGTATGCCCATAATGCTGGATTTAATTGGACATGCCAATCATGACCTGCTTCATTCACTGTTTTCTTCAAAATCTTCAGAATTGTTTTGTTTGAAGCTTCATCTTGACCATTCCCTTGTGGATAGTAAGGTGTAGAGAACCTGTGTTGGATGCGAAATCTTTCACATAGTTCATCAACATCCTGAGTTTTAAAGGGTCTTCCATTATCTGTGATAATGAAGTTCAGAATACCATATCGACAAATGATATAGTTCAAAATGAATGAAGAGATTTGTTTACCAGTAAAATTTGTCAGGGGAACAACTTCAATGCACTTAGTAAAATACTCAGTGGCTGTGATGATGAATTTGTGTCCATTTGAAGATGATGGGTGTATCTTGCCAACCAGATCTAATCCCCACTGAGCAAAAGGCCATGTTGTGGTAAAGGGTTGCAATTCCTAAGCAGGAGCATGAATGAGATTCCCATGAATCTGACATTTTGCACATTTCTTCACAAAGATGAATGATTCCTTCTCCATGGTCGGCCAATAGTAACCCAATCTAACAAGTTTCTTTGCTAAGGTTAGTCCACTTGAGTGCGTTCCACAAATGCCACCATGTACCTCTTGTAAGGCCTTTTCCGATTCATTGTGTTCGAGACATCTAAGGAGGGTACCATCCAGACCACGCCAGTATAAGATGTCAACAATTAAGGTATAACGGGAGGATTGACGAATGAAATTCCTTTTCTGATTTCTAGAAAAATCTAAAGGTAAAATGGTATCCTTTAGGTATGAGTAATTTTGGCCATACAAGGGAGAATTAGAACTGGTTAAGTGGCAAATGATTTGAGTTTCTGGATTTTCATAAGCGGGAGAAAACAATTGTTCCACCAGGAAATCATACCTTGTTTGTTTCTCTGACAACTGGAGTAGAGATGCGATTGTAGCCATAGCATCCGCTGCTTTATTATCAATACGTGGAATTTGTATGAACTTGATATCAACAAAGTATTTCTTGAAATCATCCACCATCCTTTTGTAAGGTATCAACTTGTCATCCTTAGTGTGATATTCATCATTGATTTGATTTATAACAAGTTGTGAATCACCAAAAACTTGAAGTTCTATGATTTTCCAGTCTACTGCAATTCTCATGCCAATTACTAATACCTCATATTTAGCTATGTTATTTGTGTAAGGGAACATTAGCCGATAAGATTTTGGAATTGTATGTCCTTGAGGTGTAATGAAAAGAATCCCTTCTCCTGAACCATGTTGAGTGTAGGAACCATCAAAGTAGAGCGCCCATGACTGCTTAATAGTTGTTGTGAATACATCGACATCAGGAAAATCAATGTGTATTGGGTGTTCTGCTGGCATTGGTACTTCTGCTAACTAATCTACAATTACCTATCTGTTTATAGCTTTCTGATCCACATAATGAATGTCAAATTCACTCAGGATCATGACCCATTTAGCCAACCTGCCGGTTAAGGTCGCCTTACTTAGAAGATATTTGAGTGGATCAATTTTAGCCACAAGATTTATTGTATGCGCTAGCATATAATGTCGTAACTTTTGAGAAGTGAACACTACTGCTAAGCAATATTTTTCAATGAAGGTGTAATTTAGTTCATGACTTGTCAAAGTTTGACTGATGTAATAGATTGCTCGTTCCTTTCCTGAGTTGTCTTCCTGTGCCAATAATGCTCCTAGGGACACTTTCGTGGCAAAAATATACAATATGAGTGGTGCACCTTGCACTGGTGGAATCAATACTGGTGGATTCCTAAGATACTGCTTTATCTTATCAAACGTTGCTTCACATTTGTCTTCCCATTTAAATGGAACATTCTTGTGTAAGAGATGGGTAAATGGTAAACTTTTATTTGCCAATTGGGAAATAAATCTTTGGATGGATTGTAACTGTCCCTGCAAAGAGCGTACTTGACTAATGTTCCTTGGTGGTGGCATATCAAGAATTGCTTGTACTTTAGCTAGATCCACCTCAATTCCCTTTTCTGATACAATATAACCCAACAGCTTTCCAGATTTTACTCCTAAGACACATTTCTTTGGATTAAGTCTCACTTTGAATTGTTCCATTCTTTTGAAAATTTTAGATAAGATAGCATTGTGTCCTTCCCTAGTGTTAGATTTAGCGAGGAGATCATTGACATAATCCTCCATGAATGTATGCATCATATCATGAAAAATCGTTGTCACTGCACATTGGTATGTAGCTCCTGCATTCTTCAACCCAAATGGCATTACGTTCCAGCAATAGGTACCCCAAGGGCATGTGAACATTGTTTTATCCTGATCCTCTGGTGCAATCTTTATCTGGTTGTATCCTGAAAATCCATCCATTAATGAATACATCGCATGTCCAGCAATCAAATCAACAATCATATCTATGTTTGGAAGAGGGAAATCGTCCTTAGGACATGCCTTGTTCAAATCCCTGAAATCTGTACAAATTTTGATCCTTCCATCTAGCTTTGAAATAGGTACGATATTGGAGATCCATTCTGCATAGTTGATAGACCGAATGAATCCAACATCTAAAAGCTTCTTTAACTCCGCTTTTTATTTTTCTCTTTTCTTACTCTAATACTGCCTTTGTTAGGTTTTCACCATTAGATCTTTATTTTATGTTATTTATTTCATAGCTGAGAAATTTGGTACTTTCCTGTCGAAAACTCTGATCTTGTGATTCCCTGGTGGAACTTGTTTCCGATAGGGATGAACAAAGGAAGTTTATGATGGTTTCATCATTTGGAAAAGTTGGGATATCAATTGGTGTATTTTGTTCCCAATCAATGAGTTTAGTATGGACCAAATGAAATGGATCATTAGGATAAGTAAGGTCACTAGCTGTTAGGGTCATGATGCTATTATTAACGTCGTTATGGGAGAGATCTAGGATGGTATCCTCCTATAGATGATCTATCTCACTTTGAATCGAATCAGTTTCACTTGAGTCATGATCGTTTTGTAGAACATAATCAAGCGGAGGCCTTGAGCTTTCCCCTTGTAAGAATGCGGGTGTGAATTTGTGTATGACATCCACCCTTTTCTCCGTCAAGAATGTATCATCAGAGACGTCGTCCCATTCATATTCATTGGAGTCAGTGTCAGAATTTTTTGCTTGAATTCTCAGAATTGTTTCAGCTAACTCCTCTTTAGACATTCTTTGTACTACTTCTTCCTTTGTATCTTCACCATACCCTAACCCAGTCTTATCCTTTGGGTGCATTGTTTTTAGTTGGATAGGTTCGACAATACCCTCTTTTCTTTTACCTATAGGGCCATTTCCTTCATAACCCATTTGTTGCATGATCACATAACCTTTTCCATATTGTTCTGTGGGTAACTTGACATGCTGTACAGATTCTTCTTCATCTTTATAGAGCCAATCAAGGATAGCTCTATCTTCCACTTCATTTTCTTTGATAAATTAATCCATTAAACTTGGTGATGGGAATTGAAGTTGAGGCTAAAGCTGTTGTAGCTTGTTGTATGGATGTTGATGGTTGACCATGGGATCTTGGAGATATGTGTAGATTAGAGAGAGATAAAGAATATTCTCCCACCCCATTATCTTTCAATTTTAGCTTGGCACCAAAATTACTTATCATTTCTTGTGCTTGCTCATTATATTTGGAGGTAGAGATGGCCAAAGCCTCTCTATTATGTGGGATGAGTGTGTCCTGAGTTGCTCTTAGGCTAGAGAAAGTTTGACTACTAATGTGATCAGCAGGTATTGTTACTTCTTGTCCATCATATGGAAACTTCAAGCATTGATGATAAGTAGATGGAACATCTTGCATGTCATGGATCCATGGATGACCCAAGAGTATGTTATAGGATAGATCCTGATCTAGAACCTAACAAAAGGTATTCTTCACAACAGGTCCCACTCTAATTGGTAGCATGATGAGGCCTTTAGAAGCTCTTTCCTCATCATCGTATGCCTTGATTGTAATCTTCCTTCGTGGATCTATAGATTCTTCAGAATATCCTAAAGCAAGTACCAATTTCAAAGTACAAATGTTTAATCTAGCTCCTCCATCTATTAGGACACATCTAATTCAGGCTTTGTGAACCATAACCTCTAGGTAGAGTGATGAATTATGCAAATGGGTCATGGATGAGTCATCCTTCTCAGTAAAGAATAAACATGTGGATGAGGACAAGTGTCCCACCATGGCTTGAAATTTATTGATATCCAGATCAGGAGAGACATTTGTATCAACAAGTGCCTTTTCCAGAATGTCCTTATGTGCAGGTGATAACTTTAAGAGCTCCAAGATAGAAATTTGGGCTAGTGTTTTTCGTAGTTGATCAACCAAATTGTATTGACTTGGAGGGGGAACTGCCGCTTTAGATGAGCTTCCTTTTACAATGATTTTCGCTTGTCCCCTTGTCGTAGCGTTGACCTCTTGATATTCTTGCTTACCTTTGATTCAGATAGCATTGATTTGTTGGTCGTCAGTATAAATATGATTGATAATGGTGTCGTGGACATAATTAACATTCTTGCCCTTGTCACCCGAAGATTCCCCTTTTTGATTATTGGGGAGAGGATCGTTAAATGCCTGATGGTCATCATTGGCATTATGTCCTTCGACCGTGATGGTACGGTTATCAATCAAATCCTCAAAAATATTCTTTAACCCTTGGCAATTATTTGTCTTATGACCTTTACACCTATGATAATCACAAAAGTGCGAGTCATTCCACGATGGTGGTTTAACTCGAGCCTCATAATTTCTTTGCGGTGGCAATGTAATAGCATTTTGATTCAACAGTTCTTTAAGAATGGATTCCAAAGATTGGCCCAAGGGAGTAAAACTTCGTCGATTTGAAAAATATGAAGATCTGGGCACATTTGAATTTTGATTACTGCCAAAATTATTTCCAATATTATTAGTCACATTCCCTTGATTGGAAACATTACCTTGGGTACTAGAATTTCCAGCATTATTGCTACGTTGGACACTTGATACATTAAGGATGGTAGGCTTCACATTCATGTTGTTAGCATCTACTACCCCATCATTCACAAATTTTTTATTTCGAGTCCAAAATTGTGACTTGTCATTGTTGGTACTATTGTTGTTGTTGTTGTTGTATGAATTTGAACCCTCTTTATTGATTTTGAGAAATCCACGCTTGACCAAGGCACCTTCAATAGTAATCACGTTTTCAATCAATTTTTCAAATGATTGAGGACAATGAAGGTTTAGTCTGTAACTCATCTCCTGATTCAGACTATCGATAAAGATCTCCATCTTTTCTATTTCAAGAATAGGACGGGAGTATCTAGCAAACACCCTTCTCCACCTTTGTAAAAAAGTGGTGAAAGATTCCCCTACCTTTTGTTTTACCTTATACAGATCAAGCATGGTTATCTAGTGTTGTATGTTGTAGGAGTATTGCAATATAAATTTATTTATTAACTCCTCAAATGTTCGAATGGGGGGAGTGATCTTTTGAAAGCCACTCCATGGATTACCCACCCAAACTTCGTGGATACAATCACATTAAGTAGGTATCTTCGTGAGCGAATTCTAAGTTCATATTTTAGAAATCCCTCACATGTTCAATGGGGTCAGTTTTCCCATTATACCTATCAAATTTAAGGATTTCGCAATGTTTTGGAAAAGGAATCATTTGAAGACTCCTGTCAAATGGATAAGGACATATATCATCCAAAACATACTTCTTCGTTGTACCCCCTTGGATTTCCTTTATTTGCCCTTGTAATGATTTTAACTATTGAGTAAGGGCATTCAAATCATTAAGAGGGGCTTCAGGATTTTATTTAATCCCTTCTGTGTCAAAATCGGCAGGTAACTTAGCTCCTTGATTAGCTAATGAAAGGAAATATCTTTCCTTGTTTCGTTCTAAAATCCTTTCCATAAGAGTATGGAATTGGGGATCCTGCTCTGCTTCTTGAAGCCTTTCTTCTGTTATCTCTTCAGTATTTGAATTATGAAAGGGATTCTCTTCCCTATCATTATTATCACCCATTTTTCTTACTGTACTTTCTCTTTCATCTTTTTCTATGTGCTTTCGAGATCTCATGACAACAGGCATAAGCTTTGCCAAATTTCTACTAACTTTGATAAAAAAATGAAATAGTACAATTTTGATAGATATGAAAGTCAGGATAGAATGAAGATTCTATGACTTAAGAGATTTATAATCTTTAGCTCATGATTCCCTGATTGAAAGGATGATAATCTCATTGGTGGGAATTAAAGCAAAGATCAAAAATAAAGATGATTTTGCACTTTGTGAAGTTTGATCGTAGCTTTGTAAAAAGAAGGATTTGTGATAAATGCCTAATGTGCTTGGGTTCTCTATTGCAGAAATTGATTAGGACGAGTAGAGTATATAATAGAGTATACAATTGCAGGTTGGGGAATGTAAGAGGAACGAATGCATTGACTATGATTATGCCTTTGAGAAAGGGCTCTTCTTTGAAAGAAAACTCGTGAGTATAACAATTCTATAGCATAATCGTCAGTGAAACCTCTAACAAAGTCATGATATCGATGAATAAAGGTCATGTGTTCAAGAAAGACCTTTCGACTTTGGTATAAAAATTTCCTCTTTTTCAATAACTTCTTATAACTAAGAGATTTCTTTGGCTTTCTAATCTTCCTCTCTAGGGACTTTTTGGCAAAAGTTGCAGACTTCCAAACCCTGAGCATAGAAAAAGACTAGACTGAGACAACCGATTTCTGAATGTCAGAAAAATTACCTAGGCTCGGAACACAGATGCGTCGAAACAAAGCACAGATGCGTTAAAACAAAGCACAGATGCGCTGAAACAGAGCACAAATGCGCTAAAACAGAGCACAGACACGTTGAAACAAAGCACAGATGTATTGAAATAGAGCACCGATGCGCTAAAATAGAGCACAAATGCGCTGAAACAGAACATAGATGCATTGAAACAAAGCACAAATACGTTGAAACAGAGCACAGGTGTGCTGAAACAGAGCACAAATGCGCCAAAACAGACCAGGGATGCGCTAAACTTACCAATTATTTTTCTAAGATAGACATGTTTTGACAGTTTGATATTTTCAGATGATCTTAATCTGATTTAAATGTGAACAACACAGCATACAGTAGCAGACAGTTGTTTTGTTAATCCTAAAATTTAAACAAAGAGTATATGTTCTTGAGATTTCCATAGGTTTTTAACAAGATAAGCAATTCAAACAGACTCACTCTTAGTTGTCAAATAGGTCATCATAGGAATCACAACCCATAGCTTAAAATCATGTAGACTCACACAGCCGTGTCACCCCTTAGAGGGCGCTTGTGTTTTTGTCTTTTCTAGGTGCGTACTCAAAGTTAGATTTCTCGATCCCTTGAGCAAACAATCTGTAGCGATTATATGGTGAGTGTCTTGGGGGTAGATTCTTCCCTCCCCTTACACTGTGATTGAAATGATGTTTGGATATTGACATGGCTGGCTTCTACACTATGGTTCATAGTAAAGGTATCCGTTTGGTGTGGCAATAGATAAACTCCCTCAGGAGACTTCCCAATCTTTAGAACAAATATTTTGGGGATGGTTATCTTGCTCACTTTCGTTGAATATGGGTTTCCCCAAAATTCACTTTTGATTAGAGTGGGTTGGAAAACCTGACTTTGGTTGTTCCCACTTAGGTCATTCCCATAGGGTGAGTACTTTTTCCCACTACGTTAAGCCTTCTAAAGGTTGTAATAAAGCATGAATTGCATAAAATTAAATAGGTAAGTTTGGTGTTCTGATCACCCAATAAAGGGGAGAGCATATACCTATTACCCAACAATCGTAGCAAACAAATGGTTCAATTTTAAATCCAAATGATAGTTTTCTATGCTAAGTGAAGATTTTGCTTCACAACAAACATTGGATTCATTTTAACCAACATAAAATAAAGTTTGGTGATTATCCTAGGATTGATAAATTCCAGATTTAAGTGTCTATTCTAGGATTGCTTCATTTTACTTTAAAATCGAATTGAAAAATCCTCTCTGTGGATGGCGTCAGAATCATAATTTTTTATTTGTTTACAACCACTGTATGCACTGAAACAAGCCGTCTATGCGCCAAAACAGTCAACAAATGCGCTAAATGATCAAACAAGGATGCGTGAAAATAGGTCATCTATGTGCTAGAACAGTCCATGGATGCGCTAAAATGGTTCATGGATGCACTGAAACAGTCAAGGTATGCGCTGAAACAGTCTGGGGATGCCCTAAACAAAGGCTCGTATGCGCTAAAGCGCAACTCCAGTCCGTCACCTGTCAGAAAACCTGCAATAAAAAGATTAAAAACAGGGGGATGCCCCACGGTGGGTGCCAAAAATGTGTTGTTAGAACAAGTGAACTAATTAGAAAGTAAACTAACACACCAATGAAACATTAGATTGAAAGAAACTAATTAAAAAGATAAAACAAACTCTAAATAACAACAGCTCCTTCAAATTCGTCCCATTGTTCTCTATCTCCAAGGATTTGATTAAAGTTACTGGCTCTCAGTTGTGTAAGCAGCAGCTTGTTGAAATGACAACTTAGGAGAATGAGATTGATTGAAAATGCATGTCCATTGCTAATGGTTTAAGCTATGAAATTGAACTTGAAATGTTATGATACTATGATATGATATTTGCTAAAATGTTGATTCGAATGCAACTATAGTAACTACGTATGAAATCTAGGATGAAATCTACTTACGAGAAGGTTGTATTTATAGATTTTCAGAGGCAAGAATCTAGTTGGCAAGGATCAACGGTTGAAATTCAAGCCTGTTAAGATGAACAGTGAAAGATTAAGAAGTTGAGAGAAAGGTGGAAGGTTGAGAGGAAAGTGGAAGAATGTTTTCAACCCACAATACCATCCTCATTCAAAAATGGAGACAAACATGGCATTTATCTTTTCATTTATGAAAATTGGTTGAAAGTTGAGGATAATTGCTAATTAAATAAATAAATTTATTTAATTTCTTGTGACAATGAATTTAGAAGCTTCCACAATTAAATACTTAATATTTAATTATGTGTAAGAAGTGAAAAAGATGAGTAATTAAATATTTTACAATATTTAATTAAGTGAGATGAAAAAGATAAGTAATTAAATATTTAATTTAAATGTGAAGTGAAGAATGAATATTTCATTGTTTGAATTTAAATATTCAAACTTAGAAATAAAATGATAATCAAATAAATAAATTATGAAATTTATTAAATTTAATTAAGAGGAAAATAACAATAATTAAATAAACTTATTTATTTAATTAAACTAGAAGAATTGGAAATATGATCAATATAAATAAATAATTAAATTTATTTATATGTAGATGACTTTAGAATATTAATTAAATAATTCATATTTAATTAATTAAAAGGTTTGAATAACCGTGACCATTTTTAGATGTGTACACTTTGTTTTTTCTCTTTATTTTGATTATAGAGGATATATTGTTGTTTTAAATGTCTATGTGATGCTTTTCCTGTAATTTTTTTTCTACTTGATAGGTTTCCAAGGTAAGACACTCATTTCCAAGGGATCATAATCAATGAAGTACAACATCCATATCTTTTTTTGTGTGTCTAAATAAATATGGTTTCATGTTGGCTGCACTATTTTACTTTGACATGCATTCTCATGGTAGCTTGTATACAAATCAAAGTAGAGGCAAAATGTAATGTGAAAATTATACACCTTGCACTTTTCCCCTTCATTTTGGACCTATTTTGGTGAAGTTATCCCTTATGTGATGAAAAAGGTACAAATGATTTTTTTAATATTTAGCATATAATATAAACCTCATTTATTTCCACTTGCACACATTCCTAAAAATTGGCCCTAACCCTCAATTTCATCCCTTTCACACCTTAGATTAGATTCATAGTTGTGCAAATGACATGGTGCATATACACACATGTGGACATAAATCTTGAAACTTTAGAATTAGAATTAAAATTTTGGGTTTACCTTTACCTTTCTCACTTGACCACTGTACGCCAACTTGATAATTAAAATATATTTTTTGTGACCCTTTTAGTTGTATTTAAAGGGGTAATTTTAGTTCATTTAAAGATCACTTAACACCTAGAAAATAATTCAATAAGTGCATTCAATACACATTTATTAATATTGAATCTATAGCACTTTAAAATATATTTGCTTGTATTTTTATCTAAGCCATTTGCTACATGTTTACCTACCATCTGCAATCATTCCCTAAGCCATTGACTCAATATCCTTGTGGGGTTTAACACGAGGGAGTAATTATCCATGTTATGTGTGAACTCCCTACAACGTAAATTCTTTTTTATGCATGAATGGATACATAAGTTCGTGGAAGATTAAAAACAAACATTGAGGGGTTTATAGAGATAATATTCATGCATTGAGATCAGATCCACACTTGTATAGGTTAAATTCATAAGCGTTTGGTCAATCCTATAGTTGTATAAGTGATTGGTAGATTCTAAAGCATTCATTTAAGCATCACCAAATTTCATGTAGTTTGAAAAATCTTCCTTAAAAAATTCTCATAGAAACTACATCATATTTCCAATTAACTACCTTTATTTTTACTATATAGTTTTCCTAAACATTTAATTCATTACATTAATTACACCTTAGATCTTTAATCAAAATAAATTTCTAAACATTAAGATAGCTTTTGAATTCTTACATGATTGATTTCTAAATTCCTTAAATAATATCCATTGAGAAATAAATCATGTAGAATATTAAAAATAGTCCATTTCTTCAAAAATTGTCAAATAGTTTGTTGTCAATCTAATTTGAGACCTACAAGCTAATAGTTTAAGTTAACATCCTCTATGCAAGGCATACCTCATAGTTATAGGCTTGCCTTACATATCCTCTTTTTAGGCTTGGATTTGTATATTTCTAGCCTTCTTGATACTTTTAAATTATTTGCATTAGTTCATATTTTTTACATATTCATAAGTTGATTTCTTGAAAATCCTTTACCTTCATTGGCATATTAGTTATATGGCCATTTTAGTAGCTCTCAATCTCCTAAGATCCTATGATTGTTCCCTTATCACTAATTTTCTTTGCAACAACAATTATTGCCTTGTTATTAACTATTATTAGCACCTCACACGTTGTCCTACTTTTCTAATAATATTGCTTCACATATTGAGCTCATAACCCACCTTGACTATCTCTAGCTTGTTTCAAGTGTGTTAGATCACTAAAATCCCTTGTCTCAAAATTTCCACTTTTTGGCAACCTCTACAAAACCCACTTCAAGACTATGTTGCATCTTGTCCTAGATTTGTATTTACACATTTTCACTTTGAAACAATTAACACAAATATCTTTAAACCAATGCTTATAACAATATAGTTCATAATATATCTTGGATATATTTCTTGGCAACAATATGGAGCGGGGGAGAAATTTGAATTCAAGGGCTGATATTGGAGAGGAAGGAGAAGATTTAGAAGATGCAGATGGTTTTTTGCTACTGGGTTGGGTGTTGTTGCCGACCTGTTGGGTTGCAGAAGGATTTTTATGGCTGGGCTGGGTGCTGCTACCGGCCTGCTGGGTTGGGGCAAAGTGACGTTGGCTACCGTCTCTGGCTTGCTTGGAAGCGCTGATCGGGGTTTCTTGTTGTCGTCGCCCTGTTGGGCTACTAGGGTGTTCCTGCTTTCTTCTGGCATTGGTTTCTGGTCTGTTGTGTTGCAGTTTTATGTTTCTGTTGGTGGTTTGGGCACCTTTGAAAGTTCATTTTGCCTCTTGGGTTCTGGTGCTCTTTTTTTGGGCCATTTTTGGCTATTGGTTCTCCCCTGGTGCTTGTTTAATGAGTTTTTTTTTTTCTTTCAAGGGTTTATTTATAGAATGGGGGGTGGGTTGTTGCCTTCCTCCTCCAGTGCTAACTCTTTACAACTCCCATGGCCACTTGAGGACGTCATGGGTTTATTGGTTCTTAAGAGGGTTGTGCATAATGACTATTCTACTATTGAGACTATGATGGAGTGGTGGTTTTCCCTCCATGTTGTTGCTATGGGTGTTTGCCTGGTTGTGGAAGGCATTCCTACCAGCCTTTGTTCTACTATTGAGTTGGTACTGCTAGTTGACTATGAGTTCTTGGACCCCCTATGGTCTATGATATTTTTATTTTCATTGGGGGCTATCTTTATTTTGGAGAATGCTTTGTATGGGCTACTACCAGATTTTGGTTTAATGGTTGGGATTTATTTATTCAAGCCCCTATTTTTCTTGGAGTGAAAGGGTGCTTATGCTTCCCTTGTTTCTGATCTTTTTTCATTGACTGGGATGTGTATAAAGTTTTATATTTTATCTCAATTGAAGTTTTGGCCTATGGGGATCTCTCTTCTTTCTCTTATGTTGCCTTCAGTTGTTGAGTTGGCCCTTTCTTCTAGAGCGTTGGCTTTCTATTGGGATCTTCAACAAGTGTCTTCTATGGAGGTGAAGGTGGCTTCTATTGAGGTGGAGTCTCCTTTTGACGTGGAACTAGTTGTTGTATCTTTGATGGGAAGCCCTTTGTTCTGGTACCTTCTTCTGAAGCTCCTATTGAGGTGGATGCTTGTCCT
This sequence comes from Sequoiadendron giganteum, assembly GCA_007115665.2. Lineage (NCBI taxonomy): Eukaryota > Viridiplantae > Streptophyta > Pinopsida > Cupressales > Cupressaceae > Sequoiadendron > Sequoiadendron giganteum. Next base: position 147,471,019 of record CM021109.1, on the reverse strand, counting down.
ATTGAGGTGGTTTTGGAGGTTTCCAGAGTGGTGTGGCTTTGGTGGATGGGGCTTTCTTGTCTTCCTTGGTAGCTACTCCTATAGAGGTGGAGTGGGGGTTTTGTTGAGCTCCGATCTCTCAGATTTGTTGGACTATGTTGGCTAGTGGGTTGATGATTTTTGTGATGGTGCCTCTCCTTCTTATGGAAGGTGGTTTTTTATTGACTCTGCTAGTGGGTTTAAGGTCCCAATTAAAACCTGGTGTATTGTGAGGGACTTTGGTCCCTGTAATCTAGTTGTAAGTGGGTTTCAGGTTTCCCTTCCAAACTTGGTTTGGGTTCAAGATTCATTGTAAAACTTGGCTTTGTTGGGTTTAAGGTCCCTGTCAAAACCTTCTATTTATTGCGGATTTGGGTAGTCTTTTTGTTATCTAGGTGATCTGTTATTGGTTCTCTATTGGTTATCTATGTTGTATCTGTGAGCAACTTGTTCTTCTTTGTGTGGGTTTCGGGTCCCTATCAAAACTCGTTTATTAATGGTTTCGGGTCCATTCAAAACCTGTTGTAAATGGTTTCAGGTCCATTCAAAACTTTTTTTCCCATATAATCAAAACAATATGCTTGATGCATTTTTAAGCATCAAAATAAAATGTCAATTTTTGTTTCAATTTTATTGTTCACTAATTACTTAGGTTCCCACTAAAATTTGAATTGTGAATGAATTTAGATGTTATAGAAAATTTTGAACACTTTAGTTAATTTTTTGTATCAATTTATATTACTACTTATGCATTACTATAAAAGAAGAAAAATAATGATTTAGCTAAATGATTTTTCACTAATTTCACATTAGAATTGAGACCAATTTGCTACTATATAGTAAATTAAATTTTCAATCCTAAAAAATACTTTAAAGGAAGGATTCTTAATCAACTAGAATGAAGAAGAAATTAATAAAGTGTTATTTATTAAAAATAAAATAATAATTTACAAAAAAATATCACATGAAACAAAAATTAAGCAGCTTGAGAAGGAGAAAGGTTGATGAAGGGGCTAAAATGAGCCTAAGGATGGACTAAGGGACTGGACACTAAAGTGGACACAAAATATTAATAATCTTCCTACACTACACATGTCAACAACATAAGACTTTGCAATCTACACGGATGCCTCTGATTATGCATGGGGTGGTGTTCTTTGTTTTATCAAAGAAGAAAAATAATTTGTAGATGATTATGCTAGCGGACTGTTTATTGAAGGAACCAAAAAATGGAGTTCATTAAATAAAGAAATATATGGAGTAAAGAAATGCCTAGAAAAGTTTTCTCTAAAACTCATGCACCTAAAGTATTTTATTATAAAAAATGATTGTACTAGATTCTTAACATTCAAAGGTAAGGATCATGGTCGTTGTAACAACCCCAGTGTTCTACTCAGTAAAATTCCAAAAATTTCACGCTGAGTGAATATTCTATGATGTCATGACATAGCAATAAAAAATTCTTTCCATAATGTAAATTACATGCATAATTGAGATAACCCTAATTCCAAACTTCCATTGCATTCCATTGTAATTTCACAAATCTTCCCATAACATAGATGTCATATTGATTGAACTCAAGTATATCTTTCATGATTACATCCTTCCATATAAATGGGTACATGATACATACGTAGCTCTTCTAAGCTTCATCTGGCAAAAGATATACAAACTGGTCCTGATGTCACCGCATCGGTGCATACAATCTAAATGTCCTTGCTCACTGGTGTAAACACTCCAGTTATCCCTAATACTAGCACAAACATCTATAAACCTTGGTCATCGACTGAAGAGGAGAAGCATCACTCAAGCACTTTTCCACCAAACATGGACTTAAATGTGGTCCCCCGCACATCTACCTCATAGGTGAGATGCCCCTACCCTTCGATGAATATATTGGATGGAAAACCTCAAAACAAATGTCTATCTAAGCATAGTGTTGTGTCCTACAAACCAGAACCTAATCATACAGTAGCTACTCCTACGAGTATGAAAATTACTGAACTAGAATGCATAAAAGGAACACAGTGAAATGATAGTGTAAATAGTGGCAACTTACACTACTTTGGCCAAAGTATTCTCACTCAATACTTTGAGTGACAGTCCTCACATTAACATACACTACTACGGATTAGTTTTGATTATGACCGTTCTTATAATATGCCTAGGTAATTTCCTCCAATAGGTAATCTTTAACCCCAAAAATAACCTACTCCCCTTTTTTCCCAAAATACAATGGTATCTCCACCAATCAAGCCTAAGCATTACTTACCCGTTCAATGGAAATTCCTATCCTAGGTATAACTTATGAGCTTATCTTTGCATAAACAATCTATTCACCTCAAAGACAATCTAGTCCCAAGTTTTAACTTTATAATCTAGAGTATAGCTACATAAGCCTCATCATAATCATAGATTAAATAACTAACTCCATTCAGTAAAAAAACCCATAATAAGTGATACTCATTAAGAGTATAACCTTATCAATGAATGACCTCAATCGAAGAATCGTCATAACAATAGATGATTCCATTCGAGAGTATAATATCCTTAACTAAAAGGGTTTAAGCAATGAGTCTACTCTTGTCAATACTATAACTTTGTATTTAAGAGTGCAATACCACTAATCAAGTAGCAACTCTAACTGACTAGGTTTCAATAAACTTCTCAACCTAGGAGTAACCCACTAGCTATCTAGTATAATCAAATAACTTTAGCTATGAGTAACCCTTAAGCTACCTATGTTTATTCATATCTAGCAAATTAATACCTATGACAAACAATTCCCCTTATTACAGAGTAATTACAAGCACTTCATAAAACAACATAAACAACTTCTATTTTCCCTTCAAAGCAAATGCTATATTTCCCTAATGCAATTAATCTCAATAGATCAAATAAAGCACTCTAGAATCAATCTTTCATAAAAAAAAGGCAAATAAAGGAAGATGTATCCTCATGCTTGTAATATGCTTAGCCAATTGACTGATTTATTGCACAACTTTCCAATAACAACCTACTAGCTTTGCTTTGACCTCACAAGCAATACCTCAACAAAACTTCTCTCACAAGATGATAATATGCTTCTCTAAAGTATAACTCAAATAATAAAGCTCCTCACAAAACTCTCAAGGCTCTCACAAAAATCAACAAAATAAGATTACATAAAAGTTCATAATAGAAGTATGTAATAGTATGAAATAGAATGCCTCAAATGAGAAAGCATGTCTCTCTATTTATACAACAAAAAGGAGTCTTCACAGCCTACATAAAAGGCATGTAAATTGACAACATCCATGCAGTTGAATCACTCCATTTAGCTCAAAAGGTGGCAACAAATAAAGGGTTTACTCAACACAACAAGCTACAGGTCAACCTCTATGTTTTGACAACAACATAAGACTATTTCAATCTACACATGATAAAATGGTGACATTCGAATTGTTCCCAAAATGGACTTCTACAACATTAAGAACTTCATAAGATGGTGCCAAGAAAGCAACCTATTCACCTATTATTTAGCGCAACCCTTACTCATTGAATTAGTCCACGTTTAAAATGTAAAACTTGCATATAGTCGACTAAGTCTATGCTCAACAAAAAATAAAGGAATGATGAGTTGCCTTGCACATAAATGACGCTTTGACCATTTCCTTACCTTGCTATCACTTATCCTATTATCATGTGTTTCACTTTATTTGTTGTTTGGTAATTATTCCATCATTGCATGATATGGAATCCCAAGTAATTGTTGTTTACCAAGTCAATGATCTATCTCAAAGCATCAACTATGTCAAACTCTCCATATCGATTTAACTACAACGCTATTCATTGCATATAATTCGATCTATAATGAATGCCAATATGTATAATATTCAACCTTTAAAATGCTTTGTAAGTGTTTATATACAATCGATCTATGCTCATTTAAATAAATCAACCTCTATGCATAACATATGTTAATCGATCTCCAAGCATATATAACAATCATGATATAAATATATATTTACAATACATTTTAAACATATATATACACACACAACTCTATATAAGCATTAATGCTTCTGTGTATATATATATATGCACTTCCATAAATATATTCTATAGTCATACGATAATCAAATAATCCATTCGATATTTGAATTGATCATGACCATATGATCATGTTCCCGTATAATGTCACATTAATATATATATGTGTATATGCATAATTATATATATGTTGACATACTTGTATTAGACATCCCATTATATCCAACATATGCATATATCAACATGTGCATATATATGCTTATAGGCGTATATCTCAAACACTCATTCAACCATATAATCAAGCATAGAACACAAGGAAGAAATCATAAGTTCCAAACATATAAACATCATCCAAGCATGCATTCAACTGTAATCATGATCCTTACAAATGCAAACACTCATACTAAGGATGAATTACCAATTCCCAACACTATGTCTAGACACAACCATTCTACTGTGAGTGAGTGTGTAGCTCAAATAGGTTTCATTTAGGGTTCTTCGACCAATCACTTCTCTTGAGTGATACTTCCTTTCCACCTAGAGGAATGAACCTATCCCTGCAACCAGCTCAATACATTTGCAATGGTAGTTAGACATTCATAATAAATCCATATGCATCATAACTTAAGCATATTCATATAGCAATACATGTAAACATATTTACTCTTTCAAAGCCATATTAAGAATTTAACAATAATTTCACATAATACCTATTTCAGTATCCCATTAATCATATCAAAATCATGATTGCATTTACCATCCTATTTACCCATAAAGGTAGAAGCAAATTAGTAACAACAAGATGGGGTGTAACAGTCACAAGGATGGAAGAGGTAAGCATCTGTGATGACAAGATTGTTTTAATCAATTTAATTATATTGCTCAACATATTCCAAGAAAATACAATATTATAGTAGATTGGTTAAGCAAATACTTTCCAATAACAACCATGCAAGCTCCTAGACCTCCAAATACTCCTCCTATAAGCTTTAATTATTTTCAAACAATATGGAATTGTAAGAGTATGTAATTTTTGACATTACATTTTTCCCCCACTTTAGTGAGCTTACAAGCCTACATGAATATGGATGGTAAAGAAAAAAGGGAAATATTAGAAAGTAAATATCATCATGAAACCAAAAAGGATACTATAGGGGATGTATAATCTTAAAGAAAAAGAAACATGCCCCTAGACCAAGAACTTGCAAAAAATACATTGGACAAGAAAAATATGCACAAAATAACAACATTAGAATCACATAAGTTTTTGTAAAATCACTATGTTAGAACATCATAAACATATATATGAAAATATAAATGACACATACACAAAGGAGAAAAGAAGGTACCAAAGAAACAAGGAAATTTTTTGAGCCAACAAAATGAAAGAGGCCTCGTGTGGAAGGTGTCTCAATACTATGCATCATCCTCAAAATTTAAAGAAAACAAAGGGAAAAATAAATAGAGTAATTCTTAAATGAAGAGAAGAATGCAATGACTTGATTAATTTCTCCAAGGAGATAATACATACAAAAATATAGGGAAGCAATCAATATGGAAGAGAATATATGACTTAGGCACTACTTTTCTCTATCATTAGGGGTCATGTAAATCATAATACCATCATGAATCATGAGCTAGCAAGCTATATTATGCTAGGTGACCATAGGTGTAAAAAGGTAAGCCATATGAAGCACATAGGATAGCAAGCTATATCATGCTATGTGTCTCATAGGTTATCAAGGTAGGAAATTTGAAGAAGACAAATGCTAGCTTGAGTTGTATTATGCTAGGTGGCTCACATGCTACCAATGTTGCACATAGTGCACACTTTAGGAAGTGTAACAATGAATAATGTCACAAGCGAGAAAAATAAAGTAAGGTGCATGCATGGATACACATAAAAAAATATGTCCCACTTAAATATCAACATGTGTAATAAGTTGATATTTTAAGGTAATGAAAAAGGGGAAGAAAGAAGAGAGGGGATCCTTGGGAAGGATGCCTGCCTTTGAAACAAGTTGTCCATGCCCCATAGAATATAAGAGAGGACAACCAAATATTATGTTGTTAACAAAATATAATATAGTTGCATGTGAGATTGTACCACCATGAATCACAACAAGCAAAGAAATAAATAAATAAAATTTCCATGTATAGTGGGTATCAACACAATAGACTCATGAGAAAATAGACAAAGAAAAATGAACCAAATAGAGATGATCCCCAATGTCATTTTTCATGTGATAAATAGATAGGTGTGTTAAAAAAGGAGAGAGTGATGATACCTATTTCACTAAGATGTTGTATTTTATCTTGCAAGGCTCAATATTCATTTGTGGAATGACCAAGCACTCAATAATATGCATTGAAAGAAAGTTTTATTTGAATATGTTTAGAAAAAAAATTTCTTGTAGGAGAAGGATGAGTAATCAAACTAACTTTTAGAAGCCTCAACAAGATGTTCACTTTTTTAAATAGAGGAGAAAAGGGAGTAGGAAGCAACCCTTTCTCTTATGGAGAAAGATGCAATTTTTGAAAAGAAATCATAGAAACATTAAAGAATGGAGGAGGGTATGTAGATAGAGGAGAAGGTTGGCACACTAAACCTATTATAGAAAAGTGTAGTGTTGGTTCTACGTTGACCTTAACTCCTTGTTCCATGTGCCCAAGACCATTTCCTTTGTATCCACACTTAGAGAGAATTTTCAATCCAAGCCTATAATGTGTCTCCAAATTAGAAAGGGGAGGATAATCAATGTCATTAGCCTTGGAAAATGACAAGTATATTCACCTATTAGAGAATAGACAGTAAAATAATTCATGGTAAAATAAGGATCCATTATAACATGAGAATGTAGATCCTTGTTGAATGTAGGAATGTCAAAGTTAGAAAGGTCAATCTCATATTCTCGAGGCCCATAGGGGGTGAAATTTTAGGAGCCCCAGTTATCACCAAGACACAAATTTTCAAAAGAAGGAACACCATCATCAAGAGAGGGTGAGAATGGTGTTTCAAAGTTCGTTGTAGAGGGTGAGAATTATGTTTTAAAATTTCAAAAGAAGAAGAAACATCATCATTAAGAGAGGGTGATAATGGTGAGACTAAAGATCAAGCTTCATGTGACCCCTTTTATCTTGTTGACAATATCGAAAGGGGTTAAGATCAATTTTTATTACATGTACTTTACCATTATGAATAAATTTAAGAGCGATGAAGGATAGATGAGATTGCAACCCTATGGCGTGAATCCATAGTTACCTAGAAGAAGATTATAAGAAAGACTCTTTAGCGTGACATGAACCTCAATAGGAAATGTAACAAGGCTTGATGTAATGGGAAATATAATAGTGCCTAGAGTTGGGTTAGCCACCTTATCAAAACTTTTGATGGATAGATTTGAAGGAGAAATAGAAGAAGCATCAATACTAACATAATTGAGGAGGTCTAAACTACAAATGTTAAGACTAGAATGAGTATCAATAAGGGTTTGCTTAATCCTAGTTGAGTTTATAGCAACAATGGTGCATAGAGTTGGGTGAGTCACATTATTAAAACCTCTCATAGATAGATTTGAAGGAGAAATATATTAAGTATTAATATTAATACAATTGAGGAGGTCTAAACTATAAATGTTAAGACCAAAACCAATATTAATAAGGGTTTGTCCAGTTGACTTTATACTAACAATAATTATAAGTATATTATTTTGCTTCTAAACTTTAATAGAAGAGAGTTCAATTAAATGAAAAATAATGTCCATTTAATTAGAATTATTGTCTTTTAAAATATTGGCCATTTCCATGGGCTTCATGAAAGATTGTATGAGTATCCTTTGCAAAGCCCATTGAAGGGCACTAGGATAATAAGATGAAACTTGTATTAGGACCCAAAGAGAGATTTTATTTTGTGTAGCCTAGAGATTCTTAATAATATCATACTCTTTTGAACTATCAATAGAAGGACAAGGAGGTGATGGAAGAAAACGATTCAATAGAGGTAGGGAAATAAGGGTAGGAGTGAACTATTTGTTTTTTTGAGTGTTATATGTGTGGGATACCATATAGTAATCAATATCCATAGGCACATTACACTTCATTGTTGAAGATCATTAGAGAGAAAAGTAGAAGGTCGAGGATTGTTAGGAATACCTTGATAATGATCACATGACAAGAAAGTGGAGGTAAATTAAGTGTTGCATGCATAATAATTTTAACAATAGAAGAAATATTTTGAATGTTAATGGACTTATCCAATGTATCTCATTAATAGGTGGGATAAACCAATTGAAAATGATTGAATTGACATTATTCTCTTTTTGAGGAATACATGATGTAGGAAAAGAAACAAAAGAAGTATGCTCAACATGTACCTACAAAGGATCCAATGTGAGGTTAGAATTTGCATCCAACAACACTTCATCACTATAAGGGAGAACATCAACATGAAGAGTAGGTAGAGTAATGTTAAGAAAAGTCAATGATTTCATCCTCTTATGCCAAAATATCCATAAAAATAAGAGGAATTTTGGGAGAGAAATCAAAAGAATAGAGTGACATAGGATGAGCTAAATCACCATCACATGCATGTAGAATAGAACATCTTGAACTTTTAGAGCGAAGCTAGAAAGTAATGTAACAAAACAAGATAAGAAGCTCATTTAAAATTTAGAGGAGAATGGTAAGAAAGGTGTAGTTAAAGTTAACTAAAGGCCATTTTATTTCTCCTTCGGGACTATGGAATGAAGCTTGAACCAATGCCCCAAATTTTCTCTTTTGCCCCAATTTTTTTTGAAAAAGGAAAAAAAAATGTTTTTTTGAAAAAGAAAAATTATATTTTTAAAGATTTTTTTTCTTTTTGAGAAGGTTTAAGTGTATCAAGGTGGGCTCACCAAAATGTAAATAGTGAACCATGACAACAAAGAGGTGTCAAATGGCGGGTTCACCAAAATGTAAGAGAGGAAAAATATGATTTAGATAAAATGTATCAAGTAAATTATTTTTCATTGATTTCACATTAGGATTGAGACTAGTTTGCTACTATTTAAAAAATTAAATCTATAATCCTAAAAATACTTTAAAGGAAATATTCTTAATCAACTAGAATGAAGAATAAATTAATAAAGTGCCATTTACTAAAAAATAAAATAATAATTGACAAAAAGAGACCGCATGAGACAAGAACTGAGCACCTTGAGAAGGAGAAAGGCTAATATAGAGGTTAAAATGAGACTAAGGATGGATTAAGGGAATGAACACAAAATATATTGTGAAGTTGCAAGGGTATGAAATTTTTGATGTTACAATTACATACTCAACATATACATTTTTTGTAACTTTACATCTTTGTTTGCAACTTGTCTTTTCACTCTTTGTAAATGCAAAAATGTGTCTTGCCATCTTAGTGAAAGCATAAAATTTAAGTAGCTTTCATTAGTGAAAATCCATATAGGGAAAGGTTATATAGTAAATATTTGTAGAATTCCTAGTTGCATCTATTCTAGTTACATTCATCTCATCACTAGTAAAAAACATTGATTTCTCACACATAATTTCCTTTCATAGCTTAGATTTTATTTTCACAATTATTTCCACAAATCCCATAATCAAAACAACTATAAAACTCAAAAATTGTAAAACATATTAAAACTATCAAAATATATAACAAACTTACTACACATCCCTTGCACTTTGGTGTTCTCTAGGATTAGATTGAACATAACTCAAAATTTGCAAGAAGAGGGTCTTCTTATTCCTATTATTCCCATTCTCCTTCTTCAAAAATTTGGTGTGCTTGGAGAGTAGTTGAGGCTTACCACTCCATTAGGTTTGGGAGTTTCTCTATAGCCTAGTCAAAGTTATATGTACCCTAAACCTATGCCTCCTATTGACCTCTTGATACCTCTTATTTAGGTGCCCTAAGATCACCTTGACCATCCAATTACTTATCCTTAAGGATCTCCATTACATCTTATTTTACCTCAATCTCAACTAGGGCCTCTCTAGGACATTTAAAGGATTGATCTAAATGAACAACATTATCTCTCTCAACCTTAGCATCTGTGAGTGGATCTTGGTCAGGATTTATTGACTCACTTCATCTAGTTGCATGGTGTGATGTTGCCATGTAAGTGTACTTAGTGAGCCCTTCTTACAACTAGACTAACTCATTTGCCACCAAACAAACTACTTGGTCACACAAGGTTCTATTTGAGGTTTGTTTTAGGGATTCTCCTTAAGACTACAATATTTGTTTGGGTTTCTCTTTTGAACTGCACATTGAGTCTTTGTTACTTGCTCTAGCTTGATCCCAAGATGTTACATGATGCAGATTGCTTGCATTGAATTTTATACATATTTCATATGGCAACACATTACTTTTACTACCCAAGACAATATATATTAGTTTGTTGCCTAAGGCAATATTCGTGTTCCACCACAAGTGGAATATCTCTCAACCTTTTTCTCTTTGTCTTTTGATTATACACAACATATTCTTATTTTAAATTCCTAAATGATGCTACTACTACTCATTGACTTTTTCTTTTATTTTTGTTTTGTATATTTCCAAGGTAAGACACTCATTTATGAGGGAGCATGTTCCTTGAAGTGATTTTTATTTGCACCCTTCTTATTAGTGTCTAAATAAATTTACTTTCATGTTGGCTACTTGATTTTACTTTGACATGTATTCTCATGGTAATTTGCATGCAAGTTAAAATGGGTGCAAAATGCAATGGTGAAAATTACATCTTACATTTTTTCCTTATTTTGTACCCATTTTGGTTGGGTTATTTGTTATGTAATGACAAAGTTATAAATGGTACATTTTTCATTAATAGTTGGCACATATCTTGAACCTTATTTAGTTCAACTTGCACTCATTCTCTAGGATTAGTCTCAATCCTTAGTTTCGTCCACTTCCTGCCTTGGGTCGGATTTGCAATTGCCTAAATGACTTGATATAAATACGCACTTACGAAAATGGCCCTTAAAACTTTACGATTCAAATTCAAATTTAGTGCCAACCTAATCCTTCCCACTTAACTAGTGTGTGCTAACTTGATAGATAAAACATTTTATTTGTGACCGTTGGTATTGTTTTAAAAATGGGTAACCCTAGTATATTTAGAGACCGTCTAACACTTAAAAAAGACTTTGAGCATTCAAGCCACATTTATTAATATTGAATTCAAAGCACTTTACCACATTTTTATTTTCATCATCATCTAGAACATCCACTACATGTTTTCCGTTGTCTTTGATTATTCTCTAAGATATCAACCTAGTATCTTTGTGGGATTAGATAAAAAAGTAATCATATTATATGTTATATGATAGATAAGAGAGTAATCATGTTTGTCACAACATATCCATATTGAATTTTCAACTAAATATTATTATTTTTAATATTTAATTTTCAAAACATTTAATTTACACATTTATTACCTTCTAAATTTTTAATCTAAATTAAATTCTCAATGCTTATGTAATTGATTTCTAAATTCCTGAGCAGAACCCACCGAGATAATCAATCGCACAGAATTCAGGAAATTTTTTATCCCGATGCTCGAATTCCGTCCAACACCACGCCGTCAATCCACTCCAAGACCCGTTTGGTCTCTTGAAATGCCGTGTATTATATATGTCCAAAACGGTCAGCCAATCGTTCCAGACGTCCCGTCATTTGACAGGAACAGAAATTTAAGCCTGCTGGCCGATCGTCTCTCAGGATGTTTATCGTTAGCCAAAACCATTTCCACCGTAAGTAGAAACCCAACAAGAACAGTATTTGTATTGTTATTGTTGTGTAGGAAAAAGGAGGAGAAAAGGAGTGGAAAAGGAGAGGGGATGACGCAGGCCCAGTAAAAGCAAAGAAAGGCCGGTGGAGTTCCTGCACAGCAAGAGCAACAATAATTATAATAATAGGGAGAAGAGCAGGAAAAGAAATAAGGCAGGGTTCCTTATATTTATGGTCTTCTTCCTTTCTTAATGCCATGCTGGCATGCTAATCTTCGTACCTGGCATTTTGCTGTCATTTTCAAACCCTAATAATGGAAAGTTAAAGGAAGTTCTTTCAAACGCCATTATGGAAACTCCAACTTCAACTCCAACTTGAACTTCAAGTCCAATCCTACGCTGCACAGCATTTGAGAGTCAAAGGTACTGTTGAGATTCGTTAAGCAGCTTTTTCAATGCCTTTTTCATCTTCTTGAGCTGTAGAATAATGAGGAGTGCCTGGATGCGGCTGCTACTGCTGCTGCTGCTGCTGCTGATTGTTGTTGCTTTCCCTTCGTTGTCTTTGTCTTCGTCATCGTCTTTTTCATCGTTATCTTGGCTCATAAATCCACAGCTTCGCAAGCATATGAGTTAGCATCTGGATTTATAGCCTTTGCTCAGTCCTCTTTGCAATTAAGGGGCCAGATTGATAGTCATGGATCCCCTTGGTTGTATTGCCGAGCGTAACGAGCCAGAGGCTTGTGCCGGGACATCGCTGTCTCCCCTGTCCGAGCAGTTGCTCCAGAGAATTAATGAATTGGAGGTGAGTCATGCCCACCTCAAAGAAGACATGTCTAAATTGCTTGGCTGTAACACCCCTAGGCTAGAAGAAGGATCCAAGTTGGATTCATCTGCAGCAGCCGAACCGAGGCTATTATTGCACTCCAGCAACTCTGTAAAATTGCGGCGCTCCAGCACCCCAGACAGGGTTCGCCATGAATCTGAGCAGCAAAGGGGGCAGAGGTTACCGCCCTCGGCACAGAGATCACATTCGGTGTCTCCGCAGCGAAGTCGGATGGAAGCTTCCAGAAGGTCTAGTTTCGATGCTCGGCAGAGAAAAGGGAAAAATTTGCCTCAGAGGCATCATGCATCTCCCTTACAGCAGCAATGCAGCTCTTCACAATCTGGACAGAAGGAATTGCCAGAAAGTACGTTTCCAAGTGAATTAACAGATAGACATTATATCAATATTCTTCAGTCGTTGGGGGAAGCAGTTCACATATTCAAGCCCACAGGAGAAATAACATATTGGTATGATTTTAACATTATGTTATTGCCATTTTTGAGATATCAGGTCTTTCATCGATGTTGACTATTGCTTTTGTTCAACTATCCTTGGAGTATACAAGGGTTCAAATAAACTGAATCGTCATGCTATTTTGGATTTAATTTGTAAAAGATTGAGGGGCAAGAATTCAATTCTCAGCAAGTTTGGCATAGTCTTAGAGAGCAGATTTATAGTAACGTGCCCACTTTATTAAAGATATAAGATTTTCACAGGTAAACATAATCACGTCTGGATATAACTGTGTATGGCTTGTGATTCCCACTTTATGTTTTGTAAATCATATTTCTGATACGTGGGGCCTGCTCCAGTTTCTCTATGTTTACATGCTTTGTTTGATTCGCTTAGCTCGTGTTTATCTTTTGGTAAAATCTACTCCTAACAAACAGTATAAGCCAAGGCAAACTTCTCCTGAAACAATATATTATATAAGAAAATGGAAGCTTTTCCAATTCTCTGTTTTCCATATCTGACTCAACAAGCCATCGAGCATTCAAAATTAACAGATATATAGTAAATATAATTTCATATTTCAATAGTGTATTCGAGTGTGAAGACTTGGTAGCTGTGAAAATTATTTTTTTCTATGTTAATGACATGCCAAGACAGGCATGTTAACAAAAATTAGTGTACTATTCTTAATGATAGTTGCGTGTATTGTAGAAATGAGTTTTCTTGATTCTGATTTTATGAACATATCTTTTATTTAGACACAAGTTCTAATGCTGTTGTGGAAATTTGAATTGATGACTTTCAGTTGTTTTCTTGAACTGCACAATTTAGAAACAATACAAATGCCAATACTGCATTTGTGTAAATGCTTTTTTCTATCCATCAAATCATCAAATCTTGCTATGAAGCTATATGTGTGTTAATTTGAATTTCCAGGAATCGCTTTGCCGAGCTGCTTTATGGATATTCGGCATTAGAAGCAGCTGGTCAGAATGCTATTGAACTTCTTGTGGACGAGAATAATTTTGACTTGGCAAATAGTATTGTAGATCGAGTTACAGTAGGGGAAAGTTGGAAGGGTCAATTTCCACTTAAAAAGAAATCCGGAGAGTTATTTTCAGCAGTAATGTCCTTTACCCCATTTTATGATGATGATGGTACATTTGTGGGCGTTATTTGCGTGTCAACTGATGCTCGCCCTTTCCGGGAATCAGCCGGTTCATTCAGTGAATCCTATGATCAGTGGCAGAAAAGCAATGATACAGTCAAATCCAAATTTGAACAGTTGCAAATTCCGATTGCATCAAAATTATCCAATCTGGTAATCTTTTGAAAATGATATATTCTTCCTTTTTCAGATAAAACTATCTTGGGGATGGGAAGGGCCTGGCAGGAAATGCTGCTGTCTGATAATAAATGATAAGTTTCCTGGCAATTGATATTTGATGTTTTTACTGGTTGTATCATTGAAACAGGCCTCTAAGGTGTCATCTAAGGTGCGTTCACATATACGGATTGGAGAGAATTCTGTGGAGCATGAAGGTGGTAGTGGAGGTAGCCAATGCTCTGATCATGGTTACCCTGAATTTGGTAGAATGTCAGATGAAAAAGGATATGGTGAGGCAACTTCCAGTGGAGCTAGTACACCTAGGGCTGGGTCTGTACCGGTGCAGTCTGGTACCTCTCCTCCATCATCTCCTTCAGAAAAGTCAAGGAGCAAAGTTCAAACTGAGGCTGTAGATGAAAGTGAAGGGAAAAGTGGTATTCACAATATCAAGGCCATAGGATCAAAAGCAGAAGCATGGATGGCTAAGAAAGGTATTTCGTGGCCTTGGAAAGGAGGTGAACGTGATGGAGGGGAGGGAAAGACTCGCATTATGTGGCCATGGATACACTCTGATCGTGAAAAGGAGGCTGGTCTTCAGGGAAGAAATCACATTGGAGGTCGTAGAGAAAGCTACTCAGCTGATGTCAATCACTCTAGTGAGGTTCTAGGGTCTTGGTCATCAACCAACATCAACAGTACAAGCAGCAATAGCAGCAGCAGTAGCACAAGTAGCAGTGCCGTCCAAAAACTGGAAATGGATGCTGACAGTTTGGACTATGAAATACTATGGGAAGATCTAAAAATTGGAGAACAAATAGGGCAAGGCAATTTACTTTATTCCTGTTTTCCATCTCAAAGATTTAATTTGATATAGAATTAACATTTTATGACTCCAATTTGTTTGTTTTGACTTTTCTTTTACATGGCTTTCATTAGTTAAATGCTCATCTATCTCTTTTAAAGAATCACATGCAAAGGACATGCCAGTTTTGTTGCCATGGAATGTTCAATTCTGACAATTGTTTAG
This sequence comes from Sequoiadendron giganteum, assembly GCA_007115665.2. Lineage (NCBI taxonomy): Eukaryota > Viridiplantae > Streptophyta > Pinopsida > Cupressales > Cupressaceae > Sequoiadendron > Sequoiadendron giganteum. The sequence continues at coordinate 147,455,599 of CM021109.1, read as the reverse complement.
TGAACTGTTATTTATTTGGTGGCCATTCTTAATTTTTGCATTAAAAGAAGCAATATCTATGTCACTTCGCATATCAAAACAGGAAACCAAAACTTCGGCACTGTGGCCTTGCCAACAATAACTCATCCAGAGTACATGATATATCCAATAAATTGTACTGTTCACGGTGTGCCAGATTGGGCTAAACAAAGGTAACTGCAACAACGTACTTGGTGTCATAATATGCTTGTCAGTCTTGTCATCAGCTGTCATTATGGGGCGTATGTTCTCTTCAGAATAGTTTGCTGAAAAAGGGACATTCCACTCACCTTTGTGTGCCTGATCTATATGCCTGTTGGTCAGGGAAATGTTTGTGAACGCTACGCAAATTCTTTCACCTGGAGCTAAATATTATGTCTTTCAATTGCATTTGCATGAGAACTTTCCTTGTCAGAGTATCTATCTCTATTGGCACCTCTAAATCCTCTACACTGGTCTCTATTTTGAAACATCTTTAAGTAGTGGCACTGTTTGCTCTAAGGTAAAAGTAGTTTTTTAGGTAATCAGCAAGCAAGACACTTATTTGGTGTATGAAGCCAACAGTGTGTAAGCTCCCAAGGAGATTGTTTGTCCATTTACCTTATATATTGTTCAATGAATTCTATGACTCTATCCCCCAGTAGATTTTAACATGTGTCCTCGTGTCCTCCTTTATGGAGTATACTGGCCTTCACCATCAGGCTCCATTTAAAATGTACCAGAAAATATGAATTCAAAAGCATAATCAGTGAGCTCCTCTGATTGCATCTATAAAACATTATTTTGCGATTCCTGTAGTCACTACAGTCCTTTTTATTTTGAACATTAACTGTGACTTGGAATGTCAGAACACACCTGTAAAAAGCCACTCCATGTATCAACCTAATAGATATCTCTTGTAGTGATTTTCAAAAGCATAGATGCAAATTGAATAGGTAACTAGTACAAACCAAAGGTAGTGAGTTTTTGTTTGTAGAGAATGTGACCATCATGATCCATATCAAGATAACATTCTTCAGGACAGGTATCATATTTACATACACCCCAGTATTTCATATTTCAAGGATAGTGCAGGAAGGGGAAAGACACGGTTGTGCTGGAGGAAATGGATCAAACTTTTGGTAGGGAATTTCTGCTCTGTGTGATATATTGAATGGATTGGTCTCGTATTACTTCATATTTATCTCAAGTGCTTCATATAAATTTTAATACTTTTGTAGAGGAAAGATTTTAGGGATGTGTAAAAACAAGTCTTCCTCCTCCAAAACACAAGAACTCTGTTATATTGGTGCAAGTCTTTAAGCAAATTGCAAATGCTCACAATTGAGTGCCTTTTTGCTAGAAGTTGTAAATGATAACTCTCTGGGAAATCAATAGTCCTTATCTCATATGCTTCATTTAGTAAGTGATAGAAACATTTGAATTAAATCAGAAAACTAGTCTTCTTGGCATTTGGTCAAATGATTTCTTAAATATTTCCTTATGGTGCTGTATTATGGTAATATGCATAATTCTATTATGTTTATTGAATTCTTGGATATAAGTCGATATTTGCCTTGCATGACATGTGCAATGGGGGCTTAATCAAGTTCATTGTCATCTGACAATTATTACATTGAACTCATGATTTTTCATTTCTCATGTCATGGTAATTTTGAGTTTTTTCTTTCTGTTTGTTCTGTGCTAAAGTAGACTCCTTGCATGTAGCTCATTGATGTGGATGCATGTGGCCAGGTTCTTGCGGGACCGTCTACCATGGTCTTTGGTATGGTTCGGTATGGTTACTGATCCTTGTTGGTCTTTCACCCATATTTTGAATTGCATGTGATTTACTTTTTTAGAGAGTGGAATGAATGAAATAAAACTTGCAGTTTGGCTGGACTCTCACAAATTACAAATGCCAAAATAACACTGTTTAATATTATACAGGATGTGGCAGTAAAGGTTTTTACTGAGCAGGAATATTCCAACGAACTTATCAATGCATTTCGGCTGGAGGTCTATTCATGTCTTATCATCCACTTAATTGATTTCATCTCTTTTGCATTTTGTAGATCATTCTTGTACTGCATATATCTATGCAGTAGTAAGCAAACACTATTTTCATCAAACTCTTTTCCTTTTTTAGTCAATATTTAATGTTATCACTTAGAATTTGAAAGTGTTCTTTACTGTTCTATTCACAAAGGTGGCACTTATGAAGAAGCTAAGGCACCCAAATATACTTCTTTTCATGGGGGCAGTTACATCTTCTGAACGGCTTTGCATAGTCACAGAATTTCTTCCAAGGTACTGTTTATTCTTCACACTTGCTTTGTGAAGTCAGATTCTGCATTTTTTATTTCAAGATTTCATCATTTTGCTAGGTATGGTGAAACACAAAATTTGTATTATGCTTGGGTTTTGCAATCCATCTGAAATGTGGAAGGTATGCTATTTTTTAGTTCATTCTTTGAAGCTACAGAAGCTGAAGTTTGGATTTGGACTATTGTCTACAATGTGGCATGATTGGTTTTAATGCATTGCAAACTGATGTGAAGAGTCCAAAGTAACATGTCTACTTGTTCTAGAAACATTTTAATGTCAGTGATAGGCCTTTCTAAATAAAGATGCTCTTGGGCAATTACTTTTGATGATGGTAAAGTGGTTTAAAGACTTGGGGACATGTCCATGTCTGGGAATGTTTTTTTGATGTTTGGTCTTGCATTCAAGAAGGGATATTCATGGGCAATCATTCTTCTTAATTGCAGAGGGAGTTTGTTTCGTTTGCTTCAGAGAAATACTCCTGGGATGGACTGGAAACGAAGGGTGCGCATGGCATTGGACATAGTGAGTGAGAAATTATTATTCAAGAATACCTATTCCCCAAGATATAAGATCTCTGTATATGTTAAAGCTTCTATATTTTATTCTACAAACACATAAATGTTATTTATTTATACTGTTTGTTCTTATTCACCAAACAATTTTTTATACAGGCACGTGGGATGAACTATCTTCATCATTTAAATCCCCCAATAGTTCACCGTGACTTGAAATCTTCCAACCTTCTCGTTGACAAAAACTGGACTGTGAAGGTTTGATCTTTGCTTACTTTCTCCTTCTGTCTGCAGTTTTCCTCAAGTTCTGTTCTTGGCTACCTATGATTTATGGTGTTTCTTTCTGTTGAATTTAAATGAATCTGTACTTTTTCCAAGGTTTCTCCAATACATATGCTGCTCTTGATATGCAGGTTGGAGATTTTGGCTTATCACGACTCAAGAATGCAACATTTTTGACTGCCAAATCTGGAAAAGGCACGGTAATTGATAACAATGTCAAACTGTATATGTTTGCTTTACTATTTTCATGCCAATTATTGCATTTGGGTGAATCTTTTTTAATTTTAACGAAGCTATATTTTTCCTTTTGCCTTTCAACATTTATTCTTTTTTTAAGGTTGTGGACCTTGTGGTGAACTGTGAAATAGGTGCTCAGAAACCCCAAATAGTACAGTGTTATTTAAATTAAAATCAATCCAAAGTGTGAATTAACTGAAAAATGAATTCCATGTCAATTCTATGAGTACCTCTTCACATTTTAATCATAAAGTTTTGCGGGTATTACTTTCTAATTTTGTAGCAGGAGTGAGTTGCATTTGGTAGTAGGAAGTTATATTAATCGATATCATAGGTGTAGTTGTGTATCACATTTTTTAATGTTTGTTTGCATGGATTTACATTTTTCTTTTCTCAGAGCATGGTTAGCATGGTGATTTTTGAGGTTAGGGTGTTAATGTTGTAACATTTGTTTTCTACAGCCTCAGTGGATGGCTCCTGAAGTCCTTAGGAATGAACCTTCAAATGAAAAGTGAGTTTGAAAGATATTCTTATAATTTTCTTTGAACTATTTGCACATGATTTCTTTAATAGTAACCTGATCTTTCGATGCTTATAGCTACATTATAATAGGATATTTTATGCATTGTACTGGCGCCTATGTAGGTTTCATCAGCTGTTAAGCTAGGTTGAATTTTATTGATTTTTAATAAAATTATATTTTATGTGATCAAGCTTATGTGTCATACCACATTATTTTCTTTTGAAATTTATGATATGCGATGATCACGAGTCTTGAATATTTTTGCAGCTTGTAGACATTGTGTTGTCTTATTGATTGATTGCATCTGTTTCAGCTATTTGTAAATGCAAAGATCATCAATAACATGTGAAGACATGACATGAACAGGTCTGATATTTACAGCTTTGGTATTGTATTGTGGGAGTTGGCTACTGAGAAGATTCCATGGGGCAATCTTAATCCTATGCAGGTATGCCTCTCCATCTTGTATTTTTTGGCTTTGGATGAGCTCTTCTTTGGAGCAGATATGGGAAAGTGTCAATGGAATATGCTAAACCTTTTGGAGCATGTTTCGTGAAGAATTGCTTATTATATTTCAAATACATATTAGATGTGGTTTTTACTAGTAGAATGTGTACATGTAGAACAAAGTTCTGATAAGAAGTGTTCTAATGATATAAAGTGCACATATAAACTTTTCATGAGTTTATTGTTGCAGTCTACCAGGTTAAAGGATCAGTTTTAGTAGAAGGATATGCCTTCAAACTGTTATTACTTTGAGCATCTATTAAATGGTTATCTTATGTTTATAGGTCATTTCAAATATTTTAAACCTTCAATAACATTTTTTGTTTATATAGGGATTCTTCATAGGGGGGTTGACTATAAAGTACCGTGTTTTTTCCCATTACAAATAAGAGCTACACAAATAGCCAAAAGTAGAAATTTCAAGGTGAAAGTGTGATTCACATTAAAATTCCCTCCCTTTGATGGAAAGCTCACTCTCTCTGGCCATAAAGAAAGAAAGAAAGAAGATAAGTTATATGAATGTTTGTATGTTGACCAAAGTAGGTCAATGAGACTTGAAAGCACAAGAAGTTGCATAGCATATTGCAGTGTTAAAAAGGAACTCATCCCTGCAAATCAAACACATTTGGGTTTCACTAAGCTTCTAACCATCATCCATTTTAAGATTTCTTGGCTGTTTCTCTATCTTTATAGCTTCCCTCATAACCATCCAACCAACAATTATCCAACAAAAGATTCTTGGTATCTTCAGTGTGAATTGGATGATTAGTGTGACCATCATACTCGGCTCATGTTATTGTTTCTTGTTTGAAAATGAGAACCTGCCTTGTCAATGTAGAGAAAATGGTAGGAGCAAGGGATACCTAAACCCTTTTTTTTAGTTTAATGACATTTGGCGCTTCTAGGGCTGTTTTTGAGGTTTGAAGCATATTCTTATGCCTTTCTTCCCAAGATCTTGACACCTTTCCTATAGCAGCATGAAGGTGAAGTAAGAAAATCTTCTTATTATTTATCAATGTTGGTCTAGAGAACCCTTTTTCCTTTGTTAGCTTTCTTAGCAACTTTCTTTAACTAGCAGTTGTGGCAACCGTTTTTCTTTAGATGTTTTTTGAGATGCTTTTCGTCATTCTTTAGGTTGCCAATATCATAGATTCTAAGAGCCTTGATAAACAAAGTGTTCATCCAATTAGCTCTTTGATGGGTAGTGTTGAGAATCAACTCTAATGAATACATTTGTAAGTGCCTTTTTAATATAAATCTTTCAGGAAAGAGAACCATCTGCTTTATAGGCAATTAGGAGAAGGGGAGATAATTATTTTCTTTTATCTCCATGGTCAATTGAACGTGCTCTGATTTTGCATAAATATATGCTGATAACTTCTTGAGCATTTCTCTATCACAAGCCCAATTCACACAGTGTCTTCAATGTAATGATACGACCACTTTGGTTTGAGATGGGAGTACCCCATTTGTTTGCTCATAAATTTCTAGGACATTGAAAGAGGCAGATCTTAATCATAACTCCACTATTTTAGTAGTATTGGTGTCCATACTATCCCTCTTGACCTTAATGCCCTTGTTGTACACAGGGATTTTTGTGAACAATGAAACTACATAAAAACTTATTGAAAAATCTTTTTCTTTTGGCCGTTAAGGATATTGGTCAAAGTGGTGGAATGCTTGATGAAAGGTGAGGTCTTCCTGTAATGTCCCCTACTTGGAGTATGCCTGAAATTGCCTTAAGAGACACTTACACAACATAAAATTGTTTTACAAATAATTATTCCATAGTAAATCATATAAGAAATATTTTACTTAAAAATAAATGAACTATTAATATTTAAGAAATAATGAATGACAACTTAGACTTGAATCCAATCTATAGACTCTTTTCAATAACCAATCATGGTAGAGATTGGAGAAAAACACATGATAGGGCGCTAGAAAAACTGTTCATCACAAGTAACCACAAGGGTGGGCTCATACCCCCCTTGGCCCCAAGCGGGCGAAACATCCCACCAAGACAACCCCATCCAACTTAGGGATGGCGTACTTACAATGTGAGAACCTATACATTATTCATTCCAATTAAGCCCAAGGGCGGGATCATAACCCCCTTGGCCCGAAGTGGACGAAACATCCAACCAAGACAATCCAATCCAACTTAGGGTTGGCGTACTTAATAAGAGAACCTATAGCTATCAATATAATATCTTTCTATTTGTTTAGTAATGGTCATCTAGTCGTATTTAGTTAGTTTAGAATAGTTTCTAATTTCGTCTTTTGTTAACGTTTGTTTCTTTTAAAAATGTCTTTATAAATTTATATAAGGAACTTTCGTTCCTCTGTTTAATAGATAACATTGATTATTTGAACATGGTATCAGAGCTGGTCTGAGCTTGTCTCCCTCATGGGAAGGCTCATGATATCTAGGAGGGCCTGGTTGATGCGATTTTTTGAAGCCTGGGCGACTTCATTTTGAATAAAAAAATCGCATTGTGTAGATGTTCGTGATTTTTTGCATTTTGGCGAATTTTAAAATCTCATTTTTTTGCTTTTCTTGTGCGTTCGACTCTTCTTTTTTCCTGAGAGCTTTGGTTTCTCTAGGCATCATGCTATATTTCGCAACCTGGGTTTCTTCTTCTTTCAACCCACAGTTTTGAGTTTTATGGTCTTGTGTCTTTCGGAAAAACGTGAGCCACAACATCACGTGGAGACATATGTTGTGGATATTATCTCTCCTGCACGATGTGAAAGCCTCCTGCCCGCGACTTGGGAGCCTGTTCGTGGCTTTGTAAAGGAGACCGACGCCTCGTTAAATCGCGTTTTTGTCAATGATTGTCTGGGCGTCTGAAGAGATCGTGGTCTTCCAATGCAGTTTCTTTTGAAGATGCGTTTTCTTCCTGTATGGTTGCTTAAACGTGATTTTTAGTCATTTCTGGGCGTTTTTTCATCTATCTCCTGCTCGCGTTTTTGTTCTTTGTTGGGTTTTGAAAATTGATGTTTTGGGTTTTTAATAACTTTTTTCTCCTTAAAAAAATTCTGGTGGGTTTTTAATATTTTTTTGTCCCTGAAAAAAAATCTGTTCTGATGGGTTTTAATATTTTTTTGTCCCTGAAAAATAATCTGTTCGATGGGTTTTTAATATTTTTTTTGTCCATGAAAAAGAAATCTGTTCTGATGGGTTTTTAAGTAATTTTTTCTCCTTACTAAAAAAATCTGTTGGGTTTTCATAATTTTGACCTTTAAAAAATTCTGTTTGGTTTTCTGATTTTTTGCCTAAAAAAATCATGGGAAGGTTTATAATTTATTCCTAAAAAAAATTAAGGGTTTCCTCTTATATGCCCTAATTAGGGTTTTCGTAGTTTAGGAGGGCTCTTTGGTTTCTGGAAGGTTTTACCGTTTTTCCTTAAAAACAATGTTATGTATGCTGATCCGTGTTTCGGATTTTGTGCCAGCTACCTGTTTGGTTTTTTTGATTTTATCCTCAAAAATCGTTTCTAGGATCTATAATTCGCAAAGTTGCATGGGATTCCTTTGTGGGTTTTTTACCATTTTTCCAAAAAAAAAATGATGCTTTGTAAACTTCAATTTCAGGGTTTTATGATTTTTTCCTCAAAAATCGTGGTTTGTTGCAGTCTGTTTTGGTCGCACCTAGAGTTGTTGGGGCGAACATCTGCACAACTGACTTCTTGTAGTCTGTTCTAGGGCGTCGTGCTCATCTACAAAAGTTTGGAGGGTTTGCCAATTTTTCCTCAAAATTGTGGCAGCTATTCTCAGTGTCTTTGGTTACAAGGAGGGACAGCTCTGTTACCCAACATCAGGTTGGATGTTTTGTGATCAGTTTTGGTCATTTCCAGAAGTTCTGCAGTTTTTGGGAGGGTTGGTGGCAGACTCATCTCAAGTGGCAGAGTCAGTGGTAGGCTCTTGTCTTTTGTTGCAGAAGCATTCTGAGAAGAAGGGGGCAGCCTTCTCTGTTATTTCTCTGGGTAGTTAGAACGATAACCATTAAGGGAGGGTATAGTATAATATCTTTCTATTTGTTTAGTTAATAGTCATCTAGTTGTATTTAGTTAGTTTAGAATAATTTCTAATTTCGTCTTTTGTTAACGTTTGTTTCTTTTAGAAACAACATCTTTGTAAATTTATATAAGGAACTTTTGTTCCTCTGTTTAATAGATAACATCGATTATTTGAACAATAGCACCCTTCCCTAACATGTTTCCTTGCCAACCTTAAACATGATTGTTTAAAGAAAAGGATGATGATTATAATAGATTCACTATTTCCTTATCCACCAATTAAACATAACATATCTCTACTCATTGCATATTAATCATTATAAAATTATCTATATATATATATATATTTGTATCCCTATCAAAATTATATATTAAATGCATATTCATTCATTTGCATACCAATTACTTATAATTCCACTGGCTGCTGCTTTTCTGAGTGCAGATATTTATTTCTGATCTCTTCGATCATATGCTCTTTTATTCAGATTTCTCATTGATTTCTATTCCATGATGCCTCTCCCCACTCATTTATTTCCCCTTTTATATCTTCCATGGTGGGGAGAGTCACATTCATTCATTTAACAATAGACACACCGTTTCATAGTTGCTATCCTTTGAAAGAGTCATAACTATTCATACGTTAATTATTATTTCTTTATTAACTAATCCACAACCTTTACTAACTATAATTTCTGCCACCTTAAATATATTGATCACTGCTTTTTAGACTTCTAATTGCTGCATATTATCACTGCCTTTCTAATGATCTCCAACGCTGCTCTTCAAACTTTAATTACTTCACACATTGCTGTTGTTTCTTTCTACTTTTATTGCTGCCTTGTATTTATTCATTGCTGCTCAAGGAAACATGATCGCTGCCTCCTTATTATCAATCGAAGCCTTTATAATTTTTTATAATTTCTGTACCCTCTTCTAATAATCCATACTATATGGGTGATTAAATATATTATATGTATCTTAAATATATTTATAAATTGAATTTATTGTTAATATATTTATTTTTATATTAGTTATATATATTTTAATATTTATAGTATTATATTATAATGATAATAATTATAATAATATTTAAATTGTTAATATTAATATTTATATTGCTATTTATTGCATTTCAACATTTGGTTCTTTTATACTTTAGTGTTGCAATTTGATTATGGCAGGGCCATGACAGTCTGCCTTTCCCAAGATTGCTTGTCCTCAAGCAATCACAATCTAGGATGCTCCTGAAGTCACCAAGATCCCAAATCAACTTTGTAGATTTGTATTGCTCCTTCTTGTGATGTAATTAGCTTTTATTGTGATACTTTGATGTATTTAGGAATTGAAAATTGTGTAGCTAGTTATGTCCGATTTAATACTGCAATGACGTCCTTGGAGAGTGGTTGTTAGTATACTACTAACAAGGTTAATTCTATCCTCAATATGAGGACAATTTATTGTCTTATGTGCTACTATTTCCCAATAACTCTCAACAACAAAACCAAGAGTTGGGAATTGATACAACCTATTATTTAAGACAAGTTTTCTCTCATTTCATTACCTCAAGGAATCTATGCTATGATACAAATTTTTCATTACCCTTGTTGGAAACCCAGAATGATAGAAAAAATATTTTATTCTTCATCATGATGGAGAATGGGAGTGTTGTGAATATCAAGATCCCACTCCTTTGTGCAAGCCCACTTTGCATTTGTGTAAAGGATCTAGATGTTTGAGTGACAACTTCCTTTAGATAAAGTATGTTTCATTTTGTGTAAACATTCATTTGTTTCTAATGAAGATGCAATATAAAATAGCTTATAGTGTTTTTTGTAACACCAAGTCAAAAATTTGTCATACCAATAGGTAATTAATGACATGTTATAACCTTCTAAGTATATATTTCTAATACTTAAGTACAAATTTATTGGATTGATCAAGACAATAAAATGAAAGATGTACAGTAGTTTAGCATTCCTAGCAAGCAAAAGGACTTAAATTTATAGGTTTACCCTAATATCCAATTCTTGTCCCATCTTCCAAATCAATTGGAGGTTATTACTCCTTTTTGACATATCCCCATGTTTGGTAGTAAATTTATTTTCATATCTTGGGAAAGTATTGTTTTATTTACCTGATTCATTTAAACAATATCAATTTATCCCAAAGTTTGAAAGGTGAGAATGATCCTGGGATTTGTGGGTTATGGACCTATAATGTAACTTAGCATAGGCTTATGTAATAATTTTGTTGTAGCTTGATTTGTATCAAATTTTTATCAGACACCTAATATTGATGTCCTTGACCTTAAATCATGGATATAGAGCAATAAAAATGACTTAGGAGAAGAAGAGCCTAAGATGAAATTATCTCAAATATTTTCTATATCAGTAGTTCCTAAAGAGTTGAGCTATCTTCATTACCTTTGCTCGAAAATATTGTGTTTGGCATGGATGATTGTTTGGATGTTTATTTATTTTTAGTGCATAAATGTTGTTAATGAAGAAGCTTTTAGTCTTTTCAGCATTATAAGTAATATGTGAATTTCCAGAGACCTTAGATTTTTCAAGCAACCTTTGGCAGTTTTCCATATATTAAGATGAGGATTAGAAGAATGACACACATCTATGATCTTAATGGTGATGTTTAATGTTGGTCTTCTTTCCCCTTCACCCAAGGTGCAAAGCAAGGAACATTATGGTGATGCACTGTAAGTGATATTATCTGCCTTAGTCAAATAATTCTCCTTTCCTAGTTGCAATAGAAATCATACATGAAATAGCTATGTTATGTATAGCAGGCACGAGTATACCCTATGGTAATGCTTATCATAAAATAGATACCTTGTGATGTTAGGAATACACTTACTGAATCCTAATTGTTTGTGTGAAAGTTGTACCTTAACACAATTTATGATTTTGACTAAAAAAGCTTGACATAGTGACAAATCATGTACAATCATGTTTTGTACTTAGTTAGGTTTTAATACTCGTTTCAATCTTGATTTTAATTTACTTACCTCTCTTTGGCATATGTTGGTGGTGGGGTGAATCCATTGGATAGATTTATTCCCTTATATCCATTTCTTGAAGGAGTCACCACCCTTCACAATAAACGAGTCACCACCCTTCACGGTTTCCCTTTGAAATTACTTTCCAAATTGATTTCCTATTGAGGATTTCTTCACAAGGAATGATTTCCCTTTTATTTCTTATTGTTGAGGGAGTCGTAGTCTTTCACATTTGAAGGGTCACAACTTTCACATTTGAAGAGTCACATCTTTTCATTTGATGAGTCGCAACCTTTCATAGTTGAAGGGTCACAACCTTTCACATTTGGAGTCACATCCTTTCTCACACCATCACTATTCTTGAGAACCTAATTTAATTCACTTGCAAAATTACTTAAGGTTCTATTCTCAATTGAATTTTTTCATGGATGTCTTCCCCAAATAAAATGCTCTCCTTTTTATATCTCAAGTTTGAGGGAGTCACACCTCAATAGTTACATCTCTTCATTGTTGCATTTGGAGGTAAATAAGTTAGTTTGTTAGTGCTCCTTAACTCAAGAAGCATGTGGCAGATAAAGCTTTTATAGATTTGGCATTTTCATAATTTTTAAGCATAATCATAACACACATGGAGTAAACTTGTTGAAGACACATCAAACATGAAGCAAACACACATAAATGCATGCAATACATGAAGTATACACATAAATACACATAATACCTGGAGTATACACATAAATACATGTAAGGCACGAAGTATACACATAAATACACGTAATACATGAAGTATACACAAATACGCATAGTACACAAAGTATACACATAAATATACGTAAGACACGAAATATACACATAAATACACATAATGCATGAAGTATACACATAAATATACATAATACATGAAGTATACATGTTAAAGACAAACACATATTGAAATGCAATGTTGGCCCCTTGATTTTATTTTTTCGATTCACTTAAGAAGAGGGCTGAATAGTTATTCCTAATTGAATGGTGGTTAAAGTTGGTTTGTCCCGCAGGTTGGCAAGATTAAGGCTCTAATACCAATTGTAATGTTCCCTACTTGGAGTATGCCTGAAATTGCCTTAAGAGACACTTACAAAACATAAAATTGTTTTACAAATAATATTTCCATAGTAAATCATATAAGAAATATTGAACTTAAGAATAAATGAACTATTAACATTTATGAAATAATGAATGACAACTTAGACTTGAATCCAATCTATAGACTCTTTTCAATAACCAATCATGGTAGAGATTGGAGAGAAATTCATGATAGGGTGCTAGAAAAACTGTTCATCACGAGTAAGCCCAAGGGCAAGCTCATACCCACCTTGGCCCCAAGTGGGCGGAACATCCTACCAAGACAATCCCATCCAACTTAGGGTTGGCATACTTACAATGTGAGAACCTATACGTTATTCTTCCCAATTAAGCCCGAGGGCAGGATCATACCCCCCTTGGCCCCAAGTGGACGGAACATCCCACCAAGACAATCCCATCCAACTTAGGGTTGGCGTATTTAATGAGAGAACCTATATCCCCCTTTCCTAACATGTTTCCTTGCCAACCTTACACGTGATTGTTTAAAGGAAAGGATGATGATTATAATAGATTCACTATTTCCTTATCTACCAATTGAACATAACATATCTCTACTCATTGCATATTAATCATTATAAAATTATCTATATATATATATATATATTTGTATCCTTATCAAAATTATATATTAATTGCATATTCATTCATTTGCATACCAATTACTTATTATACCACTGGCTGCTGCTTTTCTGAGTTCAGTTATTTATTTCTGATCTCTTCGATCATCTGCTCTTTTAATTGATTTCTATTCCATGATGCCTCTCCCCACTCATTCATTTCTCCTTTTATATCTCCCATGGTGGGGAGAGTCACATTCATTCGTTTAACGATAGACACACCCTTTCATGGTTGCTATCCTTTGAAAGAGTCATAACTATTCATACATTAATTATTATTTCTTTATTAACTAATCCACAACCTTTACTAACTATAATTTCTGCCACCTTACATATATTGATCACTACTTTTTAGACTTCTAATCACTGCATATTATCATTGCCTTTCTAATGATCTCCAATGCTGCTCTTCAAACTTTAATTACTTCACACATTGTTGTTGTTTCTTTCTACTTTTATCGCTGCCTTGTATTTATTGATTGCTGCTCAAGGAAACATGATCGCTGCCTCCTTCTTATCAATTGAAGCCTCTATAATGTATGTACCATCTTCTAATAATCGCTTCTCTTTATGACTTTGTTCACAATCCATACTATATGGGTGATTAAATATATTATATGCATCTTAAATATATTTATAAATTGAATTTATTGTTAATATATATATATATATATAATTATTAATATTTATAGTATTATACTATAATGATTATAATTATAATAATATTTAAATTGTTAATATTTATATTTATATTTTTAATATTTATATTGTTATTTATTGCATTTCAATGTTTGGTTTTTTTATACTTTAGTGTTGCAATTTGATCATGGCGGGCCATGACACTTCCCCACAAATAGTTCTAACTTTTTATCTAGGTAACTTGCTAGGTTTTAGTTCGGGAGTCAATCTTTTGAGAAACAATTGCCGAATTTGTATTTGGTGTACATGTTAGGATTAAGGTGCCATCTATTGTAAATCCTATGTCATATTGCATGGTTCTAATATCCTTGGAAAGTGTCCCTAGGCACTTAGGATGTATTGAGAAAATATGTTGTAATATTTATTCTCCCTGTTGCTTGTAATACATTCATAAGGGATGATGGTTTCCATTAGTAGCAGTAAAGGTGCCTTGTGGACATGAATATTTAATATTGTTTGCCCCACATGTGGATGCCTAGATTGGGATGGTAAAAGATAAGTGAAGTGGACAAATGAGTGACTGTTGGGCTTCTCCAAGTGGGCGCTTGAGAGGCAACATGTGTCTCTTAGTATTTCGTCTTTTGTTGCATTTAGTGTAATGTTTAGTTTTCAAGTTTGTGCACCCAAGTATTGGAGCCAAAATTAGTGTCCTTTCGTATTTCAAGGAGGCAATCCAAGGGTTGGGATGTTTGGAATGAAGAGTCATCTTTGGGCGCTATGTTTGGTGCTTAAGACATCTGTACAAGTCTACAAAATCAGCTCCTTGGATGTAGAAATTGAGAGGAACAATTGAATGTAGAGTTACTTTGAAGGAACAAGGATAGTTTAAGGCATAAAGAGGTTCTTCATAGGTACATAGGTACTGCCATGTTGGAGGCAAAGAGGAGAATGGAAGTGAGTGTATTGTGATCTCATTTATTTGAAGACAATACATACTTGGCCTCTCTTCTCGGTGGAGTTTTTGATAAAATGCAGAGAGCAATCGAACGAATAGATTAAGGTGGAAAACATGAATATATACAATGTAAGGTTGGTAAATAACCAACCTAGTCGAGCATACCCGATCAACAAAATTGTAACTACATAAGTAGTTACGTATCATTAAAATAATGATGTAATAAACAAACTATTCTAACACCCCGCCTTATTACATCATATGCCCAAGAGACCAAAGCATGAAAGTTCAGAAAACCTCGAACTTCACGGGTGCAAGTGATTTGGTAAACATGTCTGCATGCTGCTCTTGAGTCGGACAAAACTGGAGCTGTATATTCTCTTGCTGAACATGCTCACGAATGTAATGGCACTGAACCTCAATATGCTTGGTACGCTCATGAAAAACTGGATTGCGAACAAGCTTCAGCACACTTTGATTGTCGCAAAACAAAGTGGTAGGACTTGTATCAGGAACACCCATTCCTGTCAAAATGTGACGTAACCATATCGCCTCACAGACAGCCCCCCCTACGGCGCGATATTCTGCCTCTATGGAAGACCGAGCAATAACGGTTTGCTTCTTGCTCCCCCAAGAAATCGGACCAAATCCCAAAAAGAAAATGAAACTTGATGTAGACTTCCTATCATCCACTGAACCTGCATAGTCCGCATCCGTGTATCCATACAATGAAAAATCTGCATTCTGCTTATATTCCAGGCCATATGCCACTGTACCACGAATGTATCTCAAAACCCTCTTTGCTGCCTTCCAATGAACAACCTTAGGTTCCTCCATAAACCTAGAAAGATAATTGACAACAAAACTCATATCTGGCCTGGTATAGGTCAGGTAGATAAGACTCCCAATCAACTGGTGATAAAGAGTAGCATTCACCTGAGCAGATGGATCCTGGAGGGAAAGTTGCAAACTTGTCTCCATGGGGGTCAACATAGGTTTGCAATCTTCCATGTGGAATCTCTCGAGCAGTGTCTTGGCATACTTTATCTGAGAAACATATATCTGATTCTTCTTTTGCCACACTTCAAGTCCAAGACAATAATGCAGGAGCCCGAGATCTGTCATGTCAAATGATCATTTGAGATCATTCTTTGTTGCATCAATTATCTGCAGAGAACTCCCTGTGATGACCAAATCGTCGACATAAACAACCAGAATGACAATCTCCCCCCCTTGCTCTTTGAGGTAGAGATTGGGATCATACGGATTCCTGATGAATCCATGGTTGAGGAGATGCTCATCGATCTTGATATACCAGGCCCGAGGAGCCTATTTAAGACTGTAGAGGGATTTCATGAGTTTGCATACATTGTGTTGCTGCCTAGGTGCAGTGTATCCCTCAAGTTGAGTCATATAGACTTCCTCCATGAGATCTCCATTAAGGCGCTCTTGACATCCGTCTGGTGAACTTTCCACCCAAACTGCGCTGCCATAGCCAACACCATATAAACAGTCTTGATGTTTGCTGTAGGGGCAAAAGTCTCATCATAATCAATGCCTTCCTTCTGTGCATAGCCCTTAGCTACAAGTTGGGCCTTATACTTGTCAATGCTACCGTTTGCCTTGTATTTGATCCGGAAAACCATTTGCAGCCAATAGCCTTCTTCCCTGGTGGAATATCAACAAGCTGCCATGTATTGTTCCTCAGAAGTGCCTGATATTCAACATCCATAGCATCTTTCCAAAGTGGTGACTCAAGAGCTTGCTGCACCGATTCAGGTTCAGAACTGTGCAGAACTGTACACATAAGGGCCATATTCACCTCTTCACAAGACTTGTTGCGAGTCTTAGGCCCATGAAAAGATGGATCAACAACTGCATCATCCTTTGCAGCCTTGATGGTGGTATAATACCACTTAGGAATCTTCTTGTGTACAGAAGATGAGGAAACTCATCCAATGGAAACAAAATGAAATCAGGAGTGCCTTCATCAACTTCCTTCTCTTTAGCAATCTCCCGCTCTTTTGCAATTTCCTCATTAGCAGGTTCAAGTAACTGTGGTGCTTGGGAACATACAGGTGATGGAGAGGAAGAGGAGTTGCTCCCAAATTCCTCATCAAAGACTACATCCCTGCTAATGTACACCTTCTTTTTGATTGTATCCATAAGTCGATATCCCTTTGATTTTGAATTGCATCCAAGAAAGATGCACTTGACAGACTTATCATCCAATTTTGCTCTCTGAACCTTGGGGACATGCATGAAGGTTGTACATCCCAACACTCTGAAATGTGAAATAGAGGGATTTTTCCCAGTCCAAGCTTCTTCTGGTGTGATATTATCGAGCACTTTGGTGGGTGCTTGATTCAACAAATACATTGTTGTGTGAACTGCTTCAGCCCAGAATGCAGGAGCAAGATCAGCAACACCATTTTGTTGTGGCATATGTGCAGTGGTCAACTGTCTCTGATGCCATGTTTTTGGAAGTAAGCTCCAAAATCTTTACTTGTGAACTCTCCCCCTCGATCTAAGCGAAGGGCTCTGAGAGACTGACCAGACGACCGTTTTGCAAGAGCTCTAAACTCCTTGAATTTCTCCAAGGATTTATGCTTGTGAGCCAAACAATAGACCCACATTTTTCTTGTATAATCATCCACAAAGAGAAGAAAATATTGGGCATTCTGATGACTGCAAGGCATAGGTCCGTAGAGATCGGTGTGAACCAATTCTAAGGGACTAGAGGCTCGGTTTTCTGCAGTAGGAAAATGAGCCCTATGTTGTCTCCCTGCAAGACAATGTGAGTAGATAACTTCTGATTTTTGAATGGGAGGAAGCCCTCTTACCATATTTCTCTTACTCAATGCAAGAAGATAACCAATATTGAGGTAGCCAAACCTTCTATGTCAGAGAGTTGTGGATGTGTTGGTGTTCACTACAAGGGCTTGATCTTTATGTGCAACATCAATCAACTGAAACATCTTGCCTGCCCCTAAAGCACGAGCGACAACTACCCCATTGCGAGTTTTGTCTTTGATAAGACAAAGTTTCTCACCATTGAGTTGATCAAATTCAACTTGCAGATTGTGCTCAAGTAATTGACTTACTCGAAGTAGGTTCTTAGTGAGCCTTGGTACATACAGAAACTTTGTAAGTCGACATGTATGAGTCCTCAATGGAAGTGAAATCTCACCAATTCCCTAAACTTTATATGAGGTGTTTTCACCCAATGAAACAAGCCCATAAGAGATCGATGGAGTTAAGGCACAAAACCATTTTTGTTCCCTTGTCATGTGCCTAGATGCACCAAAATCAACATACCAGATTGAATTGTTAGATGTGGCAGCCTTGGTTTCTACAACATACAAGAAATCTTCTTCATCTGAATGACAAGTGGATGCAATATTCCCTTGTTTGTTGGGCTTTTTCTGCCATTGTGGATTTTTCTTCTTATCCCCTTGGAAAGATTTATGTGGCTTTTTGCTACTGGATTGACTATTGGCATAGGCATTATACCAACACTCTTTGAGTTCATGACCCTTTCTACCACAAATGAGGCATTTCTTTTTCTTGTTGGAAGAGTTGTCTTGATTTTGATTTGACTGTCCTGATGGACCACTTCGACGATCAGGTTGTTTTGTTTTCCCTTTTGTTTGCTACAAGAGCCTGATTGTCTTGAGTATCGATCTCACCAAACATTGCTTCTTCTTGTTGAAGCAAGTTGACCAGTTCTTCAAAGGAGGGTGTTTTATGTGCCACATTCTAACATGTTACAAACACTCTAAACGAAGGGGGCAGTGCTCTCAAGACTATCGGTACAAGAGAGTCATCTGTGACTTCTTCCCCTAACGCTTGAAGTGGAGTTCTCAGTTCAACAACTCTTCTAAAGAAAGATTCTACCTTCTCACCATTTTGCATTTGGAGACAATGTAACTGACGTTGTAGATGAAGGATTTGGTTTTTGTTTTTAGTCTCATAGATAGTTTTGAGGTGGTCCCAGGCATCTTTTGCAGAGGTTGTAGTGCGAATGTGAGGCTGAACCTCATCTGACACACTAAAAAGAATGATTAATTTGGATTTTTGGTTGGCCTTATCAAATTTATTTTGTTCATCACCGGCAGTTGTTGGTCTGGTTTTATTTCCCGAGACGATTTTCCAAAGGTCTTCAAACTCTAATTGCATTTGGACTTTTGGTTTTCCAGGCAACATAGTTTTAACCCTTCAAGAGTTGGGAATTGCGCAGGAGAAATTTAGAAGCACTAGAAGCCATTTTGGTTTTAACCTTATAACCCCTATCAAACTTTGATCTCTACAAGATTTTTTATTTTGTTTTTCAGAAAATAAAGAAACACAAATGCTTTGGATTTTTGAATTTTAAGTGCAACAAAAAACTTCTACTCTGTTCCCGTGAAAAGAAGCAATAGAGTTTGCACCTTTCTTTAATTTGAAACTTGCTCCTTTGCTGCAACGCTTCACAAGTTCAGATGCTGGAGTTTGTCACACGTTCAAATGCGTGAGTGTTTCACGCATTCAGATTGTTTTTTCGTTTCTCCGTCTCATGCGTTCAGATGTCGGGTTTTTCACACATTCGACTCTCCATTTTTGTCAATGCCTCTCTCAGAATGAGTTCGGAAAACCACGACGTCTCTTTTAGCATAAACCCGTCAATACGTTAAGATAGAACGCCTCCCGTGTGTTATTTTAGAAGAATCAGTGCACGACTTTCTCCACAATCAACCGAGATTTCAATAAATGCCGAAACATGAAGATTTATTCCGTGCGAACTCCTACAAGCAGGTCTTCAATGCCGCAACCAAGAAAGCTCTCTCAACAATGCCGGAACATGAAGGCTTTCATGATTTCCTCCAAGAAAGTTTTTAAACTCCCAATGTATTGCACAGGCGCTCATAATACATTACGCGTTGATACCATGATAAAACGTAGAGAGCAATCGAGCAAATAGATTAAGGTGGAAAACATGAATATATACAATGTAAGGTTGGTAAATAACCAATCTGATCGGGCATACCTGATCAACAAAATTGTAACTACATAAGTAGTTATGTATTATTCAAATAATGATGTAATAAACAAACTATTCTAACAGTTTTTTCCCACAAGGGTTTCTCCACGTAGACCCTGTGTTATGTGATGCTTTTTATGTTGCTGATTTGTGCCTTTTTGCTGCTATCTTATAATGATGTTATGCTTTATTTATTGCTATTATAAGTTCACATAAGGCGGTGTTATTAAACGTGCTATGTTTGCTGATTTTTAACATCATAAAGATGGATCTAATCGTGGTAATTCCATATTAAGGTCATTAAATTTCAGATTTGCATACAAGTTTCAGATTTTTATGTTGTAGTAGTCCAAGCCTTGTATCTCATCCATTGAAGTCATAACTTGATTATTTAGATAGAGATTGAAATTCCCCAACAGTACAAGAGTGTTTATTGCTCTATCTGATAAATTAAATACATGAATTAATAATAAAGATGACAATGCATACCAGATACATGAATAAATTATATATTTATTTGCACGTGAAATTATTACAAAAGAAGACCAAAGATGGTCAACCAAGGATCAAAGTTGATCCCACTACTTTGACAATACACAATCTATTTAAAGGATCCGACGATTGCTAAGAAGAAGAAAACTATCAACCAACTGACGCTTATAACTACTCGAAGCTGATAGCCAATTAATACATAGTCGGATAACCAATTTTATTGAAACATAATAATAGACATTGTACACCGATTGCATCATCCCTCCCAAAGGAAAAAAATTGTCTTCCAGATGTCAAGTAAACATCAAGTAACATTAGGAAAGACTTGCCAAACTGATGACGATATTGTAGACAAGGACCTATAAACAAACTTAGAAGTGTACTTTGCAAACTCGGACTTGGAGTGTAATTGGCAAATCAAATGAGTGCAATGGGGAGTATGGTTGTCTGATTCGACATGTACATTGGGGGCTCAACATATCCATAATAACATGGAATTAGTGGTGCTAGAGATAGTTGGAATGAACAATGTGCCATTGAAACTCTATAGTAAATGCTCAAATTAAAAATTCATCTTGGGATCAAGAGGTTGTGAGGGAGAGACCTCAATGACATGAATATAGTCAATAAATGTCCTCCATGACAATTCCATCAATCACATCCTTTGGGTGAAGAAAGCAAAGAGTGTTCAATGAGTATTTGAATAGAGATGCCAACTGATTGCAAGAGTAAACTAAATGTAGCAGTCCAACATCATCAATACCCAATAAAGACAGCAACCTTTCTTGAAGAAATGAATGCCAAGTAGGTGGTCAAAGGTTGAGTCACCTATCCAAGTCTATGAAAAAAAGGTGGCTCTAAAGATATCTCCAAACAAAGGTGTTGGGTAGCAAACTTGGCCTTAACAATCCACTACAAAGATTTCAGTTTATTACATATCATATGCTGAAGCATAATAGTTGGAAGTGGCCAAAGCCTCTGAGCCATAGTTTAAAAAATCACCTAAAAACTTGCTAACATGTGAGTTTCTTCAAGAGAAATCTGCATCCAAGTCACTCGCCCAACTGAAATGAAAATTCCTAAACGAAAATGTCATCTCTAAGTAAAACTTCAATGTTCAAACTTCAAAGAGAATTTACACATCAATTGAAAGAAATTTGTGATAAGACAAATCTAAATGGTATACCCAATAGGGTTGGCTGTCTCTTCCTTGTTCCACATGCTGGCTAGGCACATGGAAACTTGGATTTGGCTGTCCATCCCCAGGCCTGCAAGGATTTTTTAAAACTCAAAACCATCTACTGCTTAATTAAGATAATCCTGAAAAGTTATACAGTGTCTGTGAATGATTGATCAAATTTCCCTCTTAAGACTCACCACCTTTATAGAATTGGGAGATGGAACTAAACTCCATGACCATCTAGTAGTTTATTATAGATATGTTAATATAAACTTAAATTAGGTGATAACTTCAACATGCCACATCTTAAGGCTTCTTTATCTTTATTTTATGACATAGGACCATTGACACTCAATAAAATACGTTTGAACCCATCCTAAAGATCTATGACCTGCAGACTCCTCTATCACATGGAATTTACCATGAATGCCTTGGTTTTAGTGTCTTCTACTCCTTGTGGTGCATAGTAAAATTTGATGTTATTTCCAACTAATTCCTTTGTACAAGTGTAGGCAATATTTGTGACGTTTCTTTCAGCTAGCCCTTTATCTAGTCTCTTCATATTGTCCTCTTCATCTAGTCTACCCTAAACGTTTGGTTCAGCATTTGGTGTCGCCTTCTTTGTCTTCAGCTGTAGTTGTATAACTAACTTCCCATACTCCTTTAGCTACTCAACTATAGTGGAAGTCTTGACTTCTTTGAAATTCGCATTTTCATTGTAGAAAACCTTTTTGGCCATAGGATTCCAAAGCTTGTACCCTTCAACATTGGCACCATAGCCAATAAAGATACATTTCATAACCTTATTGTCCAAGTTTGACTGCTTCTCCCTAGGCACATGAGTATATGCCTCACAACCAAATACACAGATGTTGAAATGAGCTTTTTGTTTTATCCAAACCTCCCACATCTTGTTGAGGGACACATGGAGTTGTCTTATGTCTTTCAGTATTGTTCTCCTTATCGAATTTGTCTGACTTTGCAAAACATTACTCACCATTGTTATTAGTCCTCAAAACCTTAATCATTCTATTAGTTTGGTTTTTGAGGAGAGCCTTATACTCACTAAAGTGACTGAAGACCTCAATTTTACTTTTGAGAAAATATACTCATGTCGTAAGATAATCATTAATAAATGATACATAATACAAAGATTTTGACAAGAGACATCTACAAGACGAAATACATCAGAATGAATAAGATCCAACAACCAAAAAAATTTATGAGAACTAGAATATAATTGTACATGGTTTTGTTTTTCATAAATGCAATATTTGTTAAAAAAGAAAACTCGAGAATAATCAATAACTCCCTCTACAATATTTTTATAGTGGTCAAGCTTTGTAGATCTTTCTCACCAATATGGCCCATGTGCTAATGCCATAACATTGTCTTCTTGGCAGGTAACTTGCTTCCTGAGTTAAGAGCATGCTTATGTACCTAGAATGCATAGACATCAAAATTGGATACAATCAATTTCTTCATTGCAGGTTCTAATTATTTAGGTGTAGACTGTAGATCTCTTCACCACATGTATTGAAGAACTACTACACTATTTGTTAGTGTATGCATCAAATGAAAATAGAGTACCAACTCAAACCCTCGTTGCAAAGACCAAAGCTCCTTAAACCATTTACAACCTTAATTTTCAAAGGCTTACCCATGCACCCACATCATTCATTTTACTTACAAATAATAGATTTTGTTCCAAACTAGCAATGTGCAAGACTTCAATAATCCCTTTGATTCTCCCATTAAAGAATCACATCTTGATTCACCCATTGCCAACTATGTTGAGATATGAGTTGTTGTCAAGGTATACCTTCTCACTATCATATTTCTCTTAATTTGAAAATCACTCTTGATGGGGTCATGTGGAAAGAAGCTCTAGAATCTATCATCCATGCATCCTCAAATGCATGTGTTGCCAAGGATATGACAAAGTCATCTTCTATATCCTCTTGAGAAGATTTATTGTAATCATCGTTAGATTCAGTCTTTTTCTTATTTTTCTCCTCCTTGCAGACTCTTTTGAAGTGGCTCGTCTTGCCATAGTTCCAGCATTTTGCCTTGGACTTATTAGGAGACTTAGATCTCCCACGAGATTTAGATCTACCCTTGTCCTTCTTCTTGCCTTCTTTAGATTGCCCATGCACAACCAAGGCCTCCTTAGTGGATTCGGTAACTTTTATCCTCATATGCTTTGAAAGAAGAGCAACCATGATCTCACCAAGCAGTAGTCTTGAGACAATGCTTCTAGTAGTTGCTAATAGGTTCTCCCATGAGTTTGGGAAAAAAAAAAAACTAAGTGGTCATGCATCAATCTTCCTCTTCCATCTTCGCATTGGTAGATTGTAATTGTGTTATAATCATGTTTAATGCATTTAGGTGCTCAATAACATAATCATCGTCACTCATCCTCAAAGTGTATAGCTTCTTTCATAGAAAAATCTTATTAACTAGGGATTTTGTCTACTATAGTTTCCCCAACATTTTATATAATCTGCCGAACAAAGCTTGATAAGGCTTCTTGCTTTTCTATCCAATGCTGCTCAATCATCTAGTGACATTGCAGTTGGTTTGGATTTGGATACTACAACCCATACATCTCAATATTTTTAGTAAATCTTCCATCTTGAGATTTGACAGCTCAAAGTTAGTGTCATTGAATTCTACAACCATACATCTCAATATTTTTAGTAAATCCTCCATCTTGAGCTTTGACAGCTCAAAGTTAGTGTCATTGAATTTTTCTGTCTTTAGTCTAGATGTACGTGCCATCTTCCTTAAAACAAAAATCATCTTTGTGCTCACTCCCCCTCAAACCAAGATTAGTATGAAAAACTTTGTTCCTACCATCTAGGACCTGAGTTGATCAAGATCTTGTACTAAATAAAAGGATGCTAAGGTGTGGAAATGATTCCTACACTAATCTAAGAGGAGAGATGAATAGAAAATATTATCTAAAATACTTTGTAGGAAAGAAACAACTTAATAAAATCATTTACCATAACACAATGACGTATCCTAAGAAAACCCTTTCGAGAAAAAACCTGATTTCCAAACACCAAACCAATTTATTAATCAATAACAATATCGGTCACAATACACCCCAAGGAAGGAGCCTAATCAATAGAAAACATCAACACTTAGATCTGGAGTAATATCAGTAGCATAACAATACTTACAAAATACACTATGCAAACTCCATCTCAAGCACCCAATAAATAGAGAGACCAATACATGAAACCACCAAAGGGGAATTACAAAACCATGAGCTAATACCACCCAAAAGTGATGCTCAAATCCCTTACCCAAATTTCAACACCTATATCCCAAGAGAAGATCTATTAGAATTGTTATCACTTGGAATATGCACCCCGTTGAATCTTGAATCTAGCTATCTTGTGAAACATGGGATGACCTCTCGAGTTGTGGGACTTGCAAAACTTGAGGTCAACCTCCGATTAAAGGGCAGTTTTTCCTTGGTAAATCACTTAAAAACTAATTCTAACTAAAGACTTTTGCTGGGAAAAGAGATAAGAAATAATTGATAATCTGAATCTAGAACAAAAAAATGAAGTTGATACACCAAATATAGCAGATTTCTACTTCCTTTAAACAACACAACTTATGAATCTCAATTTAAAGCTTCACATAGTAATTTGCAACAATAATTCAGAGGTAAACTTAGAACAACAACAATCAAGGAGTCATAGAACTCATAATAATACTTGCTTTTCTTTCATACACAAAGAAAATTGAAACAAGTAGAGGCAAAAATACTGATCTTTGATTTACTGAAGGCTGCTACAATGACTATTTTCTAGAAAAACAGTAAAAGATAACATCACAAGCATACAATCGACCATTATTTCAGAGTGAAACAAGGTTAAAGATGCAATCAACGAAGAAAATTACAAAAGTAAAGACCTAATTTTGAGTGGAAAAATTCAAGGATTGAATGTCACTTTGTCATAATAAATTCTTCCAATGATTTGTTACAAAGCATAGGCCTCCTATTTATAGATTTTGAGAGCCTACACTCCCTTTTGAAAATTCTGCATGAAGAGTTAAACTAATGCATGAAAAATAGTTCCCCTTTGACCTCCTTGAAGTTACTGAACTCTATTATTCTTGGATGCTTTGCTAGAGGGGCCCACTTAGGCTTGGCGGCTAGGGTTTCTGCATGATGAAGGGCCTCTTTGACTTCTCCCCCCCCCTTCCCCCCTTTCAAATTTTTTTTTTAATATTTCATTGCATGTTTGAGTGGGGCCCATGAAGTCTTGAGGTTGGTGGCTGTTGGTGGCTGCTGGTGGCTGCTGCAAAACCCTAAAAATAGAGATAAAAATATTTTTTGATTTCGCAAAAAACATTTTCTTTTTTTCTTTTTACTTTGTTCTGATTTTTCAAAAAAATCAGGTAACATTTTGGCGATCTCAAGGGGGTTATTCGCCTGCTGAATAATTGACTAGCTGCCTGCATCCTTCCATTGGGCATGTAATTGTCATATGGATTAAAAAAAAATCTTTGCCTCATCAAAAACATTGCTGCCAGTCTGCTCCAATTGAAAAGAGCCTACTACAAACAACTTGTGCATAAAGCACTTAGGGAAATGAAAAAAAAAGCATCTAATCTACTGTTGCAACAATGTGTTGAAAGCACTTATGGAATTGAAAAACAATTAGCAATGTGCAAGATGCACTTAGAGGAATTGAAACTAAACAATCAACTAAGTAATATATAAGGTGGGTATCCCATTAATTGCGATATGTAGAACTTCATCATCAAGCCTTGAGATTTGGAATGCATTGGCTTGCTTGCAGTTGGTGATGATGTAGGTACCACTCCATAAGGCGTCAAATTTAGAATGTCTACCTGCCTTTGCTCTATCAACATCCCACTTTAAAACCAAGTCACCTTCCTGATAAACTCTTCCAACATTCTTGCTTATCAAATGTCCTTTTGACTCATGCTTGATGAACCTCAAGGGTTTTCATAGCTTGATCTCTAACTTCTTCCAACTCCAATTTTGCCAACCTTACTGTCACATCACTTTCCAACAATTCCAACTATCGAGCTCAAGAGAAGGTAATTCAAAAGATAATGAAAGTTTTGCCTCTTTATCATAAACAAACAAGAAAGGAGAGTTATCTACAACCCTCTTTGGCATGATCCTATCAACTAAAAGAGCTGTTCGAAGCCTCCTATGCCATGTCCTTCGATTATCCACAACAGTCTTCTTGATGATCCTGATCAAATTCTTGATCGTAGACTCAACTAATCCATTACCTTGAGGGTAATAATTGGAAGATGTCTTCAAATATACTCCATTTTGGACAGCCCCTTCGCTTGTTTTGATACTTAAAAAAGCTTTGGCATTATCCGATATAACAGTGAAAGGAACACCAAACTTTGTAACCAGCCCATTAAAAACTCTAAAATGGAAGCTTCAGTAGCATCTTCCAATGCAACAACTTTAGTCCACTTGGTGAAATAGTCTGTAGCTGTTAGCACCCATTTGTGACCTACATTGGAAGGTGGATTAATCACTCCATTAAAGTCTAACCCCCATTGTACAAATGGTTGGTTTGTCTGAATAGGATGGTGTGGTAGAGCAACAAGTCTTTGCTTTCTTGTAAAAATAGCACTCTTTACAGCTTCTCACCCACTTATGGGCATCTCTGAATAAATTGGGCCAATAATAACCAACCCTCATGATTTTTACAATAGTTGTTCTTGGTGAGTAATGACCTCCTGAAAGAGGCCATTATGGAATTCCTGGAGCACTTTGTTAATTTGATCTTGCTTAATGCACCTCAAAAGTACTCCATTAACGACCTTTCTAAATAAAGCGCCATCAATAAGAACATAAGGAATAGATTGATGTCTGAAATACCTTTGTTTTGATGGACTTAACTCTTGAGAATATTGGGCCGTTTGAAGAGATGGACCATATCTTCATACCAACTGGTAGGAGGTGTATCTTCAGCTAACTGTGGCTCTTCATTAGCATAAACCATGTCTGGAATAGTCATTATATCTGCTGCTAGCCCTTGTCCTCTTACCAACCTTGCTAATTTGGTATCCATGTCATATTCCATATCTCTCATGATCCAACCAACTCTCTTTTCACTCACATCCTTGTTCAAAAGAAACTCTTTTACACTAGCATGATTGATCATTAACTGAATCTTCTTGTTTAGAAAGTATATGTCTGATATTTTTCAAGGCTTTAACAACATAAAACAATTGCATAAAGCTATACCTGACCTCATAGTCCTTCAATGGCTGGCTGAAAAATGCAATTGGCTGCTCCAAGGAATGCTTGTTCTGCTGTGTCAAAATAGCTTATATACTTTCTTCCCCTCCATAAGTATATAGAATGAAATCTTTCTCATGATTAGGATTGACCAAGATAGGAGCTTCAGAAATTGCTTTCTTTATCTCCTCAAAGCTCTCTTTTCCTTCTTTTGTCCAGTTGAAAGGAACATTCTTTTTCAACATAGATGTGAGAGGTTTAGCCAATAATGCAATGTTAGGAATGAACCGCCTCACAAAATTAATCTTACCAAGAAAGCTTTGTAGTCCTTTCTTATGATTTGGAAGAGAGAGAGAAATAATAACACTTACTCACTTTGGATCAATGGACAAATCTTTATTGGAAACAACATTCAAAGAAATGCCAAATTCTCCGCATCTGTCAAATACTTTCCTCAAATGACCTAGATGATCAATCTCATGTTTAGAAAAAATAGTTGTCATCTAGATAAACAAGAACACAATCATTAATCAGCCCTTTGAAAGCCATATCCATCGCTCTTTGAAAGGTTGCACCTACATTTGTTAGCCAAGAGGCATCTTTCTGTAAGCCATGGCACCCCATTTCATAGTAAATCTTGTTTTGAACTGATCTATTTCCTGCACAAGTATCTCATTATAACCTGAATAACCATCTAACAAAGAAAATCTCTTAGCCTCGACAACTATTTGCAAAATTTGTTCCATAGAGGGAATGAAACAATGTTGGCTAAACATTGCTTTAATTAACAAAAGTAAGTAGATTACAATTTATAGAGGAGGTAGAGCACTGTAGACATTTAAGATGTCTAACTACCTCAGCTACTGACTACTGTAGCACTAATTGACCATTATACAATAGAGAATTTAATATTCTAACACCCTCCCTTAATGGTCAATCTACTAACTAGCCTACAAAAAACAATCTGCAGGTCGATTGGTCGCAAATTCTTCATAACACTCTGCTGCTACAGAGACCCTCCCTGGATCTGCAGAAAATGTGAATGACCAAGAGAACCAAAAAAGTCCAAAAAATGCTCTGCAACAAGAGACAAGAGCCTGCCACTGACTCTGCCACCGAGATGAGTTTGCCACCAACTCTCCCAGAAACTGCAGAACTGTTGACCAGAAGTCATTACAAAACGTCCAACCTGACGTTGGATAACAAAGTTGTCCTTCCCTGAAACCAGAGACACATCGAGAACAACTGCCACGATTTTGAGGATAAATCGGCAAACCGTCGAAACCTTTGCAGATGAGCATGATGCTCGAGAACTGACTGCAAGAAGCTAGTTGTGTAGATGTTTGCCTCAGTAACTCCAAGTGCGACAAATATAGATTGCAACCAACCACGATTTTTGAGGAAAAAATCACCAAACCCAAGATTACAAATCATCGTTTTTTCAGAAAAAAACGGTAAAAACCAAATACCAAAGAGCCCTCCCGAACAACAAAAACCCTGACTAGGGTATATAGGAAAAACTCTTAATTTTTGAGGAGAAAATTATAAACCCGCCCAGATTACAGATTTTTTAAAGGAAAAAACTTTAAAACCCATGAAGCCAAATTTTTTTTTTTATAAGGGAAAAAATATTTTAAAAACCCAAGAAATCTCTCAACAAGCACGGATTTCGAGGCACTTCGAAGACAAAATCCAGAAGATCTGAAAAGTACCCAAAAAAAGATGCTGAAAACCCAAAAAAAATTCTGAATACCCAGAAAATTTCGTCAACACCCATGTGCACAGATTTCGAGGCACGGAAAACGAAGCACCCAGAAAAATTGGAGACCAACCCAGTTGAGCTCTCGAAAAACCCAAAAGGAATCTGCAATCGAAAAATAATTTCGCCTTGAAACAGAGGGTAAAAGCCCTAGATGAACTGGTAGAAACCCTTGGCCGCCATTAAAGCTTCAATAAATTGCAGAAATGAGGTCGAATCTGGACAAAAATTTGACAAAAATATGCCAAATCCTAGGCGACCAGGGGACAGATCAGAAACACGTCCAACGGAGAGCAAAAACGCGGATTTGAAAACCAGAAAAACGCGTTTTTTGGTGCCAAAAAACAAAAAAATCCTTCGAAATGCGGCCCAAAACTTTGCAAAATCGCGTCTGAAATGGCGCCCAGGAGATCGCGCGTCAACCAGGAGTAAAAAGGTGCTCAGAAATCCGCAAAAAAGCTGTCAAAACGCAGGCAGAAATCATGAAAACGTGTTTCAGAAAGTCGCACACCAGAAAAGACCTTCAAATCGCGGCCAAAAAGTGCTAGAAAACACGAGCAAAAAACAAAAAAAAAAACACGCCTTCAGTCTGAGAAGAAACACGCGTCCAAAACGAAGAAAAAAACGTGCCCTTCAGCACAAAATCATGGCCATGAGTTTCAGAAAGAGCTGCGCCCAGATTTGCCAAGAGGGTCGAAATTTTTATGACAAAGAACTCACAAAAATTTCAGATACAAACCCTCGAAAATTACAGACAAAGAGCCACGAAAAATTTTCAGAAAAAAAAGTTATTCAAAAACCAAAAAAATTTCGAAAGAAATTTTAGAAAAACTAATTTTTTAATTTCTGGCTTTGATACCATGAAACAATGTTGGCTAAACATTGCTTTAATTAACAAAGTAAGTAGATTACAATTTATAGAGGAGGTAGAGCACTGTAGACATTTAAGATGTCTAACTACCTTAGCTACTGACTACTGTAGCACTAATTGACCATTATACAATAGAGAATTTAATATTCTAACAGGGAAGAGGGTAATGATCTTTAAGAGATGCTCTGAGTCTCTGAAATCTACACAAAGTCTGATTTCACCATTTTTTTTCTTGACAAGAACTAGATTGGCTACCTAGGATGAGTGTTTGATTGAGTAGATAATATTGGCATCTAAGAGTTTGGACAACTCTTTATGCATGATAGGCTCTATCTTAGGATTTATAGGCCTTTGTCTTTGTCTAATTGGTTTAGCAGCAGGATCCAACTCAATAGTATGTTGGCCTAAACCAGGATTAAATCCTTTCAAATCTTTGTAAGCCCATGCAAATATACTATCAAATTCTCTACAACGACTAAGAAAAGATCGCTTTTCAGCTTTGGAACATACCTTGCCCACTTCAAGAACTTTGTCTTCAGCAATTTGGACTTCCTCATAGTCATTCTCCTTAATAGACATGATCAGTTTCTCCTTCCTAAGCTGGTTGTCACTGTTGAAGATGTTCTCCAATGTGACCAAGCCCTTTGGCAACTTGTTTGTCTTCAGCTGGATAATCTAATCACCATACTACTGATCCAACTTTGACTGATTTTGAGCAGTAAATTCTGCTTTTACCAAAAAATTGGTAATTTGCGATCATCCTCGAAAACCTGCCAGCTGATTACATTGTTCGGGACAGCAGGCCTTACTAGCACTTTAACATGTTGTTCATTGTCCTCAGTGACATTCTTGGGTATGTCAAATTAAGCCCCAACTGCTGCAAGGCGATCAACATCTATGTTTTGTGCTCTCGGAATAGCTTGGATGTTGAAAGCATCAAAACTTTCAATAAGATCCCAAACTATGTGGTTGTACGATTTCAACAAGCTGATATTCGAGTCACTTTTGCCTCTAACCTGATGTACAACCAACTCACTATCTCCAAATACTTGCAATGATTTGATTCCTCTTTTGTTTGCAAGCTGAAGACCTTGTATTAACTATTCATACTCAGCCACATTATTAGTTCAACTGAAATGAAATCTCAAAGCAAAGAAGTATTTCTCTTGGTGGGGATAAATAAGAGTAATACCAGCCCTTGTGCCATTCTTGGACCTAGATCCATCAAAATACAATTGCCATATACCATCTTTAGCCTCTCGTGCCTTAAGCAGATTTGGTATTTATGCCTTTTCCTCATGGATACAATATGTGCCCAAACTTGTATCTTCCATGTCAACACGCAAATTAGTTGTGGAGTAGGTTGCCCACTCATCAATCAATAAATCTGATATTTCCTTTGTGGGAGTGGTAGCCTCGTGATTATCAATTCTTTCCTCCTGGTCTAGAATAGGGAGGAGGTATATGGCTCAATATGGTCTTTGGAGATAGGTTCAGCTTTGGTAGTAACCTTAGTTCCACACCTAGTCCTAAAGAGCTTATAAGACCAATCGGATGATAGATATCCTCCTATTTTGGCTGTAAATTCCTTGGATAAACAAACGGAAAAGTAGGGAGGAAGATCTATAACTGATACATATTAGAACTACAGTCCGTTCCTATTCCAATGCTCATCTCTCTTAGTTATTTAGTTATCTCTATTAGTTTGCTCAGTAATGTCAATAATCACGACGTTGTGATTATCTCTTTCTTTCAGTCAACTCTATAATCACGTCTCCGTGATTATTGGATCTCTTTCATTGTAATCTATTTAGTCTTGGATCTTATGATAATAAAATAATCTTTGATGATTTACCGAACATGGTATTAGAGCAAAACGATTATGACTTTTGTAATCACATGAAGAGCCTTTTTTGATCGCCCTTGTTTCTTCCTGAGTGCGTACGTGATGTGATTAGATGTTGGAGTCGCTTCTCCCTTCAGTCGCTTCTCCCTTTTGTGCGTGTTGAGCTATGCGTGGAATGCTGGGGCCATTCTTTCACATTTGATGCCGTGCTAAGTCATGTGTTTGCTGAACTTTGCTTTGGGTTTGATCCGCATGGGAAGTCTTTTTGGCGTCAATCCGATTATATTGAGTTGGTCTCCTGTGAGTACGTTGCCGTGATCGACTCTCTCCCAGGTGTTGAATCCAGCGTGCGTCTCTTCCTATCTGGAGCTCGTGAATTTTGTGCATCATCTCTTGCTCGACTTTTTGTGATCGCGTCTCTTCCGTCGACGACAATTTTTCATGTGATCGTGTGTTTGGAGGGAGAGTTCTGATCGTTTTTTATCCTCTGGAAGTGCGTTGGGTGTTATCGTGCGGTCTTTTTGCTTTTGGTGTATATGCTCATGTGTTGATCGAGCCGTGTCTGGAGCCGCGTTCATTACCCGGGTGTATGCGTGTGTGGGTATTTCATTTCCGTCTGGTGCTTGTGTGTACCCGTGAGCATGCATTTTTGTGATCGTGCGCTTCCCGTCTCTCTCTGAAGGCTTCGCGATCTATCTCCGACTTCGTGCGTGGATCTGTGATCGAGCAATCTCATTTATTGCGTCGTATGGAGTCTGCTTTTCCTGTCTTGTGTTGCTGCGTGTGTGTGATCTCCTATCGGAAAATCGTGGTTATTTGGTCATCGGGCGAGTCTCTGATTCAGATCGTGGGTTTCTCTTATCGCTTTTGTGGGTGTCTTGGCGCTCATCTGCGTGATACCTCTTCCTGTGCGTGATGTTTGTGTGAAGAGTAGTTTCGATCGCCCCTGTTCCAAGAAGATCGGTTCTTCCTATGTATGTGCATCCATCGTGTGGTATCCTTGTTGCATGAGCGGGAGTGTATCTCTTCTCTGTGTTTGGTGACTTCTCAAATTCGTCTCCTGTGAGTCATTTCCATTTGGTGTTCTCGATCTGAATTTCTTAAGTATCAGTTGCTGCCTCAGGATTTGTGCCTGGTGATTTTTTGATGGCAGTTTGAGGGTTATTATTTTTGGAGCCAGTTTTGACAATTTTCTAGGAAAATAAAAATTTGCCGAGTTTTTTCGAAAAAAATTTTCTTCAAAAAATTTACACAGATTTTTGGAAAATTATTTTTCTATAAAAATTTTGTTGAGTTTTTGAGCCTCTTTTTTAGACGATTTTTGCAAAAATCGGAGTTGTGTCGGCTGATCACTGAGTTACCTCGTTTTTCGTGCTTTGGAAAATGGGAGGGATGGCGTCTTTGTCCAATATTATGTTGGAAAGCTCGCAGAGGTTCAATGGAAAGAATTACAACACGTGCAAGCAACGGATGCTTACCATCTTTGAATACCGGTGTTTGGATGCGCTTGTTCTTGGTACAAAAGTTCCTCCCACTGCTGCTAGGAAGGATCAGGACAAGTATGATGGAAGTAATCGAGAGGCAGTCATGCTTCTTAAATTATCTATCGCCGATGACATGTTACCAGAAATACCTTCTGGTAAATCAGCTACGGAGATTTGGAAACGTTTGAAAGATCTTCATGAGACCTCAGACAAACGAAGGGCTTTCTTTTTGAAGAATATGCTCTTTTCTATTATGATGGAGGACCAAGTGTCTTTGCAGGAGCACTCGATGAAAGTAAAGAATATTCGCGATCAATTGGAGGCCATTGGTCGTAAGGTAGAAGAGGAGGATATGGTGGTAATCACTTTGAAAAGTTTGCCACATTCCTACGAGCACTTCATCGAAACGCTCAACATTACATCCACCAATGTTGACTTGAAGTTTGATGAGATGTGCAACAAGCTTTTGCAGCAAGATCGGTGGAAGAAGCAGTTTGGGAGTAGCAGTGAGTCTCCTACTGTTGAAAAAGCATTTACTGCCAAGGATGTTGGCAAAGGCAAGTCCACTCAGCAGAAAGGACGAGGCGATTCGGAGGATGGCTCCAAGAAGTCTTTTACTTGCCATTACTGTGGGAAGATTGGTCATATACAAAGGTATTGCAGAAAGCGGTTGGCTGATGAGAAGTCCAACCAGGAAGCATCTCAACAAAGTGCTCACGTAGCGGAGCAGACTGAGCAGAAGGAGCAGAAGGATTCTGCACACTTTGCATTTTGATGACCAGCGTAATATGTGTAGACTTAGTTTTTTTAGTTGATAGATTAAGCATTAAGGGAGGGCATTAGAACTACAGTCCGTTCCTATTCTAATGCTCATCTCTCTTAGTTATTTAGTTATCTCTATTAGTTTGCTTAGTAATGTCAATAATCACGTCCTTGTGATTATCTCTTTCTTTTAGTCAACTCTATAATCACGTCTCCGTGATTATTGGATCTCTTTCATTGTAATCTATTTAGTCTTGGATCTTATGATAATAAAATAATCTCTGATGATTTACCGAACAATACATCTTGCACAATAGTGCAATTTGGGCATGCATGTAAGGTTAACTTCAGATTTTAAATGACTCATATGGTCCTAACAACAATGCCATCTAATTACACACCACCCTTGGTGGTGGTTTCATATTTTATACCCAACTAATCAACTATTTTTTAAGGCATAACAAAAGTACTAGCCTCCGAATCGATCATACAATTATGAACAGTGAAATCACCAATGGTCAAAGACATGTAGAATGGAGGAGGCTTACTATTTTTGCTGGTATTAGTCTCCACTTTGGGCCGAATCATTGGTTGCTGCTATAACACTTTCCTTTGCTGCCCTAGCTGGCTGATCAAACCCTTTGGAGGCTTCCCGCAACAAGTTTCTATGTGTAGGAATAGATAATGCTTCCCACATTGATACATTTAGGTTATCTCTCTTCATTTGCTTTACAATTTTAAATGGAACTACACTAACCTTTGGAGAAACCTTTGGGACAATAGTATCTACCTTTGTTGGAACTTGATTTGGCACCAGATTGCCCTTTAGAACAGCCGCTACAACTGGAATAGTAGTATTTGCTGCTATAGCAGCACTTGTGACACCTTGGGATGCTTGTGGGATGGATCGTTGATCAACTATGGCGGCTGATTCATCTCCTATTGCTCTCTTCTTCGCTGCCCTACTGTACTGTACCATGGAAATCCACTCTTTTGTTGTTGTTACAACCCTGTTCATACCGCAAAACTCAGCTTCTTCCCAATTAGCCAAAGTTGGCTCACCTTACACATATCTATCTTGAGTTCCAACTTGCTCAACTCCATATTGTTGTCCTAAATTGGTAGGTACATCCTGCACTATGAGAGCATGACCATAATTTCCCTCCTGCCATTCTTGCTCTTGTACTAGATTGTTTTGTGTGGGAACAATAGCTTTGGAGATGCTAACAACATTAGGATTTACTGTATTCAAAGGCCTAGCATAGCTTAACTGCCCTTGACCTTGTGTATATGCTGGATATGGCGGCCTATTTTGCCGATATGAGGGCTGATATGGCCTAAACTGTGGCTGATATGAAGGATTTTGTTGCTGATATGGCCTGTTCTGCTGCATTTGCTGTTTTTTAGGGTCACTACTTCATTGCTAAAGCTCTAAAGCAAAGATTTTACTTCTTGGAGTTAACTAGAAGGTATAGCAAGAGGAGTTGTTGGAACGACAACTATAGGAATAGGAGTTGCTTGATTGAGCTGCTGAAATTTCAGGGAATAATGGCATGGGAGGCCTAGGAGCTATTTTTCTAGCTTGGATTAGACTATTTTCAGTTGTATAGCCAAATCATAAGCATTAGGTAATACTCTCCCACCCATAGATTGTATCAACAAAGCAATATCACTATTCAAAGAGCGTAAATAATATAGAAAAACAGTATTGGGAGTAGGTTGTACCAAAGTTGGGATCCTATCCCATGTCTTCTGAAACCTTCGATTGAAATCTATTAAGAACTCATGAAGAGCTCTCTTGATTGTAGACAACTGCTCCATGAGAGAGAAATGATCGCTCTTGTCATCAAACTCTTTGCAAAACACTTCTCCTAGTTCATCCCAATTGTGGATTGAAGCATGCAGTAACTTTCTGTACCATTCATTGCTTTGCCCTTGAAAGAAGATCCTAAAAGCCTCACAACAACATTATCTTGATTAACATGATGAAAAGAACAAACATTAGCAACATCTTGAATATGCTCTGAAGGTGTAGTTGCCTTATCACCAGTAAAATATGGTACAACTTTCAAAGTTGAAACTGGTATAGCATCATGTTTGGTCAAAATAAGAGGGTTTCCTCCATCAAAAGTAGCAAAAGTCTGTTGCCTAGCCATTCTAGGAATCTGAAATTTTATTTGAGCTAGGAAATCCACCAAAAGGAGGAGTAGATTGGGCTCTTGGAGTTGCTTCAGCTTTAGTTTCTTTATAGGAGATCTAGACAATCTTGATTTTCTACTTCTAGAAGATCTAGTTGATTACTCAACAAATTGAAACTTTGTACCTTTGGTAGAAGTCGTTGTTTGCACTCTTGGCATATGATGAAAGCTCTGATTTGCAACCAGAAGTCAATGGAGTTGCGAGATGCTTTTGTAAACTTGCCTCTTCAAGGCTGTACTTGCTGAGAACAACACCACCTGCTCAGCTGGAAAAAATGTAGAGGTCTTTGGACTTGTCCCACTAGGCATGCCAAAAACTATTATCACTTGGAATATTCACCTTGCTGAATCTTGAATTCAGCTATCCTGTGAAACATGGGATGACCTCTTGAGTTGTGGGACTCGCGAAACTTGAGGTCAACCTCCAATTAAAGGACGGTTTCCCCTTGGTAAATCACCTAAAAACTAACTCTAACTAAAGATCTTTGTTGGGAAAAGAGATAAGAAAGAACTGATAATCTGAATCTAAAATAGAAAATGAAGGCGATACACCAAATATAGCAAATTTCTACTTCCTTTTAACAACACGACTTATGAATCTCAATCTAAAGCTTCACACAATAATTTGCAACAATAATTCAGAGGTAAACTTAGAACAACAACAATCAAGGAGTCATAGAACTCACATTAATACCTGATTTTCTTTCATACACAAAGAAAATTGAAACAAGTAGAGGCAAAAATACAAAAAAATCAAAAGCATACAATCAACCATTATTTTAGAGTGAAGCAAGGTTGAAGATGCAATCAATGAAGAAAATTACAGAAATAAAGACCTAATTTTGACTGAATGTCATTTTGTCACAATAAAGTTTTCCAATGATTCGTTACAAAGCATAGGCCTTTTATTTATAGATTTTGAGAACCTAAACTCAGTATGAGTTCTGCAATACTTCTTTTTTTCTGTTTTTTGCATGGAAATCAGAATTCCCTTTTGAAAAGTCTGCATGAAGAGTTAAACTAATGATGAAAAATAGTTCCCCTTTGACCTCCTGGAAGTTACTGAACTCCTTTATTATTAGAGATAATAATGCTTCTGGATTCGATTGTGTCATAAGTTTTTAGCATCAACGTTTTGAATCACACTCCGTGATCCATCATCAGGATGAAAGAGAGCAAGAGGAAAAATGGATAATTGCAGACTTAGACTCAATAAAAAGGAAGGGGGAGGAGGGAAGGTTACACACAAATCAAGGACAATAATAAAGAACAGGAAAAGAAATAAAAAATTGACTAAAAAGAGAAGGAAGAAAAAGTTAATAGATGAAAAAACAGACACCCCCTATACCTAGAGATACACACAAAACACCCAAAAAACTTGAAAAGAAAAAGAGGGGAAAAATAAATAAGACAAACCCAAGAGGATTAAAATTATATATATATATATATATATTATAATTTTGAAATAAATTATAATTATAATATATATAAAAGACAAACCCAAGAGGAAAATATGAAGACAAACCTCTTATTATAATAATTATTTTTGCATGCTTTGCTGGAGGGGCCCACTTAGGCTTGGCAACTAGGATTTCTACATGATGAAGGGCCTCTTTGACTCCTTCGCCTCCCCTTTTTTTTTTTAAATATTTTTTAATATTTCATTGCATGTTTCAGTGGGACCCATGAAGTCTTGAGGTTGGCGGCTGCTGCAAAACCCTAAAAATAGAGATAAAAATATTTTCCTGATTTCACAGAAATTTCTTTCTTTTGTTTTTACTTTTTTTTACTTTGTTCTGATTTTTCTAAGAAATCAGGTAACAAGAATCTGCCATAACATGTAGTTTGTTATCCTCCCAATTAGGGTGTTCCAATTTGTCTTATTCAAACCCTCCAGAGATGCTTTATGATAGTCTTGATGACATGTCATAGGTCGGTGAATGTTTTTGGTCAACATATTAACTCCTTACAACTCTTTTATGTGTCATAGACGCTCTTACATTCATGATGTGGGAGGCTCAATTTCTGGAGAAAATTTTCCATTTAGGAATCTGATTAAGCCCACGCTTTTTTTAAATTGAAGATCCTAGAAAGCTCATCACCATAACTAACTTTAGCTGGTTAAAGCCCATTTCAGTAATTTCAGGGCCAAAAACGATTCTTATAGACTAGAAATTGTATTTGATGATTAGGATGCAAGGTTGACACTTTTCCTAACAAATTCATTCTTGAGAAATGCAGTAACAGCAATAAGATCACATTGGTTATGTCTTTGAAATAGACCACCTTTACATAATTAATGATCTATTTTGAAGTACATAAATTGTTATTTAAAGAACAAAACGTAAGCAGTTCTCTCACATTGTCCATGATATTTACAGATGCCAGTGTCAATTTCTCTTATTATATATGGTAACTAGTTACCATAAAATAGCATGTGAAGGAAAATTGTGTGTCATTGCCTCCATGTCTTTGAACTTTGCTTTGATTGATAATATAATCACAGTATTTTAATCACTGACAAGGATTAATATTTGTTGTTAGCATTTGTAATTCCACACTACCCCACGTTTACTGCTCCTCTACCAGGTCTATGCCAAGGCACATATCTCAAACAAGTAACACCATTATCTGCAAATTTATACCGATCCTTGTGTCTGGCCACCCATTTACTGCCACCATCTTTTATCTGCAGACTGTATTTCAGGTTTCTTTACTGCCAAGGAAATTTAATAGTAAAACTTTCTGTTACAAGCAGCAGTTCTCAACCAAAATCAGGGTTAGTCAGCACTGTCTTGTATCACAAAGGTTTGTAAAGCCAAACTCAAAATTATCATATATTTTCATGAGAGAGCTTTGAGATCAACATTTCGATGCTGGTAATGACACAATTTTCAATTTAGAAACCTCAAGCATGAATGATACCTGTCACCTAGGCCAAGTTTTAGTATATCAAACTACTTCATAACTCCGTAAGAAAAATAGCACCTTTCCAACCAGTACATAATAAAAAATGATATTCACTATCAAGTGTACACATACAAACACTTGAAGGAATATACAGAAGTAGCCCCTCCATTAAATGTACCCTTGGAGCCTGCGAAGAAGCTTTGCGGCTGTAAATTCAGCTGTCCTTGTATGCCTTTGTGTAGTTCCAAGATGCGCGTACAAATACAGTATACGAATGTATTTATATATTTGAACCTAAACTATCAAAGATATTGACCTTTGTACATCATAGACATAAGATTAGAGGACTAGAAAACTTGACACCCTTGTAGAAAAGATTAGAAATAAATGCTAAAGAAGATTAGAAAACTCAACACCCTCGTAGATAAGATTATAAATAAATGCTAAAGAAAATTAGAAAACTCAACACCCTTTTAGATAGTAAAAACTGTAGGTTCTTTCCTTAAATTTATAGAGATAAGATCCAGGAGTCAAACCCTAGGTAACTAATGGAGAATAAAATTTAAAATTTAAGGGCAAATCAAAATCGTTGAATCTTATGGGAACTTGGAAATCATGATCACATTTATTGAAAAGAACATTGTACAAATTACATGATAGGATAGTGTTGCATAAAAATAATTGTAAACATGCCATTTTTAAATTTTCTAGAAGACATGAAAAGTGTTTGATGATAAAAAATTTCTGGGCATAACTTACACACTTACTTTGTATAAATGTGATGTGGATGGACAGTGGGAGGAATCATATGATGATAGACATGACTGGTTGATCCCGGTTTGACACCCAATCTCATGATAAGGTTGGTCAAATGGGTGCATATGTGCAAGGGAATCTTACATGGCCGTTGTGGTTTGCTCATGAGGCAAAGACTTAAAAATTTACCATACACCTTATTCTCGTATCTTCCTGACACAACTCATCTGTGTACATTAACTGTCTTTAGATCTATGAATACAAAGCCTACAGTGGTCTCTTGTCTCTACCGAGCAAACTTTCTGAAAATTCTTCCTAGTTAAATCATTATCTTAATGTACCAATTGTTTTAGAAGGATCACAGCACTTATCATCTTCAGTATGCATTTAATTACTACATTCATTGCCATAAAAGTTTCAGATATTGTTTTCCTCTCAAGTATGTTCCATAGTGTATTCAGTCATCTCGAATGAGGTTTATACATAAGTTAACACACTTACTTAGAATTGTGGTATATCATATTTTGCAGGTAGTTGGGGCTGTAGGATTCATGAATCAGCGGTTACAGATCCCAGATAGCGTGGATCCTCATTGGGCTGCCATTATTGAAAGCTGTTGGAAAGAGTAATATATTGATATTGTTGCCTTTATTGTACTTGATTTTATATTTGTACACTGTAGATAAGTATCAGTGCAAAGGCATTTATGAACACCATTTTGTAAGATTAAATATTTTAGCTATTTCCTGGTGCAGGGATCCAGGTAGCCGCCCAACATTCCAAGATCTCACAGAACAGCTGAAAGAATTGCAGAAGCAGTATACTGGGCCTTCACCTCAAAAAAATCAAGCTTTGACAATTTGGAGAGACAGTCAACCAGAGATACAGAATTTGTAAAATAAGATCGATCATTTTCTACAAATGGAACAATGCATTTACTCTTTGTATTACTTCTGTTGCATGGGGAATTCATCAACATTTTAATCTTCACTCATCAATACATGGTTTTTTTCCTTGGTGACATGCAATATGGCCATTCATATGTTACTTCTCTCCGTTCTTAAAAACATGTGTACACTCTAGAATAAGCAAGTTGCATTGCAGTGCATGTCATGCCATGGGGAGATTTTCTTATACCACTGCCTGACTATCTGCCACAGGCAGGCTTTAAAAAATGACAGGAAAAGTTTGAACATATAAGGCATCTGTAACTTTGGCCAGTGACAGAGATTGAATGGCAATTTCTGGTTAATGCCTGCTCTGTGAATCAAGTGGAAAACATTTGCAATAATGAAGCCGAATCATTAAATTGGTTTGAGAAGTCACAGTTTTATCATTTCAATTGTGGCAACTGGCAACTGGATGCAATGCCCTCACAACTAAATTGTTTATCATTCAAGCTGCCTTTGTTTCTTACTTTACTAACATCAGGCAAGTTGGCCCAAGGACTGAATAAGAAGTGAAACGAAGTTGCACTAGGAACGGATTGAAGTTATTTTCACTACTTTATTTTATTTGTCTGGTTTTGTTTGATTTGGTTCAGGTAATGCTGGGTTCGTGGCCATCAATTATATTGTTTTTGTGTGATTTGAGAGTTAGAGGGACTACACATGTTTTTTTATTCAGAACTAAGGGTTTGTGGGGAGGTCAACCATGTTTTATTTTTGGGAGCTGCCATTTAGAGTTTGTAGGGGATGTCATATTTTGTTTTGGGGGCTACCGTTACATTTAATAAGTTTAAGGTTTATATGAGTTGAATTTTTAACTTTTGAGGGAAAAGATGTCTAGGAAAGGAAAAACTAGAAATGGATGGAAAGTTAAAACCCTTTAAAGGGGGTTTGGGGGATCTTACAGCCCTCTGGGTAGGGTGGGAATTAAAATTAATAATTAATGGGAGGGGGATAATGGTACTAGTAATAAAGAAGAGGTGATTCAATGATGAGATACTAATAGAGTTTAAAAGGAAGGGAAAAATAGTAGTAGAAGAGTGACAAAAGTAGCTAGAGAAAGTAGGTCATAGAGAAAAACAACCCTAAATGCACATATTAAGATCCTGGCCACATAATGATGAAGGTGACCCTTTTTAAACTCCTTTTTTTCCAATAAGGAAAGAAACCAAAACTAGACATAAACCTAGTTTAAATGTATGTAATTGCAAATCACAATCCTATTCCTAATTATAGTTTGAAACCTTAAATTTGATTGTAGTTAGGGTTGTGCAATTTGGGTATCTATGCATGCTCTTATCTCAAAGAACAATTTACCTATCGAGAAGAGAATGCTATGCCACCAACATATAGGACATATAGGCAAGAAAGGTCTACGAGCCTTGCAAAATAAAAAGTAGAGGGCCTAATAGATTGTTGTCTTGAATTTGGCTTCTATGGACATTGCATTTATGGAAAGCAAAATCATGTAGTTTTATTCTAGTTCTCTTAAATCTTTTGGGTTGTTGGATTTGATTCGTTATGATGTGTTTGGTCTTATAAATGTTCTATCATTATCTAAATCATTATATTGTGTCATTTATTGACAATTTTTCTAGGACATGGGT
The DNA here is from genome assembly GCA_007115665.2 of Sequoiadendron giganteum. Taxonomy (NCBI): domain Eukaryota; kingdom Viridiplantae; phylum Streptophyta; class Pinopsida; order Cupressales; family Cupressaceae; genus Sequoiadendron; species Sequoiadendron giganteum. The sequence continues at coordinate 147,412,751 of CM021109.1, read as the reverse complement.
GCATTTTCTTAGATATAAGTTTGAGGTCTTTATTCAGTTTAGGGGGTTTAAGGCTCTCTTGGAAAATTAGATTGGGAGAAAGATCAAGGCGTTGAGGATGATAGTAGTTATAAGTATTATTCTATAGGGTTTAGATTTAGTAAGGAGAATGGTATAAATTGAATAAGACAATTTTATACACCCTTCAATAGAATGGAGTTGCCAAATGCATAAACAAGGCATTGATGGAGAGGGATAGGAGTATGCTTGGTGGGGTTAGCTTGGAACATAAGTTCCAAGTAGAGGTAGTTGCTAATGCATGTTACCTGATTAATTGGTCTTCTACATCAAATCTTTGAGATAATCCCTATGGAGGTTTGGATGGAAAAAATGCTCTCCCTTCAACATCTTTGTGTCTTTGGTTGCTAGGCATATGGACATATTCTTAGGGAGAATTGGCCAAAGTTGGTTAATAGGGCAATAAAATGTATCCTCACTATCCATGGCGTCGATGTGAAGGGGATGAGCTTTGGGATCCTATGGTTGAAAATATTGTATAGTGAAAATGTGATATTCAAAGAGATCATGCCTTCTCCTTCATTTGAACAACCAAAGGGGGATGGGAAGTTAGTTGTGCAACTATAGCCTAAGATCAAGAAGGCTCACCGGATGTTGAACTAGAGGTTTAGGTTGGACTAGACAAGGAGGAAAATTCAAAGAGATTAGAGATCTTGGAAGAAGTAGAAACTCCACCTTAGCCTTTGAGTAGGGCCACTCAACAAAGGAGGCAACCAAAAAGGTATAACCTTCCTAATTCTAGATGTATTTTTTCTTTATTGTTTAATACTAATGAACCTAGAACAATTAACAAGACAATGGAAACAAATGATTGTGAGTACTAGAGATCAACCATGGATGAAGAGAATTGTATTGAAAAATAATGATATTTTGGTACTTGGTTCAGTTGCTTAAGGACAAAAACCTCTTGGATGCAAATGAGTGTTGAATTTTTTTGGGCTTAGGTGGTAATATTGAGAAGTACAAAGTGTAGGTGGCTGCTAAAGGTTATTCCTAGGTTGAGGGAGTAGATTTTAGTGTGATTTTATCGTGTTGAAAAGTTGACATCTAGCAAAATGCTTTTAGCATGTGTTGTTTCTTTTGATCTTGAGATTGAGTATATGGATGTGAAGACAACTTTCCTCCATGGTGATTTGGAGGAGATCATGTCACAATCAAAGAAACATTGAAAAGGTTAATGAAAATATGCCTTGTTGGTTGAAAATATCCCTCATGGTTTAAAAGTCTTCTAGAATGTGGTATAAAAGTTTGATTCATACGATTTGAAGTTGCGGTTTATTAGGTCTGAGTCAAATCATTGTATTTATTATAAACAAAGTTGTAATCATTTGTTCATTATTACTTTGTATGTCAATGATATATTGGTATTTGGTAATGATAAGGAAATAATTAGGGACTTAAAATCTCAACTTTCTTTACAATTTGAAATGAAAGACTTAGTGGTTGCTAAGTACATCCTCAGGGAAATTAGATGGGATGAATCTAATAGAAATCTTTGGGTTGGATAAAGGAAGTATGTTGAGTCTACTTTGTAGCATTTTAGCATATTGATAGAAAACCCATTAATGTCCCTATTTTTGTGCGAACCAAGCTTTCAATTGACCATTGTCTTACAACACACACAAAGATGGAGGAGATATTTTTAGTTCCCTATACTAGTGCAATCGGTAGTTTGATGTATACTATAATATGAATCAAAATAGACATTCCCCAAGTAGTGAGAGTCTTGAGCCATTTCATGGTTAACCTTGGTAGGGATCCTTTGGTGGACTTTATAGTATTCTATTTGCTATCAAGGTACTTTTGGTGACTTTTATCTAACTTGTAGAGGGCTTGCAACCAACGTGAAATAGTTCTATGGTTCACTTAAAGCATTGTTGTGCTAGTGGTACCTGTAGAGGACCTAAATAGGACTTGCAACCAACCTATAGAGGAATTTTGCATGACTTGTAGCTAGGTTGTAGAGGACTTGTTGGTGACTTACAAAAAATAGTTGATCCAAGGATGTTTGGACTCAAATTGCACAAGAGATGCATATAGTAGGTCTATGAATGGCTACTTGTTTAGCCTATTTAGTGGTGTAGTGAGTTGGATGAGGGTGAAATCACAATACTATGTCTCACTTTTTGCCCAAGATGGACATTTACATCAATATTTTTAACCGAATCTTCATCTTCTAAGACCTATAACAACTAAACCATTAAGGAATTTGAAGATGATGTGAGCTAGTGATTTGTGGTAATTTATGTGTAGATTCTAAATATATATATTTTTTAAAAATTCCAAAATAAATCATGAATCTTTCAACATCTCCTTTAATAGCCGGTTTTGGACCTAAACCAACATTTTCAGAAAGTAACATTTGTGTCATACAACATAACTTTTTTTTCTATAAAGGATTAAATTCCAATTTTTGAAATATAGTTTCTCAACATCAATATCTAGGGAAAGGATATTTTTTCATAATTTTTTGTTGCATATCTTTTTTTAAATAAATTTTTGAAGTCATTGTAACTATAATTTGGACATACATGTGTGTCACATAACCTAACATTTTGTGTATTTATCAAAATCCAATTTTTCTTTTTTGGGTGAAACAAAGACATCAATACCTAGGGACTGGGTATTTTTTGAATTTTTTTTATAATGGTTTACTATTTTTTCACCTCTACACAACAAAGAGCTTGATGTTTAGAGAAAAACCTATGTTTAGTAAAAATTGAAAATTAAATACATGATAAAATGAAAATATATCAAACTTATACTTGTTGGAAAGCTTGTTTTGAGGGTTACAATCTTGTAAAATATAAATTTTGAATGATGTTATTTAATCCCTCAAAAGGTAAAGAAAAAGTGTTTTTTTGCCAGCATTTTGATGGGTGCGAAGGAGACTCCATTGTGGGTATGATTTAATACTAGAGGGGTTCTATCCAAGGGGGTTTCATCTAAGGGGGTCTTATCTATCCCTCTTCAACTAAAAACATTTAGATGGAGCCTCTCAATACTTAAATCATTACTTTTTCTAAAAATAGTGATTTTAGGCCAAAATCAACACATCCCAAATGTGAGACACACTATTGTGGTAGCACCCATGAGGAAGTGACATGATATGCTAATTTTATCCATGATAGAAGAAGAGTATATGGAAGATAATAATTCCTATAAGGATGCCATTTAACTTCTAATATTGTGCTTAAAAGTGGGCCTAAGTAAGATAACAATTAGAGTTCACTCTTATAGTCAAAGTGTTATTAGTTTGGTAAAGAACCCAACCTTCAAGGCATGAAAAAAAATATTGATAAGTGGGGCATCCCACTTTGAGGTGGCACTCCTTGCCACATGTTGGCCATGTTGGAGTATGTGTACAGATTTGTAAGAGAATATAATGATATTATGAGATGTAAGAGAATCTTATAACATTGTAACACGTGGGACTTACTTATGATGGATTTATGATGCATAAGAATAGGATTATGGGGTTACATTAGAATCTTGATCAACATTATGACAATCTTATGACACATGTCACTATGATAGGTTATGATAATTTATGAAAATTTTAAGGAGTATTATAAATATAGTTTGAAATTCAAAATTGTTATGGGGAATTGAAATTTTGGATATGTGGTTTGAGTGTTATACCTCTTGCATGTTGGGTCATGGTTTCCAAAAACCATTAGATAATTTTCTTTCTTTATCTCTACTATCTATTGGAGTGCTTGGATTGATTTTTCATAGTATGTAGATATGTCATTATGCTATCAAAACTACTCTAATTTATTATTGGTGATATGGCATGTCCTTAAAGTTGTATGTCATGAGCACAAGCTTATATTGAGAAGGGGGGTGAATCAATATAAGAAAATTCTTTATTTTTTAGACTAACAACCACAATAATGTTAATTGCACGATATCATTCACATAAGATCTAACAATTATGCAACACAAGAACACATGGTTTACATGGAAATCCTTACGAGAGAAAATCAGAACAAAATATTGCTTTTTATATAAACATATTCTATAATCTTTGTAGGCACCAAGCTATAGGAGACACCAATCCCTCTTATACAATTTGTGAGCTCCAACCCACTAGAGACACCAATCTCCACTTGTAGAATTTTTAGGCACCAACCCACTAGAGACAACAATCCCCACTTGTAGAATATGTAGGCACCAACCCATTGGAGACATCAATCCCCACAAATGAGTACCAACTCAACAAGAGACACTTATCTCTTTGATATGAGGTACCAACCTCATCAATATGGGGCACTAACCTCTCCAATATGAGGCACCAAACTCTTCAATATAATCTTGTCTTCTTAAGAATAAATCTTTTTTGCAAATAGCCTTTAATGATCTCCTTTTATATTCTCCTCAAAATCTTCACACACAAATATGCATATATTCTCTTAAATATTCATACACAAATCTACACATATTCTTCTTGTTAAATCTTCTTGTTCTTGAATGATATACCTTTATCTCACACACTTCCCTTCTTCACAAATCTGATTGTATGATATTACATTTATTCCACACTTCTCACACATTTCTTATTCCCTTGCATATCTTCATAATTCTATGAAGAGATTCATCCTTTCAAAGATGACCCTTCAAATAGTCATGACTACTCTTAAATAATAATTGCTGCCTTTTCAAACTTGATCGTTGCATTTTGCACATATCCACAATAATATATATTTTTATCCTCCACACACTTCTCTCTTGACTAATAGATCTTCCTTTGCATTCTACACACATCTATTTATATCTTTGTATCTCAATGAAGAGTTGCATATCTTTGAAAAGAGAAAACTCTTTAAATGGACATGTCGTTTTGTTAAGACTAATTGTTACCTTTTAACACTTTTTCTTTGTCCTTAATGGCTACCTTCGAATGATCTTCTATTATTTTCTTATTCTTCAATGGTCATAGCTCTTCAACATGTCTCTTGACTCTTCTTAACTAGATCTTCAATGAATAATATTCATTCACTTCATTCTTCTAGATTCCTCTTATTTACTTCATACTACATATTCTAATTCCACACAATTCTTCTTTGAATGATAAAACTTTCCTTTTTTATTCCTCACTCTTGAATGATAAAAATTTCCCACACTTAACATCTCATGGAATGGATTCTCTTATATATCTTGTCTCATCATGAGACACAACCCTTCACTATACCCTTGTGACTTTTGGTTAAAACTAATATTTATTTATTTAATTAATTTCTTTATCGTGTAAAAAGTGTTTCATAATATATCTTTTATTCATTCCCTTAGTGCTATTTCATTCAATCCTTTATGGAATTCAATTTACTTCATCATTGATATATGATTCATTTCATTATTGATATATCTTTTGTTGCTCCACTCACACACTTCATCTTTTATCCATTCTTCTCAATATGATTTTAGTTGGTCTTTGAACATCGATTAGTGGCCTTTGGCCTTTGTCCATCATACAATTTCTTCTATTGACAAAGCACTCTTCTCACCTTTGACACTAATGACAATATTTTAACAATCTCTCATACTCTTTTGACATCAATGACAATCAATTCCAGCAATATGTGAACTATATTGTTATTGTAATACAATTAGCTTCATTCTTTGGAGTGTGGGATTTTCTTTCTAAAAGGTTTTTTCCCACATCTACCTTTACATAATGGTTCTATGAGTTTCGTGTCAATTGCATGTTTCTCATGCATGATTTTTTCATTAGAAATTGTTAGGTCTAAGCTAAGCATGACCATTCAAACAACTGATATTATGATATTTTCTACAAACATGTAAGTATCCACATAGTTTGAGTCCATTAAAAAAATATTTAAGGTTGCAATCCATTCCTTATGTCCTTGTTGATGGTATTTTGGTCATAAAATATATTAATGGGGTTTTATTTAGCTATATTGATCAAAATTAGACTAACAAAATGCTTGAAGAATTCCATAATGGCATTTTAGGGGTCATTATTCACCAAGAACAATTGTTGTTAATATTATGAGGGTTGGTTACTATTGACCTGATCTATTCAAAGATTCTCATAAGTGAGTAAGAATTTGCAAAGAGTGTGCCTATTTCATAGGTAAACCAAGATTAGTTGTTCTTCCTCTTCACCCCATCCAAATAGACCAACCACTTTCACAATAAGGTTTAGACTTCATTGGAATGATAAACCCACCATCTAGTGTTGGTCATAAATGGGTTTTAACAACCACAAATTATTTCACAAGACAGGAAAAAGTGGTTGCCTTGAGAGATGCCAGTAAAGCCTCCATTCTAGACTTCTTTGACGAGATAGTTACAAGGTTTGATATTCCATTTACTATTATTTCTAATAATACTAAAGATTTTGTAGGCACACAAACCAGTATGTGGGTAGTCAAGCATGGGGTCTACTTGAAAACATCCTCAAACTATTACCCTCAAGGAAATGGTTTAGCTAAGTCTATTAATAAGAATCTCATTAGGATCATAAAAAGGACAATAGAAGACAACCAAAGGACTTGGCACACAAAACTTAGGAAATCCCTTTGGGTTGATAGAATCACACCAAAGAGGATTATTGGTAACTCTCCCTTTATGTTGGTTTATGGTAGAGAAGCAAAACGATCATTTTCACTTGATTTTCCTTCTCTTGAACTTGCATACTAGCTAGAAATGTTTTGATTAATAGGGAAAAACAGGTTTTGAAGGGACTCGAAACTCTTTACATCGAAACACAATAAAATTTTGTTGATACAAAAAATATAGGAATTAAATTATCAGTCAACCAACAACCAAAACACAACAGCCCAATAGATAGAAAACAAACAAGATGCACAAGACCTATTTTAGATTTTTCAAGGTGTTAGCCACCTTGAGCTCTTGGTTATACTGCAGATTAATCATATCCAATAATTCCTTTTTCTCTTCTTCAAAAGTCTTCCTCAAACTACCCCTAGCCCTTGAACTTGGTCCCTTAACCACATCCTTCGCAACCTTTTTACCCTTTTCCTTGGTGGTCAAGTCCTCATGCAATTTGGTACAGTAAATTTGCGCTAGCTTGAAATGTTAGAAAATTATGCAATGGCAATAAGGTTAGCTAAGTTGATGGAGTTGGAAGATGTAAGCGACTAAGCATTGAAAACTCTTGAAGCTCATCAATCACAAATGAAGAGGACATTGAATAAGAATGTAGTTGATAGAGTGTTCCAAGAAGGGGTTTTGGTTTTGAAATGGGATAAAGATATAGCGAAAGATGGGAGATATATCAAGTTTGATTCCATTTGGAGTGGCCCATGCATCATCACAAACTAATTTGTGAAGTTCCTCCTATCCCAATCAATGGGATACACCTCAAACCTTGCTTTTGAAATTTTTGTACATATTAGGATAGATATCCTAGTGAATAGGCGTTGTTGCACATTGTCATTAGCTTTATTTCCATTCAAGTGTTGTTGCACATGTTTTTCTTATTAGGTATTTGTTGCTTTAGTTGTTTTAGGAGGTTTCATGTTCTATTCTTTATATTATTTGTTGTTTGAGGTGGTTCATGTTGATGGCCAATTGACACATGCAACATAGGCAAGGTGTAGATCACCTCACCTCTCCTCTCCTAAAAAAGGGTACTAATCATAAAATAAATCACCTTCCAAGGTCCTAGGAGTTGGGTCACAACTTTGTTGTTTGGCTGAGTGGTCAATGTGGTTGTAATGTTCAAGGGGCTTGCTAGTTTTGACTCAAAATGTGTGAAATTATTTAGATATAATCCTAACTTAGAGGGTTTTTTTTTAAGAAACTTCAAAAGATAGACTGGGAAATGCAAGAGAATGCAAAAGTATTTATTCCAATCAATCTAATTTATCCATTATTTAGAGAGATATTTGATATAAATTGTGAATAATTAAATATGTGATACACACAATCTCATTTATCCTCAGTGCAAAATTATGGGGCATTATTAAAAACTCATAACAATTGTTCATTCATTGAAATTCCAACATAATTCATAAAAATACCATTCATCTCTCAAAAAATTATAAATCAAAATAACAAGAAAAATACCATTTGCATGCAAGAAGAAATCTTGAATAGATAAAACCAAATAGATTTTATTATCCTTTTGATTCCACAATTTTTACAATCGAACACTTCACTAGTACATGAATCTATCCTTTCTAAGATCAACATCTTATGAAAACCTAACAATGAAAATGCAGTGAAATAAATGCTTTTATAAAACCTATACTCTTGGACCTTTGGCCTAATTCTCTAACTTTCCAACCCTTGAAATGAGAGAAGTTTTACAATATATAGGCATATCAATATATTACTCCCTCCAAAAATAAACATGTGAAACACCTAGTGCGCCCAACATGCAAGATCGGCTAAATCATGAATTCTCCAGAAAGAACTTCTTGTTAAAATGCAAAAAAATGATTTTAAAAAATTGGTTCTAGTTATGTCTAGTTGCCTTTACAATGCCTCCCTTTGAAGAATAAAGAATATAGAAATGGAATATTTTATTTCTTGAAATCAAATATTGGCGCCTAAGTTTGTACTCTTTGGTATTCTTTGAAATTCGTCAACACATGAGCGATCAACTTTGTATCTAATCCCTCGACCCATTCTAATATGAACTTGGTCTTTTCAAAACTATTGGATGTCTTGTCATACACCTCTCTAACCTATGGACGCCATCCTTGAACCATATGAGGTCAAACTTGATATTCATTACTCCATCCAAATGGTTTCTTCTACCTCCCATGCTGAATTGATTTCCCCTTCTATCTTTTTATCCCAAGTACCTTTAATAGCTTGCAAAGTGTCTAGACTGTGTGTATCCTACAATAGAAGATCTAGATTAATGATGTTGACTATAAAACTTTCAAAATTTGAAGAGTTTTCATATACTTATTTATGTAACTCCAACAAATCCAATCTGTGCTTAATTATAAGTTCCATTTTAAAAGATATTATATTATTACTTTTATCCACAAAATTGATATCCTCATCACCTAAAATGGCTACCTTCTTTAATTATTTTGATCCTAGTTTACTCAACTCCCTGAGGTGTTTTAGGTATACCCTATACTTTTCATCTTCACCCCCCAGGTTGTCAGTATATTTATGCGATTCATCTTTAAATTATAAGTCATTTCATATTTTGAGTATCCAAAAACCAACAATTCTTCCATTTCTTTTCTAAATTTCTTAAACCACTTGTCAAAATTTTGAGATTTTCTTTTTATCTCATTTAGAGAATCTACTTCTTTGTAGGTCATCAAAATTGGAGCCTCAAATGATGCAGCTTGCTCAGTCATTGGAGAAACCAACCCCTTCAAGAATTCTTTCATCTACTCAATCTATTCCTTGAACTCATCTTTGGTTTGTTTGTCCTTGGTCATTCTAGCCTTGACTAAATCAACTACTAGATCTAAGGATGCTATTTTCTCTCTCCTTATTTTATTTTTGAGGTTGACTATGAATAGTTGATAATTTTCCTCTTGCATTTCTCTATCATCTTTATCCACCATGGGATTAGCAATCTATGCTATCATCTCCCCCAACTCATTTATCTTGGTTGTATAGAGAGTCCTAAGATTTTTTTTTTTAGCTTGGTCATCTCCACCTCTACAACCATTTCATGCTAACTAAGAGCATGTACTGTCACCTGGCACCTCTTCTCCAAATTCAATTCCAACCATGAAGGAGCTTGAAGGAGCTTTTGGCTAAGTGAACACTTAGTTATCTATCTGCCTTTCATCTTGAATTTCACTAGATTTATCTTTTACCTCTAGTCCTTTATCTCTTATTGCTAATGAGGAAGCTTTATCTTTCTCGTCTTGTCTTTCAAATTTTTTGATTAACCGGACTATTGTTATTCAACAGTCAACACATGTTCCTCTTCTTATCTCTCTTCTAGGATCTCTAGTTTTCTTGCTCTGCTTGGACTTGTTTCTCTTTTTTATCATGCTACCGATCATCTACAAGATTATCCTTAGATACCTTCACCTCATTCTTAGGAGTGTTCTTAGGTGAATCAAATTCTATATCCACTTGATCACTTCTTTGGCTCTCTTCTTCATTTTGATGCAAGGGAACTTGTTGGTGCTCATGTTATAAAGGTGCAAGAGAGGGGAAGTCTGTTAAGTTAACCACCTCAATGATTGGTGGTTCTAACTTAGCATCTTTATCTAACTCTTTCCTTGGGGTATCCTCCATGAGGACTTGTGCAATAGGCATTACACATAACCCTAATACAACCCCTGCTTCTACACATTGATATGTTATTGTAGCTATCTTAAAGTCTTGTGTTACCTTTTTCATTATTTTCTATATGGTAGGAAATTCTTGAGCATGTACCTTTTCTTTCCTTTTCTACCTTTTATACCTTGCTGAAATTGATGAGGAGGATCCTTCTATAGCAAATTTCTTCTTTATTTTGGGCTAGTTTTCCTTACCCTTGAAGCTTTTGATCCTTAAATCCAACCATGTGTTTCTCCTATTAAGTACTTTCTCAGACATGGAGTCAATAGAAGGAACATCTTTTTCTGACCAATCAATTGGGTCCAACATTTTATTATCAACCTTATATTGTACATTGGATCCAAGGTTTGACCATAATTTGATAGCCCTTCTAGAATATCATCCCTTATCCCAAATTATTTCATTTGAAAGATGATCAACCTATCATAACTCCTTTTTTTTACCTGAAAATCAGATTGGAGGTGAACCCAAAAGTCTTTAATGTCTAACTTGTGAAATGGGAACATAGAGGGGATGAGAACCTTTATCTTTCTTTTTGGATCAAAATTATCCCTAGGCATATAGGGCTTCAAATTTAGTGCTTGTAATTCTTCCAAGGCGGTCTTGGAAACAATAATATAAGGAGATCCTTAAAAACCTAATTGAAAAGGGTATTTCAACCTTGCTTTATGTTTACTTGAAAACTTAAGATGTACCTCCATAACTTGCATGTCAAACTTAATTAATATCAACTTGTCATTGCAACACATGGGCAACAAGTATGGTGCCTTATGAAAGCCATATATCCTAATATATGTAGACTTGGGGAATGGGATAAACCATTGCCCCTGTTCTTTAATCAAGGTCATGGCTTCCTTGAACATTATGAACCCTATGTCCCTAGTGAGTTGGTTGATCATTGGGTAGAGGAAAGCATCATTGACTCTCTTGAAATTCCTCTGCTTCTTTTAGCTCCAATTGTGGATAAAATTCCCATATCATACTATGCCTCAGAGCTTATCCTTTGATTCACTTGGTGGTCAACCCTAGGAAATTTTTAGCTCTATTTTCCAAATACACCACATAGGAATACATGAATAATTGTTTGGTGTCCCTTATTGTGGTCATTTGAGTATTGATGGCGTTTGATACAATTTTCCCCCAATCTAAGAAGGTCTCTCCTTTTAGGATGACATGGATGAAGTGAAACATCCATGTATCATATATTTTGGACTCCTCCTTACCAAAATCTCTACACAATAAAGTGATGATGTATCCTAATTTTGAATAGAAGTCTGATCTTATGAGTTTTTATGGAATCTTGGCAATATATTTCCTCTCATTTTTGGGCCATATTTTGTTGAGGTGTCTAATATTCTGTCTTATATCTTTCTTGTATTCCCCAACTACCCATGTTTTAGTTTCCATTTTGAGCTGAGTGTAGGGAGGCAAATCAAATATTTCTCTAATCTTGGGTGCAAATAAATCAATTATCTTTGTGCCATAAGGGTCATAGCACTTCCTATCTGAAGGTTTCTAGTGCTAGGCTACAACTACTATTAGTTCTAGGAAATATACTGCCACTAGTAAGGAAGCCACCTTTGCTAACCCCAAATTAGTGATCTTTTGAGCTCTAGGAGAGACATCATGGGCAATTTTTTCTTCTTTCAAGTCCTCCATGTTGATGTGTCCCAATCCTGTATCTGTAATCTTCATCACTTTATTGCTAAATCTGGACACACTTGGGACTCCTTGAAACATGTATTTCATTATGATAGGGATTTTATCAACTTTAGATTTCTTCTCTTTTCTTTCTTCTCTCTCCTCCCTAGATACTTCCTCTCCAACAAAATATTCATTGAGATTAGATATTTAAAATACCTACAAGGAAGATAAACACATCAAGCATTTATTTGTTAATTAAAACTTTGTGAAGGTCCCTCATTATACTAACATTCTTTATTTGACAAGACTTTGAATTAGTACAAGATTACAATCCTATCCATGAGAATATTTGAGATTAATAGTCCTATCAGGTTCCATAACTCCATAAGAACCTGAGAATTTACCCATCTTTGGATTATTTGCGGGAGTCGAGTCTAGAAACTGACCAAGGATCTCTACTTGAGATATCTAATCGAGGTTTGAAACCTTGATAGGACATTGGTTATTACAAGGTGGGAAGCAGAATCATGGGTGGATACATGCCCTTTTGGACCTTTTGAGAAAAATTCTATTCGAGAGTAAAAATCTCGTGAGGATCATTCAATGCACTATCTGTTACCTTGTTGGGGATTGAGATCAAAATAGGATCTTGGACATTACTTAGAATACCCGATCAGGGTTTGAAACTACAAATGGATATTTCCAACTCTATTGGGGAAGTATCTTTATAAATTTTTTGATTGGGACTAAAAGTCTTGCTCAGACTCCTTGGAGTAGGTGTTGGATTCGAGAACAGATTGATGAATTTATATATTTTAGAGATATATCTCATTGGGGTTTGAAAACCCAAAAGGATGCGAAGCCATTATATATGATCGAGGCTTGAAACTTCAACTAGGTCTCTCAAAACCAAGGGATTTTCCAAGGGTGAATCTGAACTACAAATGGATTTCAGACTTAAAAATTTACACTCCACAAGGCCAAATGGGATTTGAAATCCTAAATGACCACCTAAATAACCCTAATCCCAAATTATGTCGAAACTTCCATGAATCCACTGACATGAAGGGACAAGAAATGAAGGACAAAAAGGAGACCCAAGGTAGGAGAAAACCTTGCACACCACAAAGCGTAGGGAACAGATCCAAACCTAAGGCATGGACCCAAAATATAGGACATGGATTGAACCAAGGACCTAAGCATAGTCAATGACAAGGAGACCAAAAAAGAGAGGAAGAAATAACATAAAAACCCAAAATAAAAAAACATGTGAAAAAACAACAAAAATGAAGAACGAGAGAGACCAATAGATAGCAACTTGGAACATGATGAAGGGAAGATGCCAGTTGCTATGCTAGTGAAGAGAGGATGACATTTCCCACTATAAAAGGCAAAGTTTGATCAAATTGTGATGTTGCTCAAACAATTTTCTAAGGTGGTCAATTATTAATTTAACAAATTAGCTTGATTAATGGATTAGAGATACATAAGAACACTTCTACATGCGAGTGGAAATTTTTCCATTAATGCACTAGGTGGAGCGGGATCGTGGGGTGAAAATTTTTTTTGGGACCAAAATGAGAAATATCCAAAATCCATTTGAGACTCCAAACTTTGAGCAAATACAAGGAGAAAAGGAAACAAAGGTGAAAGTGGGAATGAAAATCAGATTTTGGATCACCTTGAGATAAAATTTGAAAGTGCAAAATTAGATTCGAGTCTCGATGCGAGACAAGGAAAGGAAAAATTGGGACTAGCGATCTGAGAGGAACTTAGAATTTTGGAGAAAATTTTGAAATCCTTTCATAGTTGTAAAACTCAACAAAGAAAACCAATACCATGATTAGAGATCTCAGAGGAACTCAAAATTTTAGGCAAAAGTCCAAAATCCCTCTGGAGTTTTGAAACACGATGAGAGAGCAACAAAGACAACCTAGGAAGCAAAAAACCTTTGGACCAAAAATGAGAAAGGAAGAACCAAAGAAAGAAAGAATGAAAACCACAAAAAAAGGAAAAAGGGGGACCCCATTTTAGTTTGAAGGAAATGGGGTGTGTATGTGGGGCATAATAGTTCAATTTTTTGATCAGGTCTAGGGTCTTCTTTTAGAGGTTGTTTTCAAATTCTCACTTGACTCCTATGCCAAATGGATCCTAAAGACCACTAATTCTTGATGTATAGTAGGAAAAAACCCCTAATAGGTCACCAAAATGTTGAATTATTTGTCTTTTGGACTAAACTAGTCTCATAAGGGTCTTTTAAGATGTTTCATAGTTTTTGGTCATCTTGAAATATCATATAGGATCTTTAATAAATATTTATGATCTAATTTAACCTTAAAAATTATCCTTAGTATCTCCCTTGAATTGTCAAATGCCACATTTTTTTAAGTTAAATAATCAGTGTAGCTTTTTTTCTCCAAAAGCTCATGTTCACAAAAGAGGGGGAACTTCTTTTGAAAGAAGTAAAGTTTATTGAGTATGAGTTAATCTTGAGTTAGTGGTTAGGTTTAGGAGTCTTTTGAAGTTGGGTTATGCCTTTGGTCTTGCTGATAGTTTAGGTTGTGAAGGAATAAGATGATCTTACTATTTCTATGCATGAAACGTTGAAGGAAATAGAGGTTGTGTGTCATGTTGAAGGAAGAAATAGAGGTTTCAAATCTCATATACATCTATCCTAAGTATCTAAGAATTTTCAAGAATGTGATTTTTACGTTGGTTATACTTTGTAATGACCTACAAAAGGAGTAGAATCTTGTAGATGTATTTTAAAATACCTTAGGAGTTTGTCAAGTTTTGTCAAGTCCTTTGGAACACTAGGGAGATATATATAGACATATGCAAGTGATCACAATTTTCATGAACCCTATGAGGAGAAGAATATAAAAGAGGAGGGATTGGTGATGACACAAATGGGTGTATTCAATGTAAGAACAAGTATAAGGTTTAGTAGGGTGTATGAGAAGGTTTCCAAGCATCACAGAGATTTTGAGAAAATTTCAATAGGTCTACAACCTATGAGGAGTCTCACAAACCTTAGGTTGAATTTAATACAATATTTGAAGGAAAAGTTTAATGGGATAGTTGAAGTATCCATATGTGAATTCTTAAAGGTGTGAATCCCTAACAAGCGTTAAAGAAGTCTCACAGACCTTGGATAGGTCTGATGCAATAAAATAATGATATTTTAATGGCGACAATGAGTGGACCCTTAGCCACTTTGAGAGACAATGTGAGATTTTCAATGCCAAGTTAAGTAATATTATGGGGGCCTATCAAAGGTGTTTAAGGATTTTCAAAACCCTCATAAAAATATTAGTTTATATGAAGTGAGATTAAGAGATAAGAACACTATCAAAGAAACCAAGTTATGAAAACCTTGGCCCATATGCTTAAACATGTATATAACCATATGAAACATGTGAAACCATTGATTAGCCCTAAAAAATATTATGGGAGCTCTAATAGGTCTATATATTGATGAAGAAGCTCCTATAAAATATTAAGGATTTTCACTAAGGATAAAGAAGAAGTCAAAGCTATGGATACAAATTAGCAAGACCAAAAGGAAGATGAACAAGACAAAACTTAGGTCAAAGAAATAACAAGGGATAAAAAACATAAGATATTATGTAGGGATGTTGAGGATTTTTTTTATGTATGGAAGCATTATGGAAACCTACACATTTTTTTGAACACCTCCCTAGTAAGGAGAGGGCTTGCAAGTATGAATCACTATTCCCTTTCAACAAATATTGCAAGCCATTGCTACCTTGAGGGATAATATTCATACTTCACAAATAATAAAATCAATTTTATATATATTATAAAGAAAGTGTGAGGCTTTATAAAGTTCTATGAGCATCAATAAACTTTGTATATTCTAAATAAATGCAATTACCTTATATTAGAGGGTGTATAAGAGGCAATCACTAAGATAATTATACTAGACAATCACTAAAATTTAGCCAAAGCATCAAGGTAATGTAACAATCTTCATACAAATCTCCTAATCCATGATTGGGGGTCTTTCAATCCATGGGAGACTCTTACAAGATAACAATCGTGGGGACTGTGAAAGAATGCGATTGAAGAGAAGTGTAATGTTTTTTGGCCTTGAGTTTTCTCCCTCCATTTTTTGATGACTTTCAAACCTAAACTAACCATCAAGTTAGATAAGGGTCTATCAAATATTTTTAGGGCCTATATGTTCATTTACTTAAGGGGTCATAAGTATGAGCACTCATTAGATTCAAGGATGTTTTCAAACATACAAGGTATAAGGAATCATCAAATACCAATGTGGATGAGAGAGAGGCAAAAGGGTGAAGTTGAAAAGATCTAAATGCATAAATGGGATGCTAAATATGTAATTTAGAATCAATAATTGAGGAAACTACTTCTCCAACACATGCAAGAGATCTAAGACAATTGAAAGGATATATGAAACATTCCCTATATTCATGAAACACGTAGTTTGGAAGGATTTATGACCAACAAGGGCAATTATAGAAACATGTAATCATCATTTACTTATACAATAGGTGGAGATAGTTTTGATTCTTAAAAGGAGCATCTTAACATTTTTCAATTGAATAAGTCAACAACCATCATCTCTTACACCTTGTTGGAGAACTTGAAGGAGGTCATAACAAAGAAAATTAAGAAAAAATTTTGTTTGGCACCCATCATCACCCTCATCACCTTTAGTAGTTGTCATTATTATCCCATCAACGAGCCCCTAGATTCTCTCAAGTACGTTCTTTGTATAAATATATGCTTTGTAAGGTAGAGGGGGGATTATCTATTATTTTTTCGAGAAAAAAACAATAGTAAGATCCATGTATCAGCTATCTAATTCCTTTTGATCAATATAATACTTATTTTGTGCCTTCATCATAACTTTTATGTTGTGTATTGTTGAATGAGTTAGAAGTTATCTTGTGAAATGATGATTTCCTTGTAGTTTCAACTTTATTTTTGAACCTACACAAAAGTTTTATGAGTATTGTGCATGTAGTTATCAATATATTGAGATCATATTGTGCATGATAAACTAATTTATTAGTTATTAAAACAACATTTAGTGCATAATTGTAAACATTTTAGTGATTTTCTTCTATCCCTTTTGATTAGCAAGGCTAAAGTAGAATTTAGTGTAGTTTGAATATCTACATTTTAGTTTAGAAGAGAACTATCTCTTCATATGGAGGTTTGGCTTCAAATAGAAAGGTACCACACCTTGAAATCATTTGAATGCTATCTAGGAATTGTTGATAAAAGTTCAAAAACTATGCGAGTTCAAGTGATAATATCTAGTGGAAATTCATCCTTAGGAAATGCCTTGTTGAGATCTCTAAAATTTGTACAAATGCATATTCCTTTTGTATTTTGTTGATAGAGATAATAGTAGAGAACCATTCTAGATATCCACTTAGTCATAAAAATCCAACCGTCAATAGTTATGAAGCTCTTCCTTAACTAGTAAGCTAATTTATGGATGCATCTTGCAAATTTTTAACTTTACTAGCTTGGCATTCACATGTACTATTGGGAATCAATCTTGCAATACCCATTTTAGCTTTCCATGGCCCAATATTAATAACAATTATAAGAAATATTTGTATGGATCCTTAGTTATGAAAATTTCCTTATTATTATCTTTTATCATTCCCCATGTGCCTATAGTGTGTTGCAATCACTAAAGTCTCAAAATACGTCTAGGTGTTTAGTTTGTAGGTTAAAATGTCTAATTTTGTGTTTAAATTATTAGATTTTCAAATTTTACCTACCAAGAATACATTTCCACCCACCTCCACTTCCCTTTATTTTTTATCAAGATAATAGACTTTCCCTTCCCTGCTTGCTTTTCCCCCCAAAGCCCAAAGGTATGACTTTCCTTTATTTTCATAAAACTTTTAGACTCCCCTCTCTTATCATGCTACCTGCATAAAGTGTGACTTTTCCTTTATACCTATCATCTTGTCAAACCTTTTCCTCCTCAAGTACCCTTTCCTTGATTCCCCTAATCCCGATTTCCTAAAAAATTATACTATTACTACCTTTATCAAAGTTAGTCCTCCAAGTTTCCCTTTCTCTGAGCACATATTATAGGATATGTTTGAATCATGATCCATGACATTCCAAAATACATAACCTTTTCAATATTACTTGTTTAGACTTTGCCTCTTCCACATACTTTAATGGTATGAGTTACTTGTCAACTCTGATCCTTAATGCCCTAACCAAAAGCATGAGGTATGAGTTACCCCTAACCATAGAAAAGTCTAAAACTTTTACATATTTTATCATTTAATTTCACCTACCTCCCTATACACCTAGAATACCACTTTACCACTATGGTTGACATCATAACACTCTAGATTAGAGTATTTCCTTTCGAAAAACCATTGTTCATCAAAAGGGTGCATATTTGCATGACGATTATAGTGAGAAAGAAAGAGATGATCTAAAAATACTAAAATCGACCTAATGGAGTTCTATAACCATCAAATCAAATTAGATAACACTCTGATTAATTTTTAATAGAAAAGTGCAAGCTTAAAGAAAATTGAAGCTATTAACTAGATTGTATTGTATTTAATACAATAGATAGGATTTTAAGCCCATTTTCTTCACATCATCCCTTGTAAATGTTTATAGTAGATTTATTAGGAATTCCCAGACTATTTAACTCTAAATATATAGAGGCGTCATTAATGTAGTAATTTTTTAGGTTTGGGTAGAGTTCCTCCATGATGCCCACACAAATTTTAACATATTTTCCTAGCAATTTTCACATGATTTCAAATGTGAATAGTAACAAATAGATGACAATGGATTGGGGATGATGGGTTTTCACATTTCATCTAAGGTTTTTAATACTAAGAATTCCTTGAGTGATTTGAGAATCAAAATGATAGATCTACATATGGGTGTGTGCAAGAAGTTGAGTCCACCTTTTGGCCAAAAAGTGGAAGTGTTTTCCCTGATTTTCAAATTTTGACACATTTGACCTTAAAATTTGAAGCACTTAGAGATGGAATCTTGAAAAAATTCACCGTACATAAAATGTAGTACTCAGATTCTAGTTTCCAAATATGTAATTTATTTCAATACCCAGATGCTACAAATTGATTTTCAATAGGCATTTCTAAAAACCATTGTTTAAAGTCACTTTTTTACCATACCATGCACATGCACGTCATCCATATTTTGACCTAAATAGTCATATTTTTCTAAATCTTTTTGGGAAAATATTTGTAACTCACTGAAGCACGTTTTTGATATTTTTTTGTAATTTTTCATTGATTTTTTTTTTTGTTAAATTTTTAATAGCCATACTTGCGTTTTGAAAAATCATCGTGTATGTCACGCATAAGATGACCTAAAATTATCATTTATTTATTTATTTTTAATTGAAAAGAATTGTCTAAAGTACATTTTCGTGTAATTTGTTTAACAAAAAAATATTTTAATAAAAAATTATTAAAATAGTAAAAAACTTTGATATTTCAAGTTTATGGACCGGTTTCATTAGAAATTAATTGAAAAATAGAAAAAATAATCCAATTGTAAGAAAAATTACATATTTGTAATCTGCACTATCTCATGTATAATGGGTTTTAATTTCGTCAATTTTTTTTGTAAAAAAGTCTTCAGACATATGTCCAAAGTCACTATTTTCCTGTGACATTGTCAGGACCTTCAACTTGCAGGTCAAACTAGGCCCAAAGCTTAGGTTCAAGTCACCAATCCTTTTCCTGAATCGAAAAACAAAGCAAAAACCCAACCATTTAAAAAAAAAAAACGAGATCCCGTTTCATAAAAAAAAAATTATACTTAAATGAAACAGGATTGTTCTGTAAAATGGGATCCCATTTTGCAAAGCAAGATCCCGTTTCCTAAAAGTATACAAAATATTCTTTTTATGAAAACAGTCGTTAAAAAACGGGATCCTGTTTCTTAAAAACGAGATCCCATTTCTTAAAAAATAGGATCTTGTTTTTAATGGCCCATTTTAAAATGGCCCGTTTTAAAATGTGATCCTATTTTTTAGAAAATGGGATCCTATTTTTTAGAAAATGTGATCCTATTTTTTTTTAATGAGATCCTGTTTTTGGCTGGAGACCCCAAACCTAAATGGGATCCCATTTTCTTGAAGCCAATTTTGGGTTTTTTCTAAGGCAAAAACTTCCACATTTCGTGGACTCATTTTCTTGCATTTACCCACATACTAGTGAGTTTTTTATCCAAATAGTTGGTCACCAAATTAATTTTTAGGTCTAGTAAATTCTACATAGTGTTATAGGGTATCAAACACTAAATGTATTAACTATAAATGAAGGAATGCATCTTGTAAAGTGTATAAATGGTTTGTAAATTTATATATATATATAGTGGTACATGTCTCCATGGTTATTTGCAATGATTCAAGGGAATATTATAATGTCAATTATGTTTTTCCTCACACCACATTTGTTGGCATGAATGCAATGAGAGTTTGGAGTGTGTGTGATAGCACCTAATATATTTCAAATGCTTTATAAAAACCATTCCTTTATTCAATATGGTTTTGTATAGTTCTAGTTTTACATCATTAATTATTTCCATTAAATTAAATGAAGTTTTTATTTTATATATGAATACATATCTAGTTTGGTTGATACTTTACCTGATAAAATTTATTTCCTCTTTATTATTATGACTTTGTTGCCTAATAAAACAAGCACCAATCCTTATTGGTTCAAGATCAAACATTCTCATTTAAACATATTTATTTTGGTTAGTCATAGGATTAGATTAAATTTAAATTAAGTTTTATGCATGTTGTTCATGATTCAACAATGCAAAACAAGGATTCTTTTGAGCAAACTTAATATCCATATCATTAGAGAATCTAAACATGCATGTATACACATTACCACTATGTAAAAAATGATAAAATAAACCATTTTAAGGGATTATAAAAATAAACTACAGGTGCATGTGCAAGCTCTATTATCAACTATAGAAAGGTATAAATCATCAACTTGATCATGACATAGTGATATGTATAGGGTTCAAGTGTATATTTGGGTATAGCATAGATTTATGAGTAATGCTACATTCTATTTTATGTATAAACCCATTTAGGTTATCTCTAGGAGCACCATCCCAAACTTAAGTTAAGACCAATTCATAGGAGATATTGCCCACTCCAATTCATAGGCCTTTAACCATCATCAATCTATTGATGAACCCTTATTTTACCTTCTTAATGACACCTCCTAACATTAAAGGTGTAACAATAGTTCTAGGATTGTAGACCTATGATTTTGGGACCTAACATGTACCATAAGATGATGCACAACAAGAGAAGGGTCTAAACCCATGTCCACATATGAATAAGATTTTTTTTCTATTGATTTATTGAGGATAATTAAATAATGGTTTCCTATTCTTCTATTAATAGGATAGCTACAATTAAGGTGATTTTAGGATAATTGTGTATACTTAGATTAACTTCTTTTGTTTTCTCTACCAAAATTCATGATTAGTCCTACCACTATAGATATTTCAAAGGAAAATTGAGTTACTTTTCTATTGATTCCTCGAGAAGGTTTTCATTACTAGACACATCATTTTTTGTTTTATTTTATTTTGCATTCAATAACACCTCAAAGAGGTTTTCATTAAGGGACTTCGATTTTTATTTTTTTTAAATTGTTGGACTAAGGAACTCCAAAATTAGTTTCTTTCATTAAGGTCTACTTTTAAACCTTTCTTGTTGTCATTTACTAAAATTTTATCTCAAAGTCCCATAAAATTTGAAGATGTCTAGAACACAAGATCTTGTTGGTCCCAAGCAATGAGCTCTAGATGAATGCGGGGGAGTTCAAAAAAAATTTGTGGTGGGAGTGATGGTCCAAGTGGTTATATCATGGAAAAATGTGGTGAAGATGATGAAGGAGTCTTCAATGTCCCACCCTTTGATAGGTTTAACAACAAGAATAGATCCTCTTGCAATTTTAGAGGTATAATCAATACCATATGATTGTTCATCTAGCAACATGTATCCTAAAATAAATATGTAGTGATTCACCTTGATGGTGATCAACTCAAGAATTCCTTGTTTATGATTTCCTAGTCCTTTACCTTTGTGTCCCATGTTTTTGCATATTCAAAGTGCTGCAAGATAAGTTTCTTTAAGAAAAAATGGTGTGTATTCTTCATATTTATAAAACTAGGAGTTAATGTAACCATTGATGATCTCATCATTAAAGAATTTGTGTTGAAGAAAGGTTTTTGTACCACATTGGAGTACCTTAGGTGGCTTTTTAGTGTGGTGTCAAGGTTTTTGATAGGAGCATGGAGAGAGAGAGATGACCCAAATAGAGGGAATTATGGAGCTCATACTCTTCAAATCCCTCTTTGATGATATTGACCTTTATTTTGGAAGTGGAATTGTTGGATGATGATGATGCCAAATTGGTAGGATCAACATAGGATGAGGATGGTAGTGGTGGAGAGGTGATATTGATGTTAGTTCTATGTTAATGATGGGATTTATTGTAGGGGCCTTCAAAAATATTTACTATTAAAAGGGGCGAGGTTCAACAAGAACTATAGTTTATAGACCTTTGATGCATTGATGATAAGTGGATGAAACAACCTACATGGCATGAATCCATGGGTGGTGATGAAAAGGGAGACTCTCCCTTCTAAATCTGATTACAAAACCACACTAACCATAATGCAAGAAGGTTGCAAATACATAAAAAGTATAGAAAATGAAAGAAAAATCTGCAATTTTATTTCATTCAAATATACAAATGGTTTACATCAAAATGAAGCTCATGGGATCCTCTTCAATCCTACATGAAACACCTGCAACAAATATGTCTTCAACAATCTGGTAGTGTAGTGACCCTCCTGATGACATCTCTATTATGTTGTTTGAATTACTGTTAGTAGTTAGTTGCTTGAGACTATGTTACTTTGATGTTTTATGTCATGGTTTACATGACCAGTTGTGAAACTCAATTGATGATACACTTTACCTTATGAAGCTATGTTTAATTTTAGGAGAAGACATTATTATGATGACCTATGATGCTCTGTTATGTTTATGATGATACTATGATGTGGTTGATCTCAGATGCTATGTTTTACGTCAGTTAGGTGAAGGAGACGGTTTAGCCGTACTCATTCGCGAGTGCCCTGTTACGCCGCAATTCTTCTTCATGGTGTGTTTTCATATATATATATGTTGTTCATTTGACCGTGCAATGTCATGCAGCTTTCAGGTGCATGCATCGACTCCACCTGCTTGTCAGGTCTGAGCGTGCCATGGCCCAATGAAATCGTTGAAGGGAGATAGACTTGTCCTTTGTCATGAACCATCGTTCTGAAAAGAATGAGTGTCTTTTGTCACCCTTATGTTATGTTGCTGTTCATTTTTCATGTGTTCGTTGTTGTCACGTCATGTTGTATTTACTATGTTTTCATAATGTTGATTTAGATTATTTAATGATTTAAGATAATGGTAATGTTGAGTTAATGATTAGTTGAATGTTTAAGTTGGAAAAATTATTTTTAGATTATTGATGAATTAAAAGTGAAATATTAAAATATCTTATTTGTAAAAGGTTAATTATTTGTAATTGATTTAATTGTGCAAGTTTGATGTTTTCGAAAAGTTAAAACAGTCAGTTGCGTTTCTTAATTTCAAAATATCTTTCTTGATGATTGTGTTTGAAACTTTAACTAATGGTTGATATACATGCATAACGATGAGTTAAATTATTGTTTGCATTGTATTTTGAGAAAGAGGTTATAAGATAGGGATATCAAAGAATTTGGGGGGATGGATTTTTGAAAAAGAAAAATATTGCTTTCACGGGAAAAATATTGTCTGTGTATTTTTTTGTTGGGGTTTTGATTGAAAAGCTGAAAATTGAATATTGGAGGCGGTGTTCACACTGTGAAAGTTTTGTAGACTGAATTTTGGGGATTTCGCTTCGTCGTTTTTTGAATCCGAAAAGCGTTTCAGATTTTCTTCTTGTAAATTTTATGCTAATTTTTGTTTTGATACATGCAAAAAGGTTTGTGGGATTTCGATGGTATTATGCTGCAAAAATCTTGACTTGAAACCTGCATGCATAAATGAAAACGAAAATTTTAATGTCAACTACGAGTGAAGCATTGATAAATTAAGAGAAAATAATACCGTTTGTCAAATTTATGGTTGTTAATGCTTCTTAGCTTTTATGCTATGAGTTTTTCTAAAAATCTCTTATAGCCACGATCTGAAGTAAAGTCTATTATCATTCTGTTTATTTTGTTTCTTAAACTTGTATATGTTTGGGTATTTCGGTATTTCGACGGAGGCTTCTCTGAATTAAGATAATACTAGTTCATCCTGGATTTATTTGTTATTTTTATGTCTCCTCAAATTTTCAATGTAGTTTCCTTTACCCATGATTGTTAAGGTATTTCATTGTTCAGCCTATTGTTCGATACTGGGTTTTCTTTGGTTATTGAGCACTGCTTTCGTTCATATAAAGTTGGGTATACATATTAACCACCGTACTCATGTTGTACACTGAGGATGGATTCGAATCCTTACCAATAGAATACAACTTCGAACCTATACTATGATCACTTCCATTTTGTATCATGTCGGCTGCTCTTATCATTATTGATCTGTGTGAATTCTTGTATGCAGGCAAGCGTGCAGCTTGCAAGCGTAGAAATATCTTCTTGGCTTTGCTAGCTCTGCATTAACTCTCTATCTTGCTAGCATGTTACATGTACGTGATTATTCTAAGTGGAGTCATTCTATACTATATTTGATAGATTTGTAATGCTTGATAACCTAATTAAATTCCTTCTTCATCTGGTTTATACCTGTGTTGACTCTGTATTCTTCTTGTTTATCTCTATTCACCATCAGATTTTTTGCTTCCTCGATGTGTAACTGATGCCCACGAGCTGAAAATCAACTCTTCTATGGCTGCGAGTACTCCTCACCCTACCGTCGCTTTCTTTTGGGTTTTATTGAATCTTTTATTAGATCTGTTACTCAAAAACATGCGGGTTGCATGCTGATCCGTTATCTCTACCTGTCAGGTCGACTTTTCCTTTTTTGTAGCCGCAACCAATCTGAACAATTCCTCTTTATATTGATGCGTCTCTGGAGTTCTTTTTTATGCAGATGCATCTTATTAGAAGCTGTCGATTTTACTTGTCGCATACTTCATCATTATCACCGTGTCTTCCTCATTTGCATCGCTTAGTGCATGTTGTTTACTATGTGCTTATCGCATGAGTTGGTTGCTAACTTGAGATTGTTCGGTGGCTTCCACTGAAATTTCTCTTCCTGTTAGCAGCGAATCATATAGTTTTGAAACTCAGCGTTTTTTTTTTTGACTTGTGTAATTTATCTATTTTCCATTTATTCATAGTGTAAATTCTTTCAAAACTGAATGTCAAACGTATATTTTAAGTGGTTTCACTAATATCGAATGTCAGATATAAGAATATAAGTCTATGCTGAGTTAGTATGAAGACTGTTGCATGCGATAAATACTGTTGTTGGTATTATTAATAACCTTAGTTCAATCTTCGTTTATTGTGTCTAGTGGTGACTCATCGTATTCTAAATACTATAATTAGAAACCTCTGTTAGATTTATTTTAAATAGAAGTTTTGTTAAAATAAATGAAAATTAAACCTTTCCATTAAGTTCATGGCATTAGAAATTAGAGTATTTATCACCGAAAGATGATAAGCGATGTTAATATTATTGTAATTTTTAAATGCATTAATTATAAATAGTTTATTTACTTTGATACATTTGCAATACAAATATAAGTATGTTGTGACGTTTTTAATTATTTGTATCGTATTTATATGTATGCATTTGGATAATAGAATTTAAATGTTTAAGCTTACTTTTTCTTTATATAAGGTTGTGAATGTTGAATTAACGTTTTATGGGTGTGAAAGTTGCCTATTAGATCAATGGACTAAATGTATTGAAAACTGTCATGTATAATTTGGAATCTAGATTTGAAATTTTTATATGATAATTAAATGATTTTTCCTACTTCGAGTTTGTTTTTATGTATTGGGGTATGGTCTTGGTGTATTGTCCCCTGGAGGCTTATATAGTTGGTTTTGTTTTGAAATCTTGGATAGAGATTTGTGATTGCTCTCATATTGTTTTTGATGTGACATCATGGGTCATGCCAGTTTGGAGATATTATGAATTCTACTTTCGAACATTCTGAATACTCTGGAGTGGAGTTGTGTTTGTTCATGGAAATCTTGCCATGCATGTATAGTGGTTTGTCACGTTGTCTAAGTCTTGAAATGTCGTTTAGCTTGAGTCTATGTGGAAGGAAGTTTTCTCTTGCATGCATGTTAGCCTTATCGTCTTTTTTTATTTATGAGAAGTTGTACCTTAAGAGGAGTGGCTTCCATTAGGGGTCAGACCCGAAAGTGGTTGCAGGGGTAACCTCTCGGAAGTTGGTAATTAAGTGAAAACTTTAATTAATGTACTAGGGGTTGGGTGGTCTTCATAATTAATTTAGATAATGTTTTGCCTCGCTTTGTTGTTTAATGCTTGTTTAGGTTAAAGCGGGTTGAGAAGGCCTGGAATGGTGACTTTAATACTTTTTCTTCTCGAGAAGTGATTCGAAGACACATAAGTTCGTATAGGGGCCAGAAGTCGTAAGAGGTTGCCAAGGTAACTCTAGTAGAGGGATGGTAACCTAGGAAGGCTATCCAGGGTAACCTATTACGTTTATGTGATGACACTCTTGTCCTTGTACACTTGTTAGTTCTCATGTGTTGAGTTACTTGTGATTGTGATTCGCCTCTGGGAGTATGTCAGTTGTCTTATCATTGTGATGTCATGTATGTCAACCATGTTTTGTGTGATGTTCTTCTTTTTGTCAGTTTGACTTGAGGACCTGTTCTATCTCCTAGCACGGGGGGGTGGGCTTTTGAGTTCCACACGGTTGGGAGGAACGTGCCACATCTTCCATTGGGTCCCCTATAGGTGATATTGTTTGAGACATGCTTGTTCTTGGCAGGGTCCTGGATACACATCGTTCACAGAGTTGTTCATTAGACGAGATCGTAGATGTGGTTGTCATCTGTTCTGGATCTTATTCTTTGTTGTACACACTCATGATGTTACACAAGGTTTCATTGTATTGTTACTATTAATGTATCAAGATTTGTCACAATCTCTCTTATTGTAATCACTTGTAATGTAACTCTTGATGTAATGTATCTAGACTTGACTATTCACATGAATTGACTTATATATATAGTTCTTGATGTGTTGTGTTTATTGTTTTACTTTAGTAGCCTAGTTGTGGAATCCGAGAACGTTCATCTTAAGTTATTGGTCACATGTTATTATTAAATGTTTTAAAAAAAAATTGTTCGATTGTTTAGTGATAGTGACGTGTTGTTCCCTGGGTTCCACGACGGGGCGTTACAGGCAGCATTTTGGCAACATTTGGGTATGCAAACTCAACTTCTCCAAAACCCCCCATCTCCAAATGAAAAGGCGTCAATAAATAGAGAAAACCATTCATGGTTTCACAAAACAACTTTCTAGAACCATCTTGAAAATCCCACGCCCAACTTGAGGAGTTACAAAATTAGAAAATAGAAATGATCTCCAATGCATTTCATCCTTCTCATGGGCACCTAAACTTTGACCAATCAGATTTGGGTGGCTATGACATCTTATAGCCTCTTACAGATTCTTTACAACTTGTCGGTTACACTTTACATGCAAAAGAATGCAAGAAACATGCAAGATTCTTTGCAGCCCACTTTTATGAAATTTTATGACACTTGTACATGCAAAACATGCCAAAATCACTAAAAGACAAAATTGTTTATCCTCATCCTAAAGTGGACGGCCAAATGGAATATTCCCCCACTAGATTCTTTTACCACTTTACCGAGGCCTATTTCCCATCAAATTTATATTTACAAATTCACACCAAGGGAATTTACATTGTTGCAAATTAAAATATTATTCTCCTAACCCTAAGCCCTTATTAAAAATGAACAAAATAAAATAACAATATTTTTGGTGATACAGGATTGCTAGTACCCCTAGATGCTCCTACATCAA
Organism: Sequoiadendron giganteum; assembly: GCA_007115665.2. Classification (NCBI taxonomy): domain Eukaryota; kingdom Viridiplantae; phylum Streptophyta; class Pinopsida; order Cupressales; family Cupressaceae; genus Sequoiadendron; species Sequoiadendron giganteum. Next base: position 147,384,643 of record CM021109.1, on the reverse strand, counting down.
GTGGTAGAGGAAAAGGTTATATAGAATTCCAAGGTTAAGAACATGAAACATGGTTTGCTACAAGGTAAGGCCCACCTAAATAGAATTTACATGGTGCCTTCAAAGTCTCTTTCTATATCATCATTAGCTCATATCCTTATCTTCTTTTGAGTTCCATAATATCCTCAAAACATCCTAGTTGTTTGACTAGTTTGTATATAAGAAGATCTAAAATAGACCCATAATCTATTAGGATTCATTTAATTTTATGTTTATTGACTATACATTTGATATGGAGTAATTTGATGTGCGATAGATAATTAAGAGGGATATCGCTTGGACTAATGCAAGATAATATGGAGAGGATAATTGGCCCAATGAGTCTTGGAAATGGTTAGGGTTGATGTCATTAGGGACTTACAACTCTCGTAAGGTATATTTCAATATTTCCTAGTGAACAGGTGATTATTTGAGAAGATCAAGAATGAATATTTACACTAGATTATTCCCAATACATGTTTCAAGAGATTATATTGGATGGATTTTTGGGAGGATGAGAAGGCCCTTGTACAATGACCCAACCATGCCTAGTAGTGATGACACAATATGAAATTTTAATTTTAATGGCATCTACTTGTGGATATTCCTCTTTAATATGACCTACTACATGATCATATGAGGTGTGTTTTTTATTTGTGAGGACAATACTAGTGTAGTTATTTTGGGATGAACCTTTTTTGGATGTGTAGAAATGGCTTTGATCATACTTTTAAAAAATATTTAATATATGCCTAATTTTTTATTAGGTGAAGAAAAAGTATGACCTTCCACTTTGATGTCACTAGGGTCAATGAGATCTTGGATGTAATTTTTAAGTTTCATGTATTTTGATATGGTATGGTCTTTGATGCATTGTTACTTACAATATTTTTTGTATCTTTGTACCATGTAGGTTTTGGTTTTGTTCTCATCAAAAGGTTGTATGTGTGGAAATTTAATCATATTACCTTGGATGAGTTTTTGGAACACCAATTTTATAGGTTCCACCAAGGAAGTGTATTTACATCTTGGATTATTAGGAATTTTTTGTTTTCCTTGCAATATACAAACCTATCTTTGTTATAAATTTTGCATGTTGGGGCTTGCTTGTTATCACATTGTTTGTGTAGCCTAAATAAGTTTGGAATTAGTTATTGGTTTGGTTATTGCTATATTTGTATTTTTTTATAAATTTTGATCAAACCTTTAGTAACAAGGGATTTCTCGATGGTGACACCCTTTTTAATTTTCATCAAAATTTGATACAAAATAGACTTGTAAGTGAAATTCTATTTCTTGATTAAGGTTTGTGATGAAAGTATTAATGAGTTGTTTTTCTATTATGGGCTAAGGAAGGTGACTTGTGAGACTCCTAGATCATTGAAGGAAGGTGGAAATTTTTTCATCATTATATTGTTTGGCATTGTAGAGTTCAAGCATTATTAGTTTGTGTTTTACAACGTATGTGAAATGGGTTACAATTTTCTCAACCAAGTCAACAAAATAAAAAATCCTTGAGGTAAATGCAAGAACCAATCAATTTATTATCCTCCCAAAATTTGAGGGAAGAGTATCATTAGGTATAGGTTACAATAGGAAATCTCTTATTCCATGAAAAACTCCTTGACATGATCTCAAGGGTCTCCTTTTCCCTTATATTTGTCAAATTTTTGAACTTCAAAATTTTGGGGAAATGTAAGTTATCATTATTGATTTATCAAAAGCTTAGGGAAAAAAATCAAATTTATATATTTTATTCAAGTGTAGTATCCATATTTGTAACCTCTTAAGTGTATCCTTCATTTCTTTCCATTCTTGGGAGAAGGGATTCACATTAGTTGGGTTTGGAGGTTGAAATGGTTGGTGTGATATGGTGCTTGCTGATGAGTGGATTGGAATGTGTTCATTGGTGGGATGTATTTTTGTTGTTGTGATGGTGGTTGAGGAATGGATGGTGTCATGGGAGGATATGAGGTAGTTAGAGGTATGTCGTTGTATGAGGATAAGGAATTATTTAATATGATGTTGGGGAAGGATAGGGTGTTGTGGGTAAATAAGATGTCATTGATGAATATGGTTTTGGAGGAGGACAAGAGGTTGAGTGATGGAAGGTGTGAGGTGATACCATTATTTATTGGGGAAGTGTTGGTTGTAGTATAGATATTGGTTGTAATGATTGGATTAGTTGTGATGCAATTTTTTTTTGTTTAAGGGATATTAGATGGAGGAATTTCTTAGTTTATTAGAGTGTACAATGTTTTGATGTGTATTGGGCTAGATAAAGTTTGAAATATGGTGTGAAATGTTTTATTGTGAGGTGGGTGGGATGTGATCACAAATGGATTAATATGGATTCCACTATAATTTTAGTATAATTTAAGTGGGAGGATTTAGGATTAGATTAAATGGTATGTGTGGAATGGTGGAAAACGCCATTTTTGGGGTGGTGTAATCACTAGAAGGGTTGTATATTATTTATTATGGGTGGATAGCCCATGGATTTTTGAATGTGGATATAATTGTGGGATCTTGCCAAATAAGGTTATTAAGCTTAGTTGAGTCAAAATAACGTGGGAACTTGGATACCTCTTTGATTTATTATTCTAGTAAATAATATTTTAATTTTGCAAGGTGATTTAATTAAGCATGCACAATATCATTGTTCATGAATTCTAAGAATTGAGAAGAACACCCATGTTGGATTAAAAGGTTTTTTTTCTCATTGATTATGTTGTGATGGATTTGATGTTTCGATAATTCACCTTGAGTATAATGGATATAAATATTTGGATTTTTTTCATTATTTTGTTTCATGTCCTTTCTTTCTTGCAATTTAGTGATGGTTGGCATGAAATAAAAATTTGTTTTTAAAATTTATTTTCTAAGGGTGAGGGTGAAGGATGGAAGATGAATTACTTCATTAAGGTTGAGGATTTGGATTGGAAAATTTTGAATGTGGAACCTAGGGATGAGTGGATCCTAAACAAAGGTAAATTTTAGTGAAGACCTTGGATGGTGATTGAATATTTCATGCTTGAGATAGGAAAGTTCTCAAAAAATATTGATTTGGATTCTTGGATTATTTAAATTAGGATAGGTCAAGATCCTAAGATAATTTTTCCAGTATTGGATTGGATTATTCGATTGGGTTGGAATCAATTGAATTCTTACTTAAAATAGGAAAAATATTAAGCACACAAGAATTTAGGATAATTCTTGAGTGTGATAGAGGTCTTGAATTGACATAAATTTTTATTTGGATTTGAATTTGGGTTGAGTGTACATGAGATTTTCTTTTTGAATGATGGGATTTTAACTTGGGATGGGATTTGGATTAGGATAAGTGAATGTTATGGGTAAAATGTGGCTAGATTAAATTACGGGATTATTGATTTAGGGATAAGATTTAGATTAGAATAATTATATGGAGAATGATAAGGATGTAAAGTCATAAAATTTCACCCCTTATAATTTCACATACATTCTTGCATCTATTTTAGTGTCCACTCCCTTAGCACTTGTGTAGGCTCATTTTATCCCTTACATAAGCCTTTTTCCCTCTCAGGATGCTCAGGACCCGTTTTCAATAGCTACCTTTGTGTGTTAGCTTTATGTCAAACCTTGAGCTTTTCCCATTCTTGTCATTTTGTAGTGTTATGTGTCTAGACATTAGCACGTCGTGTGGACGTTCGTGCACCGTGCTAGAGTCATGTGACATTTTGATGTTCAAATAGTCATTTTCAAGCATGTTTACCACTTATCAACCCCTTTTGTTGGTGGTAACAGCCTAAGATGCCTTCTAATAGCTCAAGAAGCTTCTTTTCCATCTTATTCTCTCTTTAAAATTTATCTTTTCAACCTATTTGGTCTTCTTGATCTTTCTAGCTTTGGCTCTAGCATTTTCCTCTTCCCTTTGTCTTGCTATCTTGCTTGTACAACTTGTTGTAGCAACATTCTCAAGCTCTTACATTCTCACAATTCTCTCAATGTCACTCTTGCATTCTCATAGCACCCTCTACAACTCTCTTGGCTCTCGTAGCTATCTCTCTCTTCGACTTCCTTAAGCCTTGCAACTGACATCTCCCTTATCTTGTGCTTGTGAGCATCCAGGGATTTCACACATCCCCTATCAATTGCATCTCTATCCAGTGATACAAGTTCTCCTCCTTGAGTGGGAATTTCTTTTATCACATCATATTTTCTCACTTTATTCACTTTCTTTATCTATTTGGTTGTCCATGGATGTGGGAACACCAAAATGGGGGTTTGACTAAGGCAAACCCCTATACAGCCCCAACATTTTTCCCTCAATTTTATGGGTGTAGGTTTTGAAGATATATTCTTGTTGGAGGCTTCATCACTTGGGTTATTGTGAGCATTTTATTCCTCTATCTTCTTTAGTTCTATCATTTACATTCTATTTAGTTTTGTTTATTTTAGCTCTATTATTCTCTATTACTTTCCTGCATTTCAATATTTCTCAGCAATTAGAGTAGAAGTAGTCACTTTGTGTTTTCTGAGACATTCTCGATTTTCTTTCCATACGAGACTCCAACACGTTGCACTGTCGTCCATTTCTTGTGCTAACATCCTTTGAATGAAAACTTGCTAGTCTGTCTGAAAAACCTTTGTGATCTACTCTTTCTGATTTTGAAACTCACTTGTTTCCTTGAGGTAGTTTAGGGAAGTTAACCCCTTGGGATTCTCTTGATAATAAAGAGACTTATGAGTAGCGAACCTCCCTTCTCTACAAAGGAATAATTAGGATTTTAGATATTATTTAATTTCTATTTGATAACCAAGAGTCATGGATGGAGACTTAGGATTATATTATGGAATAAGATGTTATTAGGATGATATTTTTGGTGATTTTTTATGGATTTGGTTGAAGATGTTTGGAAATTGAGATTTGGTTAAAGGTAATTGGTGGATTTTAGTTACAAAGGTTGAGTTAGGATGCGTGGATTATCGATAAGAGATTCTTAATGCCTAAAAATGGAAATAGTTGGATTTGGTTTGGTTGTTGGATTTCAACTTATTTGGTGGATTATGGATGATGTTTAAACCTTTTCAATAAGTGAAAAATAAACAAATAAACAAACAAAAGCAAAAAAAAAAATTGAATTTTTTGAGATAATTTGGTTTATTAAAATTTCATAGGTTTCTCACAAGAAGAGACACCAATCACATGCAAAACATAGAATTATACAAGTGAGAGTCTCAATTTTTTTGGGCTCACCACTATACTATATAGGTAAAGTTGTGAATATATAGGGAATGTAAATATGATTTCATCATCTTTCCACCCCTTACCTATAGATGCCAAGACTTCCCCATAAGAAGCTTTATCTCTACAACTCAGAAGTATGATGTAAGTAACTTCTTGGGGATAACCACTTAAAATGCACCACAAAAAAATATGACCAAAAGTTTTTAAATTCAAATTTACAAGATAAATAGGGGATATCCTCTATATACATAAAAATACATGAGGCCTAATTGCATGAAATGATAGGGGTACTTCTAATGAATTGGTTCAAGAGGATAACTCACTTTCTTCCTTCACAAGTTGTAATGTATTATACAAAAATGAAAATTTTCCCTCTCAACAAGTGAGTATTTAAATTCTCCTCCTAATTTATATACCTCATCAAAACATGATGGTTTGGTTCATCCCCTAAGGTGATGAATCTTTAGGTATGCCTTTAGAGGAAAGGAATAATAAAAAAAATTGGTCACCCAAGATTGCCTTGTGGCATTAGGGGAGAATATACACACAATTTCCTTAGGACCTAATCTAAAATATAAAGATAATAATATAAATTTTTTGATCTCTAAGATCACCTTCTAGTGTGAGGAGAGAGCATTCACTTTAAAAAAATTACAAACATAGTAAACAAGATTCTTTTGGGCTTTATCAAAAATAAATATGCTCTAAATTAGTGGAAATACAAGCCTTTGATAAACAAGATCTATAAGAAACTAATCAATAGCTGAATAAAATGTCTTTGACAATTGGATTCTTATAAAAAAATATTAGTAGTTGGTCAAAGATGTATTTAACATCTGTATTTCTACAAAACTCAATTGAATATGAGCATGTTGCATAGAAAATTAGAAAAAAGAAAAAGAAAAAGAAAAAGAAAAATGATGAATAAAAGAAATAGATAACCAATTATATATATTTTTCAATTTTTTACATCATAAAAGTTGTACCTTGTTCTTTTGATTAGTGGCTACAAAATGTTAGTCAAAATTAAAATAGTGCAATCAAATCATAGATTTAGATTTTGGATTTTGATAGGGATTTTTTTTCATTCCATATGTGTGATCATATATTTAATAAGGCAGTGGGTACCTTTGCTACTTTGATAGCTTGCAAGGAAAGCAAGTATATTTTTATGAAAATAACTACACAAATATAAAATATATCATACACAAGTAGAATATTTGGACTAATTACACAAACCCTAGAATTAACTTCTAAAATATGTGCTTCAAATCGGACAGGTTTCTCTACTTCAGTAGTAGAGTAAAATAACTTAGGGATGTTCTTTTCTAAATACTAGGAATATATTGTGTCATCAGAGTTTTGAATTTTTGTGTGCATGGTGGACTCTGTCTTGGGGGTATCTAATGGTCCCTCTCTGCCCCCTCTTGACTCGTGCTCCTCTCCTTTGGGGACGTGTCTAGTGAGTACCCCCCCTATGGGATCTGCGTTTTCACCATCGGGTGTTTTGAAGGATTTGGCATCTCCGGGCGGTTCTTTTGTGCCAGCGGTAGAGATTCCTCCGGTTGTCGGTTGGAAGGATGTTCTAACTAGTGGGAAACAATTCTCCTCCTTGTTTTTGTCTCCACCTGAGATTTTTTTGATCTCTGGTACTGTGTTTGACATACCCGATTCGATCAGTGACAGGATCCTATCCTCCATGGAGAATTTTGTGGTGGGGAGATTCCTCTTTTATCGTCCTACGGTGGATATGGTTAGGAAATGGGTTGCTGTGAAGTGGCGTCTCAAGGGTAGTGTGGAGATTTGTGCGATGGCTAGCGGTCTCTTCCTATTTAGATTTGCTGCAGCTGAGGACTTGGTGGCCACTTTGTCGTCAGGCCCATGGGTTTATGGGAAGCATAGTCTGACAATGTGTAAGTGGAAACCTGAAATTGACCCTGCTATTGACCTTAACATGTCGACTACTATTTGGGTTAGGCTACCAGGCTTACCTCTTGAGTTTTGGGATGATGCCATCTTCAAGGCTATTGGTGATTCGTTGGGTCAGTTTGTTACCACGGATGCTATCACAAAATTGAAATCAAGGTTAGTCTTTGCTCGATTCTATATCAATATTTGTGTAGATAAAATTCTACCAAACTCTATTAAGCTATGTTATAAGCTGGGTAGCTAGATTCAACCTGTATGTTGTGAAAATGCTATGGTATTTTGTCAAAGGTGTGCCAAAGTTGGGCATCTTATTTTTGACTACAAATAATCGGTCAGTCGGGAGACTAAGGATGTGTTAAATCCCACGAATCCAGTTGAGGATATCTCGAGGCCTTCGGGTGTCTCTAAGCTTGTCCCCCTTGGTTCTATTCAGCCACTTGTGGTTTCTCCTCGGCCACCCTCCCCTGTTGGTCCTCACCCTAGTTTGAACCTTTGTGTCTCTTAGGTGTTGGAAGCCATACCTCGGGAGGTCTCTTTGTCTAAGGATCCTGGATCCTCGGCTGTCGATACCTTGCTTAAGGGGGCTTCTATTGGGTTCTTTGGTCCTAGCTCATCGACAGTTGATCCTCTGTCCTTGACTGTCGCTCCATGGACCTATGGGGCCTTGGTAGAAGATGGTGAAATTTGGGAGGAAGAGTGCTCTGGCATGATTGAAGAGTCTACTGAAAGTTTGGGGAGCTTAAAGCTAGAGAAAGTCGAGGATGAAGGGATATGGACTACGCCTAAGAAGAAGAGTAGGAAGAAGAAGGAAAATGTTGGAGGGGATTCCAAGCCTGGGAGACCCTCTCAGAGATACACCAGAACAAGAGAAACGACAAATGAGATTTCCCTAAGAAAGTAGAGGACATTGGATGTGTCCTCAAAAAAAGGTCAGAAATAAGGATTATGTCTTGGAACGTTCATGGGCTTAATAGCTCGCACAAACAATGTGTCCTGAAGAACTATATAGTGGAGCATAAGATTGATTTTTTTCTTCTTCAAGAAACTAAGATGTTGATGGTTAATTTTGACAAAGTTGCTAGCTTTTTATGGCCTAATGCTTCCTATGTCCATAGTGATGTTGAGGGAGCTTCGGGAGGATTGGTCGTGCTTGGAATCCTTCCTGTATGCAAGGTTCTGAATTATTTCATTGTAAAAATAGCATTGGGGTTTCGTTCTCCATTGCTGGAGAAGAATGGTCTATAGTTAATATATATGCTCCTAATCAGAGGAACTCGAGGAATATTCTATGGAATAACATAGTGGCTAAGATTAATATGAATAAGGGTGGTCGTTGGCTTGTTGTTGGATATTTCAACTCTCCCTTGTTTTCGTCCGAGAAAAGTGGTGGCCTCCTAGATTACATTGACAGCATGTTAGATCTGCTTAATTTTTTGGTTTCTTCGGGGTTAATTGATATTGAGCTTCTGGGCCAGAATTTCACTTGGTCTAATAGAAGGGTTGGTGGCAATCTGATTCAAGTTCGGCTTGACCACTTCCTCTACTCTCCTCATTGGACTAATGCCTTAGATGCCAACCTGGTAACTTTGCCTAAGACAGTATCGGATCATAATCCTCTTCTATTGACCACTAATATTCGTCCCTCTGGTGGTCCCTATCCTTTTCGATTTGAAATAATGTGGAACTCTCACCCCAATTTCAAAAAGAAAATTGTTGAATGGTGGAATATTCCTGTCCAAGGATCCCCTATGTTTAGGCTCTGCTTTAAACTTAAACATATTAAACTGATGGTTAAAGGATGGAACATGAATGTGTTTGGGGATGTTTTTCAAAGGAAAAAATAGCTCGAGGGGAAGTTAAGGACCTTGCAGAAAAATATGGATGAGGGAGATGACATTCAACGGACTAACATTCACAAAAAGGATGCCAGAATGGAATGGGAATGGGTCTTAAAAAATGAAGAGGTCTTCTGGAAGCAAAAATATAGGGTCCAATGGCTGAAGGAAGGAGATAGGAACATGTCCTTTTTCCATGTTTCTTCCATCAAACACAGGAAAAGGAATCAAATTTCTAAATTGATAAGTGCCTCTAGGGAGGTGATTTCTAATCAAGCTCAAATTGTGTCCCGTGTGATTAACTACTTCAAGGAGGCTTTTTCGGCCCCTGCGGAGGCACCCAACCTGGCTCTGGATTGTAAGATCCTCCAGCATCTCACTGCTTCCATCTCTTAGGAAGATAATTTGGGAATTCTTAGGATTGTTTCCACAAAAGAAGTTTGGTTGGCTACTTTTAGCATGGGGGCCTTCAAAGCCCTAGGACCTAATGGGTTTCCTCCCGCGTTCTTTCAAATTTTATGGGATACTATGGGCTGGGACCTTGTGCTTGCGGCTAGGGACTTCTTCAAATCTGGTAGGATCCTTAAACAAATGAACCACACTTTCATTGCTCTTATACCCAATATTAGTGAGCCTCTTTCAATGATTGACTTCCGACCTATTAGTCTTTGTAACACCTTTTATAAGATCATTTCTAAGATCCTTGTTAACCGAATCAAACCTCTTCTAGATAAAATTATTAGTCACACTCAAAAGAGGTTTGTCTTGGGGTGACACATTCTTGATGCTTCTTTGACAACCCATGAACTGTTCCACTCTATGGATAGATGTAATAATGCGGGGATGGCACTTAAGCTTGACATTTCCAAAGCTTATGATAAGGTTCTGTGGGAATTCATTCTGAAGGTCATGGCTAAGTTTGGCTTTAACAGCTCAGTCATTAAGCTTATTTGGAATGTGTTAGTACTATTAATTTCTCGGTTATGGTTAATAGATCCCCCTGTGGATTCTTCTCTACTAGTAGAGGGCTCAGACAGGGAGACCCTCTCTCCCCCTATCTCTTTATTATGATTGTTGATGTGCTTAGCAAGAACTTCACGAGTCTATTATCAGAGGGCTCCATTTCTGGTGTTAGAGCGGCTACCTCTCTTAATCTGATTGCTGTGCAGCAATTTGTTGATGACACCTTTCTATTTGGGAAGGCCTCTGTTGTGGAAGCTAGGAAATGGAAAGCTTGTCTTAATAGCTATGCCTCTTGCTCTGGCCAAAGCATCAACTACAATAAGAGCAAGATTTACTTCTTTAATTGTTTGCCAAATTTGGAAAACAGGGTGACTACGATCCTGGGATGTGTTGGTGATTCTCTCCCGTCGATTTATCTTGGGCTCCCTCTCACGGTTAAGGAGGTTCCCTTGGAGTTCTGGAATTCTATTCTAGAGAGGATTCAAAGGAAGTTGGCTGGGTGGAAGGGCTCTTTGCTTAGTCATACTGAAAAACTCCAGCTTCTCACCGCGGCTATACAAGGTATCCCCACCTACTTTCTAGCTATTTTTAAGATGCCTAAGTATATTGCTAATAAGTTTGAAAGAATTCAAACGAATTTCTTTTGGTCCGGTACTAAGGAAAAAAAGAAAATTGCTTTGGTGAAATGGGAAAGGGTTTGTCAGGCTAAAAATTGTGGTGGGCTTGGAATAAGGAAGATTGTCATCTCTAACAAGGCGCTGATGGCCAAGGTTGGGTGGGACCAGTTAAGGAACACCAAGGACTGGTGCAAAATTTTGAATGCTAAATACCTTTAGAACAGGCATTTGATTGATTGTCTTTCGGAACCTCATCCCCAAGGCTTTGTTGTCTGAAGGAGCATTTGCAGTATACAAGGCTTGCTAAAGAAAGGGATTAAATGGAAAATGGGAAATGGGGTCAAAATCAGGTTCTGGGAAGATTCTTGGCTTTTGGACTCCTCCTTGTCTTGCTCTGACTTTGGGGCGGTGATGGGTGAGGCTCAGAGATTCTTTGGCATACATATCAGCGACTATGTGGTTGGCCCTCCTAGAGCTAGGATTTGGAGGGATCTCTCCCTTTGTTGCCCCCACTCTCTTGACCTTTGTCACCTAGCTTGATCCCTTCAGGTGTTGCTCTCCAGTATCATATTTCCTTCCTACAACAGGGAGGATGAGTTCTTTTGGGCTGTAGATAAACAGGGGGATCTCTCAGTGCAATCAGCTTACAAACTGTTGACTAATGAAATTTTTGTTGTGGAACCCTGGAGGAGGGTTTGGAATCGTCACATGATCCCTAAAATTATTTTTTTCTGGTGGATGACCTGTCATAATAGGATCCTAACTCAGGACAATTTGAGAATTTGGGGGTTGTGCTATCCCAATAGATGTTTTCTATGCAAAGGAGGGGGAGGAAATTGTCAGCCACCTTTTATTACACTGCCCGTATGCTGCTGAAGTTTGGGGGATGGATTTTGAGAAAATTGATGTCCTTTGGGTTATGAGGAAAGACCTTTTATCGTTTATCCTGAGCTGGAATGGCCCTTTTTTCCACCCTCTGACTGGTGAAATATGGAAGCAAGTCCCCCTGTCTTAGGTTGGTGTTTATGGAAGGAGAGGAATAACAGGGTTTTCAGGAATATTGATCGGAGCCCCAAGGAAGTGTTTGACATTGGTGTTAGGCTCATTGAGGAGAATATCTCTCTCTTTAATGGGAAACTACCGGAGATGGGGCCGTTGTTTTACGAAATAAAAATGGCTAAGGAATGGCATCAGGATCAAAAGTCTAACGCCTTTGATAATTCAAAACTATTAGCTAGGAAAAATACCATATGGGAGCCTCTGGATTGTGGATGGTTCAAATTTAATTTTGATGGAGCTGATAAAGGCAACCCAAGAAGGGCAAGTATAGGTGGGATTATTAGAGATTCTATGGGGAATATGGTGGCGGGTTTTGCTGGAGGCATTGGGGTTCAATCGGCTTTAGTGTCTGAGGCTCGTGCACTGTTCATGGGCCTCAAAATTGTTGTTTCTCTAGGGATTGATTATCTCCACATTGAAGGAGATTCCAAGTCGGTGACGGATGCTGTGGAAAAAGATAGATTAATAGGTTGGAATACCAAGGACATATTGATGGATGTTAGCTTCCTTTTGTCCAAATTTAGGGACAAAAAGGTGACTCATATTTTCAGAGAAGGCAACCGTGTGGCAGATGTTTTGGCTACTCTTGGCTTAGGTTGGGATTCGGCTAGATGTTGGAGGAATAAGGAAAGACTGCCGCCAAATATTCAAGCTTTGATAGAGCGGTAACAAGGCTACCATGGTTTGTAATGATTTTCAACCTTTGGATGATGAGAGCTGATTGGGGGGGCCACTGGTTATTTTGGGTGTGTTGGTCGATGAATGTCAATTTTGGTATGGAGTACAGGTGGAGTTTTCCTGGAAAAGATGCGCGTGTGTGGGGTAGGGAAAGGAGCATCCACGTGTCTGTCCTTTGGACATGGTGGATGGTTTTGGTTTCTAAGGTTATGATGAGATGGCAGGGAGGGGATTTAAAAGAGGAGTTCAAGATTTGTTTTGGTGGCTTGATGCGGGTTAAATGGAAGGGCGTGACTTCATTTCAGTTATGGGACCGTACTGTGCGATCTACTCTTTTGGGAATTGGATTTCTTGTTTTATCTCCTCATTGCACTTGGAGGAGTGATTGTATTTATAATGATTTGACTTTCTATGATGAGATTTGGCCTCCTTCTAGAGGCTTTGAGCCAGCTAGTTTAGCTAGGGATTCCTTTGGCTTCTTTTGGAGGATTGCTAATTTTAGTTTTTTGGCCTATCCGCATGGGTTTTCGTGCATTCCCTACATCTCCGCCAACTCTTGCCTTCTCTACTATAATCATAAATTCATTAATTTTGGTGTCTTTTCACACTGTGGTATAATTCCTCTCTGCGCATGTGAACGGTATGTGGGGTTTATTTTGCTTTGCTGTAATCCCTGCCTTAACTATCTTTTGGTGATTATTGTTCGCGACTGCTACAATCGGTATTGTTTGCATTTCTGTGAATTTTCTGTGCAGACTGGCAGCATGGGTGGTGAGTTTGTTCAGACTGAACCGGACAACTATGAGGCATTTTGAAATAACTCTCTGGTTTGGCATATTTGTGTGGAGGGAGGAATTGCTCCGCTCATGGAGTGCTTAGTCGGCCATGATCCTATTTTATCAAGTTAGTTTGCCAGTTCGTGGAAAGACAGGAGGGTCTCTATTGGTGGAATTTCGTTCGAAATCAGTGAGGATGTTATTGCACAGGCTACGAGTTTGCTGTGTGTGGGGAAAAAATATCCTAAACACATAAAAAAGCTGGACCACGAGAGCCTTAAAGCGTTTTTCAAAGGTGAGGAGACCCCGGTTCGAAACCAGGCAGGGTTTGAAAGGGAAGCACTTCCTAAGCCATGGGACTTGGTGTGCATGGCGCTGATGAAGTATGTTACTTTGGAAGGTAGATATAAAACCTGTTTCTTTTATCATTTCCCTCTATTAAACCACCTTAGGCATAAAATGTTGCTCAGTTTCCCTTTTTTCCTTTTAATGGACCTGGAATGTTCTGTTGACAAGTGTAAAGATTCGACCAACCGTAATCCCTGTGATCTCTCGCCACTCCTGCTCCATCAAGGGCTTATCCTTCATCTGTATCACTTTCATCTTGCCCTTTGTCCACCTAAATCCATCACCATTGTCTGCATCGAGAACATTGAACCCCTTTCTACTGTGCATATCTCCTCGGCCAAATCCAAGAGTCCTCCTCGGAAGTCTAATGTAGACAAAGTGGGGAATGATAAAACCAAATTTGCCACCAAAAAACTTAAGGGTGGGTTGGGCAAGGCCCATGCCAGCGTGGCAGAAGGGCTCTGTGAGCTAAAAGCCACTCAGGCTAACACGGCTGTTGATGTCACTGCTACGAAAAAAGGTAAGGAGAAATGCATGCAGGCTACGACTGCTAAGGATGGCAAGGGTAAGAATGTTGTTAGGAAAGATTCCAGAGGGGATACGGTTGTGGGGAATACGGAGATGACTGGAGGGGAAAGTGTTAGGAGGAGATCTGGGAGGCTGGCCAAGAACAACAAGAAGAGGTTAATCATTGAGGATTCTGAGGAGTAGCAGTCAAACAACAAGGGTTACAAGGAAGAAGAGTCTGAAGATGGGGAGGAAGATAATGAGGAGAGGCCCCAATGTACTATGGTGGACAACAAGCTTCCTTTTGATGGCTCTGGCTTGCACTCTCCGCAGCCGCTGGTGGTTGAGCCTGGTGAGGTTCAGGGAGCTATGGATGTTGGGGTGGATTCGTGCGAGGTGGTGAAGAGATTGGACACTCTTGAAAAAAGATTTCAGGGGTTAACCCACTTCAGCATGAAATTGGGTCACTTTGTTACGAGCACTCTCTCTAATGCTATAAAAGAGGAACTGGAGGGGAACAATAGCCAGTAAAAAAAAGAGTGGGTGGGAGACAAGGCGGTGGACCTCCTGATTAAAAACTGAGACGATGCCAGTTAGTTGCTCCCAGTGCCTGTCTGTCGGCTGTTTCTCGGCTATTGCTGTGCTGCCTTTGGGTTGTTTTTGTGTTTTTTTCCTTTTTATGTTAGTTGTTTAGTCTTGTCCTTTTTTGGCCCTTGTGGCTCGTTGTGAGGGGTACAACGCCCTGTAAATGCTGTTTAACTTTTCAAAAACATGTGTTTTGAAGAATTATGATACTATTCTTATAACTAGTGAGACTAGTACTAGGAAAACTAATCGTAAGGAATATTTAGCTACATAGCTTTGAATTCCTTTGATAATTTTGGACCTAAGTCAACAAAGTGACAACAATTAGTAGATAAGGTATAACCATGTAGTGCTTTCTTTGCATTTCTATATTCAACCATTAAGCTCAACCTATGTCACATCATATATTATAAACATAATGAATCAACCCTCCATTTACAAACCAAGATATTTTGTAGTAAGGAAAAATCCAAATTTTGTGACAATAAATTTATTAAAATCACATAATTTTGATTAACTGAACATAAAATCAAGAACCAATATTACATTTCATTTTATTGTCAATCATTTAAAGTTGTTAATAATAAAACAAGTAATGGGATTAATGAAAAAATAAGGAGACTAAATCAAAAAAATTATAGAGAGCAAAGCACATTTACTATTTTCAAATAAAGATTAGTAATAATAAAACCATAAAGGTTGTGATTTGAATGAATTTGTACCTACAAAACATAAATGTTAACCACACTCACACACAAGGAATCTATAATAGATTTTCATGTTAGTGTGGATCAAATCCAAAAAACCAAATGAAGGGGTCATCCACATTGGGTTCGCCAAAATTTAAGCATTCACATTTTGGTGAACCTAATTTAGATAACCTCCATTTGAACAATAAGAGCATGAGGATCAATAACCTCTCATTGGAAATGTGTGTGCAAATGTGCTAAAGATATATGATTATGCTCAAATATATGTGGATGTTCTTAGTGTCAACAACATAACACTAATTAAATATTTTAATTATTTAATTATCTTAATTTTTTTTTTCAAATATCTACAATAATTAAATATTTTTTAATTATTTAACTAATTCATCTCTTATCATTTCCCCTCCAACATTAATAAAAATTAAATTTAAAATTATCTTGGTCCTCTATAATTAAATAATTTTCAAAAATTATTTAATTAGCTAACACTCATCTTTTAAATAAATTAAAAATATTTTATATAAATTAAATATTTTCCTCTATAATTAAATAATTTTCAAAAAATATTTAATTAGTTAACACTCATCTTTTAAATAAATTAAAAATAATTTATTTAGATTAAATATTTTCTTCTAAAATCGGGTGGTTGGGTGGGCGGCCCTCCAAGAGAGGCAGAGGGCACGTGGCGGGTGAGGTGGATGGGGTAGGTTTGCTGGCAACAGGCCTCCTCCGATTTAAATATTTCCTAAGGGTGGTGTGTGGAGTAGCTCGTAGGGGATGGATTTTATGGTTGGATCCCATGTGAAGAGTGATTAGTTGGAGCCCAGTATGGGTACTAATAACTAGGAGAGGCATGTTGATAAGGTGGCAAATTTTTGGTACCGACTCGCACGTTGATGTGATTTTCACAGTGAAGGTAGCTCCTGAAATTTGAGGCCGAGGACGGCCTCTCTCATGTATTGAGTCATGGCATTAATGTCATTCTCTCCCTTGTTTCATTTAATGATGAGAGTCTAGAGTTTTCTATGTCGTTAAATTTAGTTGATGATATTGTTGTGGTCATTAGTTTTCTTGGCTCTGGTATCTGGTGTGCGCTTTTGGTTACATTGGCTTAATTGAATGGTTGGAAGTGCATTGAGATGGTGGTTCACTCACGTTTCATAATTGAAGTGTCGGCTAAGGGTGTGGTGGCACTAGGTGCAGATACACCCATTTCTCTGGGCACCAAGACCAGACAAACATCCTTTAGGGAGATAACAGACCAATGCCTCAAAAGAATTATGATCAATAATGATCATTTGTTGATTGCGGTGGCTAAGATGGTGTTGGGTGACATACATGTTTCTAGAACCAAGTATGGGAGAGACAATACTTATGTCACCTCCAGGTTTTTGGCGTCGTTGTTGGATAGCCAAGTGCCGAAGGCGGAGGCCAAAGTGGTGCTAGAGAAGATTTTCCTCAAAGACCTGTTGGTGGGCGTGGATGAGGTATTAAAGGTGGATATAGTGGGGACTAGTATCCATCACCCTAGAGATTTGGATTTGTTGAAGGATGCAGATGAGGCAGTGAAGTTCTTTCCCTTCCTGCTTTACTTAAAAGGTTTGGCCCTAATGCGACACAAAATGATCGTTGTCGTGGCTGTGGATTACATTAAAAGGTTTTTCGAACTCATGGTGGTGTAGGACATAGCATGGATAGTGGAGTTTGATGCTTTTGCCAAGATCAATGGATTTTAGTGAACCTGAAATGTTTAAGGTTTGATGTTTTTTTTCTTTCTAGCTTTGTGGGATTGGGCTACTGTGGTGGAAGTTGTATGGTTTTTTGCACCTTTGTTTAGTAGGGTTCTTGTATCTTGATGGTTGGTCGGTAGCGGCGGCTAGGGGTGGTAGGGTAGTTTATGGTTTGGTTTTTTTTGGGTTTAAGGGCCTCGGTCTTCCTATGTGCATCCTTCACACTTTTTGGATGGTGGTTTGTGGAGGACGACGAAGTAGGGATACTTGTATGGTTTTCATGAATACTCTGGTTTCCTGCATGTGCAGACACTTGTAAGCTTTTAATTATTAATAAAAACTATAAACTCTTACGTATAAAAAAAAATATTCTAAAATAAATAAATTAATATTTATTTATTTCTCCAAGATATCATTTGAATTAAATATATTTTATTTATATAATTCCCTCCTTGTTTAAAATTTAAAATTTGGGTCTACCTTTTCTTGAATTTTCGTATCCATTGATCTTGCAAATTAATCTCCACCATTGATCAAATGTTAAGTGAATTATATAAATAGGAAGGTTTCATTTCATTCAAATCCCCTAGCACTTTTGCTATCAAGAACCCCTTAGCACTTTTATTGTCAAGATTTCTCTAGCAATTTCATGATTAAGCATTATCAAGAATTTTCAAGAATTATCAAACGTTATCATTGTCATTTATCAAGCATAGGTATCATTTATCTTTGAGCATTTATATTTATTATTGCATCATATCATTATTGTTTTTTCATAGTTTGTTACTTTGAAGAGCAACAAACAATGGAGCAAATCAAGTTCTTAGCTATGGTCACTTTGCTTGTTATCTAAATTTTATATTCTGAGCCAAGATCTTGAACTTCATTACATGATTGTGAGAGTGATTTTTGCATTGTTGTTATTTGTGATTCACATTTTCATACATCCACATGTTACATCAAGGATTGTGTTATGTAAAGGATGGACGAGATGCTAAATTTAAAGAGTTTTGACATGGTGAATAGATGGGTCAAATTTAATCTTAGATCATGAGCTTGATTCGTGATTGATGGATGTGATGAGGAGAGGTGGAAATAATGGATGAGTTGAATAGAGATAGCTAAATAATCAACTCATTTGATTGGTGAGATGATAATTAACTAATATTTTATTTGATTTATGATTATTAGTCAACTAAATTGATGAATGAGCACTTGAGGAGAATTTTAAAAATTATATTAGGACTGTATGATTGATTGAAATCATTGCACGAAATATTTAACTATTTGCATGAAAGAGTTAACTATTTGCATAAAGGAGTTAACTAATTATATGAATGAGTTGGCTATTTTTAGTTGATTAGAATGAGGTGGAATTTGAGGATTTGTATTATTTATTTACGAGATATAAAACTATGAGGTAGATTTTAAGATTTCAATTTATTTATTTTTGGAAAAAAATATATTTTATTTATTTAATTAAATGAGGAAAATTATCTCAACTTAATTAAATAATAAAATTTGTATGCGAGCTTTTGGATTAAATAATAACTATTTAAGTTAATGATAACATATTAGGGATTATAAAATTATACTAATTATTAATAATGATGAATGTTAAAATGATAATTAAGAACAAGGATAGTAGAAGAAGAATTTAGTGTCTACAATTGTAACATAGTCTTATATGTAGGTCATTTAGACATAGTGGAAAAAACACCCTTAGGTAATAATCAACTCATTTTATTGGTGAGTTGATAAATAAGATATTATTAATTTGTGATTATTAGTGAACTAAATCGATGATTGGGTGAGGATAAGTTAACTGATTGCACGAGGATTAGATGAGTGAGTGAACTAGTTTCATGAAAGAGTTAACTATTTGCATGAAAGAGCTAATTGTTTGCATGGAAGAGTAAACTAATTAAATCAATAAGCTAGTTGATTAGATGAATGATTTAACTAATTTTAGTTGAGTAGTTAACTAAACGAGGTGGAATTTAAGTTTTATTATTTATTGATGGAAAAGATTCATATTATTTATTTAAATAATCGAGGTAAATTAGCTCAATTTAATTAAATAATAATAATATTTTAATTAATAGATTACATGATAAAATAATTATTATTAATGATGGAATGATAAAATGACAATGAGGAATAATGATAGTGGAAGTAAATTTTAGTGCCTATAACATAAACATAGTTTTCTCTATAGTTCACTTAGACTTGATAGGCTCGGTATAAAAACACCCTTGGGTACCCAAAAACCATGACCATCTACTGAAGAGGATATCATATATTTACTCAATGAAGTATCTACATGTTTTTTCATATAATTACTATTACATTGACAATGCATGCATCAAGGTGAAATAAAGTTCTAAGTCTACTACCTCTAGCAATCACCATAGCACCTCTTACCATTTAACACTTCAAAAAAATTCACTTGCACACTCAAATCTATTATTTTTCTCGTAGATAATACAAATTGCCAGGATATGAAATGTTAGATGTATAGAACAACTAAGAGGGGGTGAATCAATTGTACATTAAAACATTGAATCCCTCATTAAATTTTAAACCCTTATCAACATTTAAACCCTTATTAAGCATTAACAAAATGTAAACATATGAAACAACAATGAAAACACAACCAAACATAATTGGACACCAAATTTAAGTGGAAAACCCTAAGCAAGGAAAAACCATGGTGAGGATTAGCTCACATATATATGAATAGCAACACCAAATACAATTAGGCTCACTACTAGGGGCTCACTTCCCAGAAAAGAAAAAAGGCTCACTACCCAAAGGACTCACTGTCTGGAAGAAAGAAGATAGAGGAAACTATTACATAGAGTTTCACTATCTTAGAGCAATAGGAAGATCCACCACTGCAACTCTATGTCTTTTGTAACCTTTAGCTCACTGCCTCCAGCAACTTCAGGCACACTAAAAAAGTAGACACTTTCTGCTCACTGCATCCAGAGTCATAATAATTTAAGCTCACACTTAGATCACCACACTTGATCACATTCACACCGCTTACACACCTTACAACATCTCCAACAACTCACCTTGCATTTATACCATCCACAACTTGAATAATCTCAATTAGATCAACCTTAATGAAATGTATGCACCTCAAACGTGCAACACTAAATAGGTCGGCACCAAACACTTCCATGGTGGAAAGAAGTGAAGGAAGACCATACCGAGGGTTAACTAGGACCCAAATCTACACCAACACACTTTCCATGCTTCCACAAATAATAACAACCTTCCCAAATAGTGCTAGCATGCCAGGTCGGCCAAACCTGTACTAACACTAACAAGCTACCACATACATGCCTCTCCAAGTCTAGAAACACCACACAAACCACATATCAACATTCACATTTCAGAATATTCCACATCATCAGAATATCCAACACTGCTACCACAACCACCTAAAACTGAAGAACACATTCATTTTGTGCAACCAAGATGCACTACCATTGAACTCCACCATAATAATTGAACTTGTAGAGCAATTGAACACCATCGAGGTCTAGTATGAAGAAATAGACATCAGAATGGAGCAAGAAATGAATAACACAAATTAAAAATGGAGGTGAAATGAGGAAAAAGGTGATCCTAAGTCTAATGAAAAGAACCTAAGACCAATTGTGGCCTTTTTCTAGTGATTCATTGAGATAGAAATCAACAAGGTGTTTAGATTGACTTTCAACCATGAAGGTGAGCCAATCAAACCTAGATATGCATCTTTAGGGTCTTGGAATAGATTTTCTTTGATTGACCTAATTAGAAAATGTACCCTAATATGAAAATTATAAGATCTCAACAATTGACAGATTGAAATAGAGATTTGTAGGCAAATCTGGGAAGGGTACGGTGTTGTGTACCTATCCTAAAAATTTGGTATCAATTGGAATAGAAGGAAAGTGGAACCCAAGGGCATCTGAGTCCTTGTAGGGGTGTCCTAGATATATTTTCACATTCCTATAATGTTGGATCTAAGCTCTTGATTCCCGATTGCAAAGTTGTCGGATCACTATCGAATAATTATGTAGGTGAGTTTTCATGAGTTGACAAGGTTTGGGACTTTAAATGAAACAATGGATGATTTTCCTCCAAAATTATTTCAATCCCCTTCAAACCTAAAACTTACACATTTAAAGAGGGAGGGAGGGTTGTGTCATTTAGGGGCTTGTCTTAGTCAAACCCCATGTTAGTGTTTCCAAGTTTCCACAATGGCAGTGTTAATGATAAAATGGATAAATGATAGGAATGAATGATGAATCGAAAAAGTTCTACAACTCACCACCCTTTAATGAATTCCTTGAAGGATTGAAGTCATACACATCACTTCAAGGTCTTGGATCTTGCTTGTTTGATTACTTGAATTGCTTGGAGACCTACAACAAGCTTTAGCCTTCACAAGCAATGATAACATGAGCATACATAAAGTCACATAGGATTTGACATGATGTTAGAATCTTGAATTGCTACAATAAAGCTCTAAAATATTGCTCTTGATAATAGTTCTTGGTCATAAATTCTCCCTATTTTGAATGGTGAAAAGACTAGGTATTTATAGGAATTTCTCTAATTTCTAAAAAATTAAATCTTGATAGCCAACATTTGCAATTTGAATAAATCAAATGTTAAAATACTGACATCAACATATCCAAATTTGGATCCCATCAAAATAGGGGGATTGGGACACCCTATTTTCAAGGACTTAGGGTGTTGGGGGCAAACAATTAAATTAATGCATTTGTTCAATGCTTGCCATTTCTCAAAAAATGGTAAAAATGAGCTATAAAATGCATAATTTAGGAAATTAGGTGCTTAATTAGGCTTAATAATTTAGAGGGGAAAAAACATAGTGTTGAATTGTCAAGGGTGACAATTTACAATACTAAATTTAGCCCCCACTTTAGTGAGAGTATGAACTTACATGCTCAAATCACACTAAAGTAGAAAATATATGTCAAGAGGGGTCTGATTGTCCAAATGTTGAAGAGATGGGATGAATAAGGATTTAGGGGGAGTGTGCGAGCCCCCACGATCCAAGATCCCATAGAAAGACAACATACACAAACATACATAATATCACAATGAAATACAAAATAGAGGGTATGGATGATCACAGGCTAGCAAGTTGTGTTATACTAGGATCCATACCAAAGGCATTCATGAATCACACCATAGCAAATTCCTATATGTGCTACGTGAATCATAAACCAGAAGGCAATGCAGGCTAGTGAAGTCTAATATTCACTAGGTGAGCCTGCAAGACAAAATGAGAAACACACTTGGTCTAGTAAAGACCTATATTCACTACGTGTGTACCCATGACAAAGTAGAAAAATGAGCAACACACTAGGTCTGGTGGAATTCGATATCCACTAGGTGTGTGCCCATGTCAACTATACCAAGAGTTATACTCCCTTATAACTCTGATAAGGTGCCACAAAATGATCAAGATGTTATGCTAGTGTCGCACTAAGTTCAACATGCATGAACAAAGTGAAGCAAAAATGCCAAACTCACCTAAGGGGGTGCACAATCTTGCCTAAGGATGTACATAAATGATGAAAATATAAGTCCAAATCCTCAAGGGGTGTTATAACAACACCATCACAAAAGGTGATTTACAAAAAAAAACAAAGAGGCTCTACTCAAAATATGAAAGGTTACACTCATGCCTTAGGGAATACTAGCCATAGCATTACCACCAAAGGGAACCTCATATGCCAAGAAAGGTCACATACTTAGAGGAAATCAAGCCCAATATCACCACAAAGGAGACACTAACATAGATCAAGAAGGCCACACATTTATTGCCAAGGTCACACTTTTCTAGGAGATGTATGCTATCATCACTAAAAGGGACCATTTCTAATACAAACAATGAGGGGGGACTATATTCCCCCTTAAAATGTTAGTGTACTTGCTACATTAATGTTTTAAGGAGATAAAGAGGGATCCCTTGCTAGAAGGAATGCACCTGGGGCAAGGCTACCTAACCCCTTGCCCCCAAGTGTAGGGAGAAAGGTGAGCCAAGATAAATAATGATATGATGCTCCTTGTGAATTGAAATATGATTGTACAAAGTCTAGTTTATACCCCCATGCATGGTAGTCAGTATGTGGTGATACTACTACTACCACATGGCAAGAAGCAATAACTAATATTAATTCTCTCTTGTATGATTAAGTGAAGATCTTTTCGATATTTTTGAAGGACAATAGCCAAGACCTATTTTTGTTTCTTGTGTGTTAGGCTCTATAAGGACATGAATACCTTGTTCTTTTACACCACATCCTTTTCCATTATAGCCAAATTGTTTCAAAATTTGATAACCTCTTCCATAAATGGCTTTCATTGCTTACGAAGAAGGTGGTTTTTTATGATCATTTTCATCATAAGTGGTTGTGTAATCTATGTTTTCCTCCTTGATAGAATTTGTGGAGTCAAATAATTTTAATGATTCATTGATTGCTTGTGTTGATATCATTGCAACTTGTTTTTATTTTTTTTATTTTTATGGTGTAATCTTGTATTACCCTACAAATGTAGGTGTGAAATCTAATGATTCCCAAACATTATCCAACAGATTTTTCATCGATGAAAGACACTCATATTTATCTTCACTTTGCAAAGGTTCTACTTTTGTAGTTTTTTATTAGGGGTAAAGCAGGTTTTGATGGGGCTCGAAACCCATTACAAATTGGTTTTGAAGGGATCAAAAACCCTAACACAACAAATTATGTTTGTAACAAGAAAGTTCACAAACCAATAGTAGCCCAACAAGGGCAACAACAAATAGAAAATAAAGACTACACAAGCTACAACATACAAGTTTTAAAGGGATATTGACCCTTTACAACCAAGTTTTAACCGGGACCTAAAACCCTTAGGTAAACAAAGACATAGCCTACATTAGCTAGACATCAGCAAACCAATCGCTCAGGAAAAAAACCATTGAGCCAAGAAAAACAATCATCTTAATGGTGTATAACACCATCTTATGCCTAATCAACAACACCAACAGATCCAACTGCCCCACCTCTATAGAGGGGTTAGAGAACATAGCTGAACATTGAAGCACATCAGCCTTCTTGCAACACCACACCACTTGAGATACCAGCCCAAACTTCACCTCAATAGGAGGGAGCTCCCCTCTATAGGAAAGGAAGATATGAGAGCCCAATCCTCCAAAGTGTTCACTCTTCTGCCCATATAGGCTCCACTTCAAAAGGAGCAAGCAGACGAGAAAATAACTTCCCACCAAGACTACAACAACCACCTCCACCTCGATAGGAGAGGGCTCCACCTCAATGGGATTAGTCTCCACCTCCATAAAAGACACCAATTATAGCCCTTGGTTGAAAGCAACAACTCCGAAAGGAAGGGAAGTCACAACCTCCTTAGGAATAGCAAGAATGTGGAACATGAAAGAAGAGATAAAACACACCTCAACCAACAACATTAAAAACAAAAACTTATGAGATTTTAGAATAAATATGAGTAATAGCTCAGCCCACATAAGACCCTTGATCGCTAAGATAAAGGGGGCCAAAGAACCAACATTCCCCAGAAAATGAGGAACCTATGGGCCAACAATCAACACAAACATCACCATAGAAGAGAGAGCTTCAATAGCCCACGATAGTAGAGTGTGGCTAGAAGAAGAAGCAAAAGGAGAGATGTCAGGGCCAAAGACAACCTAGACCCGATAGAACCTTAAAGAACAACACCAACAATTCACAGGAACTTGCATACAAGCCACCATCGACAACAGGTCCACGCTAACCATTAGCATGTCCACAACACCAAAGAAAAAACCATAAAAAAGAAGCAGACCCCACCATTGGGCACCCTCCAAACCAACAAAAAATTGCCTCACCTCTACTAGAGTAGATGAAGTAGCATCAACAGAACCATCCCAAGAGCCCAAAACACAATCAACATCTTCATCGCCATCAAATTCAAAGTCATCCTTTGAAACACCCGCTCTAGAATTCAAACTTGACCTCACAACATCTGTGAATATGCCAAAAACTAGAAGCGAACCAGAAATGCCTAGAAAAATAGACATAAGCACAAAGAGAGGTCCCAACCAACATCTCTCCTCCCACCTAGTAGCAACCACCCACCAAAAGCAATGAACTAACCACAAGCATGAACCTCCATGGGATGGAGGACAAGGAAGCAAGATATTGAAAAGGGTTGCCAAAATACAGTAGAGAAAACACCAATTTGCAACCCACAAAAACTTCCACCTCCAAAAAATCAGCCATGGAAACAAAACCATCAGTACCAATTGTGGAAAGCCCGTTCGCGCCAACACCATTGAACCCGAAACTCCCACAAAGCAAGTCATCTGTAAAGATTCTAGAACCCAACACAGTAACAGGGGAGCTATGAAAACCTAGCACAACATTTGCAAAGAAGCCAAAAACCAACATAACAATCGTGAAAACTGTTGAAAACTAGAAGTGAACTAAAAATTCCTAAGAAAACTACATCATCCTCATCTAGATCAAACTCTCCATCTCCCTCTCCCTCCAAAGAACTGAAACCCCCACTCCCACCTCTCTTCCCGGTTCGGTGTCAATGTTCTATGAGGATTCTTCATTCCTGTTTCAGTTTGTAAATAATATTTTGATTTAGGATCAACTTTTATCATGTAAACCTTATTGTTCTAAGTGTATTTCATTAAACAATGAAGTGTTGAAGGCACTCATTTTATTTCATGAATCCATGGTCTACCCAAGAGAAGATTGTATGAAAGGTCATGGGGCATAACATGGATGGGAGTTTGCAACACAAAATTACTAGCTTTAACAAGTAACGTTATCACACTAAATGATTATGTTTCCACATTATCAAAACCTTTGATTGAAAAATCAATGGGTTGAATTATAGTTTTGTCCGCTCCAATTCTATCCAAAATATTTACACTACAAACATTAATCCCTGAACCATTTTCAATAAGGGTATGCTTAATCCCAACCATGTTAATACTAGCCATTATCATCAAGGCATCATTTTTTTGTTTCTAAAGGGGGTAATTCACTTTGATGAAATAACATGTCCAAATTAACCAAATACATACCCTCAATTAAGGTTGCTAGATCATTTGGTTGCGCACTAGGAGGGACAACAAATTTTTACAAATCATTTTGAAGCATGCCATGATAAACAAGTGATGTTTGAATTAAATCCCACAAAGAGATCTTAGCACGAGTGTTACAAAGTTTCTCAACAAGATCAAATTCTTTACCATTATGTTGTGTAATGTTAGGTGCAGGTGGGAGGTATGGTTGGGGCAATGGAATGGATGTTGGAGTTTTTTTTATTGCTTATTGTTTCTAGTGTTATATGTGTGAGCTACATTATGATAACTTGGTTGTTGTGACACATGATTACCAGTAAGTTATTTTGCAAAGCTTAGGATATGGCCATGAGGTTTAAGAGGTCCTATAATGAGAGGTGACTTAGGAGGTCCAATAATTAGAGGAGTTTTAGGAGGTCAAAAAGTAATTTTAGGAGGTCAAAAAGGAGTTTTAGGAGGTCCAATAATCAAAGGAGATCTAATAGCCAATTATGTGTTCTTTACCTCAATGGATTGGACTTGTTGTTGATAATATTCTATTGAGGGGGAATCTAATGTCACCTTAGCATCTTCATCTATGTTATCCCTCTTATTATCTTTTGAAAGAAATGTATCAATGATTTCATCCTCTTGTACCACAATGTCTTCCCAAGTAGGAGATTAATTGGGAGAGAAACAAATAAGATTCTCGTGACGATGAATGATCGGATCCTCTAACGACCAAGATACCTTACTCACAAGTAGGTGAGGTATCAGGAGAAGAACAACTATGATTGTCATGATTATCCATGATTGCATCCTCTTGCACCAAAAGATTCACACTAGTGGGAGAGATGTTAGGAGATGAATGAGGATTAGGCAAAGTGATATTAATAAGCATGTCAATGATTTCATTCTCTTGCACCAAGATACTCTTTCAATCAAGAGAGATATTGAGAGAATGACTAGCATACTTATCAATTATTTCATTTTGTTTCCTTAGATTGTACTCATAAGTAGGGAGATTATAATTATACAAGCCATGTTTTACATATCAAAATCACATCTTTGAAAATAAAACATGTTGCTACTTACCTTATGGATCAAATGATCAAAAATTAGATAGGTCTAAAAATAGAATTCAAAAAAAGACATCAGATTTGGAAATCAAATTCCAGTAACACGGGTATCAGTCTATTTTTGGGATCTAGAGTAGGTTTTAGAGGATTGGGACACCCTAAGGTGTTTATGTCCTACTAGGTATTTTTTTGAGATTTCAATTTAAGAGCCACTAATGATAAGAACTAACTGTGTGATAGCTTACAAACCCATATTTAGAATTAATTTTGTTTCTATTTTATGAATTTCCAAATTTGTAGTGTGTTGTAACAACCTAGGGTTTTAATTTTTTTGTAAAAATGAAAACTAATTTACCCAAATTATGAAATGCTTTAGAAAATGTAAACAATTATCCTATAGATTTGATAATTTCCAGCACTAAAATGCAATAATTTGTAACAAATTTGTAACAAATTAAAAAAAAAAGAAACCTTTCTTGCACACATGCAATAACACTTTTTCAAAATTTCAAATCAAACATTTGCAAGCAAAAACAGACTAAAAATATAGAGACAAATACCCATGCAATTTTTTTTTGAGCCACCAGTAGCAAGACAGAGGCACCCAAGGGTGTCACGATCCTGGAGAAGGGGGGGGGGGGGTAAAAATTGAAATTTTGAATGTTTAGAAGATTTCTTAGGGATTTTGGGTTTGTGTGCAGATAGTTGTGACGCTGAATATTTTCCTAGAATTTGTTCAATTTAAGACAATGTAATCCAAATGCAAATGTGTAACAATGTTTGAAAAAAAGAAGTAACAATTGTGAATGCAATTTTGAATGTAGATTTGATCTAAATAACTGAAATAAACCCTAATGCAACCTTTGATGTAATATTGTATGCAATTTTTTAAATTTTTATATCTTTAATGATGCAAAAATGAAATCCAAAATGAACAAAGCAAGACAATGCAATACAAAACCTAGATCTAGGGTGAATTACTTCAGTTTTCAAAATGTTTATTGTGTCTTCATGTCGGGTTCACTAAAATGAAATGAAGAAAAAGGTGATCCTAAGTCTAATGCAAAGAATCTAGGATCAATTGCATCCTTTTTCTATGGTTTCATTAAGATGGAGATCAACAAGGTGTTCAGATTGACTTTCAACCATGAAGGTGAGCTAATCAAACCTAGATCTACATCTTTTATGGTATTGGAATAGTTTGGAATTTATTTTCTTTGATTGACCTAATTAGCCTATGAGCTCTAATATGAAAGTTGGAAAGATCTCGACAACTAACAGACTAAAACAAAGATTTGCAGGAAGATCTGGGAAGGGAAGGATCTTGTGTACCTGTCCTGAAAAATTTGGTATCAGTTGGAACAGGAGGACAATGGCGCCCAAGGTCATCTGAGTCCTTGCATGGGTATCTCAGATCTATTTTTCCTAGTCCTCTAATGTCGGATTTGAGCTCTTGATTCCAACTTGCAAAGTTTTCAAATAATTTTGTAGGTGAGTTTTCATGAGTTAACAATGTGTAGGGATTTGAATGTAATAATTGATGATTTGCCTCCAAACTTCTTTCAATCCCCTTCAAACCTAAAACCTATACATTCAAAGAGGGAGGAAGGGTTGCACCATTTAGGGGATTTCCTTAGTCAAACCTCGTGTTAGTGTTTCCACTTCCACAATGGCAATGCCAATGATAAAATGGATAAATGATAGGAAGGAATTATGAATAAAAAAAGTGCTAAAAATACCACCCTTCAATGGCTTCCTTGAAGGATTGAAGTCATATAGATCACTTCAAGGTCTTGGATCTTTCTTGTTTGATTTATTGAATTTCTTTGAGACCTACAACAAGGGTTAGCCTTCACAAACAATGATAACATGAACATACATAAACTCACATAGGATTTGATATGATGTTAGGATCTTGAATTGTTACAATATAGCTCTGAAATGATACTCTTGAATTGCTCTTGACAATAGTTCTTGCTCATAAATTATCCTTATTGTTTTAAATGGTGAAAAGGCTAGGTATTTATAGGCATTTCTCTAGTTTCTTGAAAATAAAATCTCAATAGCCAACATTTGCAACTTGAATTTAAAATGTTAAAATGTCAACACCGACATATTCAAATTTGGATCCAGAAAAATAGGGGGTCTGGGACACCCAAGGGAGTCCCAGTCTTGGCCCTATTTTCCAGGAATTAGGGTGTTAAGGGAAAAACATTAAATTAATGCATTTATTCAATGCTTTCCATTTCTCAAAAAATGGTAAAAATGAGCTATAGAATGCATAATTGAGGAAATTAGGCGCTTAATTAAGCTCAAAAATTTAGGCGGGACAAAATATAATGTGGAATTGTCAAGGGTGGCAATTTACGATGGTACATGAGGATACAATTTGGAAAAAAAATTCAAAACTTATTGGGGGAATGAAACCTCAATATTTTTCTTGCCTAAATCCAATCTGGAGCAAGAAATAATTATTGGAGGAATGGATATAAACAAAAGTATAGAGAATGACTCATTGCATAATATGGTAAAGAATACAAATCTTATGGGGGCGATTAAACCCCTTATATTATGCTTGCCTATCTTGGGAAATAAACAAATGTTGGAGGAATAGATTTAGACAAAGGAATAAAAAATAATTCACTACACAATGAAATATGAGAGTATGAAAAGAAAGACCCGGCAGGGATAATTGAGGTTGTAACAAATGAAGAAGCCAAAGAGAGGGAGATGTTTAAATTAGAATTCATAACATCAAATAATAGGAACAACACACCAAAGGATGAAAGGGATCTCACTCAAGGAAATGAGTGGATTAAAACAAAAATGAGGAGGAGAAGGAAGAATAGAAAAGAAAACGGAGAGCCATAGACAAAAAAGGAGAGAAAATGATAACATGCTTCCTAAATGCTTTGGCAAATTTAGAAAAAATTGAGGAACCACAAATAATAGACTTTGATGATATTTAATTGTGCTAGTTGGAATGTAAGGGGACTAGAGTACCCATATAGAAAATATTTCGTTAGGAGATATCTGAATCTAGACAAGTCCAAGGATGCAATATTGCTGCAAGAGGTAAAAGTAGTAAAATTTACCCTTGAAACTAATCTGAAGTTCATCTAGAAAGAATCAACCCACTTCTCCACTAATCATGAAAGAGGCAAAGGAGGTACTACCATCCTATTATCTAATAGACAGACATGGTATGTTATTGAATCTAGAACCTCCCCAAGCAATAGAGCAGTATGGATAACTTTGAAAAAGACAATACAAATTTAAATGGGCTAATGTTCAGTGTATGCTCCAGATGAATATAGGGAGAGAATAGTACCATGGAAATGAATGTGTAATCTACATGACATCTCATGGATTGTAGGGGGAGATTTTAATATGATTAAAAATAGTGAAGACAAGTATGGTGGTATTGATAAGGGGTAGAAAGGGAATGATAGATACTTTTGGTACAAAATGAAAAACAAACTCAAACTCTTTGACCATATGGAAGGAATGCAAAAACGTATGGTTTACATGGTGTAACTACTCGAAAGGTAATAAAAGGATTTACTCTAGACTTGATAGAATTTATGCTAACAAAAAATTCTTCAACTTTGATACAACTGAAGGGGATGACGGGGTAAGAGTATATATTTGCACACTATCAGACCACCACCCTATTAATGTGAAGATTATAGTTGTAAAATAAATGCCTAAAGAAAGTAAATAAGAAGGAAAATTCTTATTAAATAGTAATATACTAAAGGATGAATATTGTAATGATGCCATCATTACCTTTAGAGAAATAAATAAATGGATTTTTAAAGATGCAACTACAATTGAAAGATGGAATAAAAATATCATAGGATGGATGGACAACCATTTATAAGACTATAGGAAAGAAAAAATTGATTAATAGTAGAAGGTATAAAAACACCCTCCAAGAGAATCTATTCAATGTGGAATCTAAGTTGCAAAGAGATCCAAAAAATGAAGAATTAAATGAGGAATTAATAAACAATAAAGAAATTTGGGAAAATTACAAGCCAATAAGATTTAGCGTCAAAAATAAGGGCAAAATTGAACTGGTTAAATAATGGAGACAAAGGTACCAAGTTTTTCTTTTAATGTATTAAAGAAAAGAATGCATGCGAAAAAGTAGCTTCAATATGGATAGGCAACAAATTGACAAATGACCCAAAGGAGATAAAATATTAATTATACTTATTCTACAAAGACCTATTTACCTCAGAAGGGGATACAAAACAAAACAATAATGCTATAAATCTTTGTAAATTAGTAATTCCAAAAAAATATCAAAAGAAAGTGTAGAAGGACTAAGAAAAGAGATAAACAAGGAAGAAATTGTTAAAGCCATCCAGACCCTCAGGAATGACAAATCTTCAGGGGATGATGGCTTCCTAGTCTAGAATTTAATAAGAAAAATATCAATTGGTTGAGTGAAGACCTAACTCAGGTATACAAGGAAGAATTTAAAAAGGGATCTCTAGGAGAAAAGATCAACAAATGTATAATCAAGCTTTTTCCTAAAGAAAGGGATAGATCACTAGTTAAAAATTGGATACCAATCATCCCATTGAATGTTTCATACAAGATATTAGCGAAAGTCCTAGCTTTGAGACTAGTGGATATCCTCCCTACCTTTATCAATAGCACCCAAATGAGATTCATCAAAGAGAGATACATCTTTGATAATTTGTTAACAAATTGGGAGGTTATGGAGTGGGTAAGGAACTCCAAATAGAACATAGGAATACTTCTTCTAGACTTTGAGAAGGCATATGATAGGGTTGAATGGCCATTTTTTTTGATGGATCTAGAAGCCTTTGGATTCCCGAATGAGTTTTTCCAGATGGTTAGCACATTAATGAAATATGTAGTTGCTCAGATAGATGTATATGAGGCACTCTCAAACCAATTTTATCTATAGAGAACAAAAGGAAAGGGTGTCCTCTTGCCCTTGTCCTATTTGTGATCACCTCAAATGAAATCTATTATCTTTTAAGAGACTCAACTGACAAGCGCATAATTAGAGGGATAACCCTACCTAATGAAGAAAACCTAGTACTAAACACAATTATCAAATGATACCACCTTATTCATCCAACTTGATTTTTTTTTTTTGAAAACTTAATGCATAAAATGAACATATTTTGTGTAGCTTCTAGGGGAAATATTTCCAATGTTCAAAAATCCATAATATTAAGTTATTCAAGCAACGCCCCTGAATGGTTCACAAATTATGGTTTCTAATGGGGTAGTCCAAGTAAACATGCTAGATACCTAGACATCCCATTTGCGACTAACCCATGCTTAAAAGAAATGTGGAATTGGGTAAAGGAAAATATTAATTAAAAAATAGATAAATGGAATAAATATTAGCTATCCTTGGTGACAAGAATACAAGTAGACATACTTCCTATAACCTATACTATTCCTCAGTTTGACTATTGGGAAGATACCAAATAAAAGAAATTAAAAAAATCAGAAACTTCTTGTGGTCTGATGGAAAAGGAAACAAAAAGAAACATGCACTAAAATGGGATTGGTGTTGCCTTGACAAGGTTGAAGGAGGGTTAGGATTGAAAGATCTAGAAAATCAAGGCATTTCCCTTTATTTTAAAGGAATATTTAAAGCACTAAAAGGTAATGAGTCATGGATAAATATTAATAAGGAATAATATTCAATCAACATGTCCAAAGAAAGCAAAATCATGGAAACATCTACCTCTTTGTGACTTGTTATTTGGAAACTTCCCTATTACCCTTGTTGGGTCTAATGTCTTCAAAAGCATATGGAAGGCTTGAGAATGAGTTATACACTTAATCAAAGATAGAAATAAAATGAAAATCCACAAGAATAAAGCATGCCTTAACAATTCAATATGGTAGAATCTACACCATAAGGAGAAACCTCTTGCATTATTGCAAAGTTGCTCAGCTAAAATTGGTGCAAGAAAGACATCAAATGCTTTAAAGATATAATATATAATGAACACCTAAAAACTTGGGCCTCTCTAGGTGAAGAATTTGACTTACCTTCATCCCAATGGAGAACATATTATGTTCTTAGAGAAGCATGTAAGAAGTTTCAATTCCTAGTTGAAATTGAGACTACAAGGATATGTTAGACTATAAATGGCTTGATGGTTCTAAATTTGGTAAAATAAAACCCAAAAGCATACATAAAGCAATAGTAAGCACCCAAGACATTCTAAAACACATAAGCATGACATAGAATATTGAAATAAAAGACAAAAATGGGTAAATATCTTTAAATGGTTGTGGAATAAAATGTTGGAACCTAAAAATTCTACATCAAATGGTTGCTTTTACTGGATAAATTAATAGGTATTTCTTCTATATATAACATGATAATTTGTAAAAATGTAGAAAACCTAAAAATGCTAAACATATTTTATATGACTGTTTATTTGCTAAAGATACATGTAATCTTTTTTATGTTGATCTAGAAGGTTGGGGGAGCAAAGTTAAAATAAATAGTAAGAAATACTTTTTGGTTATATAGAAGGATTAGATAAAATAGTAAACTATTTTGGGTTATTACTATCTATTGAAATTATGTGGTTTTTATGGAAAACAAAAAATGAAGAATGGTTCCAAGGTAAACATAGGGCACTTACTGGGTCTCATAGAAGACTCATATATTTCAATATTTCAATGTAGGTTACTATAACAATGAAAATATCCAAAGACATCTTCATCAAGATGTTGAAAAATGGGAAAGTAGAGGTTAGCAAAGAAGACATCAAATATGCAAGACATTGATCGTTTAACAAAGAAGATCATATCATATTATTGAGAAGCTACTTGGAGTTTCAAAAGAAACACAAGTACAAAGAAGAAGCCTTGAAAAAAGGCGAGATTCCAAGGAGGACCAAGGTTCTTCGTAAATTAGGGATAAGACCTCAAAGTAGAAGTGGTGAGATCTAATGAAGAAATGGCAAGAATCGAACCACAAATCAACTGGAATGATATGGGTGCATATAGTGAAAATATCAATTGCTAAAAGGATCCAAGGGGAAATTTTTTTTTGAAAAGATGTAAAATAGGTTATACTTTGGTATATTTTCTATTCTACTATTCTGTGAACCACAAGTATGCTTATGTATAATCTAATCCCATAATTGTCTAGGAAAAAATGAAATATATGATGTAATTTTTTGATATTACTATTAAACTATGAGAAATTCAAAAAATCAAAATGCATGAATGATGAACTAGACAATGAAAAGATGTGTAGACTATCAAATAAAAACTAACAAATTTAAAATCAACCTAAATGGATCGATGATGAACTATATGATGAAAAGATGCTTAGAAAAACAAATAAAAACCAACAACTTTAAAATGAATCCAAATCAATGGATGATGAACTAGATGATGAAAGATGCTTATATTAACAAATAAAAAGTAGCAACTTTAAAATAGATCTAAATAGATGCATGATGAACTATATGATGAAAAGATTCTTAGACTAACAAATAAAAACTAACAACTTTAAAATGAATCTAAATGGGTGGATGATGAATTATATGATGAAAATATGCTTATACTAATAAATTTGAAATGAATATAATGGATGAATGATGATCTATATGATGAAAAGACACCTAGACTAACAAATAAAATAAATATGAATGGATGGATGATGAAAAGATGCTTAAAATAACAATTTTAAAATGAATTTGATGGATGAATGATGATCTGTATGTTAAAATAATGCTTGTACTAACAAATAAAATAAATATAAATGAATAGATGATCTATATGATGAAAATACATTAAGACTAATACATAAAATGACTCTAAATAGATGGATCATGTAATTATGATGGATGAGATGACACATTAACATATGTGGATGTAAGTGTTGTACCATGGCACATTGGACATAAATGTGGGGAAAGATGAAGATAGAAAGATGGAGGGAAGAATATGGGTGAGGAAGGACCAAATGCACATGGGATCAACAATTAAGTTAGGATAAGGCAATAGATTGGATTGGGAGATGGGGGATGGGGGATAATATAGGTTGGGATGGGTATGAATGTAGGGGAGTTTTTGAATGCAATAATTAAACTGAAATGTAGTGAGCACTTAATTTTATATAGCTTGTAGTACTATGTTAGTGTAATGAGGAATCAAGGTGACTATGTATCTAATGAATAGGATTGACTCAATAAAAAAAAGGTTAATCCAAAATTTCAAAAGATGGAAAGGGGCCTTGGTGGGTACAATGTGGGACAACCATAATGACACATCACAACAAAAAAGAACTTGTCCCTAGTTTTACCAATCAAAGCACACAATAATACAAAGAATCGTGGTGACCCTAAGGAGGTAAAGTAAGAAAGATAAAAGAAAGATAAAAAAAATCCAAAAGTAACTATGAAATAACATACACATTTATTACTTTTTTCCAAGGGATAACAAGTGGAAAAGATGATGCCTAATGGGAGGAAAGATATATCTTGCAAAGGAAAAAGATGGATGGGTAGGACCTATGACTCAATTAGCAAAAGACGACCAAGGAATATGCAACCCTTTCCAAAGGGACTAGTGGATAATGTGACAACACAAGCTTGTGGGGTATTCTAAATTACATTCATACTATTGGTACATATATGAAACCATAGGAGAGAAACTAGAGGTTAAAGATTTGACTGAAGGACCTCCTATAGATGTTTATGAGTAATGATGGACCTAGGTGATAGTGGACATGACAAAAAAAATTACATTTATAGGCAATTGAAATGGTCTTATATTATGGTGTAATGATGCTTGAAGATTGTGACCATGAGTGAGTATCGATAGGACATGCCAAGAAAGTCATGCATGAAGCTAAACAATGGGATTTTATCCAAGCCACCAAAAAATCAACTGGGGATATGCCTATGTAGATAGGAAGAGATAGGACATGATGACAACTATGAAAGGAGACATGTGACAAGTGTCTTAATTCTATGAA
The DNA here is from genome assembly GCA_007115665.2 of Sequoiadendron giganteum. Classification (NCBI taxonomy): domain Eukaryota; kingdom Viridiplantae; phylum Streptophyta; class Pinopsida; order Cupressales; family Cupressaceae; genus Sequoiadendron; species Sequoiadendron giganteum. The sequence continues at coordinate 147,348,460 of CM021109.1, read as the reverse complement.
ATGATATACAAAAGTAAATGACCTAAGTAAGCTTAAGTAACTAGGTGCAAATAGTTACTAAAGTGAAACTGGTTAGCTAATGTACTTTGTTCACACCAACACCCCTCCTTAAGTGCAACTTAGGAAGAATGATAAAATATGCAAAGATGCAACTATGCATTCTAGCAACAAGGTCTTGTTAGGTACCCATGTATGCATAAATCCCTCAAAAATGGAGTAGAGGAGAAAAACCCATAGGAAAAAACCCTTTAAAATAAAAAAATGAAAAAGTGAAGGAAGGACTCAAGATGACTCCTCAAGGACTACTTTAATTAGATTTATAATACATGTCCAACTTTATAAGAGAAAACATTTGAAGGACTAAGGACTAAGAATCCTCCAAAAAATATCTTCCTTCAACTTGATCGAACCCCTTAAAAAATTCTTGGTTCTATCATGAAAAATTGTGAAAAATCCGGCTTGGTCCCTTGTTTTCTGGTTTTAGGTCATGTTCTTGTCACTATGATAGGGTTTTAGCTTCATAAAATTTCCAAAATATGGCATAAACCCTTGATTATTTTAAAATTACACTGACCTGTCTTTCCCGTTCCCGATCATCTTAGTTGTCACTTGTGCCATCGCATTTATTGATTTACCGGTCCCTGTTTTTAGGTTGACGGTTGTCTTATGTTTTTCTTGGTATTAATAGTCAAAGGCTTAATCCTAACGAAATTTTTAAAATCTTAGCCTTTGTTATGGGTCAGCACCTCATTCACCTAGGGATGCCTCAGTTTTATAAATAACTTTTGTGGCATGCGCAGAATAAAGCATCGTATGAGCCATTTGATCAAAGGAATCAATCTCGGTCATTCCACGTATGCCTGTGCCGGTTTATTACTTCTTATTTTATTCATATGGGCTGGCAGGCCTCGACCATGTGTCTGGTATAACGGTGGACCCAATATCCTTGGTAAGGATGACTAGCTCATTTCAAAGATGATTGATAGTTGATTAATGGAGGATGTGGCCATATCTTTGCTGCTCCTTGCCAGCTTGTTTTGTTTTCTTCAATAGTATTTTAAAGACACGGGCTAGCGGGCTATGGCCACGTGGTACCGCTTTATGGTGGGGCTTGAATCCTCATAGGGTAGTGGAAGTTGTTTGAGGCATAATCAACGGTAGATTTTATGGCATGTGTTCTCATTAGGGCCATTCCCTGCGCGCTTGTATATTTTCAGCATTAAGGAGGAATGGTCACATGGGTTGGCAGGTGGAATAACATCTGTCATTTTGTTTGATCTGCTAGACCTTGGGAAACCGTGTTCTGCTCCGTATAGATTGAAATTGATGGTCTATGGTAGGTGACATGGATTATGTCTTGTATCTTTTGACGGGCACATGGGCAAGTGCAATGCAGATTACTTTTATAGTTCTAATGAAGGTAGATGTAGTTGGAGATAGTAGCTGAGATTGTTCCAAGATAAAAATAATGCTAAAATTAGAGCTAATTCTTCAATACGCTTGTGAGATTGATAAATAATTTCAAAGTCGTCAAATCTGGCAGAGGCTGGTACACATGGGAAAGTGAAATTGAAGTAAGGCAAGGTACGAGCAGATATGCTGAAGATAAATCATGATCATTCCCTGTTGTCTTGCTATTATGAATTACAAGTGAGTTATTTTCTACGGGCAAGAGGGTAAATGTGACACGACATGTATAGTTGGAAAATTAAGCCTGTGATTGACATGCAAGTTAAGGAAATACTTAAGTCTCTTGATTTGGGATGAGTATCAAATTTATGTGCTTAATTTTGTCATCACTAATAAGCTGTAATTTCTAACTGTTGATTTGGTTAAAAGTTTTGATCAACGATTGAGATTTAAAAACAAGGTTAGTTGATTGATAATGCTCTCACATAGGCTCTCCTGGAAATTTAATGTAGACGCACACCGATTGCTCTATTTAATAAGGTTCATTTACTTTATTTTTTCACTAATCCAATTGTGAAAAAATCTAAGGTCTGTGTGAGGAAGTGATTTTGAGGTAGTCATTGATGAGTAAGTTGGTAATTCTGTTCGGAGAACTTTTGTAGCAGAGTGGAAAATGGGAAAGATAAGTGTAAATTTTAGCCCGGTCCGCTGTTCCGAGAGGCTCAATCCTCTAGAATTTTAGGATTATCCTCTTCAGGGCGAGGAGGGTGGACCAGAGATACCAACGACGCCAGTGAAGAAGACAAGAGCTATCGAAGATTCAACATGAGGTGTTCTTAAGTGTGCCTACCACCTTAGGGGCTGAACTATCTCGGAGGAGATGATCAAAGGAAAAGGTAAGAATGTTGAGAGGCCAGAAAGAGAAGCTGTCAAAAAGAATAGGTATCACCGTGCTCATATGGGACGCCATCATTATCCCATTGAGGTTTTTGATGATCCTTCTGACAGTGGGGATGAAACTGATTCTGGCTATCGCCAGTATCTTATGGCCACGAAGGATTGGGTTGATTCCGAGGATGAGGTGATGATGGCTACTCCTCTGAAGATAAGGACACCGAGTGGGAACACCTATTCACCTGGTGACAAGGCAAAGTAATATCCTGTTACTTTCCTTGTTAGGTGCTCGGGTTTCTGGTCATGTGTGTTGTTTGCTTTCTTGGGTTGGTGTATCATGAAATGGGTCTCCGGTCTTTTTGGATTTTTGTGCTGATAATGATGCTTTTCGAGATGATATGGATTTACATGTTTTTGATGCTGCCATGACGACACTTTTTGATGACTGGTGGGTTGGCTCTGATTAATGGTTCCTTGGACTCATTTTTTGTTTTCATTTGAAGGATGAATCCCCAAAATCAGTTGGGAGATATTTTCTTGTTTTTTATTGAAATTCACTTTGAAATGAAAATGAAAGGAAAATGTGAAATGTATTCTAGCCCGGTGCTTGTTGCTCCCTTGACTTATAAAAGGGATTCTAAGGATGGATACAAAGAGGGGATCAGGAGGTCAAGGAGTGGATAGGTAAATATGTACTTATTTTAAAGGGAAATAGATACAAGAACATGTATACTAAGTTTTATAGTAACATGTTTTAGAAACAAGTCAACCGATATATGTTTTGGATAAGCAATACAAACGACAAAGTAATATAAAATAATTTACGTATATTTTCTCTCCTTCATGCAAATTATACAAGCTATAAATACGATAATCAATGGTTATCTTGTTTATCTCTATTGAGTCCCAATGGGTGTGCTGTTTCATTCTTGCTTGTTCATTCAAGGAATGTATGTAAATGCTTGAATTTAGCAGTAGGTTTGGTATAGTTTGTGTATAAGGATGTTAGTTTAAGAAGTTAATTATGGGTATAATTGTGGGAGTATTGTAAGGCAATATCTCTAAGGCCATAGGTATTTTTTCTAAAATACACTTGGTTGATTATCTAATCATATATGTTTATGGTTTGACTCTGCTTCCTGGAATATGACACTGGCCTGGTTTAGTATTCATGCTCTCTTTTGATAACCGACTTGACTGAAGATCACACAACATAACTAAATTGTTCTCTAAGTGTTTCACCAGGTGTGTATGAATGTTAATGGGATCATATATTCTCTTGTTTAAGTTTTAATTATTGTGGAATTTTTCCAAACTTTCAAGGTATGGTGCTTTTAAACATATATGGAGAACCATCTGTCTGCTTTGTGTTTTGATACTTGACACACCGGTATCTAGGAGAATAGTTGTTTCGGGATTACCCTCCCTGGTCCGGCAAAGCCTAAAGAGAAGAAGTAGAGATCCAAAAGTCTTTACTTATGTGTTGGCCAATCGTTACCCTTACTAATAATTGTTCTTGGCAAGTTCATAGGTTTGTGGTGAGACTAAGTTTGGTTCTAAAAAAATAACCAACACAACCATTAATTGCTCTCCATGTTCTCCCTCTACTTTATTTTGTGGTAGATTAACAAGCTCAAATTAAGGAATGAGAGTTGTCTCCTTTGATTCTGGATTGTGTTCAAATTAGGGTTAGAGGCAAGTGCATTTTTAGGGGCTAAATCAAGTGTAACTTTCTTTTATTTTTCTATCCATCACAATTCTTCTATCTACTACTACTTCTTCAGACAATTTTCCTCCCAATGGGATTGACTCTCACATGTAAAGCATAAAAATTTCTTATCATCATCAATTGGTTGCCACCATTTCCTAATTGGAGTATTAATATAAATATCTAATGAAATTGCCTTAACGAATGCCTTCCATATTCTTGTGATAAAGAAGGAATTTCTTTTTAGGGTTTCTTTGTCAATCTCTAGCATGGCTCCAATACTATTGCCAATATTTCTTAGTTTGGTTTATATCTAATATTCAAATGCCAAATTGTACAACCTAATCCAAATTGGTTCCGTTAGTGAACAACATTTGAGTGGATCAAAGTTAAGAATCCAATTTTGGATGTATAGTGTTGAGTTGCCCATTGTCTAGGGGGCATGTTGGAGGACAAAGTTTTTGATCCTTTCACTTTCAAATTAAACACAAAGGAAATATTTTGGCAAGAAGTGAGGAGAGCAGGCCAATCATCAATGTGAAACCCATTCTTCAATTTAACTTCTTTAAAATATGCTCACAAAGCATGCAATCACTACTCAATCAAGGTGATTTGCAATATCCATTCCTTTTGACATGTCAATTAAAATTTTCAAACTACTTCAAGCCAATCCTTCCATTATACACTATGCAACAACAAAACAAAAAAAAAATCGATTGCAAATCATAACCATTTATATATTAAATTATAATGTTATTAATTATAATTATATTAATATTAATATCTACAATTAACTTATTGTTAAGTTAGAATTAATAATTATATATATATTTAATATATATTATTCACATTAATTTATAATTTAATTATTATAAATTATATTAACAATTAACTTATATAATTTTAATATTAAATTGCAAATGGAAGCCCCTCTGAGCCATCCTTCTCCAAAATCCGGCTTACCAGCTTCTTCACTCGGTTTATGTCTAATGACTGCCTCGCCACGAGGCTGTCTGAGGGGGATGTCGAAGCTTTGCCACACGGTTTTGTTCTTTCTGTCATAGAGCACCATGTTTTTGTTGGTCCGGAGTTCGATCCCTACGACGCCCTTATTAGCAGTTTGGTAGACCAGACGAGGCTGCCATCTGCATCGAAGAGCACCGGATCTCCTCAGCAGATTGAAGATAGTTTTAGGTGCTCTTTTAATGGATTGGGCGGGAATGAAATTTAAATTTGACATCATATTTGTATGCGCTCATAAGCCATTCATTTCATAGAACTCCGATTGCATGTCCGTCCCGTGCATCATTTCTGACAATATTTCTATCGTTTCTGTATTCCGATGCTCCGGTGCTGACAAATGATGGACGATGCCTTAGGACGAATGGTACGTTGAATGTGAGGGATGCATTAGACCATGGATGCAGATGGTACAATCTAAAGCCACTGCCGGGTGTAAGTAGAAGCGAGGCGAAACACATTCGGTTGGCGTCTTATAGTGCGCTACAGTTTGAACTTCATAGATTACATCTTTATTCTCGCCAGGACGCACTGGGAAAGTGATTTCCGTTAAACTGGCTGGTCAGGTTACACGAATTTTCCGTCAGCAAAGAGCATTTGATGGTAGTCCCGCGGAGCATTATACCTGAAAAGGCCGATGGATTTTTCTGGAAGGGCTTAGGCAGGTGGAAGTTGGAAGCACTTCTCTTTTCAGTTTTAAACTTATGTTGCTCTGTCGTACGCGTGTGTGGGAATTTAACGAATCTTAACAAGGTATCGTTGTACCAACTTTTGCTTCAATCCCTGGTCTAGGGTTTGAACTCCATAGGAACAAACAATGGGGCTCACAGGTTGTTTGCGAGAAGAGCGTAGGTCAGAAGAAGCAGCGGCTTACAATCCATTAACAAAGGAATTAAGATGCTTACGCACGTGGCTGGAGGCCGCCAAGATGCCAGCGGCTTTGTCCCATGTCAAACCCTGGGAAATTTGCCATCAGTCGGAGTATCGAATTTCGCGAAATCTTGCTGATGTGGGAAATTTCGCTGCTTCTGAAATTGATTGTATGTCATCGGATCAGAGGCGGGATTTATCAGAGCTGCGTGAGCCAGGTGGCACTGCAGAGCCGCTTAATTTGGAGCGTGACAGCGATGTGAACAAAATTCCGGTAAGAATTATCAGTACACGACAATTATTTTGGCATGAAATGGAATCTCAAGAAAAAGAATTGTTGAAATTTACATGCATATCATGATGTCTACGACATTAAAACATCTTCTAAAGTAAAACTTATTAAAGTTTGTAAACGAGGAAATTTGACTTATCGGAAGTCTAAAAACAATGATAGCTTGAAGTTATCACGAAAATTGGTTTCGCTGATAATGTGTAAGGTAGCTCGCTGGAAATAGAACATTAAAAATAATAAGAACGTGGAAATCAATTTCCCTGATGATGGATGAGGTAGGTAAGGGGAAACGTCAAAAGTGCAGAAATTAGTATCCCTCCGGATGAGCGAGGTCACTCACTGGGTTCATTGGATTAAAAACATGAACACACTTTTCTAGAAAAAAAAATGAAAATGTAGAAATTTGCTGCTAGTTTGGAGGAAAGGAACTCTGATATGCATTGCATTTGTGGTTTTTGCTTAAATAATTAAGCATATTTTGTTTGACAATCTGTTTCATATACTGAGAGAACTTCTAAAAGTAATTTCTGAATTTCTTCAGGTAAGCTTAAAGCCTCCTCTTAAGATAAAAAAACGTAATTTAATGAGCATTTTTGAACAAAGTAACTTGGATATGCACAAATTTTGCTCTTTCAGTATGTTCTATATAGCCATTTGAGAGGTCAGTCTATATTCTGAGAGAAATAGAATATGTGAGGGGTCAGTATCTAGATAGTAGAGCCAGTGGGAGGTCTTATGGTCGTGTCTTTTGAGATGTTGCCAAAGCAAGCTTCAATCTCTCCTTGAGTGAGATCATGTAAAATAGAATGAAAATAAGTGCTTTGAAGACACGGATTGATCTTGTGGCGTGGAGTTTTCACAAGTAAAACGAGCCAAGCTCGAAAACCTATATTGGCATGTTCTGTAGTGGCAAGCTAAAACCTTCATTTGAGATTACAATAGAATCAAATGGAGGTAAATGCCTTGTGGAAGGCTGCATTTCGTCATTTCACATAAATATGCTTTTATAATTAAAATGATTCTCGTTCATTTCCCTCAGTGGATTTGTTTGTCCAAGCAAGCTATATAAGACAAGCTTAAACAAGACAAGGGTGGCTCCAATAAAATCAAATGAAAGTACATTCCTTACAAAAGATCCCAGTTTAGTCTTTTGGCACAGATTTACATTTTTGAGTAAAATGATTGACATGCTGACATCAAAATTTATTCTCCTGCAAGTGTTAGTGGATAAAGTTCTCTAACTCATGTTTATCTGCGCTGTAATATCTTTCATCACACAATTGGAAATTATTAGATAAATTGTTCAATACTTTTGTTCCATGGTGTTTTGGGGATGGGAATGGCAGGGGACAGTGGGCTGCATTTCAGGGATGGCACTTGAATGTATCAAGTTCGATATTCAATTTAACATGTATGTTGATTCATGTATCAAGTTCGATATTCAATTTAACATGTACATTGATTCAAGTGTAGCAGCAATTAAAATAGACATTTCTGTTTTTGCTGTTAAATGTTTTCATTATGACAAAAGGCATGAAGGCTACAAAATCATAAATGAAAGTGTAATGGCAACACACATTTCTTACAACTGTATGCTCCCATTTGACATAAGCATGATTTCACTTTACAATTGTATGCAATCACGCTTCTGCTTATTCTACACCTGTATGCCCTTGTTTAATAATTGTCTAGTCTTGTACAGCTGTATGCAGTTGTATAATTGCCCAGTGATGAAAGCGGTGAACTGACAACTGTATGTTGTCGTCCAACAGGTGTATGTTTCGATTCCATAGTTGTATGCAGTCATTCAACTACTTCAAATGTTCTTTCCATACTTGTGTGTGGTCTCACAATTTTCCATTAATGAAAAGAGTAAGATATATATGTTGTCTTTACACCTTTATTCTACAGTTGTATACAGTCATTCAACTGTCGTACACTTTCATCCTATAGCTGTAGACAGTTATTCAAAAGTTCTACACTTAGTTCCTACTGTTGTATGCAATCATACACTTGCTTTTTGTACAGTAGTACTTTTGTTTTTGTTAAAAAAAATTGCAGACCACCAGGTGGACATTTCACTGCCCTTGAGATGGTCGAGGGACATCTCAGATGACCCTGGCTATCCTGGGGACATTAGACCCTCATGGATGCTGTCCTAGGCGTAGCCCCCAGTTTTCCTGGTGGACACTCCCTCCTGTTCTGCTGTCCTGGGATACCAGAGGGATGGGATTGCAGGATTGGGGGTAATGTATTCCCATGTTCCCATGTTCAATACACGTTTCTATTTTCTTTCCACTAAATATTCACTAGTGTTTTTCTTTTGCAATCTGTTTTGTATAGCCATTGAATTTCTAGACAAAATCATCTGAGTGATCTTGAGCCTTTGCCTGAGAGACATGACAATAAAATTAAGTGTTCCATTGGAGATCAAATTTCTTTGTTGAAGATCTCAAGCTTCTCATTAAAGTCCCTAATTGGTCTTCTGGTTTTGATTTACAAGTAATTAGTAAATAACCCAAGCTTGATTCCATACACTGATATTTTCCACGCTATGCAAGCTATGTGGGCAAACTTTGGTATTAGCCAATAAAAACATACAACAAAGGGACAGACATAAACACAAATAACCTCAACAAACAATGAAGATATTGCTGCCAAATTGACATCTATCATATTGTTGAGACTCATTGAGTTGCAATGAGGACTCATGGATGTGAGTCCAAGTCAGACTTAGCAAGTCTGCAGCCTTGATTTGCACACTTGGCCAAATCTGACAGTTGAGACCTGCAGACTCAACCAATTTAAAAAAAAAACAGAAAATCAACTTGAAATGGAAAAAAAAAACTGCAGAAAATATTTATTGTATATCACATGTTATTTATTGCCAAGTTTTGCTGACTCCGCGCTGAGTGCTGGCTCTGAATCGAAGTCCAAGGCAAAAAATGATTTGCTGAGTCTGTCGACTCCGAGTCTCAACAGTATGATACCCATACACTTTTCATTAGGTAGTAAAATTTTTAATGGATTACCAAAGATGCATGTTGATTGGATAAGGCCAGGCACATGCAAACTGCTCGAGAATTGGGCATGCTAAATTCATCATTTAATATAATTTTGCATACAATCAAGAAGGGGCTCTTGTAATTTGGGCCAAGGGTGTATTTGAGATTGTTATAGTGGTAGGGGTATTTACAAGAAATGACATCCCTAGGAGAGTGATCTGATTATTTGTTTTTTGTGTGTGTGTGAAATAACAATGATAATGCTATTGCAAGAAAGGAGATTGCAATGAGAATGATCTCATTATTTTTGTTGTGGTGACAGAAAATTATTCCCAATTTCTAAAAACAAATTAGAACCATTTCAGAGGTGCCATGATAAGATAAAAACAAATGGAAGCTGGTGGAGTAGGGATTGTTTGCAAACTGTGGATTATGATGATGGTAATACCGAGATGGATAGATTTTAATTGTTAAATAAGAGGACACCACATAGGAATAAAGTGTCTTGGAGATCAAAATGCATTGCTGATGCCAAAATATTTCTCACATAAAGATTCAAGCTCCAAAAATTGATGATCTGCATGGAAGAAGATTTCCATATTGAGCAGATAGTATTGTAGTTGCATGAGGCTTGCATCTAGGACATAGAAATTTGTCCTATGTGGAGGAATTGTTGAATTGAAGGCAATCCGTGTCCTCTATGCTTAAGAATAGAAGATGCCAACATGGAAATTGTCAAAAGTGCATCTTAGAGCTATGGGGATTTTGGCTTAGGATTGGAGCAGCTTATCAACCAAGGAATGGGATTAGCAAATATTGATGCATGGATTTCATCAATTTCATCATTTGTATGCTTGATTGTTGATTGACATGAAAAGGAAGAGTAGACAAACTTTGGAGAGAAAGGAGCAAGTCAACATGGTTTAGATTGTTTTGTCTTAGGGTTTTAACCACCATTAGAGAGTAGGATGATAAATTGTTGTTCAAAAGGCTTGTTCACAAGTGGAACTGGCTGTAGAAGAAATGTAGTCTTTCAAACAATAACTTCACTATGGTTTGTATGGGTAACTATTTGAGAAGTGCATGACACCTCGTGGTTAGGATGCCGGGTTGGTTTTTATGGTTGATTTAGATTACAAGTATAAGATCTTGGAGTGTGTTTGAGTCAGTCAAGCTTAAATCTTTATTTGAGAGAGACTAAAATAAAACTAAATGAAAGTAAGAAACTCACCCAAAACTCCAGTTTGGTCCTTTTGTGTGAATATACACTCAAAAGTAAAATTATCCAAACATAGAGAAACATTTATTTTCATAAGTGTTTGTAATGCTCATAATTTAACTGAATAAAAAAGAGGGCAAGATCTCATTGTCTCTCCTCAATTTGAAAACACAAAAAACATACAATACAGTTCTTGTTTTGGATTAAACATTTCTTGACACAAATGAAACCCATTTACAAACTTTTGAACTTATTTTCAAGGACATTTTCATTGCCAAAATGAGCTCCAAGCTCCACAACCTCCACATGATGAACAAGAGACCAATGGGAGATAGCCACCTTTCAACCATATGGTGGCCTCAACCACTGCCCCCTAGCTAGAAGGATTGTCCAAGGATCCAAAAACTCTTTAACATTGCCAAAATCTCACACTCCATGCACACAATCATACCATTTTCTCAAGAGATGGATTAACACATGGAACCAACCAATGGTTCTTTTTAAGGAGGAATAGGAGGGTACTTTTCATGGGAGAGTGTGGATGTCAAGGGTCTCAATACCCAACGGTAAAACATAAAACAAAACCAATATATATCCTCTCAAGGATTAAACACAATGCATCATTTTCATATTCAAATACCACCCAATCATACCCAAAACACTTATCCATCTAATGCCATCTTTTGCAGCACAATCCCAACTCCTCAAGATCATGATAATAATGAATCCCACAATATTCACATCTTCAAAATTCACTTCAATACAAGATAGCACCACTTATCTCTCCAAATATGCAAGTAAACAAAGAACACATATGCTCTTCATGGTTTCCATCACCATATGCAACCCAAACATATGCTAAGGTCATATCAACTTGGAAGGTTGCTCCTAGCAAGGATTACCACAAAGAGAAGATGAAATAAAGCTTTCAAGCTTGCTCAAATACATATTTTCCAAAAAAATAGCCCAAGCTTAACATTAATGAACATCATTCTTTCAAGAAATCACAAAAGGAAAAGGAAGAAGGCAATTCTAATCACGCACAAAGCACCAAAAACCATAAAAATACACTCCTCTCTTTTAAACATTCATCAACACACAAAAATAATAAAAAAGGGAAGTGGGACCCTACCTCCCAATTCCAAGCTTGTAGAAATGGTGAAAACAAGCTCCCTAATTTCTCTTCCAAGCCTTCAAAAATATCAAGTGCCTTAACAATTCTCATTAAGCTCCAACTGTTTCTCCAAATTCAAAAGTTGAAAATGTAAAATGAAATTCATAACCCTTTCCCAAGCCAAGGGGAAGGGTATAAAAGGGAGTGCCATGTTATTGTTCTCCATTTAGTGGGTTAGAGCCACATGGCAATGCCACAACCCCAAGCAACAACCCTCTTACAAACCTAATAAATGCATCATTCCATTCCATGTGGACTCACATGAGCTCACTATACCCAAAGTATGGTAGAGTGGAGTCTATTGCACTTATCAACTCATTTGGAAGACAATGGGTTGATTTGAGTATTCACACTCAAGCTCTCCATAACAAAATAAATGCTTTCTCTTCTCAAAGAGTTTCAATGGGTATTCAAACCCTTCTAAAACACACAAGCATACTTCCACAAGTGCACTACCCAAAGGTGCTTGGCCTAGGGACCCAAAATTGGCATAGAAGTACAAAAATCAACAACATGTGTTAACAAATATGCAAATTCCCAATTCCGAGTATTAGAATCTACAACAAAATTAAATAATTTAAAATCATTTATCTTGTCAAATACAATAAAATAAAATCAATATCTACAAGGGGGACATTCCGAGTATCAAAATCTACAACAAAATTAAATAATTTAAAATCATTTATCTTGTCAAATACAATAAAATAAAATCAATATCTACAAGGGGGACATAACTATAAAACATCACATATCTAAGAATGGGGTCTTGGTCACACTTGGCCAAGACAGTTTGGCATGGCTTAAGGAACACAATTAAGGTCTCATCAGTCTATGTTGTAGAGCCAAATGGTGGGGAGTCCTTGATAATCCTTCAGTGCCCCCCTTTGGGCAATCCTATAACGTCTTGCACGTTGCTTGTGCACATTAAATCTTGTCATACAATTCATAGCTGAAGCACAATAATACTAGGCCACATTATTCACACATTTATACTCATAAGCTAATTTGCATATACCAAAATCTTGAATATCAATGCATTTGAAAACACCATACTGATAACCACATATTAAAAGCATAGTCATAAATGAATTCATATCACTAGTTAACGCTAAATCTTGAATAAGCCTACTTTTCTTTTTTTTTTTGTACCCAAGGGTGTCCCCGCGACTCAGCCCAGCGCATTCCATTTACAGGGCGAGCTGAGGCGAGACTAGTCCCTTGAGGATGCACACAATAGCCCACAAACCACGCGCATAGGGTAAGCCCGGGCCTCGGAGTTGAACCCAGAACCAGTGGGGAGCAAACCCATGGCCCAAGCCAACTCCGCTACCTGTGTGGGCTGCCTACTTTTCATATTTAACCCAAATTAGCATTTTAAATATCCTAATTCAATCTTATATCGGCATCTAAATTCATATCACATTTACCACACCTAATTCGTTTAACTCCATTATTCAAGACATCACTAAAATTTCTCATATAAATGATCAGCATATAAAATCGGGGTTAGCATCAATATAAAATCTAAACCATTTAAAATCAATTAAACTGTATAAAAAATTACAATGACTATTTAGGGCAAGCATGAAACCATAATATAATTAATCATCCCTAAACATCATATATGAAATCAATAATTAACTAATATAGTCATTGGTGAATCATATAAATCAAAATAATATCAAAGCCCATAAATGGGTACAATGAGTTGGACAAGGGTTGCAGAAATAAGTGGGCCTTATGGTGTTGTACGTTGGGATTTTTTTGTTTTTTTTGTATTACTACTGAAGTTAGAATCTAGTTGGAAAACATAAAATGACATTGAGGAAAGCTTTTAGCTCTATAAATGATGACTGCCTTACAGTTTCTGTGGCTTATTATTTATATCATTTGAGATGTGGTTCTGCTCGTACTTTAGGCAGATTGCAGTAATGTTTTGGAGCATTACTCATATTGTACACAGTTACTGAAATATGTCTTAACTCTGTAAAAACTGGCCCTTTTGTTGTTTGTAATGGATGTTAACATGCATCTGTTACATGATCATCTCATTGAATGTTGAACATACCACATTTTTTCTCATATTCTCTGCCAGTGGTTAGCAATGTTTCAGCAACTGTAGGTGAACATAGGCCCTTTGGCTCATGTTTTTGTGCCATTTGCAGAGAGTTTTTCATCACATAATAATAAATTCTTTTATGACATTGTTACAGTCATAATTTCCCCAGAAAACTTTGAATGATGCCAAGGAAAGTATCTAATACTGTGAATGATGACTTCTTTATAGTTTCAAGCTATGTTCCACAAGTGTTCCCATCTCTCAGTCCCCTTCACCATTCCCTTCGTCGCATCTCCATCTCTGTGCTATATTCATATTCGAATATGAAAAGAGGACTTCTAGGTGTCACCTATTTGTTTTGCATTTCCTGTTATTCATACTTTTTATATTATTTGATCTGTGTTTCTGCTTGTAGAAAAGGCATCTTGCAGTAATATTTTGTGAGATGACTCACTATGCAGTGACACAGTTTCCTGAAAATATTTTGAACTCTATGTAAAATTTGGCCCTTTTCTTTGTTTAAACTTTTTGCTTACAAGGGGCTACAGAACCAAATGAGCATAAGTACCTTTCCAGTAAAATGGGGTTCACAGTTTCCCGAAAATTTTAAGCACTATGTGAAAGTGGGCTGTTACTTCGTTTAAAGTTTCTGCTTGAGAGGGGCTGCAAAGTAAAATGAACATAAGTGCCTCTCCAGTAAAATTTTAAATGACATAATTTAATTTTTCTCATTTACAAATAAATTGGCTTTATCCTTTGGTGTTGTGCTTCTATGACAATTCATCTTAAACCTCTGCATGAGAGAGGCTACAGTCACATGAATGCAACTGCCTCGCTGGAGACCTTGGTTTGTTCATTTGGAGTGGATTTTTATTAATAAGTGACAAATGACACAAGTAATGCATATTAATATGTGTAGGTCATGCGTTGATTATGTTGGATTTTTAAAAAGTTTGATTATGCTGCTTACGCGCTGCTGCTAAACATTGTTGATTGTATGCCTTTGCTGCTCAAGAATTGTGAAATGCTTGTTCAGTGACACATGTCTTCTCTACAGGAGTTTGTATTAGTTAGAAATGCTCTCTATGCATTAGAGGGTGTTGAGTCAGCTGTTAAAAATTTGGAGATCATTTCAAAGACATTTTGTTCTCAACCTGCCGACAGGAATTCTCATAGCATTTCGAGTTTTTGGTGCAGAACGTCTAGTACAAATGCTCTGGGTAAAATGCTTCATATTATAGCTCATGCTGGTCAGATCTATTGCCATCTTGGAAAATTTGTGGCCTATTTTTCAGGAAAAAGGTCAAATATTGATGAGACTGTTGAAGATCTTACAATTAATAAAGGAGATGGAGTCAAAGGCAAAAGGAACAGAAAAAATCTAAAGTCTAAAGGTAATAAAAGCAAGTGCTGTATGCCAGAGGAGGAGATTGTTCCTGAGGCAGCTTTGGCATCATCTCCTCCCTTTAGCCTTGTTAATCACGCGTTTGCAATTGCTCTCAGATGCATTCTGCAAGGATATCTTGCTGCATTAAACACATTGCCTGCATCTGTTGCACTCCGACGTTCAAAGAAACATGACAGCAAACCTCAACTTACATCTGTCTCTTCATCAGAAGCAGGTTGTCTCACATGTGTTGTTTCACAGGAAATGACTCTTCTGGAGCTGTATTTGCATACTGGAGAATTACAAACTCACATTCAAGCACTTGGAGCTATTTGTATGTTGCCGGAGTGTAAAAGTGTTTCAGAAGCAATACCAGTCAAAAATGATTTGGTTAACAAGGCATTTCAGGAGTTTCCTAGAGGAGCAGATTTGCTCACTTATCTTTACATTCAACTTCAGGTAAGTTTTGTTGCTGTCTTGTGCATATTGATTATCTAGAGTATAAATCCAAGATTCAAATTTTTGAAGACCTAGAATTTCAGTATCATTTGAAATAGCTGATAGCATTTGAATGTTTTGTGGAATACATTTCATTCATATCATCGCAGTATAGAGAAAAGATGCACAATGAATGATCAAAATTTTCCCCTTGCTTAAATGAAGCATTTCTATAATCTATCAAAACTGCTGTGTGCATTTGAAATAAATTCCAATTGTAGGAAATTGGGACTATAATAAAACCTGTCAAAAATGCATTTGAATTGAATCCAACTGTTGGCACTATAGTAAGGGATATATGTTTGCTAGAGAAGTTCTGTATAGGAAATAAAGAGATGGAAAGATATTGCTAAAGAAGCTCTGTAAATGTGCATTTTCCTCATGCTTATTGTTTGGGGAGCTGCCTTAACTCTACTTTATCTGCCACCATGCTTATTTAGTTTTGTTGAATATATTGTTTGCTAAAAAAATATGATGATAAAATAAAGAAATAGCTTATTGCCATTTGAATCATTACAAAATTCTTCCATATCAAATGTAAATACTGTATTGTAAATATGATAAAGTTTTTGTATTTTATATTTCTTAGATATTTTATGAGTTGTGTGGAGGTAATCAATGTACAAATATCAAGCTTTTTCTTACTACAAACTTTCCTATATAGCCATGCCTTGACATTGGTAGAACAGGTATGTTTTTTTTGCTGTGCTTCCTCCCACTAAGTTGCTGGTTTTGGTACAGGGCCAGGTACACGTATGGGGTTCTGGTATGCCATTGCCAATATGGAATTTTTTTTCTTGGGTATAGTATGGCTGGACTTGCCTCAGATTCAACAAGCTGATTTTTGTCCTAGATTCAAACTCAGCGCTTAGACTCAGCAAATTGAAAAAACCATGAAATATAGACTTTTTTAAGGATTCAAAACTTGTTTCATTCACCCTTTAATAAATAAACTTCAAAGACACGATAAACTGATCAAATAGAAGCTACTTTGATCACATACACAAGTATACAGCGTCGGTCTGCACTTCCCAAGAGAAATATATATTAAATGAATATTTTCTAATGTCAAAGGGCCGACCCTTAAAGGATTCGCACTTACTATGGCCGACCCTAAATTGTATTTATTATTTATGTTTTCCTTAAAGGGGGCTGACCTAACTTGAAGAGGCGCCTCTCTTGCATAAATACAAGGTCTTCTTGTCATTGTTTATCATCGAATCCAATAAGCAGTTCGCACCTATTATCAGCAGATCAAATTCGCATCATACAAGGAAAGTTCGCCATTATATTCAAGAGCAGAAATTTGCATGAAGAGGAAGAACAGAAATCAAGATTCGCATTCCTAGAAGAAGTTCATACTTGAACAGCAGATCATCATTAATATAGCAGCAGACAGAGTTCAAGGAAGAGCAGATTTATTTGCATCTAAGTATTAAGGAAAAGTGCAAATTCATTAGCCATTGTTGGGCTGTGTTGTAAGCAGAATTCTGTCACTTATTATCATGTATATAAGAGATATATTTGCTGGGTTTTTCTCCCTCAAGAGGAGGGTTTTCCCAAGGTATCTTGTTGTGTTCATTGTCTTATGTGTTGCATTTCTTTTGTACAATTGATTATCTAATCTGATCTAAGAAACACTAACATGGTATCAGAGCGGGTGTGAAAAAGATCGTGATCAGATTTAGTTCGCAACACTCACTTTATTCCTTTTTCAGTCTATCTTCTAAATTTCTCAAGATGGTGAACGGTCTGAAAATCGAGGATAGACTCGAAGGGATCTCGAACTACATATCATGGAGGTTCAGGTTCATGCTAACTTTGGAAGAGAATGATTTGGCTGAGTTTGTGAAAACAAAAGTTCCCGAACCTGAGGGGGAAGAAGAGAAGCTGCAATGGAGGAAGAAAGACACTAGGGCAAAGAAAGCATTGGTTGATTCCGTCAAGGATCATATTGTACCAATTATCTTCAAGTTGGATACAGCAAGAGAGATGTTTACAACCTTGGAAGAGATGTACGAAATCAACAACACCAGTCGAGCCCTTGCTCTGAAGCAACAACTTCATCATGTGAAAATGGCGAAAGGAGAATCTGTTATTACATACTTCATGAGGATTTCAGAGATAAAAGATCAGCTCTCCACTATTGGTCACATGATTGATGATAAAGAACTGACTATGCTTGCTCTCAATGGTCTTCCGCTTTCATGGGAGGCGTTCATCCAAGGAATCAGTGCAAGATCCGAACTTCCCAAGTTTGATCGATTGAGGATTGATTGCATTCAAGAAGAGTCAAGACTAACAGCAAGGGGGATTGGTCAAAGCTCAAAGAATGAAGAATTACAAGTTCTTACCTCTCATTCATCAAACAAAGGAAAAGGCTTTAAGAGAGGTTTCTTCAAAAGGAATCGAGAAGATGGAAATGATGATGCTCCTACCTTCAAAAGGAAACGAGACATGTCCAAGATTCAATGTTTTCGTTGTGACAAGTATGGTCACTTTGCGAGGGTTTTCCCCCAACGACCTAAGCTTCAAGTTGCCACTGCAGATGTTGAAGAAGTTGCTCTACAAAAGGACTTGAGTGATTATCTATTTTATTCAGCCTTGTCTAGCAATGTTTCTACTGACTCTAATACTTGGTTGATTGACAGTGGTGCTTCTAGGCACATCACCGGATTCAGAAGTCACCTTTCAAACTTAATGGAAAGCAACTCCAGTGATCAAGTTGTTATTGGAGATGATGCTAGATATTCTGTAAAAGGGATTGGAAACTCCACTCTTCACTTGGATTCTGGAATTTCTTTGGAGTTGAATGATGTACTGTTCGTACCAGGGATAAAGAGGAACCTTGTTTCAATTTCAGCATTAGAAGACAAGGGTTATCAAGTTGCCTTCTCTAAAGGGAAAGTTCTTATATGGGCAAAGAACTCCAGCTTCAAAACTGCTCAAGTGATTGGAGTTAGACATGAATGTCTCTACACGCTGTGCACTCGTCCTCTTCAAGCACTTGTGCATAACAGTACCAGCATGTGTGATCTTTGGCATCGAAGATTGGCTCACATTCACTTTCGTGCTCTACCTATCATGGAGAAGATGGTCACCGGTCTTCCGAAATTCGATCAAGAACATGAAGGTACATGCAAGGGATGTGCCCTAGGCAAGAACACAAAAGGTACGTTTCATTCCAGTGAAAGTAGATCTAAATGTATTCTTGATCTCATTCATTCTGATTTGTGTGGTCCAATGTCTATTGCATCATCTAGTGGTTTCTTGTATTATATTATTTTCATTGATGATTACTCTAGAAAGACTTGGATCTATTTCTTGAGATCTAAAGAATCAGAAGAAGTATTAGAAAGATTCAGAGAATTCAAAGCACAGATTGAAAATCTGTCTGGGAAGAGGATCAAAGTATTGAGATCTGATAATGGTGGAGAATACACTTCTGGCACATTTCGAGACTTTTGTATTGAAGCAGGGATTAAGAGGGAGTTCAGTGTTCCCTATAATCCACAACAAAATGGTATTGCTGAAAGGAAGAATAGGTCTATTGTGGAAGCAGTGAAAGCTATGATCCATGATCAAGACTTACAAATCTCTCTTTGGGCTGAAGCATCAAGAACAGCCGTCTATGTTCAAAACAGGAGTCCCCACAGGATCTTAGAGAATAAAACTCCTGAAGAAGCATTCTCAGGCGTGAAGCCTGAAGTTAGTCATTTGAGGATCTTTGGCTGTCCAGTCTATGTTCATATTCCAAAGGAAAAGAGAACAAAGCTAGAACCTTCTGGGAAGAAAGGAATTCTTGTAGGCTACAGTGAGACATCAAAAGCTTACAGGATTTACATTCCAGGACAGAAGTCTATTGAGATCAGTAGAGACGTCACATTTGAGGAAGATGTTGCTTATAGAAGGTCCAAAGGCACTCCTATGGAGGTCGATGAAGAAGAACCTCCTCAAGATATGGAAGTTGACCATATTCCAGAGAATCTGAAGGAGGATACAGAACCTAAAGAAGATATTGATCCAGCTGAGCCTTTGGATCCTACTGATGGGCCTCTAGACATTGTGATTGGAAAGAAAAGACCTCTTTGGGCTCGCAGGACAATGCAGGAAGCAGAAAGGTTTGCAGCTCCAAGAGGAGCCTTCAGAGAAAGCAAGAGACCTCACAAGTTCTCTAGTTATGTTGCCTTGATGAGTCAGATTATTGAGTCAGAGCCTTCAAATGTTGAAGAAGCTTCTAGTCAACAAGTATGGAAAGATGCCATGATTGAGGAGTATCAGTCTATACTTAAGAACGATGTTTGGGATATAGTTCCTAGACCCAAAGACAAATCTGTGGTGTCTTCTAAGTGGCTCTTCAAGATCAAGCATGCAGCTGATGGGAGCATTGAGAAACACAAGGCTAGATTTGTGGCTAGAGGGTTCTCACAAAAAGAGGGAGTTGACTATGAAGAAACCTTTGCTCCTGTGGCTCGTTACACGTCTGTTAGAACCATCATTGCTATTGTTGCATCTAGAGGATGGAAGATTCACCAAATGGATGTAAAGACAGCTTTTCTGAATGGCATAATAGAAGAAGAGGTGTACATTGAGCAACCAGAAGGATTTGAGGTGCATGGGAAAGAGTCTCATGTCTGCAAGCTGAAGAAGGCCTTGTATGGTCTTAAACAAGCTCCTCGTGCATGGTATGAAAGAATTGATCAGTATCTTTCAAGTCTGGGTTTCTCAAAGAATGATGCAGATTCTAACCTCTACTTCAAAGTAGTAAATGGTGAAGAATTAATTTTGGTTTTATATGTTGATGACTTGATCATTACTGGTGAAGAACATCTAATTCTAAAATGCAAGAAGGAATTAGCTTCAGAATTTGAGATGAAGAATCTAGGTCTCATGCATTACTTTCTTGGCTTAGAAGTTTGGCAAAAGCCAGATGAGATGATTCTAAGTCAAGGGAAGTACACTGTTGACATTCTCAAAAGGTTTGGTATGATTGACTGCAAACCTATGTCTACACCCATGGAGACTAATTTAGATAAGTTGAAAGAAGCTGCAGCTAGTTCAGAACCAGTGGATTCTACGATGTATAGACAGTTGATTGGTTCATTGATGTATCTAGTTAACACTAGACCTGATATCTTGCTATGCAGTGAGTGCACTTAGCCAGTTTATGTGTGAACCAAAGCAAATACATCTTGTAGCAGCTAAACATATCCTGAGATATTTATGCGGCACAATCGGATATGGGTTGAGATATTCTTCAAACGTGGATTTGGAGCTGCATGGTTTTACTGATTCTGATTGGGCAGGATGTGTCTCAGATCGGAAGAGTACTTCTGGTTGTTGCTTCAGTTTGGGGACTGCTATGATCTCCTGGTGTAGCAGGAAACAGTCTTCAGTGGCCTTGAGTACAACTGAAGCAGAGTATATTGCAGCTTGTGTGTCAGCTCGTGAGGCAGTGTGGCTTTGCAAGCTCCTTGCAGGATTGTTTGGACAATCAATGGAGCCTACTATCATACACTGTGATAATCAAAGCTATGTGAAGCTTTCTGTCAATCCTGTGTTTCATGACAGAACAAAACATGTTGAGATCAAGTACCACTATATTAGAGATATGGTGCAAAGGAAAGCTATACAGTTGAGGTATATCAGCACTGAAGAGCAAACGGCAGACATTCTCACCAAGCCTCTCGCCAGGATTAAGTTTGTATACTTCCGGGAGAAACTTGGTATGGTGGAGAATGCAGCCGTGACTGAGAAAGAGTCTCAGTAATCAGTGATCCTTGTTGAGAATGCAACTCTTTGCTGAGAAAGAGTTGAGGTGCAAGCCCTTGTTAATACAATTCTCTGCTGAGAGAGAGTTGAGGTGAAAGTCCTTGATAATGCAATTCTCTGATGAGAGAGAGTTGAGGTGAAAGCCCTTGATAATGCAATTCTCTGATGAGAGAGAGTTGAGGTGAAAGCCCTTGTTTCCACCCTCTGGGAGAAGCTATGGTGGATGTCATGTGTGTGACTCCATGACAACATCACGTGAGAGAATCCGTGATGAGTTTTTTTTTTTACCATCTATGGGAGTAGCCATAATGGTTAATATCACGTTGAGGTGATATTTTATTTTGTTTTCATTCTAATATAATGTGTCTTGTGCAGATGGAAGTTCATCCCTAGCTGAGAGGGAGTGTTGATGTTTATTACAGCGTCGGTCTGCACTTCCCAAGAGAAATATATATTAAATGAATATTTTCTAATGTCAAAGGGCCGACCCTTAAAGGATTCGCACTTACTATGGCCGACCCTAAATTGTATTTATTATTTATGTTTTCCTTAAAGGGGGCCGACCTAACTTGAAGAGGCGCCTCTCTTGCATAAATACAAGGTCTTCTTGTCATTGTTCATCATTGAATCCAATAAGCAGTTCGCACCTATTATCAGCAGATAAAATTCGCATCATACAAGGAAAGTTCGCCATTATATTCAAGAGCAGAAATTCGCATGAAGAGGAAGAACAGAAATCAAGATTCGCATTCCTAGAAGAAGTTCATACTTGAACAGCAGATCATCATTAATATAGCAGCAGACAGAGTTCAAGGAAGAGCAGATATATTTGCATCTAAGTATTAAGGAAAAGTGCAAATTCATTAGCCATTGTTGGGCTGTGTTGTAAGCAGAATTCTGTCACTTATTATCATATATATAAGAGATATATTTGCTGGGTTTTTCTCCCTCAAGAGGAGGGTTTTCCCAGGGTATCTTGTTGTGTTCATTGTCTTATGTGTTGCATTTCTTTTGTACAATTGATTATCTAATCTGATCTAAGAAACACTAACAAAACTCAGCGCTTAGACTCAGCAAATTGAAAAAACCATGAAATATAGAGTTTTTTAAGGATTCAAAACTTGTTTCATTCACCCTTTAATAAATAAACTTCAAAGACACGATAAACTAATCAAATAGAAGCTACTTTGATCACATACACAAGTATACATTGATCACATGAGTATAAAATTGGATTTTAGTTGAAGGAAACAACATTGTTAGATATTTAAATTATAAATATTGTCAAATGTATAAATATCTTATGGATTATGAAATCCATGGTATTAAAAGAAATATCAAAACTAAAAATATAAGTCTATGGCTTAGAGGAGTCTGCATCACTTGTCCCAACATCATAGCAAATCTAGCACTAGCATCTAAGATATGTCTTGGATGATGATACAACCATGATATCTGCTTGTGTCTTAGTGACACCAACATTCAAGGGGTCTCTTAATGCTATATCCTCATCCTATGCCATGACTATTGCCTTTGCCTTTTGATTCACTTGACCAACTCATGCAAGGTCCTCATTGTTGAAGACGAGATCCTCAACCTTGACTATCCAATGTAACTATGGATCAATCTCCTCTAAAGTGACGAGAGATAATTCAGGCTCAAGATTTGTTTGTGATGGAGGCAAAGGCTGTAATGAACATACACATGATCATTCAACCTTTGCATTGACAACCTATTGTGCTTCTTGGAATGTATGTGCTCAAACATACTCCAATTGTGCTTGTATTTTGAAGCACTGCATGATTGGCTCAATACATGAATTACAACCCTTTAAAGATTTGACACCCTAACACCAAACTTTCCCACCATTCATCTGAGATTAAAAAAAATCAATTTTATTGTTTAACATTTATGTTTCAATATTAATGTAAAAAAAATGGAATTGTTTTAAAATTTTTAACTTAAATTATGCCCTTAATAGATTTTTACTTGGTTACAATCTTGTTCAAGTTGGCTTGCATATCTCTCATGCAAAGAGGGCTCCTTTTGCAAGCTTGAATATCTCAATCTCAGTGATTATCTGTGTTCCAAACAAAGGATCAGGTGCCATCCACTCTATGATTGTGTAGAGCCCACTCATGACCTATTCATCAGCTTTGAAATCTAGGCAAATTTGCAATGCCGGATTGAGGAAATAGGCAGCTACATGTAAGGGCTTGTGAAGTTGAAGGTCCTATCGTTGATCACTGATGTCCTATATGGGACAACACTTATCCTCAACCCTAGCATAAATGGATTTAATGGCCTTTTTCGCCCTATCCATGCATTCATATATGTAGCTTATTGCGGGCTTCTCCTCATTGGCAACTCATAGGAGAACAACTAAAGGCTTTATGAATTGCAATCATTGTGAAACATTAATGTAAGTGTTAACAAAAATCAGCAAATGAAATGGAAATAAAAATAGAAAAATATAATGGAAATTCACCTCTACGATCTTCTTAGCTAGATGGAAAAATTTGTGCTCATAAAAAATCTAGTAACCACGTCAACTCTTGCATTGGTCGTTGCATAAGATGTTGTAGACCACTCCTCACTAACAAACATGCATCTCAAAGCGGTCTTTGACTAAAACAAGGATTGTCATGTGATAAAATTGGTTACAAAGTAGGTTATTTCAGGATGAGTCAACTCCTTGTTTGTGAATTTTTTCATTAGGTTGAGGACCCAAGTATGATTATATATGTATTTACAAATATTTTGAGTATACTCTACACATGTTTTGATCCATGGAATCTTACCATGATTCTCTAATATGAGATCAACACAATGAGCAACAAAAAGGGTTTAGAACAAGGACGGGTGCTTATCTATGACAAGTCTACCTACAACAACATAGTTTGCTGCATTATCTGTAACTATTTGCATCACATTTTCTTCACCCACCTTAGCCAAGACTCCCTTCAAAGTCTCACAAAGGAATTCAATATTTTTTGTGTTTCTTGAAACATCAATTGACTTCAAGAACGCTATGCCACCTAAGAAAGAAAAAGAAATAGTGATTCAGTAAAGGAGAAATTAGAAATATTAATCAATAAATCTATGGATTTTACAAAGTACAATTACGTGAGGAAGAAACAAAAAATCCAACAATGTTCTATTTCTCCTTTCGGTTCAACCATCAGTCATGATGGTGCAACCTTTCTTCCATATTTCACATTGCTTGTCAATTTTGTTTTTATGGAGCCCTTCATATTTTCATCATTAAGGGCTTTGAACCCCCACCCCACAAACACTAACGACATCTATCATGTTTTTCCAATAAAAAGATCTAAAATAAATAAAATAAATAAAAATAAGAATTTTAAATTGAGAGTTTAACTTTAAATTCCACATACCCTTAAATGCAAAAATTTAAAGACAAAGAAATCAAACTATATATTTTTAAACAAAAATAATAATAATTATCTGGGTTCATGAAATGGAATGATTCAATAGAACCAAAAGTCTCCAATTGCACTTAGAACCAATGCTCACAAGTGATGGTTGGGCACTTAGTGTAGTGTGTGGAGCAATTTATGAATCTAAATTAGATGAAGATCCACGAACTCTAGGCCCAATACTAAAACTACCATTGTCACTGCCACTACTGTTACTCAAAGATCTAGGAAATGGAGGAATAGAAGAAAAATTTCCACCAATGGCTGCCATTTCTTCTCTTTGCCTCTTTTTTTAATTTTTTGTTGTTGCTTAAAAGTCTCTAATTTGCTTTGCATTTTGCGTATACTTTCAGGAGACTTTGTTAGGCATGGTTTAGCATCATGACATGGTATTTGTGCAAGGTGATACTTCAATTGGTTAATGCCACCCCCAAACATTTTTGTTTTGCAACGGATGCAAGTTATCTCTCATTTTTTTTGTCCTAGGGATGTCATGTTTCTAGGAAGCATCTTTTCTAACTAGGGTTGACATTGTGATTGGAAATTTGGAACATTTTATAAATGTGAAGTATGTTGCAATAGGATATAAATAGAAAATAAATTAGCATTTATGATTTCTAGTTAAATTAAATAAACTAAAAATAACTATGGTTTGCAACTATGTGTTATATCTCACTCAGGGTTTTGATTGTTATTTGTTTATTCAAAACATTTTGATTTGCAACTGGACAAGATCTGGATTGTAAAAATAGCTCAAATAGATGCTGAACGGAAATGAACAATGGTTCTCAATAATCTGTGAAAGCCACTATTGTGTTCTATTTTTTCATTACAATTTCATGAACACATATCCCACTGAAATAGAACCCTTATAGGAATTTGTTCAGGTAGGCTTATTGCTGTTTAAATCTGTTGATTTAACCCTAACATGGATATTACTTTGTCAACCCAAAGC
This sequence comes from Sequoiadendron giganteum, assembly GCA_007115665.2. Lineage (NCBI taxonomy): Eukaryota > Viridiplantae > Streptophyta > Pinopsida > Cupressales > Cupressaceae > Sequoiadendron > Sequoiadendron giganteum. The sequence goes on along the minus strand of CM021109.1, from coordinate 147,322,757 downwards.
CCTTAGGACAATGAATAATCTAGGGCTTTACAAATATAAAATTCTGGATGTAAAAACTTTCAGCAGTGAAGAGTATTATTGTGTTAGCCAAAAATATTACAACCAATTTGAATTTGATGCAAAGATATTAGATAATCATAAACAACAGCTTGGTGGGTCTGAAACAATTCTATCAAAATGTACATACACAGGGTGACTCACAAGGTTCATATGTAGCCAAGAAAGTCTGACTTGATTTTTAGATACCTTTGATGATATTAGAAAAGTGTCGTATGCAAATCTGTGCAGATGAAAGTATGCTTACTCTAGCCCCCACAATATACAGTTGTTCTTTGATGTGATCTGGTAATGCTTGTCCCAAATCAAGCGAGTTTTAGACCCTCCAATATTCAGGGACTTGAGTGGGTTTGTCTCCACACGATGGATTATCTTGTTGTCTTCAATAATCCATGGTCCCACTTTCATGCGATTCCAAAACCTTGGATGGCATTTCAATGTGACTTTGGCAACTCACCACCCTGGAATGGCAACACCTTTAATCAGATTGGCTCACCTTTTTTGGTTGTTTTGCCCACTAGGAGCAGTGATTAGATTTGTAGGACAAATTAGTGCCTTTATGTTGAGTCAACTGGTTTAAAAATCTGCCCAAGTCACACCCAGCCTAGACACCAATATGAAAACAAGTAAACCTAATTAAGCGCCTACAAACTTTTGAAAAGTTTAAATTTTCTCACAAGGAAAAAAGGTAAGGTTTTCGTCACACCTTGTTAAATCTCCATGAGGTTTCATCCCAGAAGATCTCAATCTGAAAATTTAGAGAACTCTCATACATATTCTGTGCCAAATGAAGGAAAAATAGTTCCTCTTTTGTACCTCCAGTTTTGAGAATAGGAGTGAAGATCCCAAAGGTTGGCACCAACATTTGAAATTCAAATATTTACTCTATTTTTATTATTATTTTATTAATAATCTTAATATTATTTACATTATGTATAAATATAGTGTTGATAAAGACTTTTACTTAAAATAATGATAGTATTAATTAAGATTGCCGGAGGGGATATAACACTATGAAATTTAGAAAGAAACAGCTAGGGTTTTTTTTCCATTAACTTGAAATGAAAAAATAAAAACAAAAAAAACTTCAAAATACAAAATTACCTTTTCAAATTTGCTTCAAATCGATGGTAGGCGACTTCAAATCAATGGTGGGCTCTTCCAATTCCTTTGTAGGCTCCTCTAGAAACAGCGAGGGCTGCTACCAACTTGCCCAAAATGTCTTCAATCACCGTTTCTCTCTCAACTTATGTGCCAATATTTTTTTCAAGGGCATGTATTCTTTGCTTAAAAACTATTTTTTTTCTTCTTTCTTGCTTTTGAAAATGAAATGAATTTGCTTTTAGGGTGTGAGAGGTCACCTTAAGTGTTTTTGTTTTAAGTCTTTATGTTTTTCTGTTTTGTTTTTAAGTTTCTTTGTTGTGGATGAGTCTTCCCGTGAGACTAGGTTAGGAGTCTTCGGGACCCGTTTGATGCTGTCCACCTCGAGGCTCACCGAGTCTTGGTGAGTCTTGTAAATATGATATACAGATTAATGAAAAAATTTAACAAATATATAGAATTGAGAATACATTTGATATATCATATAATAATAATGACATTTGAATCTTTAATGGTATGATACTTCACCATTGATCAATCATAGTGACAAAGGTAATATTAATTGTCAATTGATAGTTCAAAATTTCAATAGTATGTCATACATAATATATGTCTAGGACTTTAGAGTCAAGGTTCAAATGAAAATCATTACAATTACGAAATCTAAAAATAGTAAAATAAAAAATTTGTATCTTGGTCTTCAATCTTCACCGAAAGCATCTAGACTGAAATCATTGCTTGGTTCAACATCATTTGAATCACAAGCTAATGGAGTGCCACTCTCACTAGGTACACCATGTGTTGAAGCCTCGTCATCATATACATTGACTCTTCCAGGCTTTACAATAGATGCATCGAAGTTGTTACACTTAGGGGTTATATCCCAATTCTTCATTACCCCTTCCTTTTAGTCAACTTCCTTATGTGATAGAAGATGCAAGTTGGAATCAATATAGATTGAGTCTTTCGCTTTTTTTGCAGCCAATTGATTACACTTCATTGGGTGGATAAAGGAGTATGTACTTCAATTCTATTTAGTCGAAGAACTTACAACCTATTGAAACTGGAGAGAAAGTCGATACAACTTAAAAATAAAAAATACAAAAGAATGGTAAGTACTAAGAATATTTAAAAATAAAAATGCTTACTTGTGATAGGATTTTAATTGCAAGAGGTTGGAGGAACAAATAATCTTGTTGTGGGGGTACCACCACGTACGAGCATCTTCCTTGGATTGGCTTCAAAGAGTATAAATACTATGATCTCATCTTGAGATGAACTTGCTAAGCTTTTTTCTAACATTATCCACCACTTTTGGATTTGAGAAGATACTTCAAAATGTTTTCTTGTACCCATTATGAACTTCAGTATCTCTATATGGCTTGGTTTTCATTGGCAAAGAAAATATTTTTGTATTGTAATATTTGGGAGATAATGCATATGCAAGGAGATGCGAGGGCATGTTCATCTTGTTCAAGTGGTCATGAATGATTTTTTCCACACCTTAGAAAAATATTTCCTCGAGGTTATTCTCCTTTTGTGCTATTGTGACCTTAATTTTTCCTATCATGGAGTCGATGCCATCATAGATTTTTCCCAAACATAGCTGATTTGTATCAACAAATTTGATCATACTCATGATATGCTCAATGAAACTCAAGACATAGTCCACACAAGCCCACCAATCATCATCTAGTATCAATAACTTGACCTTGTGGGCCTTCTCTAAATTTGACTGCTTCCAAATACTCCATTGGTGGTCAATGACCATGGCACCCAACGTCTCTCATACTTTCACAAGTTGTCTCAAAATGATTGTGTGATGTGAATCAAGTCTGAACAACCTAATATTGTGTAAAAAATAAGTTAATAACACATCAAAATTTAAGTAAATATGGCATAAATTTAATTTAATTTTAACAACTCCAAATTCAAGAAGGTCTTGAAAATGCCTTGTGACATATATGGTGGTTTATCACAGGCATTTGAACCTCCTCACCCTTAATGTATATATTTTGTATCCACTCTATATGAGTGCCAATTGTTTGCATCACCAAGTTAAGGGAGAGTTTGGTATATGGTGTCCAAAAATGTGCATGTACCTTTCCTCAACCAAAGCATTTGCTACCATACAATTTTTCACATCGTTCGTAATAACTTGGACAACATAATCAACAACCACCATTTCTATGGACTCAAAAACATTACCCCTTTGGGGGACATTGCAATAACATTTATAAATGTTGATTTTTGCAATCTTTCCATCCATCAGAAACAATGGACACTCTTGTTTCAATCCATGAATCCCTAATTGGTTTTAGTGATGTCTCTACAATTTTATTTTTCCTTTTGCAAATAAGGTGATGTGCTCCTTTTTATACTCAAGACCTATGTAACTAGAAGGTGTGTTATTGATTGCTGCCACCACTTCTTGTTAATATGGTGATCTCATCAAGTTGAAAGGAAGACCATTGGCCACAACATGCAATTTTTTCATCCACAATATCGTTTGCTTCATTTTGAAAGGTCTTAAGACTCTTAACCAATGGGCCTTTTTTGTGGGAAGAAGGAGAGGGATCTTTTCGTTGGATAGACGACGTCTCCAAGAAAGGATGTTGGAAGGCCATTATTGAAGGAGAATCTTTAGGTGGCTTGAATGCCATTTTTTTTGCCAAAAGATGAGATTTTAATTTTTCCCTCTCACTCATAGCATCGACCTTTTCTTGCTCTCTAATGAATGTCATAATTTGTTCTTTTGGCAACCCCTTCTTGTGTGGTCCTTCACATATTCTAATTCCATGTCCACTCATAACACATAAGTGAGCTTTCACTCAACTATATGAGCTTTTATTTTGGATCCCTCATTGATTACAATTCCAAATAAAAGCCCCACCTTCTAGAAGTTATTCAAGCATTGTAACATATTTTCGTAGACAAGAGGCTTGATCATATTTAAATTGTTTATTTGCTTCAAGGCCCATTGAACTTTAACTAGTAGTCATTCCAAACAGATTGTTGTTATAATAAATTGTAAAATTTTAAATTAAAGGAAAGATGTAGCCCTACAATATGTTTAAACTTGTAAAAGTAATAAACATTCAAAACAAATACCAAAAATCATTTTGAAAATCTTGAAACTTGTTTTGTTTTTAATTTTTAAATTAAAAAAATCCATTAAACTACTTACCTTAGATTGATAGATATTTTCTGTGCAAGCTAGATTCCTTCCCTCAACAATTTGCAATTGTTCTCCTTTGAAAAAATACTAGCAATCTTCCAAAATGCAAAAATGACAAAACATGAATGATTTTTTGCAAGATAGGCTTGTTTTTGTCAAACAACTCTTGGTATGGGTGTGTTTTATGGTTTTAGGCACTTTTTAGGTTTTTTTAATGTTTTAATGCTAAAAATAATACTTTAAAAAGTTGTTTTTGAAATGTAATTGTCACTGTAGATGCATTTGGGAGCGACTTGCCTTGGACATTCTCAGGCTTCTCCCATCATAGATTGGTGCTTGGACTGGTTTGGTATGGGACTAGGGCCTTGGGGGGTGTACTCGACAACATAGTCTTCCTAGATCAAGAACTATCTAATTGACTTTTGTAGCTAATAAGTTAAGATCTCATGTCTAGTTTAACTGCTTTAGTCTGCTTATATAGAAGGCATATTGTATGATTGATACCTAGCCTTTTCTTTTCTTCCTTGATATATTCTGCATGGTAGATTCTTTTTATGGTATGCCCTTTTCTATGCATTGATGAGTGTCAGTTGTTCAAGCCCAGTTAAAGTTCCCAGGTACTCACCTGAACTTCGAGAATGTAGCATACACATCTTACTTTGAAAACCAACAAGTTTAGTGAGATAAATGAATCCATTGTTCTTAAGTTTTGTCATTTCTTATTTCCATTTTAGTGAAATTAAGGCAGGTAATAGTGAGTATCGCAAAGTTGCCTACCAGGATAAAAGCCTGTATACTTTTATCTGATTAAGAAGTTTCCATAGAAAATGTAGTAATCATTTTTAAGATCTCTTCAATTTAAATGTTTTTTGATTGGTAAATTACCCTTTAGGGATGCCATGACTGAGGGGTAGCTGTTCTGTTAAATTCACTCAATTTTTTCATCTGGCCTCATCCATTGGGGAACACCACACTTGGAATTAAATGTGGTAGTGTACCTTATTTCAACATTCAACATTTATACATATTAGTATGTAATATCTCTTAAGGATTTTAATGAGTCTCCATTATGGAAGCCCCAATTATATACCTCGTAATCTCATCCCATTTGACCTTTGGTATATTTGTTATAATTAGCAAAGAAATATTGTTTGAATACTCATCATGAAACTTTATTAGATGTGTTTAAATACCAACTGTTGGCCCCACAGCTGCCGTTGCACCAAAAGATCGACCTGTTAATGCCCGACACAATTGCCAGAGTTAACAGAACCACGAGAGGCAGTTAGTCCATGTCACGAATCCCGAGGGGAGTGCTGACCATCTGCCAACAAACTCCCCCTCAGCATTACCCGAGGGGATTCGAACCCGACACCTTTGGCTATGATACCAATTGTTGGCCCCACAACTGCCGTTGCACCAAAAGATCGACCTGTTAATGCCCGATACAATTGCAAGAGTTAACGGATCCACGAGAGGCAGTTAGTCCATGTCACGAATCTCGAGGGGAGTGCTGACCATCTGCCAACACCAACATGTCTCCAAGTACTTGAGGAGGGTATAAAGATGATATGAACTATTGTTAAGGATATTAAAACTGAACCTTCCAACTTATACAATGATAGGCCTAATCAATACAGTGAAGGATGATTTAAAAGCCAAATTAGGGAAATCAGCCTACTGAGAATGAGAAGGCCCTAAAGAGTATGTACATGCCTAGGAAGATGTACAAAAGTGAAATGATAATTGATATTTAATATTTGTTATTTTGTTATTTACAAAGGAGAGGAATACTCCTTATATAAAGAATTACAAGACGATGTTTCTAAAAGGAAAACATCATTAACTAAAGCAAATAATTGAAAGATGCTAAAACAAACTAAAGCATAAATAGAAGTTACTAAAAGCTAACTAAGTTAACTAAAAGTGAACTATCAACTAACTAAAGTTAAGATGACCATTAAATATTACAATTAATACTTTGATTAAAAGGAGCATGAGGTCCAATCTTCAGTTTATTAGTTACGCATGCGATACATTTATCAGCATCAAGTATATGAGAAAAAACAACATAACTGTGATTACTAGTAGACATGCCACTCCTGTTCTCTCAGTGTATGTACCTTTGTATAGTTAAAACTTAAGATTCAAGACTGTCAACATGACTCCAAACTTGATTACTGTGCTAATCACTCAAAGATTCAAAGAGAGACTTTTGGATTTATCCATGGTAAGAACTTCTCTAAATGAAGAGAGAAATTATATTAATGCCCACAAATGACCAGAATAGGTGGGACATTGGTGGAGGATTAAACCCGAGATAAGTCAGCATGTAGAAAAGTGATATAATAAAAGCAATCATGTAAGAGGAATGTCTCTTGTCAAAAGAACCTCCAACAAAGCTCAAGTTTTACCTAAGTGGAAAGCATCGTTGTGGAACAAAAGAAGGGGAAAATGCAAAGTCTGATGATATCTTTAGGAAAATGGCTTGAGCTAAGAGAGTTAGACTGAAAAATTATGGAGGAAGCGTGGCATTTCTCCCTATGTTTCTTTATGTTGTTTTTCTTTTCAGCTTTGCAGATGCATTCTTGATAATATTTTGCAATTTGACAACTGCTCAAACATCAGCAATTGGATGGTAACATGGTTTTATGTGATCCAGATTCACTTGGCAATCTGGGGGACAGCTAACTAAATTATAGGATCTTAATGTATGATGAAAGTTATGAAACAAGTTACTTTTCCACAATTCAGTGTTATATAAGTAATGAACTGAAGAAGTGCCAAGTGGAAGAAATCTGGATTTGTTCCTCTTGGCACTTCTAGGCTGCCTTGCATATAGCAGCTACAGGATACCTGCAAAATGCGTGCAGTTCCTATTTCAATGCCATCAATCTGGATTTGTTCAACAATCTGGTGGACAACGCACTAAATTCTAGGAACTTAATATGCAGTAGAAGCAGTGAACCAGAGCAGAAAAAATGAACACAATAAAAAAGATAAATCACATGTAAATGAAGCTTTATTGAAACTAAGAACAATTCACATGAAGGTAGCAATCTTTGAGAAGAGATGTAAAACTATCATACTCTACAAATTTGTGACAGGTATGAAAGTACCTTCCTCCTTTACACAGTCCATGCTATATGGTTGAAGAGGAGGCTGTCTCCTTTATAATTGAGGTTGCTTCCAGATCTTAAGAAATAGATTTTTTTTGACTTCCACAATTGGTGATAGGTCACTAAGTTTTACAAGGTTTGCCCTTTTATATTATGTAAATTAGCTTCCAACTTTAGCTTTTTTTTTTCATTTTGCTTTTGCTTGGCCAGATTCAACCACCATACATCCTCATTATGGCACATCTATTTATTCAACACCAATGAAGAGTGTAAACATAAAGTTGAGAAGTGTGACCTTTGGCTGTGAATAATGGTTCCTACTTTGCAAGTTGTCATGACTACGATCAAAATTTTGGGATTTACCTTTTTGTAACTTGATAAATGCATATGAAATGTGTAGCTTTATGATTTATCTATAAAATATTGGGGTTTGAACTATGTTACCCCAAGTTTCCGGAATGGGGACGGGGGTGCCTTTCAGAGTCCCCAATTTTTCCGGAATGGACAATGTTATCGCCTGCAAGATGAGCTGCAACAAGTCCTTTGCTTTTGGCGATCCAAGGAGGAGTCAAACCCTTAACTTGGATGAAGCCATCACCAATGCTTCTTTCTCCTTGTCCTTGCAATCAGATAATTTCAAATTGGATGGCATTTATTTATTTTTTAATGGTGAAGCCGGATAGGTTTGATGTGTTGATGTTTTGGTAGCTTCGGGAGGTATAATCCCTAAAAGAACTCATTGAAGGCAAGTCGGCCAGATCATACCTAAGAGAACTCATTGAAGGCAAGTCGGCTAGATCATAAACATTTATTCTCTAAACATTTGTCCATCTTTGCTGGGTCGGCCCAAGTGGGGTATGATGCCTAGTCTTTTATATATATAGGAGAGAGATTCTCCTCATTGACATCATTCACATTCAAATTCAAATAAGCAGAAGTTCGCCTAAACAAGTAAAGATTCGCCTAACAAGCAGAAGTTCGCCAATAAAAAGGAGATTGCTAATCAAAAGGAGTTTATTATTTTGCTCAGAAATTCACACTACTTACAATGCTGTTTTATATTGGTGTATTCTGCCTTTTATTGGCTCTTAAGTGTAACTTTTGCACTGTTGTATCCGATCTTTTATTAGCAAAGTATTGTTGGGTTTTTCTACCTTGAGTAGAAGGGTTTTCCCGGGATAAATTCTCTGTGTTCACTGGTCTATGTTTAATTTCTTGCTTACTGTCATAGCTGATCTAAAAAATCAACATGGCATCAGAGCAAGGTTTAGGAATATCTGATTAGATTTGACTAAGCAATTCATTGAACATTATTCCAACATCAAGAGTAGATCCTCAGCAGAAAAAGAGCAGCATATAGAAAGACGTGTGGCATATTAGAGCAGATATATAAGGTGACAAGGAGCAGACCTACAGTCTGATTTGGAGTAGAATTTGTTGTGGTTTTGGTGTAGATCTCTCACCTATTTTAGAGCAGATCTAATTGCAGTCTTGGTGCTGATCTATAAGGCGAGTTTGGAGCATATTTCGTAGTTATTTTTATTTCAGTATTACTGCAGACCTAAGAAGCAGATTTAAGGGCAGAAATCAGACTTCTTTTGAGCAGTCCTATTGAAGATAAAATTCAGATTTGAAAGTATTTATTGAATATCAAATTGCAGATCTGAGTGTAAGTTAAGTGAGTAGCAATTCAAAGGATATTTGTGTAGTGAGCAAACTTTGTTGAAGATCTTGAAGGGATCTAGGGCAGATCCAACATCCGTATATTATACATAATTGCGGTTGCTTTCGAATTTGAGTAGAAGACAATTCTTTAGGGTAGTTACTCGGAAAAGAAGATGGTGTCCGGTGTCAAGGCAGAAGATAGGTTTGATGGGGTTTCAAACTTCAACTCTTGGAAGTTTAGAGTACTCATTATCTTAGAAGAGAATGATCTTCTAGAATTCGTATAAGTTGACATACCTGAGCCATCAGATGATTTGGAGAAAATCTAGTGGAAGAAAAATAATACGAAGATTAGAAAGATCAAGATAGATTCCATGAAGGACCACCTAGTACCGATCATCTCCAAGATGAAGATAGCTAAAGAAATGCTTGATGTACTAAAAGGTCTTTATGAGATCAACAATACCAACAGAGCCCTCGATCTGAGACAACAACTTCATCATGTAAAAATGACTAGAGGGGAGTCAGTTATTTCATTCTTTATGAAGATCTCTGATCTGAGAGATCAGTTGAGCACTATTGGGGATATAGTTGCAGATAGAGATCTTGTTATATTGGCTCTAAACGGTCTTCCCCAATCTTGGGAACCCTTCATTCAGAGCATCAGTGGGAGATCCAAGCTGCCCAAGTTTTATCGCCTACGTGCTGATTGTATTTAGGAAGAAACCAGATTGGAAGCAAGAGGAAATGGGCAAAACTCCCATAATGAAGAAAGTCAAGTACTCGCTACACATTCTACTAGAAAAAGAGGCAACTTCAAGAGAAATCGAGACAGAAAAACAGATTCCGTTCCAGAATCAAAAAAGAAGGATCTTTCTCATATTCAATGTTACAGGTGTGACAAGTATGGACACTATGCCCGGGACTGTAAATTAAAGTTAACACAACATGTTTCTACTGCAGAAATTGACGTAGAGACATCTCAGAAGGAGTCAAGTCATTCTAAAGTCGATTTAGAAGGATTCCTATTCATCTTCGCTCTTTCAAGTAGTGTACAAATTAAGAGTGATACTTGGTTGATAGATAGTGGTGCTTTACGTCACATTACAGGCTACAAAGAGCATCTTACAGACTCAGTAGAGAAAGAGTCTAATTTACAGGTTATAATTGGAGATGATGCTAGTTATGCCATAAAGGGAGCTGGGGCCGCTTCCTTCTAGCTAGACTCGGGTATCCCTCTTCAATTGAGTGATGTATGGTTTGCACCTAGGTTCAAAAGGAACCTTGTCTCCATTTCAGCCTTGGAGGACAAAGGGTACAAGGTTGCCTTCTTTGAAGGAAAGGTTCTTGCATGGCCGAAGAACTCTAGCATAAATTCAGCTCGTGTGATTGGTATTTGTCAGGAGAGCCTATATAGATTGTCATTATGACTAGTTACTTCGAAGAGGAGGAAACCTTCAGGAGATCCAAAAGATACTTCATGGAGGTGGAAATGAAATTCAGACAACAGAGGCTACAAAGGATGTGGAAAATGACGCCCTCATTGAGAGGGAGTCATAGCATCATTAAGATCTGTTGTAGTGTATATTTCTTTGAGACAGAGAAATATGAGGTGAAAGCCCTTGTAGTGTATATTTATTTGAGATGGAGTAATATGAGGTGAAAGCCCTTGTAGCGTATATTTCTTTGAGACGGAGAAATACGAGGTGAAAGCCCTTGCAGTGTATATTTCTCTGAGGCGGAGAAATAATTGTATAAATCACATCTTTGAGACTGAGTTGTGCTTCCCACAATTGGGTGTAGCCATTGTCGATGTCATGTTGAGAGAATCCATGACAAGACATGATACCCCTAAGTGGGACTCAAGGAAGACTTTGCAATACCTCCCTAGCTAAGAGGGAGTGTTGATGTTTTGGTAGCTTCGGGAGGTATAATCCCTAAAAGAACTCATTGAAGGCAAGTCGGTCAGATCATAAACATTTATTCTCTAAACATTTGTCCATCTTTGTTGGGTCAGCCCAAGTGGGGTATGACGCCTAGTCTTGTATATATATAGAAGAGAGATTCTCCTCATTGACATCATTCACATTCAAATTCAAATAAGCGGAAGTTCGCCTAAATAAGCAGAGATTCGCCTAACAAGCAGAAGTTCGCCAATAAGGAGATTGCTAATCAAAAGGAGTTTATTATTCTGCTTAGAAATTCACACTACTTACAGTGCTGTCTTATACTGGTGTATTCTGCCTTTTATTAGCTCTCAAATGCAACTTTTGCACTATTGTATCTGATCTTTTATTAGCAAAGTATTGCTGGATTTTTCTCCCTTGAGTAGAAGGGTTTTCCCAGGATAAATTCTCTGTGTTCATTGGTCTGTGTTTAATTTCTTGCTTATTGTCATATCTGATGTAAAAAATCAACATGATGGTGTGTGCATATCTTGGGTACACCAATTGAGAGCATTTTATTCAATTCTTGGAGCTATGTCAATGAAAGGGCTCTGATAAGCAGTTAGAGTTAGTAGATCCATTAGGGTTGAGTCGATTCAAGTCATTTACTTAGTAATTTCATTTTATTTAGTTAGTTTTTGAATTCAAGTTGTATCATTTTGTTTAGAATAGGGTTCATTTTTATGAGCCATTTTTGTTGTGCCATCAAAAGTAGTCTATCAATATATGAAAGTATCGAAAAATAATAAAAAATAAATTGTCTCAATTGTAATTGGAGTGCATGATCGATGGTACTCGACACTCCTTGTAAGAAGTTCACATGGGGTGTGTCTCAATTGATGAAATGAGCCTCAAAATCCAAATTTTCTAAGTAGCAAACGAACTGGAGGACAAAGGCATAGGAGGTTGGAGGAAATTCAACAATCTCTTGTTAGTCACTAGCAACGGGGTTGTAGATTGGATATGTTCGTCCCCAATCACAATTGTTGGTTTTTTGTGAATGGATGTGTTTGTTCCCATTCACAAGATGTATGTGATTGGAAGTATTTGTCCCCATTCACAAGATGTTGTATGTGAGTGGAAGTGTTTGTCCCCACTCACATTTTTGATTATGATTGGATGCGTGTGTCCCCAATCATACATGTTGTGAGCAGAAGTGTACATCCCTGTTTATAACTTTGATGTTGGATAGATGTGTTTTCCCGTATCCAAAACTTGTTGTAAGACCTTGGATAGATGTGTTAGTCCCTATCCTTGGAAAACGTTTACAAGCATAGTGAGGCGAGTTCCACTATTTTTGTCGTGAGTAGAAGTGTGTGTCCCTACCCTTACCTTATGATGAACTATTGAATGTGGTCATCAAATATTGTTGGTCCACTTGCCCCCATTTGGAGAGTGATGCAATATGGGGGGGGGGAGGGGTGTTAAGAATATTACATCATTCATATGATGCATATAATAAACTTAGGTTTATTATAGTTCATTAAATAGGATAATATATATTAGTGGTATGAATGCTTGTTTGTATTGAGTTGTTAAAACAATTCAATATATTTAGGGAAGTCGTTTAGGGAGTTTCCTATAAAATAGGATATGAGAATCCTATAAATATGTAATATATTTGATTGAAAAGTATAGAAGCACATATTATTCATTGTGTAATCTTTTGCAGGCTTCTACATACTTTTCCCACTTTTCTTATAATACCTAAAAATCTTCTCATATGGAAATGCTTGGGGATGGCATGAATCTTTAGAGTTCATGGGAGAGGAATGGAGGGTTAGGATTTGTTTCAAATGGAGGGCTAGGATTTCATGAGAGAAAATTTGAATAAGAATTTGGGAGAAGAGAATTAAATGCAGGTGGTTGGTGGATGGAGGGTTAGGATTGACTTGATTAGATGGACGGGGATGATTAAAAATTAGTTGGAGATGGGTGGCTAGGATTAGTCTAATTGATTTAATGGCTAGGTTTGAGTATTAATTTCATTTTGGATTGGAATATGTGGAATTTAAAATTGTTATTTAAGAAGTGGTAGTTGGAAACATATGGCTTTAGGGAAGTCGTTTAGGGATTTTCTTATAAAATAGGATATGAGAATCCTATAAATATGTAATATATAAAGCTTCTATATACTCTGCCCACTTCTCTTATAATACCTAAAAATCTTCTCGTATGGAAATGCTTGGGGATGGCATGAATATTTAGAGTTGATGGGAGAGGAATGGGGGGTTAGGATTTCATGAGAGAAAATTTGAATTACAATTTGGGAGAAGAGAATTAAATGCAGGTGGTTGGTGGATGGAGGGCTAGGATTGACTTGATTAGATGGATGGGGATGATTAAAAATTAGTTAAACTTGAATTGAAGGTAGTTGGAGATGGGTGGCTAGGATTAGTCTAATTGATTTAATGGCTAGGGTTGAGTATTAATTTCATTTTGGATGTGAATATGTGGAATTTAAAATTGTTATTTAAGAAGTGGTAGTTGGAAACAGATGGGTTCGATTAGTTTAGTTGATTTGATGGCTAGGATTAAATGTTAGTTCGACTTTGGATTGGCCATTTGGATGTATTTTAATTTTAAATTGTTGTTGTGACATGATTATCCCTTTAACGGGGGATTAGCATAGGATTTGGAGATTTAGGCTAATTAATCAAATAATTAGATTGTTTAATCAATGAGGGGAAATGTATGTAGGATGTTAGTTTAATTAAATAAATATGACATTCAATTAATTAGATGATGGTGGAAATGTTAGAGGATAAGCCATAGCTAATTAAATAAATATGATTTATCTAATTAATTGGTGCTGATATGAAGATAATGTGGTTACAAGGGGGCTAATATGTTGTCGAAAGTGGTGATGTCAGGTGTGTCGTTAGAATCTGGTTAATTTTAGCTGTCTACACGTACTCCTTTGAATCTTTCTATCTGGATGTTGAATTTTTCATATGCTGCAGTTGTTCTGTTGTGGGATTAAACATGATATCTCTACAAGGTTGATGCATGATGTTTGGTTCCATATTCTGCAGATTGATATTGATCACAGTTTTATAGTTCTCTAGTATCTTTGATTTGAGCACATTCATCCATTTTATGATGGGGTTTTATGGCTTGATCAGAACTTTCTAAGTTTGAATGGGACAAGGCTTTTATTTTGTCTTCCTGGTATATTGGCTGTTGTTAATAGTCTCTGTTGACCTGTCACTTTATTCATGTTGTTATTCTTTCTTGACCATCATCTGCAGGAGGCTGATCCAATTCACCGTCCACTTCTGAAGTTTCTCTTTGCTCGTGCTTGCAGACCATACTTTGATTTCATAAAGTCATGGCTTTATCGAGCAGCTGTCAAGGATCCATATAATGAGTTCGTTGTTGAGGCATCAGAAAACATGGAGTCTAATTCATGTATTGGGAAAGGATATGCAAATCGTTTTTCTGTCTCAAGTATAAGGGTGACGTTGAAGGTCGCATTCGAGACTTTTGTTTTCATTTCAGATGTTGTGTCAGATGAATTACTATCTATTGAGTCAACGAAGTGTTGACCTGATAAAATAATAAAGGATGTAACTGTGTGTCTAAAAAGGATTATTGCCATATGTTGAATAGCAGACATTCAAGTTTATATATCTTCTCTCAGGTTGATAGTTGTATTGCTTTGCTACTGTTTTAAGTATACAATAGAATCAATTTTTCTGTGCAGGTGCGTGATGGAGTTTCTGTACCTTGTTTTTTGAAACATGTTTCTACTCCTCTCCTTCGGGCTGGCCAGCAGCTTCAAGTGCTTACAAGGTTGTTTCAAACTGCTATGTTTGGAAAGAAAATATCGCATTTTTTGAGCACCTGCATGCCTTCTGCTGCTTTGACTGACTTATCGAGTTTGGAAGCTATTTTAGGCTCTCAGGCATATTTTTCAAATGAAAATGCATTGCATGAGCCTGTTTTAGTTTATAGCAAAAGCAAGTTAGAGGAGTTGATTCAAAAAAGGGAAAAGGCAAATCAACAGATGCTGGAAAGACTTGACAAAATTTTTGTAGGTCTGAGCAATATTTGTAAGCAGAAGGGATTCATGGTGAGTGGTTTAATTATTTCCTTAAGTTGTTTTTGGCTGTTTGCACATCTCGTTTTTTTTTTCTGAGCACAAGTTTGGCAGAAAATAATACTTCCATATACGATTTGTGTTAAAGATACAACAAGAGATAGCTACATCTCAATGCACTGCTGATAGTCAGCCTTTGTGTTAGTATAAATAATATCATTATATATTTTTTTTCAATATGACATGTTACACTTAATGTGAACATTTTGAAGAAAATATTGGATGATTATAAATACTTTGCTTGTAGTCAGCTTTTGGTTTGGCATAAGTAATTTTAAAAAGTTTTTTTCTCAATATAATGTGATACACATTCTACAAACATTTTTTAAAGAGCGTGCTTTTTATATAATTATATTAGATGTCAAGCTTGCTTGTTTAAATACCACTTTGGTTCCAGGTAGCCCCTGTAAGCCACAGCTCACAATATTTTCATGGTCCAGAAGGTTACCAAGGAAACTTACAGAAGGTTAATGACCAGACAGAGAAAGGAGATGCCATGTCTGCAACTAGAATGTTGTAAGTTTAATTTTTTATGCAAAATATTAAGTAGTTTCACTTATAAACACTGAATAGGGTACTATAATGTTATTTCGCACCTTCCTGCTTTAACCATAAATTTGAAAAACCAACTGATAAATTAGTGGGAGAATTTGTAGTTCTACTATGCTACTTTTGTTTGGCACTTACGAAAGAATTACATTATAAACTTTTCATGAAATTTGACAGTTGGAAGTCGCTTTTATTCCATTTATGAAGATTTTTGGGTAGAAGGCAGAGGCAATTAGTGATCAGTTAAATCTGGACATGCATTTGTATGATTGTTTCTGCTAACATTAGCATTTCATATGTTGCAATTGCTTTTACAGAGATACTCTGTGCAAAGCACATCAGGAATACTCTTTCAAGTTCTTGGAGGATGATTGGCAAAGTGGACTTGGAACATCGTCTGAAGTTGTAGATACAGATTCTTCTGAACTATTGAGTGACGAGGATAACTGGAGTGATGATATCCTTCCAGACTGCACTGCAGTATCAGCACATAAGTTAAAAGAAACAATGTTTGGGGATAGATTGCAGGAAAAACTTAAAGAAAGACTGGATATTAAAAAATTGGGCAGGTCAGATGATGGGAATTCACAATCTTCTTTGATCAGGAAGTCCAAAGAAGATAAAGTTGTAATAAAGGATTCTAATTGTAATGATAAAGTAGGATCTGAAATGTTACCCCATCATGGAATGGAATGTAGAAACTGGGTTCCAGTTCTCTCATCAGGTCTCAAGTTATCTACAGACGCAACTGAGCACAGAAAGCTTGATTCACTGATTTCGGACTATCAAAGAGGAACAAACTGGTTACAGAGTGGTCTTCCTAGAAATCCATTTCTTGTTGCACTAGCATGTGAAACTAAATCAAATGATTATCTTTTGCCGGATTTTTCTGACAGTGATAATGCATGGGATATTGCATTTGATAGAGCCTTGGGTCGTGTGCAGAGGTGTCACCAGATATCAGAGACTTCTCTAATGACAAAAACGTCTCTTCAGAGTTCTAAAATGGAATCCAAACCATTTACAATGAAAAGTTACATTGATCATGAATGTTCAGATTTTTACATTGTAGATGGTCATCATTCTTTGGACCATCAAATTAGTTGCAGTTATATGGCTTTTCATCCACTGCTGACAAGAAATGCTTGGGGCCATCTGCAGCATCTTATGCCTGAGAGGAGTCTTAGTGATCGGCAGGCAAATAGTCTCCCTTACTATGATTTTTCTTCTGTAACAGAAAACCCTGAAACATTTGCAAAGAACATGGCTTCAAAGGATGTCAGAGTTGACTATTCCTTCTTGGCTGAGCACCATGAGTACATGGAAAACAGACATTTCAATAACATCAGGATGATCAATCATGAGAATGAAAGGACAAACCTGACAAATGATTGTAAACAGAGTTCTCAAAGTGGTATTCTCAATGAAACACAACCATCTGGAGAAATCTTTTTTGAACTTGACCATCATAACATGACTAACAGAAGAACATTTGCAGATCCCTACAATAATTATTTGATGTCAGATAGTTACAAAGAGGACAGCTTGTCAAAAGTGTCTGGTGGTGCCAAGTGGGAGACATCTTTAGGGTATTCTGAGAATGATGAAAGTTTGCAAACAGAAGAATGTGAGGAAGATTCAGAAATTGAATCAGAGATTCCACTGGATGTTGTTATTGACAAGTGTATTGTGCAGGAGATCATGCTTCAGTATCCTTCTGATTTTTCAGTTAATTTTATTGTTTAATATGAAAATAATACTTGCAATTTCAGTTAATTTTATTGTTTAACATGAAAATAATACTTGCAAGAATAATTTCATCTTCAGATGATAAGTCTGCATACTCAAGAGGACTACTTTAGTACTCCATGGGAGGACCTTACATAGCTATCTTAAACATAAAAATGTAGACAATCTATTTTTTTTCCTGTGGCAATGAAACCATGTTCAACATATTCAAGCATGTTATTATCTTTTATTTCTAAGAACTTCACTTCAGTATCCTTAGAATGGACATTACTGTTCTCATGTCTGTGCAGGGGACTTGCAACTGGTGTTCATTTCTAAGATATAGGCATAGAATAGTTACAGTCCTTAGAGAGTTTCTTTCACCACTTGATGGAAATGAAGGACTTGTCTGTCTGAAGGGAATTGGTTTAAAACTTTATTCCTGCTGTTAGGTGATTAGAAACTAAAGTAGAAATGAATATTCTAGCCATTCATATAAGCTTATAGCTCAGGAAGATCAATGTATATAATAATTGGCATTTTAACTGCATTTTGTAATATTGGACTAGGTCAATGTGTTTGCTACTTGTTGTACCCCAAATTAAAATTTTCGTTACACTTAAGCATTTTGAAGAAGTGAGTCAAGATACTGTTAAATCTGTCAGAAAAAGTCAAAATGGGGGTTTGCATGTCTTGCATGGGGGTCATAAGCTTGAAATTTTCAAAATCTGACAATCTGGGTCGGTCCAAAAAGATCAAACCTACAATACCCAGATTTTAGTTTTTCATCCCTAAATTTTAGGAAATTTTTTATTTTTAGCAGTTTTCTAAAAATAGAAACTTTTTCTGGGTTTTTCTGGGTTTCTTACGAAATGGATACTTGTAAAATTTTCTAAAAATAGGAAATTTCTAAAAATAGAAAGTTTGGCCGTTAGGGTTAAGACTGATTTTGATTGGCTTAAAATACTTCCTCATCAGACTGGTGCAGTCAGAATCACAACAAGGTCAGTTTTACTCTATTGGGTCTATTCTACTTTTTTAGAAGCCGCTTCGGAGACCCAAGGTTATTCATGGAAGTCAGCCAGCTGCCAGGTGTCAGAATCAAGAGTTCAAGCATCAAATAGAGACTGTCGACGAACAATGTGCACGAGAAACGAGGAACAAACTGAGGAAGTTGAAAAATGAAAAATATCAAATTTTATCTAAGTCTGGAGATTTCAGGCGCCCCTATCAAGAAGAGGTGCCCATGTTTCCATGCCTTAGAAAATTTCTCATCTTGATAGCCAAAGGTAATGGAAACACGTGTTACGAGGTATAAGGTGAAAAACTGATAAAATTTTCTAACACTGCCAGCAATGGGCGCCCCTGAAGGAGAAAGGCGCCCAGCTTTTCAAGAGGCCAAAAGCCAAAATTAGGGTTTCCTTATCCAAAACAATGTTGCTTAGATTCATCCTAGCTCCGCTCCGAATCAGTCAGTATGCTCGTCAGATCATCCAGTCACTGGCAAATTCAAGACGAATAGGAGTCATAGAAAGAGATATTTTGAAGATTGAAGACGAATAACACAGAAGAAAATCTAACTCTGGAGAAGTTGGGCACCATATCTCAAGAAGGGCGCCCAAACTTTTGAGTTAGCAGATGGTCAAATTTGCTGAAGACTTCTCCAGCATGACTTCCTCAGATTGGATCCAGCTCTCCAACGAATCCGTCAGCTCGTCCATCAGAGTCAGCAGTCATCAGATATCGCCAGGCAAACAAAGGAGGAAAAGTGTGAGAAATGGTAGAAAGTGGAAAGCAACAGTGAAAATTCAAAAATAAAAACTAACACTAGAAGCTATGGGTGCCCCTGAAGGAGAAGGGTGCCTAGGGTTTAAGGCCACCAGAAGTCAGTTTCCGGAAACAAGTGATCCAGAAGACCCCTTCCAGATTCATCTCAGCTATCCAGTGAACTCAATAGCCATTCAATTTGACAAGTACAACACTCAGAATAGTGAAATCATCTGAAGGTCAGAAGACAAGCATAAAGATTGAAGATCATAAAAATGGCTAACATTGGAAGAAATAGGCGCCCTTATCAAGGATAGGCACCTGACGTTTCGAAGGGATAAATGAAGCTTTTAGCAGATGACATCTCCAGAACAAAGTTGTTAGATATGATCAGGCTCCACGATGGAAGAATCAGTTCATTCATCGGATAAATCCAGAGGCCGGGAGACAGAGCTGAAGTAGGGTCAGAAAGTGAACAAAAGTTGAAAATGATAGAAATTTGGCTAAGTCTGGGAAGACTGGGCGCCATACCTCAAGAAGGGCGCCCATTCCTTCATGCCTTAGTTTATTTTTCAAAAGTTTCAAAATTTTCAAGTGAAGAGAAATACGCCTTTCCTCAAGGCATGAATTAGGTTTAGGGTTTCTTCAAGATTAGGGTTTGAGAAGCTGTTTTCAAAGCAAAAACTTATTTAAAGACACCTCTATGTATTATTTTTTATATTTTCTTGCAGGTGCCTTCAAAGAGAAACAGAGCAGCAGCTTCAAACCTATGTTTTTCAAGATTCAAGAACCCTAACTTGCTGGTTTCTCATAATATTTTCAGATCAACAATCAAAGAAGACCTCCTCTTTCATATTTTCTCATCAAGAAGATCAAATTTAAGAAGGAGAAGGCCTATATTATCAAATTTCAGCAAGCTGATCCATTTTTGTTCTATCTTCTGGACAAATTGTTGAAGATTTCTCTCTAAGTTATAGCAATTGCTTTTATTTTGCATGTCAGGGAAAACTTCATATTCATCTATTTCTAGTCTTCTGGGTCTATGCTAAACCTTCTTCTGGACAAAACCCATACCTTAGCTTTTTCAGAGAAACTAAAAGTTGTTGCTTTTTCAGTCAGAAGCCAGGGTTTTCAAAATCTAATCTACTGGGTCCATTTAGATTATGCTCAAGAACAATACCCAGATGTCAGCTTTTTCTTTTCTTTTTGGGGAAAATTAGGGTTTGTTGCTTTTTCAGTCTCCACTTCATATTTTCAAAAACGGATGATTTGGGTTGGCTTGTAACGAAATTCTAGACAAAACCCATATCTCAGAATAAATCTCAAAAATTCGTCCGTTGGAAGAAGAAAAATCAGCAAGCTAAATTTAGAAAGTTTGCCAAAATTTGTCTGAACCTAGGCGTGTTTACTGTCAATCTTCAAGTCTTTCAGAATGGAATACACTCCTGCAGAATTCAAGACCAAATCAGTTCTTTACCACGATTTCATTGAAACAGCTGAAACTGACTTGCATCACATCAAGTCGGTGTTCAATATACGTCCCTTAGAAGATGCAGGCAATACCACCATCAGGCATCTCGCCCATTCAGGCCTTCTTGCAGCAGCATCCATACCTTTCTCAGTACAAAGCTTAGAGTTCATAATTGCTTGCATCAAGCATTACAATCCAGCTACAAGGGAGATACAGTTAGTTGATGGGAGAATCATTTGCAGCCTAAAACCAGATATGATTGAGAAATGCTTCTCCATTCCACCATGGCCTGGAAGCGTCACTATCAACGTGGAAGAATGTGAAAGGATATGGGAAGAACATCGAGATAAATACAGCAAGAAGATTGCACATAGATGGCTGAAAGAGAAACATTCTACATTGCCAAAGGATGTCGGAAGAGGACAATTCAAAGAGGAATTCGCCATCATAATAACCCTACTCAATCGAGTCACAGGTCAAGCAGATGCAACAAGGTTTCAGCCTTGGATGTTCTATGTGATACCTCATATAATGAAAAAGACAGAGTTCTATGACTGGCCTACATTGATCAGTGATTGCTTACATCATCAGATAACTGAGTATTTTCATAGACATGCATTTCACATGGTCTCCTACCTAGTCTATTCGGTTGCCTATCAAGGTAAATTTAGAGGGTTAAACACGGAGGGTTCTTTAAACGTTCAACATGTCTACAACTACTACACTCAGTTGGAATTCACTGCTGCATCACGTCATTACAAAAGGGTGAATGAAGCATTCTTGATTTATACAGTGCGGGACCTAGACAACGAGCTACATGTTCGCAACTCATCCATTGCCAGGGCTGCAATATCAGAATGGGCAGATTGGTTTATTCAGTTCACCACTTTCACTTACCTAAGGGTGTACGGTTATTCAGGAGCTCCACTTATGTTATCGAGGTATCCATCAGATGAGGTAGTATGCATGGAATTCTTCAGGCAGATTTCAAATGTTCACACCCATCTGCGTAACAAAAAGAAACCAGCCTTCAACTTTCCTTTCGCTTTAGGCATTTACACATGTAGATCATCCGCAGAAGCTAAACTAATGGGTGACGAATTAGATGAGTTTGGTCTCAAGCCTTTCAGTGAGAGACGATTATATGATCCCCATGGCTTCTATGCATCTAGACTTGGTCAGAACCATGCTCATACGCCCGCACTTGAAGACTTTTGGGCTAATTGCAGGGATGAGTATGAGGTGCGAAGGCGAAGTCATAGTAGGTTAACCCTTCATCAAATGAAAGATTGCTTATCAAAAGATATTGAAGGGCTGTCAGATGATGATGGGGATGTAATTCTTCCAGCCTACACTAGAAATAAGGTTGAGCAGCAACCTCTTCCACAGGTCAATTGGGCTCATAAAGAATGCATCACAGTGGAAGAAAGGACAAGACAAGTGGTGGAGTACAGTAAGACTTTCTTGATTCTAAAGAGAAGGGAGTCTATTCCAGTAGCAGAGCCGCCAAAGAAACATTTGTCTCTTCCTTCTTCTTCAAGAGTGCAACCAAAGAACAAAAAAAAAGTTCAGTCTCAAGAGGTCACAAAGGGCAGTAGATCAGCAAAGAGTGCTAAAAGGAGGTTGGACTATACAGGGATTGTTATACAGGAGCAACCTATAGCTGAAACAGAAGTTCCTCAACCAGAGCCCATACTTCAAGAAGAAGTGCAACATGATGAACCTTTGATACAAGAAACACTGCCATCTCCTAGGTTTTTGCCAATTCACATTGATTTGGAAGACGAGGAGATAGAGGCCAATGTTACAATTACTCCTCCCTTGGATGTTAATAGAAATACATCATCTTGGCTTGAGAGCTCCTTGGGAAGGACATGAAGAAGGCCAAGAAACAAATGCATTTTGAGAGGAATCTCGAGGGTGAAATGGTCATGGAGACAGCTACGCTTCTAAATCAGAGATGAGGTAGATGTTGACGATTTTATCATGGTCAAAGCCAACCTTGGTAAAAGTACTCGACATGTTGATATAAGTTTGTTTAAGATGGTAACAGAAAACATTCAAGAAAGAGTGCAAAAGGATGGAGAAGACAAGGCGGTCCTCAAGGCTGAAAATCGTCAACCCCGATTATGTATATCAAATCTTATCCAAGGCACCTCACAAACAACTCAGTTGCTGCCTCAAGTCTTAGAAACACCAGCTGATCAACAACAATTAAGGCAGTTAGTTATTTGTGGTAAACAAACTAATGAGTGGGTTGAAGAGATCATCAACAGAGGAAAAGAGGTCCTGACACAAGTTTTCCAGTTAAGATACAAGGCTCATGATTTACATCAAGGTATCCAGGATTTTGAACAGCTGATAGCCGAGTTCAAGCCCATGCACGAAATCATAATTGCAGATTTAGAGATGGCTTGTGGCTCTACAATGGCGAGAGAACATAAAAGACAAATCCTGGAGTGGAAAGAAAGTCATCTTTTCAAGGTGAACACATATATCAGAATATCTGAGGAGTTTGCAGCGTATAAACAAAGAGTTGTTGATACTCTTAGATTCGTTAGAGAAGTAGTTGCAGCAATTCCTTGTCAGTATTGCCTTGAGGATGGTTCCTACATTGGGCTTGACGTAGTCCAAGCTGAGTTTTAGAGCATTTTGCATGGCAGCGAGGGCAGTGTTGGGAGAATGATGATGATTTCTATGATGTCAGCAAGGTTCGAGAAAGTGGCCAATGAGAGTGAAGATTTCTTGAAATCAATTACAGATGGCGAAGAAATTTTGGAAAAGCGGCATTTTGCTATTAATAGCATCAACACTCCTACTTCAGATGAAGTTGCCCGCTTTTTAGCGGATGTGATCGAGCTTTAAATCTGCTTTCTTCTAGAAGCATCTTCCACACTTTCTTTCTATTCTTGTCTCAAATCTTTTCCATTCTTTGAGGATAGAAAGAAAATATTGTAACAAGTTGTCACGAGTTGGCAGTTTCCTTTTTAAAAGCTTTCTAGGGTTTAGATGTTTTAATCTCTTCTAGATTTAGAAATAAAGCTTGCATGTTGGCAAGCAATAGTTGTAAAAGCAAGGAGATTTTAGGGTTTCCTACTCTTCTGCTTAGTTATAAATAAGAGCAGTGTTTGCTCATTTTAGTTTAATCGTGCTTGTGATAACAAGACATAAGTGTCATAGTACCTTCTCTTTGTTGTTCAGTATTGTTCACTTTGTGTAAAGAGCAAGTTTGCATGCCTCCTTAGCTGCAAATACTTGTTTAGTGCATGTGTTGTATTGATTACAGTTAGGTTGATCGCATGTTGCAAGCGTGTTGCTACAACTTGCTGTCCCAAAATTGTAATTCTTGTTCCAGAAACTTGAGTAAATAAAATCTTGAGCGTGCTTTGTCTACCCTGATATAAATATCTCAAGTTTCCGTCTATTTGTTTTGTGCTAGAAGTATGAGTAAATAAAATCTTGAGCGTGCGTTGTCTGCCTTGAAATAAAAGTCTCGTATTTCCGTAATACTTTTATGATCTCTTTTTTAGCTTGCCATAAAACGTATGTTGAAGAATAGTTTATTTAAGTATATTTGTCAGAAATCAAACTCGTCCATTTCCAAACTCTCTTGCTCTGCGTTTACTTGAGAGGGTGGAAATGTTTTAAGCGTAGGTTAAGTTGTAGCTGTCTAGTTTCATTAAAGGGAAAACCTCAGCCACAACATCTAGTGTTCTATAACCTTGTGTTCTTGCAGCTGAACCAAAAAAGATAGGTGTAATTAAGTTTAGATTACTTTTCTTTATGCAACTCAGCAAAAGTGGGAGCTTCCCCTCCTAATTCGAAGAGCAGTTTACTGCACATAGCTGTCCGTTTCCAGAACGCATTGCAGAGGTGCGATTTGAAACGCCAACATTACTGAAGTCTAAATAGGGTAAGTTATGCAGTTTCCTTCTATCGATCTTGAATTTGAAAGATTGATCTTGAATTTGAAAGCTCATCTTTTGACATTTGTGAGGTTTTTGCCACTTTTCCACCATTGGTGGACAACCAAAGAGGTTCATGGTTGCAATGATGCAATAATACATGCTAGGAAGCATTAAGTCTAATAGTCAGGAGCATATTATCCCCAATAGTAAGGTTAAAACTTCAACCTAATACAACACACAATGATGAATATTTCATATGATAGATTCAAGAAGAAGTGAAGCTAATTCAAATGGGCCTAAATCAAGTCTTCTAAGTCACTTTTGTTAATGGATAGTGAGCCGAAGGGAAACGAAGAATTAGGGAATCCTGAAAAGAAACAAAAGAAGAAAAAACAGGCCACAAAGTGATAGAGCACAATCAGATTTTGAATCATCTCCTACACAAGGAGAATCATTGAGGAAGAAAAAGCCCAAATATGCTTATTGTAAGAAACTTGGGCATGGTGAACGCCAATGTTATGCAAAACAAATTGATGCGTTCAAACATCTTTTGTAGAAGAATCTTATCAAATTACCTTCAACTATGTTAGGGGGTACATCTCCTTCTTCCCATTCAAAGAGACAAAGGTCAAGCACTTGTTGTAGCCACCTTTTGAGTCAAGGAGATGGATCCTTGATTTTGGAGCTTTACATCATATTGCTTCATCACAAAGCATGTTATCTTCATTCTAGACTTGTCCTTCACCACATATCCTAATGGTTGACAAGACATATGTGCGTGTTTGTGGGAGAGGGTTTGTTGACATGGGTGAAGGATCATTCAATGATGTCCTTTGCATACCTTCATTGTCAACTAATCTCCTTTCTATCTATTAGGTTACACATATAGGGATAGGTGTGAGCATAATTGGGAGACTTGGACTCAGCAAAAACTTGCTAGACCCAAAAAATTCGACTCAAGAAAAACTTGGCAAAAAACTCGGCAACTTAAAAAATTGCTTAAGTTTCTTTAAAAACACTTTTTTTTTTTGCAAAATTCAAAGACAAAATATATCCAATGAGTCCATTAATGAGTACAAAAAGTGTTTTCTATTAAATTTGATTCATTTGAATACAAATTGAGTACAAAATTGCATCATCATGCAAAACCTTGATACAATAGTTACTTGGCAACTATTATGAATTTATGATGATTGGCTTTGAAAATCATCATCATAATTCGTAAATTGCATATTACAACACTTGACATCTTCCTCTATCCTAGTCTAGTGAAAACTTGGGGAGAAGTTCTAATCTTTGCACATCGTTGTAGTCTAGTGAAAACTTGAGGAGAAGTTCTAATCAATGATATTATTATAGTGATAAAGATAATTGTCTAAGTTGTTGATTCTAGTCTTCACTCCCAAATCTCCTCATTGTAATCAAATGTCTTATATGAGAAGATATCCCAATAACTAGTGGGGGTCTAGGAGTGGAGATCTCAATGCGTTGAGGGGTGGTAACCCTTGCAGGGGTTTGGGGGCAACGTCCCCAGTGCGGTCGATTGGCAGTGCCCCTCCTGGGGGTTTGGGGGCAACGCCCCCAGTGGAGTTGAGGGGCAGCGCCCCTTGCGGAGTTTGGGGACAATGCCCCTAACGCATTCTTTGTTGCGATACAGGGTGGGGTGGAGGGGCAGCGCCCCCACCACCAAGCCCAAATTAAGTCCTTTGAAACCACATAAAACTTCTTGTCGCACACCATTTCACAATTTTATCACAAGGGAGCAATTAGGTATTTGGCACTTTTTTATGAAAAATATTTGCTCTCCAAGCTCTATGTGAGGAAGTGCGAGGTGTGTTCATGCATTTATAGGGAAAAATTGCGAGTTTTTTGACTACTTTTTTCGATTTTTTTTTTGTGTTTGGCATTTTTGATGTATCTAGTGTGTTTTTTTTTATCAAACTTAGAAACTCGGCGAGTTATCGCTGCAAAAACTCGCCAACGGTTTGACTCGGCAAGTTTTCGTCGACTCACCAACTATGAGTTTGAGTGTTGAATTCACTCCAAATTTTGTGATCTTTTAGAATTTGCAGAGCAGTGATATTGTTGCAATTGGGGAGGTAGATGATTAGTCTAGGTTGTACACTTTCTCACATTTTTCTTTTGAAGTTTCTTTGGCTGATGTTTACACTTAGGCATCTAGTGTGGACACTTTTTAGGAGATATAGTATTGTCACTTGAACCTTCAATTCCTTTCATTGATTGAGGTTTTAGAGACATGTGCTAACATTCAACATCCTTCATCTCTTGCTTTTATCAAATTCAATGTTGCTTCATGCATGATTTCCAATGATTTAGTGTAGTAGGATCATTATTAGTCTTCTAGATTTGGAGGACAATATTGAGGACACTCGTATCCTCTTTGACAACAGTTCCATCATAGCTGTTGTCTTTTCGTCTTTGGTTCTTGTTCTTAGTTTCCACTTGGTTTTGGATTGTCACTTTCTTTAGTTTGGCCTTAGACTCTTGATTTGGTTGTGGCACCTTTTAGCACCGCCATGGCAACTTTTGAGTAGCTTCTAGAGACATACATTAAGATCTTTTTTCCCTCATATTCCTTTTAAGAATGGGAAATCTCTTGAATACACCTTTGGCCTTGTTTCTTCCTAAGGGGAGGAATGTTGTTTGGCATTTATTGATCATCTTCAACATCTAGTGTTGAGCATCTACCATCGACACAAGAGACTACATGTTGAGGGGGGTTGCATTGTCTCTCTTCTTCTTTCTTCTTTGGGGGGAGTTTTTTTCACATGGGGTTTTATGATTAATGATTATCCTTCATAGTCTTTTATTCTCTTTTGGGGGAAATTTGGTCCTATGAGTTTTCTCCTCTTATTTCCTAGGGGCTCATTTTGTACATGGGTACTTGACATGCCTACAAATTTGCTCGGACTCATCCATCCATCTATCCATATCCACCTAAGCTACACTTATGGGGGGTGTTGGTGCATTTTTTTTTGCATTTAGTTGATTAGTATATGCACCTAGGATTGGATAAATTGCTTAGGTAGGTTGTACTTGCATCATGTGACTTTTACATTTCTAGCTTGGGAGGCTATCATACATAGTATCAGAGCATTCTATACCAGCTCTTACAACATCCCCAAAAACTGGCCTCTAGGACCGCCGTCCCCAAAATGTGTCCTGTCCTCCCCAAAATGTGTGCTGCTGTCCCCTCCTATCCCTGCCTTGGAAATGCTGTAGAACTTAGCTGAAAACAATAATGATAATGTGTGCACTAATTATCTTGAAAGAAGGGATACTGTAGAGAAAATAAAGGAACTATTGTAATGTTCATGAATTACCAAAATGTGTGGATGGAATTCCAAAGTGCTTCTTGTGAAGTTACTTCAGGGTTGTCTAGAACAATTGCCTAAAAGAAATGGAAAGTGACAGCCATAATACTCAATAGGGCAACAAAAAGATGCAGAACTTGAATTTCAATCAAGTTAGTATAGTAAATAATATAACAAAAATGTGCTTGAGTTGAATCAGATTGTTTATGATCTTAAAGGTTGATTTAGAACCCAATCATGGAGTAGGCTTAATGGGAGTCAGGATTCCTGTCATCTAGGTGTGCTCAAGCAAATCATATTTCCAAAAGATTTGAAGTTTGTATTAATTTTCTTCAGTGTTCAACAGGAGATTGACATGTCTTTATTGAATTTTCTACAGTTTAGCTAGTGACCTCTAAAGTTGCATCACTTTTGTTTTAAATTGTAAGAGGTCAACATGTATTAAGCTTGACAAATACCTCAGGGACTAAGTTGGATGCAGATGCATATCTGATCTGGATATGACAAATGTTTCAAAGACCTTGTACACGATACATATAAAACATATCTGAGCAAAAGTACTGTAATAAATAGAAAACACAAAGTATCATTTGTCAATTTGGAAATATAACTGAAGAGAATATTGGATTCATACAAGGACATGACAAGGATGATATAAAAGCTTCAGATTGTTAGACTATACTTTGTATGCAGGCATTTATTGCTTATGTTAATGATGTAATAACACCTTATTGCTTATGCCTAGAAGCTAATGTAATTACAACCACCAATTTAACTTCCCCATACAATAATAAATACAAGCATACATTGAAGTGTGTGCCATACAATTCTCTCAAACTCCATGTATTCATTCTCTAACATTTGGTATTAGAGCAAGGATGCTCAGGGAGAGGATACACTAAGTCAGAGTGAGTAAGCCCTATGTGATTCTCTAAATTAATCATTGACAAAGAAGAGATCATTGGAGGAGAAGACTGAAGAGAGAAATGCTATAAGGCCGACTGTCATGGTAAATGCTATAAGGGTTGACTATCATAAGAGCAAGGATGACTGGGGAGAGGGTACACTAAATCAGAGTGACTAAGCCCTATGGGATGCTCTAAATCAATCATTGACAAAGAATAAATCAGTGGAGGAGAAGACTAAAGGGAGAAGTGTTATAAGGCCGACTGTCATAAGCACCATGGCCAACTGTCATAATCACCATGGTTGACTATCATAAATTCTGCTGTAGATGACTGGCATAAATACCAGGGCGAACTGTCATAAATTCTGTCACGGCCAGCTCTCATAAATTTTGCCATAATTGCTGACTGGAGGAGTTGACAGAAGGGAAAAATTGTCATGAAGGACAGATTCTGTTGAAGGTGTTCAAGGGCTGATAGGCAGAAGAAGTCAATTGCAGGAAAAAGAAAGGCAGTGCAACAGGGACCAGCAAGCAGTGGAAACAAGGCAGAAATCACTGAATCAGTGCACAGAGGGCTGTACAGAATAGTATGGGCTGAGAAGCTATGGGTACAAATTTATTGCATTTTCTGTGTTTAAAATATGGAAATTTGGTTCAATATTCTTCTGTTACTGAGCATAATTTTGTAAAAAACCCTGCATTGTATTGTTTTTTGTGTTAGAATTCTGTCAAAGTCTGGATTTTTTTCCTATGTTACCAGTTCTCCCAGTATGAAGCCTGGGTTCGGTTCAGTCTGGTTCGGATTCAAAAAAGGGTTCGGTTCAGTCTGGTTCAGATTCAAAAAAGGGTTTGATTTGATGCAAATACTTCTTAGGTTCGGATTTCTCACTGGGGGTTCGACTAGGGTTCGAAACCTTGACTGTGGGTCCGGCCAGGGTCTGTTTTTTTGAACCCAGTTCGAACCTGGGTAGAATTTGTGCCTAGGTGGACTTTTTCAACGCGTTTTTGCAATTTTTAATTAATTTTTTGAGTTTTTGTTGACTTTTAAAGACTATTTTATTCCCTCTAACCCTAATATTTGCCTCTAACACATGAAATAGGTAAAGTGATACTTTTTTACCAGTTTGTGAATGAAAAAAAAGGTTTTTTGCCTCCATTGCTGAACTTTCTCTCTTGCTTGCACAAGCTTGAATAGACTTGAAGGTTGATCGTAGATTGTTCGAAGTTGGTTGTTGTGCTATTCCTAAGCACTTGCAAGTGCCTGTTTGCTGCCAAGAATATCATAGAGCAAGATTTCTTCAAAAGAGGTAGGTTTTTTGATTATTTTTTTACATTTTTTTTTTCAACAAATGAACTTCAACTCTTTTGTTTTGTTTTACTTTTCATTCCTCTAAATGTCTATAACACATGTTCAATTTTTTCATTTTTTTGAAATTAATTAAGTCTTTTAGTTTCAAATTCAATGAATCAATACCAAAATTTCAATAAGTTGTGCCTTAGGTATTCTATATTACAATGGCAACTGGTACCTCCTCAGGCTCAATCCAATCTCGTTTCAAAACAAAGCAAAACAATCCAACCAGTAGAAATGGTTCAGCAACTTCTAGGTGGTGGAGGATATATTTGGATTTGTAGTCATTGCCATGTTCAATACTCGAGCTCATACAGTCGAGTGAAAGGGCACTCATGTGGGATCCCTGAAACAGGCATAAAAAATTGTCCAGGTGAAAACAACAAAGGCATTCCAAAAGATGTAGTGTTAAAATATATTGCTGAGCAAGAAAAAGCAGACCAAAAAACATCCAGTGTTAAAACAATTCATCCTTTGAAGAAAAGGAGCTCGATCGATGAAACCCCCTACATCGCCTTCTTATTTTCCACCTACAAAAAGCCATCAATTTATGGACATCCCTCAAGAGCAAACTGTGCCCTCTTCAAATAAAAGATCTAAGGGACCGTTGGAAGCTTCATTTTAGAATGAGGCAAGAGAGATTGCTGATCAAGACATAGCAAGATGTGTCTATGCCAATGGATTGGCATTCAACATTGTTCGTTCACCATATTGGCAAAAAATGGTGAAATCTATTAATGAGGCTCCAAAGGGGTATAGGGGCCCAGGTTTTGAGAAGGTGCGTTGCACTTTATTGGAGAAAGAGGTGAAACATGTAGTAGAGTCTTTGAAGCCCATAAGGGATTCGTGGATCGAAATAGGGGTGACCATCATTTCTGATGGATGGAAAGATGCAAAAAATTGCCCATTGATCAATGTTATTGCTGTGTCCCCTAAAGGGGCAATGTTTTTGAGAGCAGTGGATTGTGAAGGACAGGTGAAGGATGGTCCATTTATTGCTAACATCCTAATCCAAGCTATTGAAGAAGTGGGCCATCAAAATGTTGTGCAAGTTATAACCGACAATGCTAAAAATTGTAGGGCTGCTGGGTTATTGATTGAGAAGTATCCACACATTTTTTGGACATCTTGTGCTGTCCACTCCCTCAATCTAATGCTACAAAAAATTGGATCCAAAATTGAGTGGATCAAATAGGTGTATGCTGGTGGCGAAGACATCCAAATGTTTGTCACCAACCACCATATGACACAAGGAATATTTAGGCAATTCTCAAAATTGGAGTTGTTGAAGGTAAAAAATTTTTGCTCGAACCGGCAAATCGGATTTTCGAACCCGAACCCGAACCCAAAACCAAACTGGTAACTTAGTTTTTTTCCCTTGAAGACCCCAGGTTGAAAGTCGAGCAATGGCCAATATCCAAAAATTGGTTTTTCCAAAATACCAGAAGTTAACTAGTCAGAATTTTAATCTTTGGAGTTACAAAATACTCACCATTGCTGAGTATAGAAAATTTGATAAAATAATCTTCAGAAAATAAACTAGAATTTCTATGAATCTTGTTGTTTCTAATAACTGTCATAGAGAAGCCTTCCTGTTGTTGAAACTATCTATCTTCAAAGACTTGATTGCTAAAGTCCAAAATGCCAATTTTGCTGGTGATTTGTGGGAAAGGCTCAAAAACAAGTATCAAAGTTCTGAAAAGGGTAGTGTTGACGGGTGTTTTATGACCGCACCAACACAGAATAAAGTTTCCCAACGGATACTCTATCCTCTCTTGAACAAATCATTCTGCATGCTAAGATTGCTAGAAAGATCATACATTCAACTCCAAGGTTCCTTATGCAGGGGATAGTCTCAGTTGGTTCGATGTGATTTGCTGGTTATTCCAAGGGGACTTACGTGAGTTGCTCATTCAGAAGAAAAGGATTCTCAAATTTCAGGAGATTTGTTAGTGACGCTCGGGTTTCCTAAGCTAACCAGAAAGTGCGGAATTTAGAGAGATACAAGGATTAGAGATGCTACCATCTACTCTAAATGCGGAACGCGAAGATCAATTCTTGCAAACTTTGAACCAAGCTCTGCTTTGCCTCACTTCAGACAACTTTTGCAGAACCAGTGCAATCTTCAAAGGGATAACGAGAAATATTCAAACTACGATTCACCATGCAGAGACCGTCACAACGACGCATATCAACATATAAACCGCAATTGAAGTTAAGTTCACAATGTTCCAATGGACCACACAAGGCGAACCCACCATTAGTGAGCCCGCTAGTGGTATGGATAAGCGAAGCTTGCTCAAATTAAACACCACATTCCACAACTACTGACTACTTGCATGAAATAAAGTCTATTCAACTTTAAGCTACTTTAAGATCCTAAGTGAATCAGAGAGATGAAAAAGCCTTGCTAGCTACTCACAACAAAAGATAGAACTGCCAAGCAATGATAAATCTTTATATTATGAGAGTGTTCACAACAACTTCTTACAAAGTCCTCAAATGGGAAAACTTTCTTTCCTCTTCAATCTAAACCATGCAATCTATGTTATGCTACTTCTAAGCTCTACTCTCTATTCTAACTTCCATCATTTCTACTCTCTGATTTCTTAATCTAATCTAATAATTTACAAATGAGGGGGGATGCCCCTTTTATAGCCAGCTCAGTCCAACAGATGGCTTAGATTTGATTACAATGAAGGGCTCAGATTGAGCCACATATGCCCTAATTAGGGTTTTTGCCCTAAAAACCGCCACAAAGAGTGGGGTAATAAATGAACAGAAGATTCTCCACTCCTCTGCAGAAACCATCATGAGCAATTAATGCCCACTACCCTCCAGAAGATTCTGATCCAAAAACGTGTTCCCACTGTTTTGCTTGCCAATTCTGTTGCGTTAGGAGGAGGCGCAAGCATAAAACAAATAACGACTGGAGAAATGTGATCTTTCCTCGTTCAACCCTCCTATTGTTTTAACTCTTGGACGCATTTCTTTCCTGTAACTTTCACATTTCTCCAGCCCATTGCCTTTGGTGCATTTAGCCTCTTTTGCATCATGTTCTTAATGCTTTAGACAAATTTTCACTGCTATTTCCCTTTGCCTTGGGAACTTTTTCACCTAATTTCTTCATCGTTATTTTGTCGCGTGCCTTCTTGAGTTGGGCGCATATTAGGTCCTTGTGGAGAAATCCCAACACTTAGTCGTTTCTTCCAACATCTTCTTCCTGCAAATGAGACATCATGGAGGAGGTTCGAACATGTAGCTTTTTTCCTCTTCCAAAGTTGCAATGTTATCCTGGAGTACTTGTTTCATCACCTCAAGTCTTCATGCCTTGGCCCCAGTGTTCATCCTGCAAAACAAACAAAAGGAAGAGCATCAGAACACTTATAATATAAATTCACTTTACTTACCTAATTTTCATGTTTTGATTTCCAAGGTCTGCTTGATCTCCAGATCTGATAGAGTTCATCATTTTTCTCTAGCAAACTTTTCCTTCTTCATAACTTTTAACATTTGTGTGCTAGGGCACATGCCATCTTGATGTTTTCATCCTCCTGCCTTAGCAATTTTATTCACCTGTCTTGATTCCTCTTTGGGCGCATTTCACACTATGAGGAGGAAATTTCTTAGAATATTTTCCTTCACTTCGTTTTCTCTTTGACTTGCAAGCTTGGGCGCATTTCCCATGTGGTGAAGGAATTTGCTAATACTTAGAATATTTTCCTTCTTGTAGCCTTGAGGGCACATTTCTCATAGGGAGGAGGAACTTTTATCTCAGAATATTTTTCAATGCCAACCTTCATGTCATGGGCGCATATAAGGGGATGGGGAGGAATTCCCACACTTGCACTTTTTTTCACATCCTTGCTTGCTCCATGATTTGGGCTCATTTGAGGTAGGGAGGAGGAATTTTTCCATACTTAGGATTTTTTAAACACCATGCTTGCTTGGGCGCATATAGGGGTGTGAGGAGGATTTTTCACACTTAGAATTTTTTTTACCTTGCCTCCTCTATGACTTGCAAGCTAGGCACATTTTTGGGGGGTCTTAGGAGTTTGCAATGCCTGAAATATTTTTAACATCCTTTCACCTTGGGCACATTTCCTAGGTCGAGGAGGAATTTCACACTTAGAATTATTTTCATCCCCATGCATGCTCACACCTTGGGTGCATTTGAGGGTATGAGGAGGAATTCTCATGCCTTAGGAATTCTTGTGCCAACCTTGTAGCCTTGGGCACATTTTACATAGGGAGGAGGAACTTTGCCAACACTTAGAATATTTTCTTCCAAGCCTCCTTCATGAGGGCGCATTTAGGGGTGTGAGGAGGAAATCCCATGCCTTAGAAATTTGAAAGTCTCCTCGACATTGCTTTGAGGGCGCATTTCCTGGGTGGTGGAGGAATTTTCTCTACCAGCTTCATGACTTAGAATATTTTCATCAACTCCTTAGATGGGCGGATTTGAGTTGGGGTCAAGAAGTTTTCTTGGGATTTAGCAACCTTTCTCCAGCCTCCTCCATCAAGGGCGCATATGAGGGGGTCCTTAGGAAATTTCAATGCCTTAGAAATTTTTCGGGCTCCCATGATGCCTAGGGCGCATATAATAGGTGATGCTTCCATTTTTTCATGACTTGATCATGTTTGAACACTTAGTCAATTTTGTAGCTAGCTCGCCCTAGCTTTCTATTTTTAGAAAGCTTTTGATTTCTTGACCTTGGCAGTTCCGTTTGACTTGAATTTTTCACCACGTGGTCCTCATCGCTTGGTGAACCTGTTCACACCTGCCTCTCGTGTTGACCTATTATTTGTAGCCCTGTTCTAGAGGTGACTTACTATAAATAGTAAGTGCTCGGATTGTGCCCGAATTTCACCAGTAGATTGCCTGAAGGATGCTGATCGCAGTGGGATACCTTCGTTTTTGAAGATTTTGGCTTTTTACCCCTCATTTTGAGTCTCGAAGCTGGAAACCCTAATCTGACTTGCATGTGCCTCAAATGACCTCCGTTTGACTCAATTTTTGTTGCATGTTGCTCCGTTTGAGGAACTGAAGTGCTGGGGAGCTGTTGGAGTCAATCTACTAAAAATAGTAAATGCTTGAAAAGTGACCAATCAGCTGTCTGATGAGTTTGCATGTCACATTGCTCGAGAGATCTCGAAAAACCCAGAAAAACCCAATAAACTGGTCTCTACGCAAGCACTGGCTAAAAATAGTAAGCCCCTGAAAAATGATCAATTTTGTTTGCATGTCACTCCATTGCGAAGCTCTCGAAAAACCCATAAGGAATATCTTGACATGCATTGGAAACTCCTGCATGCAAACCCTAAAAATAGCCTTTGAAGCTTGACTTGCTGAAAGTCCTCATCCTGGCTTGCATGTTATATCATTGCGAAGGTCTTGAAAAACCTAGAAAGATCCTCCAGACATGCATTGAAAAAGCACACGTGCAAACCCTGAAAATGGCTCTTAAAGCCCAAATTGCTAAAAATAGCAAGTTGTTAGAATTTGTTCAAATTTTGCGTGCAAGCACCTTGAAGTTACCTGAATGTGATGGAGCAGTCAGAATTCCAAAATCTTGATGAAAAGCTCCCAGATTGAGCACTTACTAAAAATAGTAAGTTGTCAGAACTCAGTGAAAAGTCAGTGGGAACCCGCTGGAAGCCTTCTGACAACAATGTTAAGCTCAGATGTCAATTAGCCAACTCGATTTAACTTCGAACTGGCCTGAAGAATGAAAACCCTAATTTCACAGACAGCCAAAATTCCAAATTAGGTCAAAGATAGGGTCATCCTCGGAAAGACAAAAAGGACACAGAGAGAGAGAGAGACCGAAAACAACCCAAAACCAAAGCCAAAAGACCAGAAAGGAGCAAAAATTAGGGGGTCCCCATTGTGAATGGGGCGATGTGTGAAAAATTACCAGGTCACTCTCCAAGCATCTTTAGGATGATAGACCTAAGAGATCAAGTCTTTGCCATCAACAAACCAATAGATGAAGATGATATGGTTGCTTTTGTTATCAACAATCTGCCATTGTCATTTGAAACTTTTGTGGAGTCTTTGCATCTCTTGGTAGAATCAAACTCTCATGTTCAAAAAAGTTATTTTTTGTTAGTGTTCTTTTGGGACATGTCCCTAGGGTAGAAACTTTTGAACCCAAAGTGGGGTTCTAGGGATAGTGAGATGGGGACAAAACCTTCCCCTATCATCCCATTGGGCACCACCTGCAGGGAGCCATCTCCAAGATGACATCTCAGTGCAAGAGATCTCCCTCAAGATGTCCTCTCTTTAGGGACGTTCTCTATGCCATTAAAAACCAAAAACACAAAATTTAAATTGTAGTTAATCTTTATAAATATTCTTTTCATAATGCTTGTGAGTTTTTGAAAACTCATTATTGTTTCTTGGGGAATAGGCAAAGCGAAAACAAATAAAAAGTATGACAATATTCCGCTTCTTCAATTGCACAACCCTCACCTTCAGCCCCCATGCTCCATATTACACAACCACTCCTTGTAACATTTACACTAAAATAAAAAAAAATAAAAATTGATTTCTTTTTTATTTTTATAACTCCAAATTTCAACTAGATATAAGAATCAAACACTTAAAATTTTGATTTTTGTATTTATATAATATATTAATTAATTTAAAAAATAAATAAATCTATATATTAATTATTTTATTATATATTTATACAATATATATTAACTATATTTATTTTTATTTGGCTAATATTTGAGGTTCTATAATTGGGCTCCAAGCCTTCAAGAAAGCAAAGAAACACAACAATACAACAACCAAAACATGGATCAACTTTGCATGCAGGGTGCAATAGGTAAACAAGAACAAAACCAAACAAACACCTATGCCCTACAACCAAACTACCACCATTACGTAAACACAACAAAGTTCATGGGAGCTGAACAACTCCCAATACTTGGCATTGAGATCTTCTTATTGCACCTATTGACTAACCCCCAAACCACCCCTCGACAACAGTGACCACAAACCTCAATCGCACAATATCCTGTGAAGTAGGGTCATCCAAACCAACAAACCATAGGCCGATAATTTTTGCTCGCTTTTTGTCCTTGGATAGCTTTTGTTTGTTCTAGTTAAGAAAAGTGAATGAGCTTGAAACCTCCAAGGTTCCTTGACACTACAACACCAACAAATACTTTACTATAGTATACATGTGTCAACAATAAGCAAAATGAGCCCCAAAATCTTGGTAGACATTGTGAATCTCCTCTTGCATGGCTGTCATATTCTTCTCCAATGTCATTGGTTGCACCCCACCAATTGTTAATACCTTGTCAACCTCGGCTACTGTAGACATTAGCTCATTATTAGGCTCCATAAGCAACATCTCAAGCCAATGTTGTACGTTAGAGAATGAAATCTATACTATCAACTTCTCATGAAAATCATCCAAAATCATTGTACATATCCTATGTTTACCATTATCCCTTTGCCCTTCATCCCCAATTATACTCCTAATCAAATTTAACAAGTTTTGACTAGGGCATTGGAAAATCTTACATAGCCTATGGTTTGTTACTAGGCCTTGATGCAAAGGCTCATAACCACGGTTTGCCACCTTGGAGCCATGCTTTTGACACTTGGATTGAGCTCCACATTTTGCCACAATAACACAACACACACAACAAAGCACCTAGGCATACAACACAAATCACAAAATGACAATTTAGAGATTGCTAGAAACTTGCCCATAAACCCATTGCGCACATGCCACAAAATTTCACACACCTCCATTTTGTTACTAGGGCTTGATGCAAAGGCTCATAACCACAGTTTGCCACCTTGGAGCCATGCTTTTGACACATGGAAGAAACCCTATCATTGAGCTCCACATTTTGCCACAATAACACAACACAAACAACAAAGCACCTAGGCATACAACACAAATCACAAAATGACAATTTAGAGATTGCTAGAAACCTGCCCATAAACCCATTGCACACATGCCACAAAATTTCACACACCTCCATTTCATGAGAACCCGATCATCCATACGTAGACACATCACTTCTCATTAAATAGAGTACTGGCCTTATGATGATATTATGTTGATGTAACTAGTAGCTGTGGGCCTCATACTTCCAGACGCATATACTCATGAAGGAAATAAATTGAATATAGCCTATGGCTATTCAATTTATATGTGTTCGATTGAGTTGTGAAGAGGCGCTTCACAAAACATGATTTATATTACTTAATAATATTTTACTTGGGCCGACCTTTTTGATGTGGTGCGATTTTCTCAAGGGACACGTCTCTTGTTTGGAGGCCGACCTCTTGCTGGGAAAGGTTGCCTCCCCTCTTTTGCTCATGTATAAATATAAGATGGAGTACATTCAATTGATAATCAAGCAAGTTATGGAGTTCGCATTCTGTAGAAGGGGTTAGATGCAAGCAGCAAATCATCTTCTTGTAGCAACAGAACATTACTCTGAGCAGCAGTTCGATTTCAAGGAGATTCATATCATCTGTGTCTTCGCATCTAGGAGAGATGCTATGTAATGTCCCCTTTTTCATGAGCATCAGAGTTGGGGGATTAGCCTATTTTCTTGACCCTCGTAGGCTAACAGTTCTAGATAGAGGGTTTCTTGGACGGGCACTTGGTCGTCAGTTTGCAGTATGGATCTTCGAAGTATGGTGACAGGGTGAATTGTTGCGTTTGGTAGGATACTTGTGCTTAAATTTATGATACTCACCTTCTATTTCACCATCCTTGGCCTAGGGACCGTGTGTCTTTAAAAGGAAGGGGTCACTTTATATTTTTCAGTTACTATTCATTCCTAAAGTGAAAAAATAAGTAACTTAAGTGAATAGTGCTCACTTTTATGAATAGTGTTTTTTAATGCAAAAACTTATAAATAGAAGGAGAATTTCGACCCTCTTCATGGATGAATGATTTAGCTTGTCGAAAACTTGGGAGTGAAGCTTGGAGGAAGAAGGAAGCTAGGGTTTCCTGATTTCTTGCAGTGGGTGAGCCTGGTGGGGCTCTGTTCTTCGTTCTGGAGCTGCTTGAGGGTGTGAAACACCACCTTAAAGTTGCTGATCTGTTATTGTTGCTTCAGTTGGAGACCTGTGTTGCTGTTTGCAGGTTATTTGGAGTTGGTTTTTGAGTGTTCTTGACAGCCATAGACTCCATTGCCATTTGCAAGGGAGCTGTTCGCTTTTGAGAAGTTTTGGAGCTGTTTTTTGTAAGCTACAACCAGCTGTGTTTTATTGAGGGTTTCAACCAGCAAAAGGAAAAAAGACGCCTTTTCTTAGAGGTTGCTATCTTTCCTAAAGGGGGCGCCATTATCTTAGAAGACATCCCATGCTGGTTTTTGGTGGGAGAAGTTCATTATTTGAAAGTTGTGTGCATTTCTTTGGGCGCGGGTACTGTAGCAAGTCACTATTCACAGTGATGTTTGGCTGTAAGTTAAAATACGGTTTATGAAATACCTAGTTTCGAATCTGATCAAAACTATATGTTGTAAGCATCTTATTTTGCAATGAAGAAGACATATTTGGCTCTTAAATTGAGCAATGTACTCCAGTTGTTTCAGTAGCTTAGATTATTTGAAGCTTTCATTGTATGCATATGCTCTTTAGTACCATTTTAGTGTTATTAGCAAACAAACTCAGGAGCACAAAGAAGGCAAACACAAATTGAAACAAAATCAGATCTACGAAACTCAGTGGAAACAAATCAGTAGAGTGTCGGTACACTACATGCTATTATTCATTGTATCAAATTTGGCATTGTGTTATGCTTGAGTTGTAAGCAGAATTCTACTCTTATTATCGAATATATATGCGATATATTTTGCTGGGTTTTTCCCCCTCGAGTTGGAGGGTTTTCCCAGGGTATCTTGTGGTGTTCATTGTTTTATGTGTTGCATTTTCTGATTACTTTCATGTCTGATCATTAAACTCAACATGGTATCAGAGCAGGTCTAAGAAAAGATCTGATCAAGTATTGTTAAGCAGTCTGAAGCTGAAAGAGATATGGTCTGAACAAGCTTGGTATGGTCTCTCAATCTCCTTGATCAACTGATGATGATCGTCTATTCCTGGCTTGATTAATTATTGCGTACTGGTGAAGAGTGGCTCCTGGTTGTGTGATCTATCTCCTTGCGGCCTGTGTGACTCTCTGTGCTATTTCAAAGGGACGATCATAAAGATTATTGTACACGGTAAATTTGAGTGTCATCCTTAGACGACATCCAATAGGGGACGATGTCTTATCACTTATTACCGGGCAATGATCTGGTTGAGCCTTTGGCTCTGGCTGTGCTCAAGGTTTGGAGTTTTTCGGGTAGAAATTCATCTCGGGAGATTCACGTGAGATACATTTACAGATTCACAGTGTCGGCGAAGAAGCATTTGTGTCAATTCACGGTTTGTAGAATTAGCTCGTGCACCTTGACGGAGAGTCCATATCACCGACGACTTTGGTAAAATTAAGGCGCAAGTCCATCGCGATGGAAACCACGTTCCACATTTCTGTCTTTGTGATTGGCATCGGGAAGTGGCATTGAATTGTATAATTCTATATCATGTTATTTTTTTTTTTTGCCGTGGTAAAGCGATCCGTCTCTGGGAGTCGGCATCGACATTGCCTAGCGAGACTGTGATGGGCAATAATTTGTCAAGCGTTCGAAGCATTCTGGAATATGTATTGTCGCATATGAATTTGAAAGAAAAGAACAAGTTTCCGGTGGGACATGGAGACCCTTCACATTTTGATGTTTCAGAACGTCTGCTGGTGCAAAGGAGGCATTGGTAGATTCCATTAGAAGCGCTAAAAATAATGGTAATGCTCTCGCTGCTGGCCTGCTAGAAACCAAAAGAGTGGTTGTAGATTATCTTTCACAAGGCTTGCCTTATAAGTTGTCTGCAGATGATGTCTATCTGATTGTTGGCTGTATACAAGGTATTGATTTTGCAATCAAGTCTTAGGTCGTGAAGGTGCAAACATTCTTCTTCCAAGGCCAGGATTTCCATATTATGAAGCAATAATGGCATACCAAGGTATTGGAGTCAGGTATTATGATTTAGTTCCAGAAAGAGATTGGGAAATGGACTCGGCTCAAGATGAGGCAATAGCTAACAACACAGTTGCAATGTGCTAACTCTTGGGAGCATTTCAAAGCGATGGATGGGTCCTTGGTGGTGTGTTGGCCGGCTGGCTACTTGTGATCCTCGTGGCATTTTGAAGAAAACTAAGATTTGATAAAGTGATGATCTTATCTCTGGGTGTTGCTAGTAAGCGTGCTGCATCCGTTTCATAATCCGGTGGATTGCAGCTGAAAATAGAGTGCATCGTAAATTTGAACAGTCAAAGACCATGTTCAAATTTAACCTTACCAGGGGCCTATGTCCAAGCCGTGAAGGTCGTGGACTGATGAGCAGCATATCATACATCCTTCAGAATATTTAAGAGATTAGAGTCACAACTTGCAGTTATGGGTTTGAATTGATAGCTGAAGTCATCTCTTGAAAAGGAAGAACGTATTCAGGTTGTCTTTGTGATCAGTCTTTTTCGAAGAGGATAAATCAACCTTCAGAGGGAGTTCTGTGACTCTCAGAGTAAAAATTGCAAGGGCTGATGCTTGAAGACCTCTTCAGCTGCTGAGATCAGAATTGCACCTGACAGTCATCTGGATTTGACATTGGTAGCACCGCAAACCTATTCAGAATAGTGTGATCTGGGATGAGGTTGAAGAGGACAACCCTGATTCTCTACAGAGGTATGCACTGGTAACCATTTCTCTAAGACAAGCGTTGCTGGCAATCTTGGACGATGAGGTCAGGAGATTGATGCAAGTGCTTGATGATTCAGAGGGAGCCTACTGAACCTAAAGAAGATGGTTGTGTTGCTGATCGAAAGAGTACCTCTGGATGTTGTTTCAGGTTGAGGTCTGCGATGATATCCTGATGTAGCAGGAAGCTGTCTTATGTGGCATTGATTACAGCTGAGGCCGAGTATATTGCAGCTTGTGTGGCAGCTCAAGAAGCAGTATGGCTTCGTAAGCTCCTTTCAGATTTGTTTGGACAATCAATGGAGCCTACTATCATTCATTGTGATAACTAGAGCTGTGTGAAGCTTTCTGTCAATCCTGTGTTTCATGACAAAACTAAGCATGTGGAAATCAAATACCATTATATTAGAGATATGGTATTGAGGAAAGCAATTCAGTTGAGGTATATCAGCACTGATGAGTAGACGACAGACATTCTCACCAAGCCTCTCTCCCGGATAAAGGTTGTGTACTTTCGAGATAAGCTTGGTATGGTGGAGAATACAACCTTAATTGAGGAGTCTCAGCACCAGTGATCCTCCTTAATGAGTTCTTCTTTGTGAGAGAAGTTCGAGGTGAAATCCCTTGTTAATGAGTTCTTCTTTGTGAGAGAAGTTCGAGGTGAAATCCCTTGTTAATGAGTTCTTCTCTATAAGAGAAGTTCGAGGTGAAATCCCTTGATTCCACCCTCTGGAGAGCCATGGTGGATGTCATGTGTGTGACTCCATGACAACATCACATGAGGGAGTTAGTGATGATTCGCTTGTACTTGTGTTACACCCTCTGGGAGAGCCATGGTGAAATGTCACGATGAGGTGACAACATCATGTTAAGCGATGAACACTTGTACATACCATACATGGGTGTAGCCATGATGGTTGATATCACGATGAGGTGATATTTGATATCACAATGAGGTGATATCTTTCCTTTCCACATATGGGTGTAGCCATTGTGGTTGATATCACGATGAGGTGATATCTTATATGCTTTCACGATGAGGTGATAAGCTCTTTCTCACATGGATGTAGCAATGTTGATAGACATCACGATGAGGTGATATGTCTTGTACAACTGGAAGTATTCCTCCCTAGCTGAGAGGGAGTGTTATGTAACTAGCAGCTGCGGGCCTCATACTTCCAGATGCATATACTCATGAAGGAAATAAATTGATATAGCCTATGGCTATTCAATTTATGTGTTCGATTGAGTTGTGAAGAGGCGCTTCACAAAACATGATTTATATTACTGAATAATATTTTACTTGGGCCGACCTTTTTGATGTGGTGCGATTTTCTCAAGGGACACGTCTCTTGTTTGGAGGCCGACCTCTTGCTGGGAAAGGTTGCCTCCCCTCGTTTGCTCATGTATAAATATAAGATGGAGTACATTCAAT
The DNA here is from genome assembly GCA_007115665.2 of Sequoiadendron giganteum. Taxonomy (NCBI): domain Eukaryota; kingdom Viridiplantae; phylum Streptophyta; class Pinopsida; order Cupressales; family Cupressaceae; genus Sequoiadendron; species Sequoiadendron giganteum. Next base: position 147,279,357 of record CM021109.1, on the reverse strand, counting down.
TGATAATCAAGCAAGTTATGGAGTTCGCATTTTGTAGAAGGGGTTAGATGCAAGCAGCAGATTATCTTCCTGTAGCAGCAGAACATTACTCTGAGCAGCAGTTCGATTTCAAGGAGATTCATATCATCTGTGTCTTCGCATCTAGGAGGCATTCTGTTATGCTTGAGTTGTAAGCAGAATTCTGCTCTTATTATCGAATATATATGTGATATATTTTGCTGGGTTTTTCCCCCTCAAGTTGGAGGGTTTTCCCAGGGTATCTTGTGGTGTTCATTGTCTTATGTGTTGCATTTTCTGATTACTTTCATGTCTGATCATTAAACTCAACAATTAGCACTCCTTAAAATACCAATCATTCCTAGAGGTTAGTGCTTAAAAACGTCTTCTTTCCCAATGGCCAAAGGATGACAATTTAAACCACATACATTACTAATGGCGAAAGAATGACAAATAAAGCCTCAAGAACTGCAATCATTCCCAACACCTCATGGTGGTATATCATTAAAAAGATCACTCAGGGCAATTTGAGTATCAACTTTACTGCATATTAATGAAGATGTAGAGGAGGGAATTCGCTACCCTTAAGATGACGAGATCTCAAGGAGCAAACTGTCTCTCCACTACATCTATTGACATGGCTCAAGTGAACTAGAAATGGAATGTGAAATTTAATAGAGTGCATAAATTATCCAGACTTTTCAGACATCAGAAACCAAAAGTGCAGGGTATAGAGATCTTTTGGACAGTTTGGCAAGCTCTTTGTCCAAGACGATAGCGCGACTTTCTGACGATAACACGTCATGCTAGTGTCCCGTATAGAGAGAAAACAGGAACTGTCACCCGAAAGACACAAAGTACTATGCACTGATCTCTAGATGTGCAAGGGGTGTAGAATATGAATGTACACAATTAAAGGTACAAAAATAAAGATGTTGAATGAAAAGGAGACAAAAATGACAAGAAGGGGTTTTAGATATCACCAGAAGCATTTGATGAAGTTCAAGCTCGCTTCAAAGAGTTCTTCCACCTACACCTACACACACAAGACCAAAGAGAAATGTTTGGGTAGCTATATAGTAGTTTGCCTTAGTCAAACCCCTGTATTGGTGTTTTCACCTCCACGAATAGCCTTAGACAAGATAATAAAAATAGACGTGAAATGTTAAAGACAATTATATGCTAATCAAAGATAGAGATAATATGCTGAATGTAGATTCTTGAAGAGTTACCCCGTTCAAGCACAACAACGAGGCTTGTTGGTGCAACAAAGGAGCAACAAGAACCTCTAAGATGGCAATGAATACCTTGCGAGATGAGCTAGTATTGTAACAATGGAGTTTACTCTAGAAGCCGTAGAAGAGTTCTTAGAAAGATATGCGTGTAGTGAGATGGAGAAAAGGAAGAGAAGAGAGTTGTATGTCTCAAGAGAGCAAGAATGAATGACTTCAAGAGTGAATGAATGAAGAGTGTAGGATCAATGAACAGTCAAGAATGAATGTGGAGAATGAAGAAATTTCCTTTCAAAATGTAAAAGAGGGACTTTTGGTCTAGGTAGCTTGCCCAAGTGATTCCTGACGGGGTTGTAGGTTGGCAGAGGCGTTTCCTTGCCAGAATGTGGCAAGTGTAACCTCTCTACGACCACGTTAGTCTTGGATCTTCGTGGGATGCTAGCGCAGCTTGGCCGTAGAAGAGTTCATAGAAAGATATGCGTGTAGAGAGATGGAGAAAAGGAAGAGAAGGCAGTTGTATGTCTCTTCAAGAGAGCAAGAATGAATGACTTCAGGGGTGAATGAATGAAGAGTGTAGGATCAATGAACAGTCAAAAATGAATGTGGAGAATAAAGAAATTTCCTTTCAAAATGCAAAAGAGGGACTTTTGGTCTAGGCAGCTTGCCCAAGTGATTCTTGATGGGGTTGTAGGTTGGCAAAGGCGTTTCCCTGCCAGAATGTGGCAAGTGTAATGTCTCAATGACCACATTTTTCTTGGATTTTTGTGGGACGCTAGCATGGCTCGCGAATGTCTTTGCGACACACATTGGTCCATGGGAAAATCAGACTTAACGGTCGAGGAATTGGGCATGTTAGATGGAAAGAAATGGTTTTAAGTTGAGGGAGAGCATAATTATCTTAGTTTATCTAAAGAGGAAAGCGTTTGTAGTGTAAAATTGCATAGGATGCAATTTAGGACATTACAGAAGAAAAAAGAGAAATATTTATACCATGATTTGCTACAAGTTTGCCACTTTGTTTTGTTCTTGGTACCAATGTCTAAAACAAATAAAATCAAACTTCTTACATAATTGGGATGCCTCTTCTTGCAAATTATTAAGCTTTAAATTATGACACTTAACTTTTCGCAAACCCTTTATGACAACTTGTTAGTCACCTTCAATTTCCAACATCTTAGTATCTTGAGAGACAACCAAAGAAAGGCATTTGATAATAGCTTCCAACTTAGCTTCATTGTCAATTCTCCAACCCAATAGTAGGGAACCACCTTTTATCATTTCTCCCTTTGCATTGCGAATGACAAAACCTACACCAACATGACCTTGAATACCCTTAGAGGCTTTATCGAAATTTAATTTTCATCATTCCATCTTGGGTAAAGTCCATTTCTCCCATTCTTTCTTCCTATTAACTATTACTCTGTTAATGATGGATTAACTATATTTATTATTATATATTATTTCATTTATTATATATTTGTTGGCGTTTCAATTCGCACCTCTGGTGTGCATATTGGAAACAAACAACTATGCATAGTTAGACTGCTCTTCAAATCAGGAGGGGAAGCTCCCTCTTTGCTAATTTATGTGTAAAAAGAAATACTAAACTAATTTCTTATCTTTTTATCTTAGCTGAAAGCACAAGGTTATAAAATTCTTTGCGTTGTAGTTGAGGTTTTCTCTAGTTTTGTAACTTCAACTACAACCAAGCCTATTCTAATGACGCTTCTAACTTCTCAAGTAAATTCAGAGCAAGAGTTTAGAAGTAAACATGGAATGATTGATTAACACAAAGCTTAAACAAACTTATTTCCAGAACACATCCGAAGACTCATTGTACTATTAGATGTATGCTAAAATAAAGATTATGAAAGCAAAACGTAAGACAAAAAACTGAAATGGATTGAGATAGTAGATCGAAGCAAGGTAGGCATAAGATTTTCTTTCTTAATTTCTAACAGTGAATAAACATTTGGGACAGCATATTATAGCAAAATATAGGCTTACAATATGCGATCAACCAAATCACACTTGACAAAGTTGAACATATACTGAATAACAAGGTAGCAGGCCAAAATAAGCTCAACGTTTTGCTATCACAAGCACGATTAAAAAAATAAATGGGCAAGGCTGCCCTTATTTATACACAAACACAGGAGTAGGAAACCCTAAAATCTCCTTGTGTTAACAATCAATCTTGCCAACATGCAAGCTTTATTTCTAAGTCTAAACAAAAGATAACTAACAATTAACTGGAATGTTAAGATTAGTTAAATGATCTAACACTAAAGAAAACTCCAACTATACAATAGATAACCCCAAAGAATAGACATGCATGAAAAGAGGACAGCAAGTTAAATTCGGAAAAGACATCGAGTTAACAGCTGATTTAAATCTTATCCTAAGAAAACATTGCATGCCTCAACTGGTGTCTCATTGATTGATAACTCTGGCGGCTCTACAATTGGAGTGATGACCTCTATTTCTTTTGCAGCTTTATGCTTCTGATGCTTCTCTTGATTTTTCAATGGAAGAGTATTGTATGATGAAAACCTTGAAGTTTGACTATGAACATGCCTATATTCGGACAAGTTCTGCACAAATGCTAAAAATAGCTTCGCTGATTTTTCTTCAGAAAAGACAAATTTTTCAAAAAATGTTGAGGTCTAGGTTTGGTAGAGAATGTCGTTGTGAAGAGACCTAGATCGTCAGATTTTGAAAAAAATGGTTTTTTCAAGAACATGCAAGATCCCCCAAAAAGTAGAAGTCGTGAAGCAAATTTTCCCAAAAAAAGTTGAGGTTAGGGTTTTGTAGACAATCTTATTTTGAAGAAACCCAGATCATCAAATTTTGAAAAATCTGAGGATTTCTTGGACATGCGTGATTTCCTAAAAATTTGGAGCCGAAGAAGCAGCCAAATTTTTTTCCAATCTTGAAGAATGAAAATGTAGACCTGGATTGATGAAGGTTGAAAATCTTGACCTCCTTTTTTTGAAAAGTGATGCCTTGAAAAAAACGGTTTATGGAAAAGTGTTCTTCTGTGCAACTTGTAAATTATGAATAATGAATGTTCAAGACTTTCTTTTGGAGATAAAAGCACTTTTCATGCAAAATCCTAAAATTTAGGAGTCATCACGTGTCTTCTTTTACATTAACTTGAAGAATCCCTAAAAAATAGGGCAGCCAAAGTAGATATTTCATGAAGACGTCTTCAAAAATTTCTAACTCAAGTTGACTTGGGTACCTCCTTGAGATAAGGCGTCCAACTTCAGCAATGTTAGAATGTTTTTTGAAATTTTAAAATTTTGCTTGTTGAAAACACCTTTCATTTGATTGATACCCCCTGTTTGAGCACTGTTTTCCTACTAGTCTGTGAGCAATTGGAACTGAAAGTGAATTGATCTGAGAAGTTTGATCAAATTTGAGGAGATTGATACCTCACACCAGCCTCTAATCCCATGTTTGACTGCTTTTTATCCTGAGTGCCCCTGGCTGACTGGGGCGCTTTGCATCATTAGAGTTCGAAATTTTTCAAGATTTTCATATTTTCCTTGATAAAATGCCTTCGTTTGATCGTAGATTCTGGACTTTTGATAGATCCTATGAACTGGCTGACGGACTCGTTGAAGAGCGTGATCAAATCTGAGAAGGATCTCCTGGAGGCTGCAAATCCTAAAAAGTGGTTTTGAGGGCTTGAAATCTTGGGTGCCCCTGGTTGGCAGGGGCGCTTTTGTTTGCCAGACAACCATTTTTTGTGATTTTCAACTTCTCCAATTTGTCTCCCGTGCTTCGTTTCCTCTTTCATCTGCAATTGTTGGTGATTGATGAATCTTGTGGTCAGGTTGAAATATTCAATGGAAAGCTTGAAGAATTCTGAAAAGAATGATCAATTTTGCAAACCCTAAAAGCTGATTCTGAGGGCCCAAAACCCTAGGCGCCCCTATGTGCCAGACTTAGAAAAAATTCAGTTTGGCCTCTTGACGAAACATTTCCGCTTGATCTTCATTTTTGGATGTTTCACAAATCTGGTGAACTTGTTGACAGACTCGTTGCGGAGCTGGATTAAATCTGAGATGGATCTCTGGGAGGTGGCAAACCTTAAAAATTACTTTTGACTGCTTGAATCTCTAGGTACCCTTGGCTTGCAGAGGCACTTTTCTTTGTCAAACTTAACCATTTTTTCAAGATTTTCAACTTTTGTTTGCCTTCCGTGCTTCATACTCCGTCTCGTCGACTGCGTTGAGCGTGTTGCTGACACGTTGACCATGTTCACCGTCGCGCGTGCATGATCTGTGAAAACTGCAAAATTGGCTAAGGCATTGACTGCCAGGCGCCTCCCTTGAAACAAGGCGCCCACCATTTCCAAACTTAGTTTATTTTTCACAATTTCAACTTTTCGATTTCCTCTCTGTCGTTGATTGTTTTTCGAACAACTTTTGCCGTAGATCATTTTGTGCAGCGTTTGAGACTTAGATTTTGACATCTGGTAGTTGGCCATCCTCCATTGATGACCTCGAAGGTCCTAATTTTTCTTTTGAAAAAGTGAAATAGACCCACTAGAAAAAATCGACCTTTTGACAGTTCTGATTGGACCAGCATGATCGTGATGTTAAATCAACCAATCAAAATCAATTTGAGCCCTTTCTGCAAAGATTCTTATTTTAGCCATTTTCCCTAAAAATAGGGCTTGAAACCCTAATTTCAAAATTTTCCAAAATTTTACAAGCATCCTTTTGACAATAAACCCATAAAACCCCTATGGTCCGTTTATTTTTTAGAAATTTTTAAAAAATAGAAAATTGCTATTTTTAGAAAGTTTGACCTCTTTTGACTTTTGATGACAATTTTACAAGATTTTGACCATTTTTACCAAAATACCTTAATGAAGCAAAATTTTTAATTTAGGGTACAATAATATTAATCAATGGTAACACATTTTCATGTTTATGGATCAATTGTATATGTTTTAGTTTCTAATGACAAAAGGAGTAAAACTAGATTTCATGAACTTAAGATATTTCTTTGTTGTGTATAGTGAACAATTTAAGGTTTATAGTGAAAAGTTTAAGGCGTATAGACATTGATTTTTTCACTAACAAAGTTATAGTTAGTTTCAATGTTGATGTAAACGGAACAAAACCTTTCTTTGATTCTAATCCTAACCAATAGGTTGTCAATGATTAGCTTGGAGCTAGTGTTATATTTCCTTTGAAAGATGAGGGTTCTAGTTCTTGTACTCCATCATAGTCATTGGTGTGTTGGTCTTTGGGTGATATTTCTCCCACAACATTGGTATATTGGTGATGAAGAATTAAGTTGACTTCAACTTGCGATGTTGTTTCATCTTAGGAGTATTTGGTCACATAGCAGTAGAGACTAAAGTGGTAATATTCACTATTTAGGATGTATAGGAGGATGGCCTTCTTACATTTGATGCTTGAACCCGGTGAGAAAGAAAACAAATTTTGGGTTTAGATGAGAATGTTCACCTATCTCTTTCTTCTAACTTTTTCAAGGTGTGTGAATTGGGAAGGTACTTAGAGGCTAAGTGTGGTGTACCAACACTCTGCTGATCTGTTTTTCACTGAGTTTCGTAGATCTGATTTTGTTTCAGTTCAATTCCTTTCTTTTGTGCTTTGAGTTGTTTGCCAATAATGCTAGAAAGGGACTAAAAAGCATATACATAAAGGAAACTCAAATAAACTAAGCTACTGAAAATAACTCAAACAATTACTCAATTTAAGAGCCAAAGATGCTTTCTTCATTACATAATAAATCACATAAGATAGATGGCTCACATCAGATTTTAAAAGATACATCTTATGCCTTAATTTTTACTTACAGCCATACAAGCACTGTGAATAGTGACTTGCTACAGTACCCGCCCCTAAAGAAATGCACACAACTCGTGAATAACGAACTTCTCCCACCAAAAATCAGCATGGGAAGTCTTCTAGGACAAGGGCGCCCCCTTAAGGAAAGATAGCAGCCACCAAGGAGAGGCGTCTTTTAATATATGCTGGTTGAAACCCTCAAATAAAAGCGGCTGGCTGTAGCTTACAAAAAACAGCTCCAAAACTTCTCAAAAGCGAACAGCTCTTGCGTAAATGCCAATGGAGTCTATGGCTATCAAGAACTCTCAAAAACCAGCTCCAAATAACCTGCAAATAGCAACACAGGTCTCCAACTGAAGCAACAATAACTGATCAGCAACTTTAAGGTGGTGTTTCACACCCTCAAGCAACTCAAGAACGAAAAACAGAGCCCCACCAGGCTCACCCATTGCAAGAAATCAGGAAACCCTAGCTTCCTTCCTCCTCCAAGCTTCACTCCAAAGTTTTCAACAAGCAAAATCATCCATGCATGAGGAGGGTCGAATTTCCTCTCTTGATATTTATAATTTTACATTGAAATCACTATTCATTAAAGTGAGCACTATTCACTTAAGTTATTTCTTTTTTCACTTTAGGCATGAATAGTAATTGCAAAATATAAAGTGACCCCTTCATTTTAAAGACACATGGTCCCTAGGCCGAGGATGGTGAAATAAAAGGTGAGTATCACTAATTTAAGCACAAGTATCGTGCCAAACGCCACAATTCACCTTGCCACCATACTTCGGAGATCCACACTGCAAATTGATGACCAAGTGCCCGTCCGAGAAACCCTCTGTCCAGAACTATTAGCCTATGAGGGTCAGGAAAATAGGCTAATCCCCCAACTTTGATGCACGTGAAAAAGGGGACATTACAGTCCGCCCTCCCTGAAATTGCTTGTCCCCAAGCAATCTCTACTGCAAAGAAACCTCACTCCTCGGAAGGTTGAAAAGAAGTGCTATGAAATGTCCCATGCATCACTGACTAACTCTGGAATCACCAACCTAAATGCAGTTGTGTCAAATATCCTTGTATCCCAACACCGGAACGAAAGTCTGCGATGTCTGATAACCTCTGACTTCCTACGTGCAAATCTGATCACAACTTCACCATGCTGACAATTGGTGAAGCAACTTGTTGGAACCCGTCCAACTGCAGTGCCAATCCTGTCACCATCTGGATCTCTGTACAACCTGAACTCACATCCATGTGTCATGAAGAGACAAAAATATCTGGAAACATCCACAACACATCTCTCTATAGTCTCTCCAAAATACCCATGGAAGTGACAACCAGTCAAACCATCATCTGCTGACACCGAATTCACCCTATAACCATGCATCCGTATGAAATCCCTGTGGTATTAAAGTAGCAAACCCTGTCGGATACATATCAGCACGATGGATAATTGACTGTTGTCCCTGCAAGTAATCCCTTGCAAACAACTGAGTCAGTACCTGCAGCCTCTAGTCCCATCTTTTGAAGATGGTAACTCTGGACATAGTAAGGAGTCACTCCCCTTAACTGCACCAAGGAAAACACCCTACGCACAAGGATTGTGCATCGAATACGAGTCATGTACAGGTGGATCAAAGTCCAAACTGCAAGCATTCCTCACCTGGTACACACTATTAAACTCCTCTGTGAGCCCTATTTGGAATCCCGCTGCACTAGGACTATCCCAAACACTGCGATTATTGCTCAACCCCGAACTAGTATCAGGAGTATGATTGACTTCCAGCTCGAAGAGTGGATTATCATAGATCGAACCGCCATATAACTCAGATAAGGGATTATTCACAAACTGCGCAATCACTCTGTGTGGGTCTGAATCATCCAACTCTGAGTCCCTGGAACAATACATTGAATTGTACTCCAGGATTGGCTAATCAAGCTACCAATCGTAATCAACTGTATGGAATGAAATGACAGATTTGCTTCTAGGAGAGGGAAACAAATCGATGTAAGAACCAATCTCCCAACTAGATGCTGCTCTGCATATCCCCTGTGAAGTGGACGAAGTAGTGTCGTGAGTTGACACATAACTTTCTGGTGAGTCAACTTCCATGTCACAAGAGCTATCGATGATTTGTTCTGCATCACCTATCATGGGACTAAACTCAGGAGAACCTGGTGCAACACATGGTTCTCTGCAACTCTCAACCAATGCACTCATCCCATTTGTATCAATTGCACCTGAAACCGTGATGGATGTAGTAACCACATCCCCAATCTGCTCACAACTAGAATCCGTGGATATATGTGCTTCACCAACTGCTGCCATGGAAACCTAAACTATATCGAAAGAGAGTGAAGACTATGCCAAACTCGATACCATGGTAAGCTTCGTGTCCAATGACTGTGACTCTTGAAGGGCCAATTGAGTGCTCTTCAAAGAAGCCATAGTCGTCTCTAGCTCATAAGTGAGCTCATCAACCTCCTCTTCTTTTCCCTTCAATGCCTTATGATAGATGCAACCCCACTCGAGAAGGAAATCTCTATCCGCAAGTAGTTGTAGGTAATTCTATTTCATAATTCCAACTGCCTCTCGAAGTGTATGGAACTCTACGAGGGAAAGACTACTAACACCGTACTCATCTGACATAGGAGTACTCCAACCATAGGTTGCCAGCATCCGTCTAGTAACATCAAAATGCTCCAAAACTATAACAATCATATCATCACTAACCTTCAACAGTCCCGCCAGTTGATGATACCCCTGTGACTCATCATTTCCACACTATAGTAAGAGGCTGAATCCTCATCGCTCACCTTCTGATCAGCAACATCATGTGCGCTATCATCAGTGCACACATCAACAACTAAGGTACTGCTGCTATGTACCTCAAAGGACGGCTCAACTGATATGGTAGAAGCTGCTGATATGACAGTATCTTCGTACACTTCTCCTTCCAAGGCATCTGCACATCCACCCATCTCACAATCCTGGGGTTCATCGCCCTTAAATAAATTTCCTGATTGGTTTCCTACGGTCTGATATGAAAAATCAGACTCACTGTGGCATGAATCGTCACCATACATTGCATAATTAATGCCCAAATCTTGCGTACCAACATGTGACAACTCTGTAGGAATATCATCCCTCGGTGAAATCACTATCCTCTCATGCTGATGCAAAGTTTCATCTATGTGGTCATGCAAATTAGAGCTGTTATCAGTGCTGATAACAACTTCTTGAGTGTTGTGAATATCGTCCTGGGACTTCACCATACTATTTTCATGTTGTAAAATTTCCTTATCAACCACAACTTCAGCTTCCATCCCATGTCCATCTGTAGATTGTAGGTAATTCTTTGTTGACTTAACATCTTGTAACCCAAACACATCATAGAGACTTTTAGATACAACATCAAGTCTCTCATTTTTGCTTCGTGAGAAGGTTCGTCTCGAAATGTCATCTTCATACTGCTGCAAGCTATGGGCTAATCTTCGTTGTGAAGACGTGAGTTTCCGTTGGGTGTTATTCAAGATGCTCTCAACATTGATCCTAACTCCACCATACCAGGAGTGGTGAAGCAATACACTGAGACTCATCCAAATGACAGTGCTAATTCTATCTCCACCTGGATCCCAAAATAAACAGAACTCACATCCATCCATCATGAGGAGGTAAGAATATCTGGAAGCATCTGCTACGCAACATCTCTCCATAACCTCCGCTAAACTCTCATGGATGTAATATCCACTGGTGCCATCATGCCTGTTGACATTATAATCCCTCTGTAACCATGAATCCACAAGTAGTCTCTGAGACAAGGAAGCAGCCAACCTGGTTGGATACACATTAGCATGATGGAAAACTAAATACCGATCCTGCAAGCACTCACCCGCCAACAACTGAGTCGGGTACTTGCAGCCACTAGTTCCATCTACAGAAGATGGTAACTCTTCATCCCAAAATGGATGGCGTACCCTCTGAGCCAATCCACACCGATGCGTCAGCCAATCTTCCATGTGTGGACTAAAGGAGAAGTGGTGGGTACTCCTCACTATGCAGTCGTGGTAAAAAGCTCCAACCTTTGCCAATGGCTCATCACTAACAATACTGGAGTCATATGATAGCTCGTGCCTTTGATCTTGCAACTCAGACTTGTGTGGTTCATGAATTGACAATCCTTGCACATAAACTGAATTGGCATCTTCAAAATGATCAAAAGTCTCATCGGCAATTGCTGATATAGAAAATTCAGGGAGCTCAAAACCCTCATTGATTTCATATGGGGCCCTTTCTTCATGCACATGTCCCTCAACATGATCATCCTGCAACTCTACCTCATAAAGTGGGTTAACATAGGACATATCAGCTTCTATCTCAGAAAGTGGATTATTAGAAATATGAAAGTCACTTTCAGCATTTTGCTTGGACCCATCACCCTTGTGTTCCAACTCTTTTTCATCTTCAAAAGGACTCAAGTACTCTTCCCCTACAACTACCTTAGAAATTTCAATTTCATCATCAACAAGTAGATCTTCTAAGATCTGATTTTTGCTCTCCACAGGATCAGCTGTATGCTGGTCATTAACTGCTGAGAATTCATCGTAGAGGCTTTTGGATACTGAAGTGTCCTCTTGTTTCTTCTTCTCTTCGTTTTGTGATGTAGACCTCTTAAAAATGGAAGCCATACACCGTACTGCTTTGTCTAGTTTTGCAGGGTTTGAAATCAATTCATTCAACCTTTTCTGATTTTCGTCCAACTCTTTCAAACTTTGTTTAAGCTTCCCCATATTCTTATCCCACCGCTTCTGGGAAATAGCCATGTTGTTCAACTAAAGCTTTTGTAGCTAAAACTCACCCAACAGTTTGGTAGGAAACCGCTCTGATACCATTGTGGTGTACCAACACTCTGCTGATCTGTTTTTCACTGAGTTTCGTAGATCTGATTTTGTTTCAGTTCAATTCCTTTCTTTTGTGCTTTGAGTTGTTTGCCAATAATGCTAGAAAGGGACTAAAAAACATATACATAAAGGAAACTCAAATAAACTAAGCTACTGAAAATAACTCAAACAATTACACAATTTAAGAGCCAAAGATGCTTTCTTCATTACATAATAGATCACATAAGATAGATGGCTCACATCAGATTTTAAAAGATACATCTTATGCCTTAATTTTTACTTACAGCCATACAAGCACTGTGAATAGTGACTTGCTACAGTACCCGCCCCTAAAGAAATGCACACAACTCGTGAATAACGAACTTCTCCCGCCAAAAATCGGCATGGGAAGTCTTCTAGGACAAGGGCGCCCCCTTTAGGAAAGATAGCAGCCACCAAGGAGAGGTGTATTTTAATATATGCTGGTTGAAACCCTCAAATAAAAGCGGCTGGCTGTAGCTTACAAGAAACAGCTCCAAAACTTCTCAAAAGCAAACAACTCTTGTGTAAATGCCAATGGAGTCTATGGCTGTCAAGAACCCTCAAAAACTAGCTCCAAATAACCTACAAACAACAACACAAGTCTCCAACTGAAGCAACAATAACTGATCAGCAACTTTAAGGTGGTGTTTCACACCCTCAAGCAGCTCAAGAACGAAGAACAAAGCCCCACCAAGCTCACCCACTGCAAGAAATCAGGAAACCCTAGCTTCCTTCCTCCTCCAAGCTTCACTCCAAAGTTTTCAACAAGCAAAATCATCCATGCATGAGGAGGGTCGAATTTCCTCTCTTGATATTTATAATTTTACATTAAAATCACTATTCATTAAAGTGAGCACTATTCACTTAAGTTATTTCTTTTTTCACTTTAGGCATGAATAGTAACTGCAAAATATAAAGTGACCCCTTCATTTTAAAGACACATGGTCCTTAGGCCGAGGATGGTGAAATAAAAGGTGAGTATCATTAATTTAAGCACAAGTATCGTGCCTAATGCCACAATTCACCTTGCCACCATACTTCGGAGATCCACACTGCAAATTGACGACCAAGTGCCCGTCCGAGAAACCCTCTATCCAGAACTATTAGCCTACGAGGGTCAGGAAAATATGCTAATCCCCCAACTCTGATGCATGTGAAAAAGGGGACATTACACTAAGGGGCAACCTAAGTGGGAAGCTACCATGCAAGTTGAGTATGATGCCTTGATGAAGAACCATACATTGTAGCTGTTTGGATTACCTCTAGGTAAAAAACCCATTGGATGTAAATAAGTATACGAGACCAAATTTTAAGTTGATGGTGCGTTGGACAAGTGCAGGGTTCATCTTGCTGGGAAAAATTATTTGCAATAAGAGGGCATAGACTATGACTAGACTTTTACTCCTTTAATGAAGATGGTCATAATGGTGCAAGATGAAGGATTTTAAGTATATGGTAGTAATTATATTGTTTATAAACTCCATAAGTTTTTACATGGGCTTAAGTAGGCTTCATAAGCTTGATATATTAAGATTGATCAACATCTTTGATATTTTGTATTCAAAAGAAGTCTTTCTTATTCAAAATCTAGGTTAAAGCAATGATGATGACATTGTGATTCTTATTGTCTATGTTGACAATCTTGCCATCATAGGTAGTAGGGCCATTGCATTGCAATGAGTGAAATATGATTTATTTTACACTTCTTACATGATTGATCTAGGCCATTTGCAATATTACTTAGATGTAGAGTTTTGGTAACCTGACCATCTTATTTCCTTGACTTAGGTCAAGTATGGTACAAATCTATTGTAGTGGTTTCGCATGATCAATTGTAATCTTTCCACTACACACATCTATGGAAGTTGGGCTGAAGTTAATAACCTATGATGATTCATTGCTAGTTTACGAGTCACTAGATAAACAATTGGCATGTAGTTTGATATATCTTGCAGCCATGAATTGGATCTTTCTTTTGTTGTTATTTATCTCTCTCCCTTTTTGGCACAAGTGAAGCTTGTTTAGTGGTGGGAAGCAAAACAAATGTTGCAAAATGTCAAAGGTACTCTTGACTTTGGCATTATCTATTAGAGGACAAATGGTTTTAGTTTGACATGATATGTGGTGGTTTAGTTGATATTCAAAGATCAACTTCTAGCTGTATTTTCTCCTCTAAGTTGACAGTCTTGGTATGGGTACGGGTACAATGGTACAACAATATTTTTTTCTTGGGTATGGGTATGGGCTTGGATATATATATGTTTAAAAAAATTCATAGTTATACAATATAAGAATAGTGATACTCATAATTGCTAATAAACAAATTATTTAAATACCTAATAATTTGCAAAAAATGAAAATACTCATAATTTCACAATTTAGTGATTTGTCAAATGTTAATACACAATATCATTATTTAATAGTCTTCATATTGCTCTTCATCAAAAGCATCAAAGTCAACATTTGGTTTAATTTCATTTGAACTACAATCAGCTGTATTGCCACTCCCACTAGCCACATCACATGCAAAAACTGCCTCTCATTGTCACCCTTAGGCGTTTGGTCCCAATTCTTTTACACCCTCTCATTGTATTTAGGTGTCTTATGTGACAAGAGACAAAGGTTGGAGTGCATAAAGACCAAATCTTTACCTTTTTTTGTACTCAATCAGTTGCACTCAATTTTGCTTAGCTGAAGAAGATCTCGCAACCTATTGAATTTGTATACAACAGTTATAATTACAAAACATAAATTATAAATTATACAATTATAAAAGATAGCAGTGAATGAAGAATGAGAAACTTAAAAAAAAAAAGATGCATACTTGAGAGAGAATTTTTATTGCAAGAGGTTGCAAGTAAATAGAGCCTTTGTAATGTTCCTTATGTTTACCTCAAAACATCAATTCCAATTTAAGTTGAGAAAATAAATATGTTTATAGTAAAATTACAAATTGTAATACCCTTTTACAAGATAATCTTGGTTTAGGTCCTACAAACACTATTATCACTAACACTGACATTGAAAATCATTAAATATTAAGAATTCATGATATCATCTTAAACCACAAGGTATTAATATTAAAGATCAAGAATCCATGATAACATTTAAATCCATATAAGCATCATTCATATTTAAATCAAAATACCTTAATAACATTAATAAATATTCCAAGGCATATTCCTATAGTCAACCATATTAGGGGTTGAATGGAAATGCTTGAGAACCGCAATCTCAAGGGTGGTTGTCCTTGTATTACGAGACAATGGAAGGATTTTAGCTCCATTCCATCCCTTAGTCCACCTTGGAGATTGGCCATCCTCCTCGACCAAGCCCAAGAGAAAGGAATTGGATTTTGTGTCCATTTGGCCTTTTGGCCTGTGAGTATGGCAGAATGTCCAATCCATCCATCTCGTGGTGGCGAGCTTGATAAGGCACATGAAGACTATCCTCTTCAACCAAGTCCAAGGGCATGGAATCGATTTTTGGTCCTTTCAGCCTCTTGGCCCATGAGCATGGCAAGATCCTTGATCCATCCATCTTAGGGTGGCTTGCTTGATATAAAGAATTTCTAGTCCGTTAGCTCTCATGAACTCGGAAGGCTGGCTGTCCTTCCTATTTGCAAGACATTTCTTTAAATTCAAAATAGATTGCTAAAGGAATTTGCTATATTAATTGCTAATAAAATATCATTATGGAAATGCCATAGATTTACTTACAAGTGGCTGTAATAACTTGATGTCTGCAATAAATATTTTTATTTATATTCTAAGATTATTCTTTAGACTCATTTCAAAATAATATTCTTGCTGAAAACAATATTTATTTCCTATGGATATCTTATGTTTCAATTTCCTTTTTCCAACTTGATTGATATCCTCAGTGGATATTTCAATGTGTGTTATTTGGATGAATTGATGATTGAATGTTTTGATGCTTGAATGATTTGATGATTGAATGTATTGATATACTTATTGCTGTTTGCTTGATTGATCTTTTTAATATTTTGATTGCTTGATATCTTGGTGGATAGATGAGTGATGATTGCTTGATTTCTTGATGGATAGATGAGTGATGATTGCTGATTGAATGTCAATGAACTGATTTATCCGTTATATCCATTCCTTGAAGGAGTCACCACCCTACGTAATAAATGAGTCACCACTCTTCGTTACTGCCTTTTGAGAATGATAATCTATTTCCAAACTGATTGATTGATTCATTCCCCATAGATGATTTCTCCACAAGGAAATGATCTCCCTTTTATATCTTATTATTGAGGGAGTCACAACTTTTCACATTAGGAGTCACTCATCACTACTCTTGAGAACATAATTTATTTTACTTGCAAAGTCACATAAGGTTCCATTCTCATTTGAATTATTGAATCATGTTATGGATCTCTTTCTCAAATGAAATACTTTCCCTTTTATATCTCAAGTTTGGGGGAGTCATACCTCCTCACCTCTATTGCCTTTTCAATAGTTACAACTCTTCATCGCTGCATTTGGAAAATGATAATTTAATTATAAATAAGTTAACTTGTTAGTGCTGATGTCTATTATGTGTAATCAGTCCTAATAATTCCTCACCCTTTCTTTTCCTTCTAGATCTACCTTCCTTATATACCTTATCTTGCTCAAGGGACAATCTTTTATATGCTGGTTGACCATTATTAACAACTTAATCTTTATTTAATGCCAGTTTGGTGTAATATTAATTATCTTTATTGATTTCTTTTGAAACATAGGCTGCAAACATTTAGGAATTAAATAGAACATTACAGCCTTGGCCATTTATGTACCACCATTCAGGAGCATCTTTTTTGTACTTATCTTGAAGAGTGCAAAGTGTGAACACATGATTCCTTGAAGATATGAAGTGGCCAAAATCACTTAAGATAACACTTGGTATATCTACATTTGGGAATATTCTTCTAAATTCAGTCTATAGCCAACAACAACTTCTTCATCCCTATATGGTGCCACCCTCCTTGGCAAGGAAAGTTTCTCTTTGCTATAATATTTTGGGGACAAAGCAAATGCTAGGAGATGCAAGGGCATGGTTATCCTGTTCCAATAGTCAACAATGATCCTTTGCACTTTTTTGAAAAATGCTCTTTGTTGGGTTATGCTCCTTGGCTTCTATTATGGTCCAAATTTTTTCAACCATGGAGTCCATGTCATCATAAAGTTCACCCAAAAATGGGTGATTTGTATCAGCATACCTAATCATGTTGATGATGGGCTAAGTGAAACTCAAAACATATTTCACATGAGCCCACCACTTATCATTTAGGATCAATACATTGAAATTTTGGGCTCTCTTTGTACTTGATTGCCTCTATACACTCCAAAGATTGTTGATGACCATAGTGTTCAATGCGTCTTGCACCTTCACAACTCATCTTAAGATGATTGTGTGTGCAAATTGAGTTTCGAAAACCTAATATGGTGTAAAAAAAATACAAATTAAAATAAGAAAAGGTAGATGACACGACATATCAACAAATAAAAAATTAAAAAATACACTACAAATTAAATTTAAATTACTTTGAACAACTTCAAGTTGGAGAAGGTCTTGAAGATGCCTTGTGAGTTATGATGATTATTCACAAACATTTGAATCTCCTTAGCCTACATGTAGATTTATTTGACCCACTCAATCTCTATGCCAATCTTTTGCAATATCAAATTTAGCTAGTGGATAGCACATGGTGTCCAAAAATTATGCCCATACATAACCTCCTCCATTGAACCAACTGCCCTACAATTTTTAACATTGTTTGTTATGTCTTGGACAATATTTTTAGGGCCAACCATTTCAATGGATTCTATGAGGATATTGGTAGTGAAAGTTGTATCTTTCACATGCCCCTCACAATCCATTGCCTTCAAAAACATCGCTCCTTTAGGTAGGGGACACAACAATGACGTTGATTAGTGGTCTATTTTTGAAATCTTTCGATCCATTAGAAATGAACATGCTTGTTTTAGGTCATGTATCCTTGGTTGCTCTCAATGATGCCTCCATTGGAGCTTTCTCCTTTGCCGTTAAGGTGGTTTGCACCTTTTCATACTTAGGACAAACATAATCAGCAGGTGAATTGGCATTGACAGGTGAATATGCAATGAGCAATGTTCTCATCTGCAACCTCCCTTTTTTACGCAAAAAATTCTCATCTCAGGAAGGTGGTGGCAATAGCATAAAAGGACGTGGGTGAGCTGGTTGTGATAAGCCACTAGTTGGTGTTTGCAAATTTTTCTTCTCCTTCCTTTGATCTACTACTTATGATGTCTGGATCCTCTTGTTCTTTAATATACCCCATTATTATTTTCTTTGACAACTCTTTTTTATCCGACCTAGGGCAAGTTTTTACTTTCAAGCAAGGAATAGTGTAGAAGTGAGCTTTCACTAGACTGTATGAGCTCTTATACTTAGTTTTGCATTGGCTACAATGCCAATGATAACTCCCACCACTAGGAAGCTGTTCAATAATTGTTGTATGTCACCAAAGAAATGATGTTGCATCAAATTTAATTAAACTCTCTACATTAGGGGGAACTAAACTAGAACTGCCAACCATTCTTTATGAACATAAAACAAAAAAACATTACAAATTATAACTGTAGAATTTATATAATAAAATACAAAATGGTATTATAACCCCTTATTATGCATAAAAAGTTAAAAAAAATCAAAATTTAAAGAAAAAACTTGAAAACTATTGAAAAATCTTTAAAAGAATTATTCAAAACTTGAAAAGAGTTAAAGTTCACTCATTTTTGATGGTTAAATCTTCTTTGTGTAGCTATTCCTCCCCTATTGGTGTAGGTTTAACTCTTCTGTAATCTCACCTTCGAAGAAATATGAAGCAACCATCAAAACCCAACAATGGCAGCTTGGAGGTAAAAAATGTTCTTTTGGTCTTTTGTGTAGGTTTAACTCTCATGTTTTGCTTGTGATCATGCATTTATGAATTCTCTCTATTTGCATCCATTCGGTGTCAAAGACTCAAAGTATTGCTTACTTGAATTTCACATCCGTAAAACCCCACTAGAATTACTATTATCCCAAATAGAGTTTGAATAGTTTTCCAATCCCATGACTTTGTCTCTCTACATCTATTTTGAAGAGAAAAAAGTGCTCTCCACCCTCCCAGAGTTCTTTTTCTTCTGCAAGTTTTCCAACTAAGCTTGTTGTTGAAGTCAATCCCAAGGTATTTATACTCTGTTACTTCCTCTAGGATACTTCTATATAAGTGATACATATTAAAAGAGAGTTATTTTGCATCTATATGATGTGTTTTTCTTTTCACACCTATCTTTTTCTTGAGCTTATTCATTTTATTTTTTTTCACATAGGATATAGCTAAGATTATATACCACTTCTATTTGATCGTCTCCCAAGCTTATTAGGGAAGTATCCCAGTGTGGATTTAGGCTGATTACATATCTAGGTGATATTCATGTTGTATTCAATTCACATATATATAAGATACAAGATAACACATTTGGGAGAGGGAGAAAACACATAACATAGATTAGGACAAATGCTTGTAGCAACGACCTAGAGAACTTCGTTCAACTTTTGGGATTTCAATGCAATTCTTTTATGTTTTATATATTTAAAATTTTAAACCAATCTAAATCTTGTGAAATCTTCTCATATTATGTTTAGGAGTTTATTTAAGTTGCAAATGTAGATCTTGGAATTCTTTGAGGATCTGGGAAATATCCTAGTTTACAGTAGGATAATAATTATTCTATATCAATCTTGAGATCAGGATGTAGTTATAGAAGGTTGTGGAGATGCACAACCTATATGATAAATTTTGGTGGCATGACTGTTCTTGGGTCACTTTTATCAATTGTCCAAGTTGTTTAGTTCATTTATTAATTATTTGCTAAGTTTCCAGTTTGGGTTTGGCAGTTTGTCATTTGGGCTTGATATGGCTGCATATATATATATAATTTATACAAAATGTGCAAAATTAATATAGAACACAATTGATAATTATAAGATCAGTTGTCAAATGTTAAAGATAAATCAAAATAATCTATAAACTATATTAATGCAACTGCACATAGAAGTTCAAAACAAATCATCATAGTGATCTTCATTGGGAGCATCAATGTCATCAGTTGGTTAGTTGGAACCACAAGTAGCACCAATGCCTTTCCCACTAGCTGCACTATGCAAGGCCTATGTAGCAGCTTTATGCTCCTCATTCTCAATCAAGTAAGAACATTGTTAGTTAGGACTTTATTAATTCTTTTTGCTTACTTTCAGTAAAAATTGTGGTCTGAAGTGAGTTATTCCTTGGTTCACCTAAGGTCCTGCCTTGGGCCTGTGAATTTGTCTGGAGTATGTTTAGACAAACTTGAGCCAAATCCATGGGACCAGGGAAGGACCCTGGCAGAACCTAGGTTGGACTTGGAAGAGGATCAATACCCTGTCTAGATTGGTTTGGGTTCAACCATGGTTCTTCCCTGTCATTGCTATTTTTGGAAGGATGTGCTCGACATTGCTCTATCTCTGAATACACTGCCTTATATAATATTATAATTAGAAGGAATGACACCTAGTTTCTTCTTAATCTGATATCAAGAGCATAAGAAAAATAAGACATCTTAAGCCCACAAACTGATAGTAGTATACAATCTTTATATCCCACATTCCATTATTAAAGAAAAACATTCCGTGTCTATATTTTTCTATATTCTTTGAAGTTTTTATAAACTTTTTAGATAGACTGTCTAAGGAATTTGTTATAAATCATCTTTTCTTCTAAATATTCTTAATTTTTTCTGGTTTATTCACATAATGCACTACAATTTTTCTTAATAGAGTCAGGTATCAATGCATCAGTGATTTTACTGTGAAGCTACTTGAGGAAGGATTTGGTTTCCAGAAACACTTGTTGGCATTGCGGCGATACTTCTTCATGGAAGTGGCAGATTGGGCTGATGGATTTGTCACATCTCTATGTCAACATGTGTGTAGCTATTGAACAATCAAAGATCTCATTTCATTGTTAAGAATTTCAACATTATGAGATAATTTTCAGCTGTCTTTTGTTTTGGAATCATGGAGATGTATTTTCAATGTTTATGTTCATTAATGCTGCATGGCTGTGTCTTCTCTATGAATTAGAAATGGTCTCCAGCGGGAAGTCATCAGAGGTTGTTGGAGGTTCAGGCAATGTTAGAATCAGCCTTACAAAGGTCTTCATGTGAAGGAGATGAATATGATGATCGGCTATATATTTACATCAAGGATGCTGATGGAATGCCACATACTGAAAATAGTCTGCGTGTCTTGCCTAATTCTACTGATGCCTCTTATTTTATTAACACTAATTGTGAGTAGTAACTTTTTCTTATTTGTTTACTAGATACATAAACTAAAATATCAGCTGGGACAGTGGTATTACTTGAGTTGCACTTGTCATTTTAACATTTTGAGCTGATTTGTAGATTTTCATCTTTGTTATATTTTCCTTATCAAATTAAAACATTGCACACGTAGACATGACAAGTTTTGATGATTGCAGGTATAAATGCTTTCGATTTCATAGGCTTGGGTTTTAAAGTGGATTGGCCATTAAACATTATTCTTAAGCCAGATGCTTTGAATATGTATAGTTCTATCTTCAGCTTCCTGATCCAGATCAAGCTGACTGTGTTTTCGCTATATGATATCTGGAATTGCTTAAGGGTATGGCCTTTTATTCATTTTTCTTAATGTGGGTTTTATGGATTATGAAGGGAAGTTGTGCTTTGAGAGCAATATATTTCTATGCTGTTCCATGATAAGAAGTTGTTCTAGAGATCAGCTAGTCATGTTTCTTAGAATATGATTGTGAGCTAAATCTTTGATGCATCAACAGCAATTTGGAATGTCTGTGTTGTTCTCAACACCTTGATTATATATCATCTCATATCTGTATTTATTTTGCAACTGTTTGTCTGTCATCTTGTACCAGTGTCTGACTTTTTAGTTTTTTATGGCACATTTTTCTTTTTATTTTCCAAAGTATATATTGGAAGTTCCTTCTTAATGTCATATAGGGCTGTAGTTTGTGCGTGTTTAGTTTTTTGGTGGCATTATGAATTTAATATTTTTTTTTGGTTTTAATCATTGTTTAACATCAATTTTTGCTTAAATGTCCTTTATATGATTGTTTGGATGATGTGGGTCTTGAGAACATAGAAAGAGAGAACTGATGGAGATTCTTGGCATTGTTAAGAGCTTGTTATGGATCATCCATTCAAGTAACTGTTGTTCATTTGGTATGAAAAAGTAGATATCTGGCAGCAAAGATAAGGGAAGAAAAGTATTTATGATGCAAATCAGAAGATGATGATGTTAGTGTAAATAGGTTCATTATTTATCTACTTAGTGTATCACCTTTTCTAGGGTGACCCATTCGCACTTAGCTTAAGTTTATTTAGAGGATATTCTCTCATTTGTCTCATCTCATGTGGACTTCACACATGTTCTCACATTGGTCTCATGTGAGCTAATTTGTGTTGCACATTTAGAGGGGTAGTTAGACATTCAGTTCTAGCTTCCTACCTCTTCCTTGCCTTTATATGCAAGGCTTTCGTTGTGCATTTAATACACTCATTTTGTTTGATAGACATGTTTTTGTGCTTATTATCACTTGTGGAAGTTTATCTTGAATTTGTAGTAAGATTTTGGCTGCTCCAACATGGCATCAAAGCCATGGTTTGCAAGTTCCTTCTCATATTTTTCTAAATTCAGCACCCAGCCCTATCAAGGGAGTGTCATGGAGCCAAATGAACGTTGCCATTGAGTTTGGAAGGTTTGAGAAATGAAGAATAACCTTTTGTTTTGTTAAAATTGGTAAATATGACTTTTTTCAAGTTTTCTGCCCTTACATTCTTTGTTGTATGGCCATGCAACTATGCCTTTTATAGAAATCCATAGTACAATTTTTTTAAAATTTCAAAGGCAATTTTTTTTTGCAAATCAAAATTTTGTTGGTGTTTTTTGGAATTTTGGGCTCATGATCTATTGGCTTTTTCACTGCCAAGGGTTTGGGTTTTCCTTGTTCTTGGTTTGAGACATTCATCCGTTTGCTAACACTTGGTTTGTGGCTGCCAGGGTCTCTTTTTTTGGTGTTCTCTGTTGGTCATTCCTAGTCCTTGGTCATTCATTTACTTATGTAGGGTTTTGGCCAATACTTTTTGGTCCATTTTTCCGAAATCCAAGGTGGCTCACATCCTTGCTGCTTTTGTGGTGGCATCTGTGTTTTTCCCTAGCGGTCCACGCTCCCATACAACACCACCTCCTTGAAGCAACCCTCATATCTACTTAGCTGCTCCAAGCGGCCTTTCAAATTTCACCTGTGGCCTTACACATCCATTCAAGGTTTAGGGGTCTTTTGCAGTGGCATCCACAACTCTATCATTGCCTTTTCAACATCTCACGCCTCTTTCTTAAATCTTTCTAGCACATACAAATCCACGACTACCAAATTACACAATCATTGGTTGTGTGGCCCTCCAATGACCGTTCTACCATTTGCTTGCGTCCACACACTATGTGACTTACAATTTTTTGTTGCTGGAGGCCCTACGGCTTGGCCTTAACATGAGGCAGTGCTACACATCTGGCTTCCACTATCTTCTATCAACTCCATTTGCTCCTCTTCATTTCCTACATGTCCTTTTCAACAACTTATTGGCCCATGGCTCAGGCTCACCCAACCATTAACAACTTTGTGACCTCCAAATGGATAAATGACCCCAACCTTTGTCATAATTGCTACAAAATAGTTAGCATTAGCTTTTTTTTCTGACCATAGCATTTTATGTTAAGCAAATTTCATAAGAACATTAACTGTTAAGTTAGTAGTTTATACTAATTGCCAACGTTTTATTGACTGCTAGATTGACCACTAAGTGCCTAAAGGTACCTTTTTCTTTTTTCTGTAACTTGCAAACCAAGAGGTACTATTTGACACTTAAATAGTTGTCGGAAAGCTGGTTATGTCCACTATGTAGTGGTGATGTCAATTTTGGGAAATTGTACTGTTTTGATTGTTCTTTAGGCCTCATAAGTCTATTGTTTTGCAGAATTTGTGACAAGGCATGACTTTCACCCCGATTATTGAAACTTTTTTAACTCATTGAAATTTATTAGAATTTCACAAGGATTTCAAATTTGTAATCAGATATAAGATTTGGATAGCCAATTTTTCTCAAAAATTGTAAAAATCTTTGTGAGTTATAAATGGACATTTTTGACATTTAATCTTAAAACAATTTGTTATTTTTTCTTGCATTTTTTGGGTTGGCTTAATTTCAGTTCTAAACAAATCAAGGGGGGTATTCTTGTGTATTTTATAATTCTACAACCATGGACCTAATCCTAACTGCATTTAATTTCTATTAATGGAAACCTAAAATCAAGATACATCTCAAGAAACTAGGATTATATTGGGTCACAATGGATTTGGAACTTGAATGCTCATCAATTATGGAAAAATGCAAATGGTATAATCAAAGTAATGAAGCCTATGGCACATTGTGTATGTCCATTTCTCTCGACCTACTTGTCCACATTTAATTTGCCACAACACCTAATGATTTATGGATGCCAATAGAGAATTTGTTTGGCAAACAAGAAAAAATTAGAAGGCATCAATTGGAGAATGAATTAACAAGTCTAAATCCACAACTTTGATACAATATAAGGTTTCTTCACTAAATTGAATTTACTAAGGTTCCAACTCGAACAATGTGGAATTGAAAAGCAAGATGAACAATTGGTCATAAATGTCTTATTAAAGGCAGGTCTTCACCATTTAGTGTTTGTTTCTACTTTCCTTGCAACAAAAAGTGCTCTTGTCACATGCTTCACTATGCCATCACTTGCAGATTTTGTTGTTTCTCTCACAAAGGAACAAGACAAACTAATTCAAATGGGTAATCTAAAGTCTTCAAAATCACAAGTTCTTGTTGCAATAGAACAAAAGGCTTCAAAATATAAGGCAAAAAAACAAAATAAGGATCAAGCTAAAGGGCCAAAATCAGAAGTTTCAATTGATTCATCTCCCTCATCAAAAGGGAAAAATTCTAAGGAGAGGCCCACATGTTATTGTACGGAATTTGGGCATGAAGAACACCACTGCTATAAAAAGGAAATTGATGAGTTAAGGAATCTTCTTTAACAAAAGCAAATCCGATTGCCTACACTAAGGACATGTGGTTCTTCCTCTTCTCCATCCAAATCATCAGCAAATTCAAACAAAGACAAGAAAAAGGGTATAGCACTCTTTGCTTTTGCAAACACCACATCACAAAAGTGGCTTCTTGATTCTGGAGTATCACATCACATGGTTGCATCCAAAGAACTGTTTTCTACATTTGAACCTTGTTCATTCCCACCAATTCTCATGGTGAACAAAACCTATGTGTTGTAGTTGATGTACAACGTTTGTTATTATGATTTGATAAAATTGGTTATCCGACTCTGTATTAATTGTTTATATTAATTGGTTGTTGGCTTTGGGTAGTTGTAAGTGTCGGTTGGTTGATGGTTGTGTTCTTCTTGGCAACCATTGGGTTCTTCAAATAGATTGTGTATCATCAAGGAAACTAGTATGATCTAGACGGATTGACTCTGATCCTTGGTTGACTATCTTTGGTCTTCTTTTGTAATCATTTCATGTGCGAATTTAAAGATACATTTTACTCATGTATTTGGTATGCATTGTCCTCTCTATATTTAATTCATGTATTTATATTAGATAGAGCAGTAAACATTTGGTGTTGTTGCCTTAAAGAAATCAGGTCAGATTTGAGATATTCATGCCCTTACACCCCATTAAAGGCGGGAAGAGACCACAACGTGGTCAAGATCAAGAGATTAGGTGATCTTTACAGATCATCAAGCAAAGGGAACAAAAGGAGAAGATTATGAGAAACATTTGAGAAAAATACAACCGTATGATTCCCATGTCAAAGTTGAGAACACAGTCAAGTTGAAAAGTCAAGACAACCTTCTCTAGACAAGGGAACTTGGGAGATGAGGTCACAGTCCTTCATAGAATTGTGCGAGAGTAGTCTTCAAAGCATTGAAAGGTTGTCAATCGAAGGAGAAGTAGTCGGGCCAAGGTTGTAGAAAAGAAAATTTGAAGGTGAAACAAGTGTGCAGAAGGATGAGTTTGAGGGAAGAGTTGAGGATTCCTACGTGACCGAGAGTGCAAGAGAAGCATTGGAATGTCTGAGTCAAAACTCCCAAGAAAGCAGATTCCAAGCGCTAGGTTTGCATTAGAACAAATTCATGGTAAGCTCTAGTGGAGAAAAATAAAAAGTTTCCCAAGTTTACAAGCAACGGATCGAAGGATCCCGTTAGGCACTGTAAGACTTGTGAAATAATCTGGATAGTAAATGGACAAGATGATAAAGCAATTTGGCTATGATTTTTTCCAACCACCTTATGAGGTGTAGTGATTGACTGGTATTCAAAAATTGACCAAGCCTCTCGAAGCACGTGGGAGAGATTAAATAAGGCCTTTTAATAAGCGTTTAAATTGCTTTGTGATGATAACAAAATAGTAGCATAAATTTACAATACAAAACAAGGTAAGCACAAAAATGTACGCGCTTATAATTGTATACTAAAAGAATTGTCCCTAGACCCCCACTGCACTCATTTGATTTGCCAATTTCAGTTCAAGTTCAAGTTTACAAATTACACTTCCAAGTTTGTTTGCAGGTCCTTGTCTACAATATCATCATCAATTTGATAAGTCTTCCCTAATGTTACTTTATGCTTACTTGTCACCTGAAAAACAACTTTTTATTTTGGGGGGAATGATGTAGTTGGTGTACATTACCTATTATTATGTTTTGGTAAAACTGTTTATCTGGCTATATTAATTGTTTGTATTAATGGGTTGTTGGATTTGGGTAGTTATAAGCATCCATTGGTTGATGGTTGTGTTCTTCTTGGCAATCGTTGGGTCCTTTTAAATAGATTGTGTATCATCAAGGAAAGTAGTATGATCTAGTTCGATCAACTCTGATCTTTGGTTGGCCATCTTTGGTCTTCTTTTGTAATAATTTCATGTGGGAATAAAGATAGAGCAGGGAATAAAGATAGAGTAGTAAACATATGTCAACTTATGGAATGCATTGTCATCTCTATTATTAATTCATGCATTTATTTTATCAGATAGAGCAGTAAACATATGTCAACTTATGGAAAATGATCTATTGATATAGGTGAAGGCACATTAGTGATGTACTGTACGTTCCTTATGCAATAATCTCCTTTCCATTTATCATATCACACATAATGGCATAGGGAAAACAATTGATACACCAAATTCAATGATCATACAGGATTTGCAATGTAGAGACATCATTGCTACTGGACATACTAATCATGACTCCAGATTGTATTCTTTTTCTTCCTTTGGTTTTGTCAACTTTAATGATGGTTTGAGTATAGATGGCATTGATACCTTAAGCATGCATAAGGAGATATAGTTTGGTTATTTGAACCTTGGAGTTCTTTCCTCATTGGTTTGCACCTTGTACTGATATCATATCTCCTAACAAGGCCTAGTAGCCAAGACCTATCATCATTGTTTTAATTCTCCCTAAGTTGCACTTAAGGGGGGGTGTTAGTGTAAATAGATTCATTATCTATCTAGTTAGTGTATCACCTTTTCTAGGTTGATCCATTCACACTTAGCTTAAGTTTACTTAGAGGCTGTTCTCTCATTTGTCTCAACTCATGTGGAATTCACACATGTCCTCACACTTGTCTCATGTGAGCTAACATGTGTTGCACATTTGGAGGGGTAGTTCAATGTTCAGTCCTACCTTCCTACCTCCTTTTCCTTGCCTTTATATGCAAGGCTCTCATTGTACATTTTATACACTCATTTTATTTGATGGACATGTTTTTGTGTTTGTCATTCACTTGTGGAAGTTTATCTTGAATTTGCATTCAAATCTTGGCTGCTCCAATAGATGAAAGTGTAGGGATCTTATGTAGATGAAATATCCCACCCCTGATAGGATATTTGCTAACTAAAATTTGATTGCCTGTTTTTTTTTTTTTTGGTTTTATAGTTTTTTGGTTTTTCGTGTTTTTGAAGTATTTGCTAGGAATGCAAAGAAAATGCGAACTAATTGCAGAATAGAGAAATACTTAAGCAAATAACTCAAACTATCAATTCAGATTTTTATACAATGCTTGGGAAATACAAAGCAATCATACCTGTCTTCTTAATGAAGTTTGACTTGCCCAATCTTCACTTCCATGACCTGCGATGACCTTATCTGCTGAATTCTAATCTACATATCAACATCTCCTTCCCTCTCATTGTAGTGTGCCTTTTCCCTTTATTCTATTTACCATTCATCCTTCCGGTTTGATGCATTTTCTGATTGCAATTTTAAATTTAACTCGCCATATTAAATAGCGCAACCCTGCTCTTTGTTTGGCGCCTCCTTTCACTCTCTCTTTCTGCCATCGACTATTTATTTGCTGCAATTATCTTGCATTCATTTTTTCTGTTCCTTCAAACTTGTAATGGCCTTATCTTAACTTTTGGCTTCTTGAAGTGCAGCCTACCGTTTCTCCCATCGCGTGGCCTTTCCTTCACTTCCCTGCAATTTTAATCAGCTAAATTTAACTTTTGCTGCCGCCCCTTCTCTCTCACAAACCAATTGTTCCTCCTATGGGCGTGGTTCTTCACACAACTTTATTTCAGGGAAACCCGGGGACGCGTCCCCCCCCATAAAATGCCCTGTCCCTGTCCCCGGGACGTCCCGAGTATAGGGGGACGACAGGGGACCGTCCCCTTTTTTTGCAAAAAAATAGGAAATGTTCCCGAAACGGGGGGACGTTGACCAGATGGGGACGGCTGACCGGTCCCGGGGATGGCCAGGGGATGGCTAGGGGACGCCTGAGCCGTCCCCCAACAATCCCCCACGTCAAAGCATGTTTTTAAAAATAAAATATATATAGTTTTCAATTTTCTGGTTTATGAGTTGTTCGTTTAATCATTTTCATATATCTTTCACAATATTTGGAACACTCACAAGATAAATATTTGATGCTCTATTAGAGATATATAAAAATAACAAAAAATTATTCCAAAAGTGTGTAAACTTGAATTTGTTTGCTTGCTGTTTACTAACAGGTTTTAGAGACAAAGACTTAGGATTTTGACCTTTTTAAACAGTTCTTCACAATTGGAAATAGGCTGAATATTAAGGCAATTTGATGCCCAAAACTCCTTGAGTGCAGCAATTGTCCCCACATTTAACTGCTCAAATCCATATCAGACAATACACCAGCATTGAATTTACTTCCAGTAGTCCACACTCCCACCAAACTACAATAATTCTGCCTTCAGATGCCTCAGCTATTCATTATTGTTCTGTGCCAAGTAATCAGTAACCTAGGTGAAACAATCTTCACTGTAATCACAAATGTTTGCCCAATTTGTGAGCTGGAAATAACCTTATGTAATTTGATATACGTTTATAAATTATAACTTGGAGGTTGTATTATGATTCATGTATGTTAATTCTGAATTTTTAATGTGTATTGAGTATTGAAAAAGAATGTTGAACACAAATGTTATATGTTAAGGTTCTATAATGTATATTATATATGCTTTATCCATGTTTTCATATGAATATATAAAATTTCCCTATATTTTACATAGCCGTTCCCCGCTGTCCCCAAATTTGGCCTCAAAATCAGAAACTTGAGGACTCGTCCCACCGTCCCTGTCCCGAAAACTTTGGGTAACACTGCTTTATTTCATTTCAAAACTTTCACTCTTCTTGATGGGCGCAGGCTGTCCCTATTTTCTTGTTGCATTTTATATATTTTTTCATTTGGCATTCTTTCCCCAATCTCCCACACGCCCCCTCAACTTCTTCCCAGTTATTTGATTGTTGCCAATAATTCAGTCCATGACAAGGCGCGGCCTCCTGTTTTTTTTTTCCTTCAAAAAGAAAACATTTCTTTTTACGCAATAACATGGCACAAACTCTTGACATTCCTTCACCATGCTATACATTCAATTTCTATATGACAATTTATTCTCCATCTTGTGGTTTGATATGGTGTCCTTTTGTATTCTCACAATCTGCTATTTAAATTTAATTTCTTTTATAAATTGGATTGAATGTCCAATTTCATCATTTGTCCGAATTGAGCAAATTGGTAAACCAATGAATAAGCAATTGCACAACATAAGCGAATTTAAAATGGAAATCAAACTGAGATATTTTGTCAATTGAAAATGACAAAAAATCACTTCAACCATTGCCAAGAATCTTACACCGACAATGATCAAAGTGACATTCAACTTTGACAAAATTGAAGATGCCAAAACTCAACCAAATTGAAACAAATTGAATCAACTCCAACAAATCTGGAATCTTTTTGGTTGATGCAGGATTGCGCGTTTGCCTAGGATGCTCTTGCATCACCAACTGTAATGGTAAAACATAAAAAATCAATTTACATCTAAGCTTCAAACTAGAGAAAATACATATCCTAGTCTCTTTCATTTCTTTCTCAAGTCAAGCTCACATTTTGTTTATCAGAAAGTGAATTAATTGTTAGGAAGAGTTCACTAACATATTAGTCAACCATTTGTCAGATAGTCTTCAACAATTTAAAATAGAAGAAGTGAAGCTACTATTCCACCCAGCCAACCTAATGATCCTCACAATGGGTTTGTGCTTCCATAAGGGGTAGTGAGGATTATCACGATCTTGGTATAAACAATCTCAGTATTGAGTTACTCTATTGTAGCTTATGCTGACAATTTATTTCTAGTCCCTAATCCCCTCGATCCTCCCATAAAACCATTTACTCCTTGAGGATTTGGCAAGGCTACAAGGAGATGCACACATATAAAACATGGTTATGCAACTATAAAAGAGACTCTCAATGTGAATGATAAAAATCTTATGGAATCAATGCAATAACATTGGTAAGAGCTTCAATTCACTCCAAGGAAAAGCACAACTCAAGGGCTATGTCATCATGATCTAAATGTTTTAAAAACAAGGATTACCATCCTCACAATAGATTCCATGTAGGCTTCACTGATTACAAAGGGATGGTATTAGCCCATATGATTAGACAAGGAAATGTCAAAAGATCCTTCCTAAAGCATCAGTAAATTAACATCAATCCAAGGCCTTAATCATAATAAAAGGTATAATTTCTGGGACCTTGGGGACATGAACTTGGGTTTTCACGGAGTTTCAGGGAGAGGGATGTTCAAGGGTGTTGATGAATGATAGCTTAGGTCTGATATAAATGTTGATTGCCTAAGTCATCATCTTCATTTATATTAGATCAGATTGCTCTTCATACTTATATTTATGAAATAAGTAAATTCGAATTTATAATGTGTGTAAAATCGAAATATCAAATATAAATCGAAATATTAAATGAAGTTAATATGAACCGAAATATTAAAGATGTTAATATAAATTGGAATTCTCTTGAAAGATCCGCCATCTTGTAGAAGGGTGTATATGTGTTAATGTATACATAACAAGTGATAAACAAGTCTGTTAACAGCCCGCACCCTAAAGGACGTGTCCCATGAGTGGACGTGTCTCCACTTGTGGAGACACGTCCTCTCATGAGGCGTGCCTCTTAGGGGCGGACTCTTCCCTTATTTATGGTGGTTCCTCATTCGATATACAAACATAGAAATCGGACAATGTTCTGCAATCAGCACATTTAAATAGAAGTTCATATCTAGAAATCGAAATCTGGAGATCGCAAATCTGAACATAGAGGATAAATAATATTTGTCTTAGAAATTTTCTTATACAGATTTTCCTGACCTTAGTTTAATCTTAGTGTTTCTTAGGATCCCATTAGTAAAGATTTGATTACATTTACATGGTATCAGAGCCACGTTGTGTGAATCCAAATCAAATCTAAAACCAGTTTTGCTCTAGAAAAATTCGTATTTTTCAAAATCAAATTCACATCACATTCTTCATAATGTCAATTGTGATCAGATTTGAAGATCCTTTTGCAAGAGCAGATAACTCTTCATCATGGAAATTTAGAAACATGATGATCCTAAAACAGAATAATCTAGGCTCACTTATGAGAGAAACCATTAGGGAACCAGAGATTGAACCTAAGAAAATTGAGAACCTTGTGTTCTATTCAGCCCTCTCTAGTCATGTATCTGACAACAATCAAAATTGGGTAATTGATAGTGGTTCATCCAGACACATCACAGGGTTCAAAGAACACTTGGACTCCATGACCGAAAAGTCTAATGAAGAAGTAACCATCGGGGATGATTCTGCATACCCGGTAAAAGGGGTTGGAAAGTGTTCCATCAAGTTGAAATCTGGGATTTCTTTGCAACTCACTGAAGTCTTATTTGTACCTGGAATAAAGAGAAATCTTATATCCATCTCTACCCTTGAAGACAATGGTTACAGAGTTACATTTATGGATGGAAAAGTTCTAGTATGGCCTAAAAACTCAACTATTAAGAAAGCCCATACCATAGGCATAAGACAAGGGTACCTTTACAAACTATGCACTGAGGTTAAACAAGCCCTTACACTTGACACCATTGATACAAATGAAATTCGGCATAGAAGATTAGGACACCTTCATTTCCGTGCCCTACCTTCTATGGAAAATCTAGTTACAGGCTTACCCAAGCTAAAACCATCTCATGAGGGAACTTGTAAAGGTTGTGCCCTAGGAAAGAATACTAAAGGATCCTTTCAGAATAGCCCGAGTAAAACCCTTAATGTGTTAGAACTGGTTCACTCTGATCTTTGTGGACCCATGTCTGTACCTTCTAAAGCAGGATTTCTATACTATGTATATTTGTAGGTGATTTCTCTAGGAAAACCTGGATCTATTTCCTTAAGTGTAAAGAGTCAATGGAAATCCTCAAAAGGTTCGAAGAGTTTAAAGCCCTCACTGAAAACTTCTCCGGGAAGAAAATAAAAACCTTAAGGACAGACAATGGGAAAGAATATACCTCTGAGATTTTTAAAGAATTCTGCATGAATGCTGGAATTAAGAGGGAGTTCATTGTTGCCTACAATCCTCAACAGGATGGGGTTGCTGAGAGGAAAAATAGAATCATTGTAGAAGCTGTTAACGCAATGTTGCTGGACCAAAACATTGAAACATCTTTTTGGGCAGAAGCCTCTAGGACTGCTGTCTATATCCAAAATAGATGTCCTCATTCTCATCTTGATAACAAAACTCCTGAAGAAGCCTTCATCGGCATAAAACCTGACATTAGTCATCTTAGGATTTTTGGCTGTCCTGTCTATATTATGTACCCAAAGAGAAGAGATCCAAACTAGAACCTTCTAGAAAGAAGGGAGTATTTGTGGGTTATAGTGAAACCTCCAAAGCATACAAAATATTCATACCCGGGCAAAAACAAATTGAGTTGAGCAGAGATGTCATCTTTGAAGAAGACATTGCATTCAAGAGGGCAAAGAGTTCTCGTGAGACAGAAACCTATTCCCTTAGAGTACTTGAAATGGAACCTGCTCCTGAGATTCAGAGGGAGCATCCTGAGGAAATACCTTATGAACTTCCTGCCAATTTAAATGAGGATACAAATGACATCAGTAGAAAGAGACCACTTTGGGCCAGGAAGATGATCAAAGAAGCAGAGGATCATGCAGCACCTAAAGGAACGTTCAGGGAGAGTAAAAGACCCAAACGGTTCTCTAGCTATGTTGCTTTAATGAAGAACAACATAAACTCTGAACCTGCCAGTGTTATAGAAGCCTTCAGACATCAAGCTTGGAAGGATGCAATGACAGAGGAATATCAATCCATCCTAAAGAATGATGTATGGGACATAGTGCCTAGACCAAAAGAGAAATCTGTTGTCTCTTCTAAATGGCTCTTCAAAATCAAGCATGTTGCTGATGGCAGTATAAAAAAACATAAAGCACGTTTTGTGGCTAGAGGTTTTTCTCAAAAGGAGGGCATTGATTATGAAGAAACATTTACAGTTGTTGCCCATTACACATCAGTAAGAGTAGTATTAGCCATTGCAGCAGCTAAAGGTTGGAAGGTCCACCAAATGGATGTGAAAATTGCCTTCTTGAATGGAACCATTGAAGAGGAAGTCTACCTGGAACAACCTGAAGGTTTTGTGATACATAAATCTAACTCACATGTGTGCAAGCTAAAGAAAACTCTCTATGGACTTAAACAGGCTCCCAGGGTCTAGTATGAAAGGATTGACAACTATCTCTTGGGATTAGGATTTTCCAAAAATGATGCTGACTCCAATCTCTACTTCAAGGTAATCAAAGGTGAGATGCTTATAATTATTTTATATGTTGATGACCTGCTGATAACAGGAGAAGATCACCTCATTACTCAAGGGAAACAAGATCTAATTTCTGAATTTGACATGAAAGACTTGGGTATTCTACACTACTTCCTCGGTTTGGAAGTATGGCAGAAATCAGAAGGCATTATACTAAATCAAAGAAAGTATACTATTGACATTCTGAAAGGATTTGGTATGTTGGACTGTAGACCGATGTCTACACCTATGGAAACCAACCTTCACAAATTGAAAGAAGCAGCAGCAAAATCCAAATGTGCAGATCCAACCCTTTATAGACAGATGATTGGATCCTTGATGTATCTGGTTAACACCAGACCTGATATTTGCTATTCTGTAAATGTTCTCAGCCAGTTCATGAGTGAACCAAAGGAAATTCACTTGATGGCTGTAAAACATATTTTGAGATATCTTCAAGGCACTATTGGATATGGTCTCCTTTACAAGAATGATCAACTAGATCTACATGGGTACTTTGATTCAGATTGGGTTGGAAGTGTAACTGATCGGAAAAGCACATTTGGATGTTGCTTCAGTTTGGGATCGGCTATGATCTCCTGGATTTGCAGGAAAAAATCTTCAGTTGTACAGAGCTCAACGGAAGCCGAATATATTGCAGCCTCAATGGGAGCAAGAGAAGTAGTTTGGCTTCGTAAATTGACTGTGGGACTCTTTGGTGAGCCCTTGAATCCTACAATAATTCATTGTGATAATCAGAGTTGCATAAAACTCTCTGTGAATCTTGTCTTTCATGACAGATCTAAGCACATTGAGATCCCCTATCATTATGTAAGAGATATGGTGGAAAGGAAAGTGATTCAGTTGGAGTATATTAGTACAAATGAGCAAACTGCAGACATTCACACCAAGCCTCTCTCCCGGATCAAGGTAGAGCACTTCAGGAAGAAACTTGGTATGGTTGAAATGTAATTTGTTATTTATATTTGAAATACAAATTGTTTATAAATTGTACTAATATATAAAGATGTTTAATGTGTAAACTCTTTTGTCATGTGTGTGACTCCATGACTTTATGGGCCTACTCCCCCTGTGTACATTATCGAAAGGTGACGATCTTTCTGATAATGAACACTTGTATTTGACATTGTAAAGTGACGACTCTACAATGATAAACTATCATGATAGATATCATGTGACTTGATATCTGTGGACATGTCATGATAGTATCTCTTGGACACCTTGATGGATATCATGAGACTTGATATCTGAAGATCATTGTGATCCTTAAGAGATAATCATGGTGGATAGTTATATCCGTGGATATGCCATGAATTATGGTAGACATCATGTGACTTGATGTCAGTGCACATACCATAATGAAGATGTGTTATGGAGAATGTCATGTGACTTGACACTTTTAGAAGCATAGCATATCTTCTGATATCACGAGTTAGGTGATATCACTTTTGAAGTTATCCTTCCTAGTTAAAGAGGGAGTGTTGAAAATGAAGATGTCTTATGGAGAATGTCATGTGACTTGACACTTTCAGAAGCATACCATATCTTCTGATATCACGAGTTAGGTGATATCACTTTTGAAGTTATCCTTCCTAGTTAAAGAGGGAATGTTGAAAATGAAGATGTGTATGAAGAATGTCATGTGACTTGACAACATTGAGAAAAGCATACCATGTCTTCGATATGACGTGTGAAGGTGATATCTTCACTTATTTGATTTGAAATATCTTCCCTAGCTAAGAGGGAGTGTTGATGAATGATAGCTTAGGTCTGATATAAATGTTGATTGCCTAAGGCATCATCTTCATTTATATTAGATCAGATTGCTCTTCATACTTATATTTCTGAAATAAGTAAATTTGAATTTATAATGTGTATAAAATCGAAATATCAAATATAAATCGAAATATTAAATGAAGTTAATATGAACCGAAATATTAAAGATGTTAATATAAATCGGAATTCTCTTGAAAGATCTGCCATCTTGTAGAAGGGTGTATACGTGTTAATGTATACATAACAAGTAAACATGTCTGTTAACAGCCCGCACCCTAAAGGACGCGTCCCATGAGTGGACGTGTCTCCACTCGTGGAGACACGTCCTCTCATGAGGCGTGCCTCTTAGGGGCGGACTCTTCCCTTATATATGGTGGTTCCTCATTCGATATGCAAACATAGAAATCGGAGAATGTTCTGCAATCAGCACATTTAAATAGAAGTTCATATCTGGAAATCGAAATCTGGAAATCGCAAATCTGAACATAGAGGATAAATATTATTTGTCTTAGAAATTTTCTTATACAGATTTTCCTGACCTTAGTTTAATCTTAGTGTTTCTTAGGATCCCATTAGTAAAGATTTGATTACATTTACAAAGGGATTGGATAAAACATCCCTTCCTTGTTCCAAGAAAATTTCAAGAAATGGGGATGTCATCGACATGTCTCCTAAAGGTGGGGGAAGTTCCCCTATTCTGGGACCCTTCGGATATCTTGACATCTCTAATGTCCTTGAGATGTTCCAAGGATGTCAACATGTACTTTAAACTCCTCAAAAAATGCTTTTTACAACCAAAAAAACTCCTAAAAAAAATTCAACCTTGTAAATCTCTCCTATATATAATTTGAAAAAGCTTGAATGGAAAAGGGAAAATAAGCTCACCATTCATAAAGGTATAATATGGAATGCCCTAGCCCCGAGGAATTCAATGTGCGATCAACTATGATGATCATTTTTGCTGAACAGTTTTGAAGAACTCAATTCATCTTTGCCCTTGCTGTGAGAATGTAACGTGCAACGTATTTGATTATATAATTGTCAGAAAACAGCAAAGTTCTCTTAGTTAACGCAAACATATCCATTGAACTATTACTGTAGAAATAATAAGGTTCTAAAGATAGGGCTGGGAATCCATCTGCTGACCTATGAAAGGCATAAAAATGGGGAATCTTGAAGTCGAATAGACAATAAATTATTTTTTAGTATACTGTAGCTTGTTTTGTCAAATATAAATATTTTTATATTATTTTATTAGCTGCCCCCTGTTAGATTTAGGATCAGAAATGAAAGCAATCAGAAAATGCAACACATAAGACAATGAACACAACAAGATACCATGGGAAAACCTTCCTACTCTAGGGAGAAAAACCCAGCAAATATATCTCTTATATATTGAAGGAATATGAGCAGAAATCTGCTTACAACTCAGGCCCAACACAATGCCGAATTTGATACAATGAATAATAGCACCTCTCCTAGATGCAAAGATACAAATGAATATGTTTCTCCTTGAAACCGGTCTGCTGCTACAAAATGATGATCTGCTGCTACAAGATGGTGATCTGCTGCTCAATTATGAACTTCTTCTAGGAATGCGAATTATGATGAGTGAACTTTATGATCAAATGAATGATCATCACCTTGTATTTATACAAAACTAGGTGACTCTTCATTTGGGTTGGCCTCTTTTAAGAAACAAGGTGACTCTTCATAAAATTATTATATATAGCTAGTTCGACTTGCCTTGGTATTATTTATCCATCATTTTTTAAATTTGAGAGAAAGATATCTCCCACTGCTATAACATCAACAACCCCCAGCTTCCACTGCTATCTGCAAAATCCCATTTCCACACTCCCCCTTCCCACCATCTTGGAAACTTGGAGAAACATTGATAAATAGCCTCATATCAGCATAAACTACACTAGAAAAACCATATTAAGAAGAACAATAGATATGCCAAGTGAAGCTCACAAGTAACAAAAAACTACCATATGTTTCCTTCCATTCTTTGTCTCACTCTGAGAACATGCCAAGTGGGTACAACATTGAGGCAGTATCATTTATTCAAATTCATTGCGAAACATCTCAAATGCATCCAACACTACTAAGGCAATCCCAATAATTTCAATTTCTCTTCTTTGCTCTCAAGGTCCAAGCATTGAAACCAGCTGATACATTAGCAATATAGAAAGGAAGAAATGAAGCAATATTCACAATCAATGAAAATTGCATCACAGTGACAACTCTTCAAACTTTGACAAAATATCTTAAAAGATAAAACTCCAAGCTATAACTCAAGACATCCACACAACAGTTACATACACAAAGGTAGACAATATTTTCGAAGGGTAGCTTATGGATGGGATTGAGGACCTTAAGGCAGGTGATAATCTAGAGTAAACACCCTCTTGAGGTAGACCTCTCTCCCCATACTCGCGCATTCCTAAGCACACTTGCTACTTGTTGAGCCAACAATGATGAGCACACGCTTCTACTAAGAGCGGGGGGGGCGGGGGGCGTGGCGCGTGAATTTTAAACTTAAACACCAAATTTACATGGAAACCCTTGCGGGAGAAAACAACGGCAAAATAATGCTATTGTAATGTACCCTTTTCGATAGCCACCTTGAGGATTGTTCAGCCTTTATTTATTCCCAAAGG
Source organism: Sequoiadendron giganteum (assembly GCA_007115665.2). Classification (NCBI taxonomy): domain Eukaryota; kingdom Viridiplantae; phylum Streptophyta; class Pinopsida; order Cupressales; family Cupressaceae; genus Sequoiadendron; species Sequoiadendron giganteum. The sequence continues at coordinate 147,240,551 of CM021109.1, read as the reverse complement.
CTAAACAGGAGAAATAAGGGAGTAATTATTAAATTAATTATTTATAAAGTTATTTCAATAAATTAAAATCATAAGATAACTTTATATTTGATTAATTTAATAAAGTGACGTAAAATAAAATAATAAATCATAAAATCACTTATGGGAATAACATAATAATATTTCTAGAAGCTTCTTGGAAGGCATTGAGAAATCCTTATAAGGAGCTGTTGGCCTAGCATTTGAGCATGCTTATGTCTTGAGTTATTCTATTTTTCATACCTGCTTGGTAAAAGCTGAGTGCTTGCATTGTCCGAGGGTTTGAAGACTTTAGGGTACCGGTTTCGGTTGTGAAAGATCAACCCTAGCTGGAGATTGTGGAGGAATCTATCCAGGGTTTCTACAAGTACTTCATTGGAGAGTTTTGACAGGTGCAATAGCTGATGTGTTATTGCCCTTCTGATAGGAGTTGTGGTTTGATACAATAGTTGGTTTATTATTGCATTGTTGATTTGTAGTAGCTGGTTTATTGTTGCAATCATTATTTCATTGGAGATTTGCAGCAGTTGTTGTATTGTTGCATTTCCACTTGAAAAGAGGTTTATTACTTGCTGGTTCGTTTTGACAAAATTTAATGGTCTTTGACCAAAATTTGCATAAGCACAAAAAATCAATTTAACCATATTGCAGCTTCTGAGTTTTTATAGTAAATATTAAATATCGTTATTCCAGCTGCTTGATTGCTTGGTTGATATTTTCTGAGGGATTTCGATTACAGAACAAATCATTTAGGGAATAAAGAATTGATATTTTATTGAAGAAAAGAAAGTTTATTGAGTCCAGCATGGCTTGCCAGAGATGAGAAAAAGTCAAACTGAAGAATGCGATTTGTGAAGCCATCGATCAAGACAAGGTTCAGATATTAAAGAATTCTAAAGAATTCGACTTCAACACAATCTCATTTAAATTCTACCACTTGTAGGTGATTTGCGATTCACTCTAAGGAGTGTCAAAGGCAAATTCTTTTGGAGACATGTCAGCTAAAATCGCAGGCTTGGTTGTTTATAGATAAGACAAGGATTGGATATTATTATTGGGTGCTATCTGTTCGAATTCTTCATTAAAATTATATTGGTTGGGCTGCCTTCATATGAGCAATTGTGGAACGACTTCATAAATATTGTGGCCTTGAAGTAAAGTCATTGCCTTTGAGAAAGACAGTTAGCTGTTTCTGTGTGACATGGAAAGTCAAAAGCAGACCTGGGCGCATCATTTTATTGGCATCGATACATGCTCTGGAGGGCAGCGATTATATGTTGAGAAGACGTCTTATTTCTGGACTGAAATTATAGCCCATGTCGTGCTCTTTCAGAGGTCGACTATATCCAGGTTGGATTGCCTCATTATTTGATTGCACTTTTCAATTTGTATTAAGTATTTCATTGTGACCAGTTTGCATTGAATATTGGAAAAGTTAGGATTGCTTGCATAAATAAATCACTGTATATTCAGCAGCTTGTAATCACATTCTCATTCCATTGAATTTGCATGAGTCTGTTAGTGATATTGTAATACAACACTCACATTGAGGGTGATCATCTTTGTAGTATTGAAACAGCATTGTAATCCAAATTCAAGTCATTTGCAATAAGATTGGAGTTTGGAGTTTGCACTTGAAATGTATGACAAAATGTCTCATTGCTGTAGCTGCATATCTACTTGAATTTTCAGTCACCGTATCATTGGAAGTTAGTTTACATTGCATTTGCAATCATTTAGCATATCTAGTAAGACTTTTACATGCATCATATTATCATTCAAAAAGGAAAAACAAATCAGAAAACATTAACAGCTGAAAGGAAGACGCTTGGCAACTGTTTGACGAAATTCCCAAGTGTTCAAACTGAAATTCCAAGGCCAGATTTTGCAAGGGTCCTTACAGCTATATATAGAACTTCTTACAATCTTTGTAGGCACCAACCTATAGGAGACACCAATCTCCTCTTATACAATTTGTGAGCACCAACCCACTGGAGACACCAAACCCCACAACTGAGCACAAATTCAGTAAGAGACACCAATCTCTTGTGAAGGCACCAACCTTCTATGCAATATAATTACTAGCTTCTTGTGAATGTCTTCATCAATGGATGATGAACAATTTCATTTAACTCAGCAAGTTCTTCTCTTCAAAAACTTATATCCTTCTCCATAGATCTGCCATAAATTCTTCACAAAATTTTCCTTGAATTACCTTCTATAATCTTTTCTTTTAAATCTGCTAGTGCTTGTATATTTTATCTTTTATTCTGCACACTCCTATCCTTCTCCATACAAATCTAATTGCTTTTATATCTTTTTGGCTGAGTGAAGAGAGGTATCCTTTGGTAAAGTGATGACCCTCCAAGTAGACATGTCCTCTTCTTATTTCAATTTTCATCACAACCTTTGAAGACTAATCACCACCTTTCTTTAATCGCTGCCTTCTATTAACATATAATCGCTGCTCATGAAATCACTGTCTTAACGTGTATCAAATTCACTGCCCTTACATCTTTTTATATGTAAGTTTGGGCGAACTCATTAATCAATGTATGGTCGGCCAGCATATATGGTTGGCCAGGAATAATATAGTAAATTAAGTGGGTATGTTTCAAAGTGGTGCCAAAATAATGAGGGTCGGCCAGCAAGGATGTAAAGAAGATTTGAGCACTGACATGAAAGAAAAGTTGATTAGGGGCCTTTGGCCATAACAATTTTCTGCCTCGACATTAATTTATTGTGATGTGAATTTTCTCTTTGACATCAATGTAGAAACCCTTATTTCCCCCTGATACTGATTCTGACTGAAGTTTTATGTTTTTCTGACGTTTTTTGGTTTTTTTGCAATTTTTGCGTTTTTGAACAATAAATGAAGGGTGCGACTTTTGCAAATAATTGAAATAAATTCAATAAGATTATCTAACTCCTAGAATCTACTGAATGTAATGCAAATACTTATGCCAGATCATTTATTACTCTTCCAAGCTGATTACAAAAATGTCTGATAACGTGCAATAAGAAAACAATAATTTTTATTGAGAAAACCTGGAAAAAATCAGCGAGCTGTAGATGAAGAAATCTGGTACGGCTGCAATGATCACTCCTTTCTCCCTCCGTCTGGTGATCCTCAATGATGCCAGGAAGATATGCGCCCAAACTGGTAATGGCAGACTGAAGCTGAAGTAGGCGATTTGCCTCTGGAAGGTGGTACGCCCCTTTGTGGAGAGGTACGGCCTGGTACAGCAGCAAATAGAATAGGTACGGCTTCCTTTACAGCCTCCAGAATATCAATAAGAAAGGGCGCCTTGATTGCAGTAAGTTTTCCAGATGGAACCTAAGCTGAAACTCTGTAAATAAATAATCTTTGAAGTCTGTGATCTCTCCTGGATGAAGAAACCTCTGTGCTGGCAATAAATCAGATGTTATTTCACACCCTCTAAACTGCTTCGATGGAGATGGCTCGTTCCCCAAAGAATTTCGAACTTGAAACCCTAAAGCTTCTTGCTCAGACAAAACTTGATCAATTTCAATTCATAAAATGGCATAATCCTCAAAACCCAAGGCAAAACCCTCTTTATGCTGAAAAGTGCGATTTCCTTAATAATAGGGTTTTTAATAAAATATTCATATTTTAATCTTTTAGCATTTCAATAGTCACAGCTGAATATTTCAATATAATTTAATTGTCACTTTTGGCCCCTTCTGATGATGGGCGCACCCCTCAAAGCAAATCACTTAAGTTATAATATAACATTATAACTTTATATTATAAATCATTAAATAATTAATATTTAATCAATATAATTAAATATTAATATCTCCCTCGTTACTCATCTGATTACTGATCCGTCTGATGCTGACGAACTCAGAAGTGATTCCGGATATTGCCAAAGCCATACTGCTAAAAATAGCAGGGGTCCCACACTGCCTGCCCGGAACTACTAAAAATAGCAATTCAGCAAAAAGTCTCCGATTGAGCCAAAACTAAAGACTACTGATCAATCTCTGCTAACTGAAGCTGAGCCAAGCTCCGAAGTGACCCTCTATCCAGTCTATCAGCCTACGAGGGTCGTGTAATAGGCCAATCCTGTACTCCGAAAGATGTCACTCAGAAGGGGACATGACAATCAATGACAATATTTCTAACAAACAACCACTTTCTCCCGACTTTCCGTTCTTTTGTAATGTTTTCACCTTGCTTCCCTTCCCCTAGATGAATCTGACCATCCTTTCATCTCTGCATGGGCTCCTAGTCTTTTCTTGACCCACATGCAGATTTTATCATTTCTTCTGACAACTTCCACCTTGGATTTCTCATGATTTGAAGTCTTCCTTGGATACAGATTTCTTCATTATTGATGGTGTTGCCAGATTCTTGCCTTGCTGACATCTTCAGGATCTCTTTCAAATCCCAATTTCATCTTCCTCTTTCAAATCCGATTTGTCTTGGTTCTCTTACTGTTAATGCTACCACCTTCATTTAATTTGCCAAGGTTGTCTTTCTGACATGGCTACCTTCTGCCTTAACTATTTATCACAGCTTTACTTTGTTGTTCCTTTCTCTGTAACTCTCTCTTCTTGAGAAGATGATTTCTGAATCTGATCCTTATTATTTCTTGCATTCATACTTAATTAACTGTTTCAGCATTTGCTGCACCACTCAGATCCAGATGCTAATATGGCAATTTCCTTTGAATTTTGGATGCCATCTTAGTCAACACCCAGCCATCTATATTGGGTGGACTCAACTACCACCTCATGGAATCAGACACCTTCCTTTGGATTACTTTGTATTTGGCAAACCTTTAGTACCTGAGATCTGAACACTTAATCAGATAGGATTATAGCACCATGAAATTGATACAAACAAAAGATTAATCATTAGAATAATAATCAACAATAAAGGCATTAGGACATAATCGTATGCTTTAAGGTATCAACAACCAGATTATCCTGATCGGGCTTAACAAAATTCAATATCACATAGCTTTAATCAATTCACATGTTTTGTTAAAACAAGACTTCAATGATAAGACATTGCTCTTCAGGTCTTTGATTGGGCTAGAACAAAAATGTTGAATAGGTGGGGCACTACACATTTTCAGGGTATCTTGGGTTCATTTTCATTTCACATAGTGGAGGAAGACAATAGGTTGGAGTGGTTTTATCTGTTTTCTGAAGTCAATGAAGTGGACTATGGATCTTGATATATTAGTTTCTTTTTGGTTTTGGAGATGCTGCTAATATACTAGTAGTCCCTGTTACGGAACCCTGCTATGGGGGACATTTCTGTGCAGTCAAAATCACCCAGGACCTAAACCTGACGTCATCATCACCTACCGGGGACAGGGCCTTTATCTTTGCATTAAACAAGTTTGATCACCTTGTACCTTGGCCTCAAGAATCGAGGTCACATGTCTATGGCTATACTTGTGCTCATTTATAAATAATAGAGAAAAAAATCAGATTGCATTTCTGAGTTAATAAAATCTAGTGAAATTATGATGAATTGTGAGGACCGTGGTGCTTATGTTGCATGGAGACATGCACCCTTATATTTTATTATTATTTATTTTTTATTTTCCATATGGAAATATTTTGTTTTTAATTAAGTTTAATATCACTCATTTTTTTTTCGGTAGCCCTTAGGCCTGTTAAGAATCAAATTCATGTTCTGAGGTGCAGGAATTTGCACAGTGTGTAAATAGGAGCTGCAAGTTACCCCAAGATAAAGAAGAGATGGAGCGATTCCGACTACTGATGCAGCTTAGGTAAGGTTATAAATAGAACTCTACATTTAATTTTCTTTTTCTGCTTTGCAAATTTTCAACCGTAGATGTTGTAAGATATCTGCTAATTATTTTAAACATACATGGCAATAATGTTTATATTATTGATTGTAACCATGCCACATGGATGCCATATTGTCTCTTATGGATATGTACACACCATTTTCATGTACGGTGAACATGCATATTGTTAGGAATTAGTGTTGAGATGGGTGTGTAATAAATATTAAGTTGTTGAGGAACAACTTAATATTATTGTGAGTGTGTAATTGTGTGTGAGTTGTTAACTCAACTCACGTAGAAATTTAGGAGTGAAAATAGGAGGGAGAGAATAAAGGTGGTCGAACAACTCTTCTAGATTTAGTGGCAGAAGTTAGTGGAGTTGTTATAGGATTTAGATAACTCAATCTTATATATTTGTAATAACTTATTCAACATGAGTGGTGTGGAATAGAAACATAATATATTTGTTGTTTAAAATTTTTAGTTGAGCTTCTATAATCTTTGCCCATTTTTCTTGCATGGTATTAGAGCAAGGTTGGTCATGCATCTGTAATAGCTGAGAGTTTTGTAATGTCATTTTTTCAATTTTTAATTTTTAGTTCGTAGTTTTTAATAGCTGCCATATATCCTTTAAGACCTTTTCCTTTAAAGATAGTTGACGCCAAACCAACCAATTGCACCTTTGCCATGCATTCACCCATCTACCTTGGGAATAATCAAGAGCCCAATCCCTTTCTTTATTAATATCTCCTTATTCAAAGATAGAATTTTCTATTATATCCCAAATTCTTTCCACCGACTTTGAAGCATCCTGAAAGGTTCTACGATTTCTTTCTAACCAGACATTCCAAACAATCAGAGTAGGAGTCAAAAACCAAATAAATGAAGACCTGAGCTTTTTATTTTTTGTGTTTAACTCTCCAAGAGTCTTGGGATGTTGGTCGGAAAAACCAGTCCAACCCCCAACTATTAAGAAAGATCATCCAGAGCTGTCTAGCAAAGTCACAATGAATAAATAGATGATCATTGTCATCACCTCTCTCTTTGCACATGATACATCTAGAGGGTCCATTCTTCCCCAAAGTCTGCAACCTATCTTAGGTGAGAGCATGATGCTTCCACGCAATCCAAAGAAATGCATTTGCGAACTTGTTCCAAATCTTCCTATCTACCCTAGTGGAACTATCCTCCCTCTTGAGAAAATAGGAGTTAAAAACAGCACTAATCGAAACCTTTCCATTACCTTGACCACTCCAAACCATTTGTCCAACTTGGCCTGAACATCAGCATACATCTCCTTTAGTTCTTCCACCGGGGCAATCAGCTTCTTCCATCATCTATGATTAATTATTTATTGGTTTTTTTATTGTTAGTTGAATTTAGTTTTTATGAATAATTATTTTTATTTAAAATAATTAATAACTATCAAAACTAAAATTATTATATTGATTTTTTAAACAATATTAATGATTATTATTTTAAAAATAAAATAAAAATAAAATTTAAAAATAGGAAAAAAAATAAAAAAAATTGCAGTTTAAGTCTAAAAAGTGTGCCTAAGAAATGAGGTGCACTTTTTACTTTACATTTTCTTTCACTCAAATGTAGTCAAATGGTGAAAACCACACCCATGAATAAGGCACACATATTAGAACTTTTAGGTATTTTTTTGAAAAATTGTGGCCAAGCAAGTAAAAACACGCTTGGGAAGTATTTCATAACATTTTGTTTTCTTTTAAAAAGTGTTGATCACCACCTTTGAAATAAAGTGGCAGGCAGTTACCTTAGGTCATTCTTTGGTGAAAGAAAAAGGAAAATGCATTTGTTAGTAGTTTGTTGGTACAAATCTATGGTAGAAAAGACCTAGTCTGGCTAAGGACCATGCCACCCCTCCAACTTAGTAGTAGGGGTTTTGTGTTATTGGTAGAAGAATCTTATCCTCATTGCTAGCATATTCATCATGCACACTTGTCTTTTCTTGTTTCACTGTGGATACATATAAAACTCAGCAAATTCCTAAACACTGGTCAAGAAAGGTGGTGTTTGATATCAGCAACTCATTAAAACAGAGCCTATCGCATTAGTAGGGTATAAATCAACAATAGGATTTTTTGACATCCAAAGTATACAAACCTTCATGGTAACTGAGATTAAAGTGTGTCATTGCACATCCTTCATGAGTGATCAATCTTGATTTGAGTGTGAAAGGATACCTATCAAGTCGTCTATAAGTTTCAAACATAGATTCAACGAATTTTGATTTGTCTTTGGCTAAGCAATTATGTCTCAAGTAGAAATCTTATTCATCAAATACTCATGATACATATCAAGTTCAGCAAGTTATTGAGGTGCAAATGATTATGCTTTAAATATTTTCTCATCAAATAGGGTGCTTGATTTTTTCAAATTTTTGTTAGAGGTTTTATCTCTCACAGGAGTTTTTCTCAAAAGATTCAAGGTTTTCAAATAAAGACACACTTAGGGTTTTCTTAGAGAAGTAAATAGAGCAGAGGTTTTCAAATTTGAATCACCAAAATTGGTAAATCATCAAGAAGATTGTCAGAGTTTCGAGTTATCTTCAAAGGGTTTTGCCACAATCCAAATAGAGTAAAAGTTAAATTGAAATCTATAGAACTGCTTTCCAGAAAAATCTATTTCTAGCCTATGCTATTAATAACTTACACCATTTTCAAAGAAAAGAGCATATTCTGAGTTCACAATTTTTGAGTAGAGCTTGTGCTATTTTTAACTTGGAGTTAACTATTGTTCAATTGTCTATCTCATCATGTGAGACATGAGCTTTTGATGGATAGTTTTAATCTTTCAAATCTAACAAAACATCTTTCTAGGACAGTTACCTTTTGTGTGCCCCTCAATTTTGCACTCAGTTGTAATGTCCCTTGACAAATCTGGCCTTAATTTGCTGATTTAATGCTCAAGGAATATTGTCAAACACTTTGCATGCAAAGTCTGAACTTGCTGTTGTAAACTCCTTTGGTAATTTTGGTATTGTAAGAGTGCATATGTATTCATGAAAACTAGAACTAAGATGTGCAATTGACTGATATAGAATGAATATGCAAAGCAACTATTGATATATGACTCTCCAATGCAACTATATGACTAAAATATGCACCTACAACCAAGGGGAATTAATGCAGACACTTGGCAAGCAAACTAATGTGCAGCTACAGCAATGAGGAATTATATCAAACATTTGTTATGCAAACTAGAAATGTAAAAAGTAAACTACAGCAACTAGACAGTTTTACAAATAGTTTGCAGCCAAACTCCCAACTTCATTATCATGATTTCTCAATGTATTACAACTTGTAGGCATTTTATCAAACAGTTGACATGCAACCTCCATTCAAATGTCTTGTTTATATAATAATTTTCTGAGTATAAAATCAGGTTACAAGACTCACCTAAATGACTGATTTTTCCTTACATTCAAGTCTACACAAGTGACATAAGGTCTGCAACTAACTTCCAGATTGTACTCAGACTTTTACAATGCAAAATATGAAGAAATTATAATGGAAAAACCTGGTATAAGAGCTGATATAAGTTGCAGATGCATTGGCAGCCACCTATGAATTTGTCCAGATTTTATTGAAGCCTCTACACAATGAATCGCCCCACTCCAAGAGGGCCACCCCTGTTTTGGTGTTGCAGCTCCAAAATAAAATAAAATCTGCACTTTGATGTCTCCAATCTGCCCTTAAAATTATTGTCACAAAGAAGGAAGATGATCCCTCAAATACCCATGAAGATATGGAGCCTCCAAGAGATGCCAACAACAAATATATGCCTCCTACCAAGCTGGTCGACCACCATAACAGCAACAATAAACTCCACAATAATTATCTTTAGGATCTGTAATTCTCTAACCCAAATCGTCCAACAATGCAATGAAATTCTGAAAAGCAATCTTCAATATCCTCCAAAACGTACCCTCCAATTTTGGCCCTTGGCCACTAAATTTACACAATGTGAAAGGCTAAAATATCACACTCCAATCCAGCTAGGGTTGGTGTTGCACAACCAAAACGTGCACTCTAGAGTCTTCAAACCCTCGAGCGATGAAATCATTCAAGCTCTCTTCTACCACGCAGGTATGTATGAAATAGAAATATCCAAGTGTGCCTGAATGACTAGCAAAGAGCTTATATACTTTTTCTAACTCATCTCCAAGAAGCTTCTAGAGAATAATATTATTTTATTCCATTAAGTGATTTTATGATATATTTTATTTAGTCATTTTATTAAATTAATTAAATATAAAGTCATCCATTAAATATTAATTTATTGGAATAACTTTATAAATAGTCATCCTTATGAAATATCAATATTTGGACAACTTAATTAATTAAATTAATCTAATCATGATACTTCCAATTTGGAGACATGACATCAATACACCATAGATCATTAGTTTCTTTGTTGGTTTCTTTCTTAGCCTTCAATTCTTTCATCATTCGTAGCATGTCCCTCTGTAGTGCTTGTACCATTCCCGATTCGTTGTCATTATTGTCATCTGAACTTCCATCTTCCTCTATTTTCCTTTTACCATGCGAGGACATTTTATCTTCACTTTTTATGTCCATTGCCCAATTATAGGCTTCAAAAAAGGACAAGGGTGGTACTACCTTCATCATTTTTCTTAATGACAAAAGTAGACCTTTGATGAACCATATTTTCTTGAGACCATTGGCCGATTCTGTTTCTAAATTTACAAGCAATTCTTTAAGTCTATGATTATAAGCTTGTACATTTTCATGCTTACTTTGTTTTGTGTTGTAAATTTCTGCTACTATCTCATTATCATCACGAAGCAATTTAAACTATTCTTTAATGGCCTTCTTTAATCTCTCCCATGTATTTCAGGAGGATTGGTCAATTTTTGTATACCAATCAATTGCTACACCTCGCAAGGTGGTTGGAAAGTATTGGAACCAAATTACTTTATCATATTGCCCATTTGCTGTCTAGATTGTTTCACAAGTCTCATAGTGTCGTATAGGATCCTTCAATCCATTGCTTGTAGACTTGGGCAACTTTTGTTTTTCTCCACTAGGGCTTACCATGATTTTATTTTGATACAAATCAAGCACATGAAATATACTTAGTAGGGAGTTTTGATTTCGACGTTCCAGTACTTCTCTTGCACTATCAACGATGTACCCAAAACAATTTTTTTGCTTCATTAAGGCATTTTTCTTAAAATGGTCTAAGCCTTGTAAAATTGTCATCAAAAGTCAGTTTTTGGGCAAATGAAGTATGGGCTTTTTGTGGGTTTTCTGTCTAGAAGATACTGGCAAAATTTGAAAATTTTGAAAATTAGGGTTTTCAGACCCCTATTTTTTAGGTTTTTTAGGAAAAACCCTGAAAATAGGATCTTGTCAGAATTGACTGAAAATTATTTTGATTGGCTTATTTCACTCCACGATTACAATCGTGAAGTCAGAATCAAGAAAAAGTCAGTTTAAGATTGGTGGTTCTATTTCACTTTTTTCGGGAGAAAAGTTAGGACCTCCGAGGTCATCAATGGCGGATGGCCAGATGCCAGGTGTCGAAATCTAAGCTTAAAACGCTCCAGTGAAGATTCTATGACGAGATATGTTCAAAATGATGCTTCGTGCTAAAGGGGGTTTTCGTCGAAGAGAAAATGCTCAAAATTTTTCTGCATCTGGGAAGAAAAGAGCACTTGCTAGCCAGGGGCGCCTTAGATTTCAGAGGCCCGGATTATCATTTTGAGATTTGTTGCTTCTAAGAGGACTTCTCCGAAATACTACCAGCTTCGCGATGAGCCTACCGGCCAGTCCAAAAGATATGTCTAGCACCTAAAATTGGAGATTGAACGAAGAATGAGGGACATGAAAATTTGACAAACATTGGAGAGAAAAGTGCCCCTGGACGCTAGGGGTGCCCAACTTTTTAAGGTACTAGATGAAACTTTTTGATCAAATGGCACCTAGGATGTTTGTCTCAGACTTGATCAGGTTTCGCAATGAATCCGTCAGCGGGTTAATCTGAGTTATTGAACTACTAGAATTAAGAGTCAAACATAAGGTTTTTATCATGGTCAAAAATGCCAGTTCAGAGCAAAAGCACTCTTAGAGGCCAGCAGTGCCCAAGGTTTTGAACCTTCAAATGCAGTTGTTTGTGTTAGCTCAAATGCTCATCTCGTTCGTGATGCTTCAAGCTTTTCGTTGCATGTCTCAGCCAGATCAGAAGACTTTTCAGTAGCCTATAGCCAGAGATTTAGTGGAGAATCAACACATTATAAAAATGGCTAACTCTGGAAATAAAAGCGCCCCTGCTAGCCAGGGGCGCCCAAGTTTTTGACCTGTCAGATGAAGGTTTTAAGGATTATGCTCTCCAAGAGATCATATTCAAACTTGTTCCAACTACACGATGAATCCGTTAGTTCAGTTTCAGGATCAACCGAGCATCCGGAATTCAAGGTCAAATAGAGGCTTTGGTGATGTTTGCAAAAGATAAAATTTCCAAGTTTGAGAATAATGGTGCCTAAAGTCAAACTTTGACTTTTTGAACTAAAGTGCTTTGGATGCCCTATAATGGAGGGATATTTGAACTGAATTAAATAAGAATAAAATACTCCATTATTCTTTTCATGTTGAAGTGGTGCCTACTTGAAGGTTCATTCTCCATTTTTGTTAACTGAAGGAGGTCCAATTAGAATGCTCCATTTTAAAAATAGGGTTTCTACATGCTTGTGACACCTTAATTCATGAAATTAATTCATTAAGGCATTTGAAGGTTGAAGGTGAACACATATTTATTATTTTCTCATGCAAGCAAGATTTGAAGGTGCTACAGGTGACATTTTTCAGTGTTCTTCGCAGTGCCAAGTCTAGATTGCTTAGAGGATTTATTTTCCAGACTTCATGTTTTGAGCGCATGCATTCCAGACTTCATCAAACTTCATTCAAGGCATAGGTGTCATTTTCAGAGGCAAAATAATTTCTATTTTCTCTCTCTAAATTCTTCTTGTTGGAAATATTGTCATTGATGTCAAAGGAACTTAGTCAAGATTGTTGGAAATTGTCATTGATGCCAAGGTAAAGTAAGATGATTATCAGAATTGAAGATAACGTATTTGAAATCCACTTATTTTGGTCACACACAATAACTCTATGACTACAAGCACAGCAATGATTAAAGCCTACAATGCAATATCATTCGTTTCTTAAGCAGATTTAAGCAGAAGTAAATATAGAGTTATGAGCAGAAGCAAATATGAGAACAGGTATAATGCAGAGTTATGAGAAGACTAAATTGCAGATCAGATTGTTAATGATAACAAGATCAGCTTGTTAATGATACCACAAGAGAATGTGATAATATCATAGGAGCATTCAAAGGCATAAAAATGAAGATTCAAGTAAAGGGTGAGTAATGGTAATAAAGTGGCAGTAATTAAGACCATTAAAAGCAGCAATAGGGAAATCGATTCTCACATATTACACAACAATTTAATATTATAAGACAAAATATAATTAAAAATATTTGCAGCACATAAGACAAAATCATATAGGACAAAATAAGAAAAAGTCAAAAGCAAAAACTATTACATGAAAGGATACGTCTTTTTTTCTTGAAGTGGTGTGAATTAACAAAGGGTGAAATAGTGCGATTCTTTCTCTAAACAACACAACTTCAGAGTGGTGTGATTTATGTTTTAAGATACCTTCAGATTTAACTAAAAATAATTTATGAAGTAATACATAAATAGAATGGTGCGATTCAATTCATAAAGTGATGCAATTAGATTTTCAAGAGGCACGATTAATTAAAAAAAAGAAAAGTTCAGATTCATTAATAATATAAGAAAAGTCAAATGAAAATGTATGATTTGCTTCTTCAGATTGTTATGAAGTGACATAATTTATTTTGAAGAAGTATGAATTGTCCATGAAAAGGAGCGATCCTTTCTAAAATGGCAAACTTCAGATTTATGTTATGGAGTTGTACAATATGTTTTCAAAGAGACATGTCGCTAGAATGAAGGGTTGCAAAGTTTGAGCAACATACGTACATATATATATATATGATTCCCAAATCAGATTTGAAGTGTGAGTGAGTGACAGAATGGTGATGTGAAATTAGAACGGAAGATTATATTTCTTGTGTGGGCATTGAAGTGACAACATACATCACAAAGAAAGGATTGGAGTGTAAAAAGCAAAATTCAGATTTTCAGTTTATCATAAGAGGTTGGTGCCTTGGAAGAGGGAGTTGGTGCTCCTTGTAGGTTGGTGCCTACTAAACCAAGTTAGGGAGTTGGTGCTCCTTGTAGGTTGGTGTCTACAAAACAGTTTAAGAGGTTGGTTCCTCTAGTAGGTTGGTGCTTACAATCATTGTAAACTTATATAAGTATAAAGCACATTATTTGTACAGTGGTTTTCTTCCATAAGGGTTTCCACGTAAAATCTTGGTGTCAACTTGTTCTTATTGTTATATTCTTGCAGAGTTGTTATTGTGATTGATAAAGTCTGAAAGATACCCTCTCAATTTTTTCTTGATTTTCTCATTTCAAATACAATGCAACCATGCACTCGTTAAGGTTAGCTTCAAACCAAACGATGCAGAATGGTAACTATAACCAAGAATGCGCCCTAAGAACCGATGAGGGAGGAGGGGCGGGCATATGGTCAGAAGATCCCTAGGATCTAATTAACTCCATAACTGAATTGATTACAATTGAGAGAGAAGAACTAAACTCAACACCAAGAATGTGCACACAGGATCCTTTAGAAGGCGAGGTGCTAACATATGGTGGAGTACTAATTACAAAACTGAAAGAACTTAGGCGGATAACCAGCCATGAGAGATTTTCCACACTTCCACTAAAACAGTGGGGGGAATGAAATTACAAATGAAACAATTCATCCCCTGCGGCAGGCATCCACTCAAGAGTGGGAATTCACCACTTGATAGTGGGTACAAGAAAGCTTAAACAATTCGTTTCTCCACACTGGCGGTATACCATCCAAAGGTGCTTAATGTGAAATTAATAAATAGTTGCAGCAATAATAAACTGGAATAGTACTACTATTTACAGTTTTACAGTATGAGAAAGAGCTGCAAATTACATGAATATTACAATGATTTCAAAGCACCAAGAAACTGGACGATTCCACGTTAGATATCAATCAATAATTGATGAAGAAAAGATTGGAAATTCAAACTGAAATAAGTCTGATATAAATCTGCAATTCTGGAAATGAATAACCAACAACTTGTAAACTCACTTAAATGTTCATAACTTCACCAAATTACCTCCAAATTGATTGAAATCTTTTGCAAAGGCTCTCAAGGAGTATGGCGACCAAGAACAAAACAGAAAACAGCATCAAAACCCCTTCATTTATTTGGCACGAATTCCAATGTGCTTTAAGAGGGTACGGCCTGGCTGCAAGGGTGATTTTGGCTCTTAAAAATCAGGTTCTTTGAATTTAAATCTCAACTTCCATGGAAAGGGTCGCCCAAGTTCAACAAACACGAATCTTCAATGCCCATAACACACTTAAATTTATTCAAAAAGCTGCTCGCAAAAATCAACTTCAGCTGTATAAACACCAGCAACATACAAACTGAAAATATCACTAAAATTCTTCAACTTTGAAGCTCAATCTGCTAGTCTGGATGAGAAGCAACAATAAGGCCAACTAGGTGTTATCTTTCAAACACGAAATTGGATTGAAACTAGGAGGTAAGCATCCCTCGAAGTAAAAACCAAGATGTCATTTCGACAGCATAACATTAGCATAAGTTCATGGATGATAAGAGTTGGAGCAAGACTTCTTTTTTATAGAAAAAGAGGCGACTTTACAAATTCCCAAAACTCCTCCAAGAATGGGACGCCAAAAGTTCCTTTTTGAAATATTTTATAATTCACAAATATTAAATCCCTCTTAGTTAGGCATCCACTTCAAGGCATACATAAAATTTATTAAATGTTTAATATTTCCTTCATGAAGGCGTCCCCCTTCATGGCCACCTTTTAAGCACAACTTAAAGTTAATGAACTAGGCCAAGGGGTCAACTTGAAATTAAAATACTAATGCCTTGAAATATATTATTTCACCAAAATGGGCCTCAAAATGCTGAAAGCCAATTATGCTCCAAACTGCACTGCCCGAAATGGAGATTGAGCTGACTGCTGATGCTATTGCCCAAGATGGCATAAAACTTACTAAAAATAGTAAATTCTGAAAAGTTGCCCAATGCCTTTGCATGTCATACCATTGCGAAGCTCTTTGAAAACCCATAAAGAATCCGTAATCCAAAACTCGAAACTCCAATGTGCTGGCTAAAAGCAGCAAGTTCCGACAAAGGTTGTCAGATGGAGATGCGTGTTACACCATTCTGAAGCTCTCCAAAAACCCAAAAAACTCCACCAGACATGCATCAGAATTTAATACATGCAAACCTTCAAAAATGCCTCAGTACCCCAATAAGATAGGAAACCTTGATTTCACCTCTGACAAGCCTATGAGCTTCCGGAAATAGGCTATCAGTCACCAAAGAGCGAATGGCTAAAATGGGGACATTACAAAGTCTTAAATTGGTAAAAGTTGTGTTATACTAATTCTCCCACCCTCTCAGTATAACTGTGTGCTCATCACTTCTATCCTTGTCTTAGGTTTTCTCTCGCATGTCAAAGAAAACGACATCTTTTTCAGAATCTGGTCATCTGGGTTCACTCAACGCAACATCGACAACAAAACCCATGTTCCAGAATTTTTTGAGAAAATTGGTCTGCTACTTCTCATTTTGAAGTACTGTGTTTTTTTCAAAGATTCTTTTGTGTGTCGGTCAAAAAGAAAACTTTTTTAAAAACGAAGAATCTGGGTGTGTTCAGCTCATTGGCGCCTACAAAACCCATGTGCCAGTTTTTTCTCGGGAAAAATTACACCGCTGCCCCCTAAAATTTGGGTTTCCGAAAAAAGTGAAAATTTCAAAAAATAGAGAAATTGGGTTTGATCAATTCACATGCGCCAACAAAACACATATGTTAGATTTTTTCGAGAAAAAATAACCCCGGTGCCCTTTGCAGCTTCTACATCGAAAAGTCATTGCATGCCTAAGTAAAAGTCAGTTTTTCAAATTTTTGACGAATTGGGTTGTCTTAGAATCATTTTCTCTACAAAATCCACATTTCATAATTTTTCGTGAAAATTGCCTCTCGACAGGGTATTTTTAGCCTCATCCGAAGCTATTTTAGCTTTCCGGAAAAAGTTGTCAGAATATAGCTGTTTTTACAGTGAATAGGTTAGCTTTTCAGAATGCAGTTCACTTAGACTGAATTCAAGACCAAATTGGTCTTAATTCACAATTTCATAAGAAAGATTGACACCAATTTGCATCAATGTAATGTCCCCATTTTATCCATACACTCTTTTGTGACTGATAGCCTATTTCCGGAAGCCCGTAGGCTCATCAGAGGTAAAATTAGGGTTTCCTATTTTATAGGTGTTTTGAAGTATTTTTGAAGGTTTGCATGTAAGAGTTTTTGATGCATGTTTGGTGGAGTTTTCTAGGTTTTTGGAGAGCTTCAAAATGGTGTAACATGCGTCTCCATTTGACAACCTTTCCCGGAACTTGCACATTGGAGCTTCGAGATTTGGTTTGTAGATTCTTTCTGGGTTTTCAGAGAGCTTCACAGTGATGTGACTTGCAGATGCATTGGGCAACTTTTCAGAGTTTACTATTTTTAGTAAGCTCTATTCCTGACAATGCTATCTTGGGCAGGAGCATCGGCAGTCAGTTCAATTTCCATTTCGGGTAGTGTAGTTTGGAGTATATTTGGCTTCCAACATTTTGAGGATCATTTTGGTAAAATGATTTATTAAAGTCATTTAATATTTTAATATCATTTTGCCCCCTTGGCCTAGCACAATGACTTTAAGTTGTTTTAAAATGGGTCCCTTGAGGGTGGACGCCACATGAGGTGATAATATTTAATATCTTAAAGGTTATTATTAATTATTCCCTAAGGAAACTTGGACGCCAACATAAAGAGGAGAAAAAGGTGAATTAAATGTTTTAAAAATTAAATTATCTCACATGAGGTTTGGGCATCCCTTTTGGAGGATAGATGGAAAGCCAACAATCACCTTCAATTTTATAAAAGCAAGCCATCGCTCATTCATTCATCATCCATTGTTTAACTTATTGAAATGCTGTTGGATTGATTTTAGAACTCGGCTAAGGGGGAGCTTAGCAATTACACCATTCTTCGGGCTTGAAACTATGGTTCCCTAGATGGTCAATTGGTAGTGTGCTCTATTCAAAAGTGCATATTGAGTTTCAATGTTGGAGAATTTTGGTTATAATTTCCAGTTTTGAGCTGCTAGTTCAGTCATGGCTGAAGTAGATTTTCATTTGCAGCTCTTTGAGTGATTTTAATTTGGTTATGGGTATTTGCCCCATTGATTTCTATGCTTGAGGCGCCCCTATGTGCAAGTTTCCAGATTTTATTGTGAGTTCTCCAATTTCCTAGAGAGGTCGCCCTCTTCTAGGGCTGTACCATCTCCTTTGGTGTTCATTGGGATTTAAATCCTTCTTTGGAGGCTGTTTTTGGTATTGCAAAACCATTGTTGCTGGTCGCCTTGTCTTTGGAAGTTGTAGTTTCAATCTTGAGGGCTTAATGGGTGTTTTGAGTGAGATATAAGTATTTTGGTATGTGCATAGTTGTTGGACTGTATTTTTCAGTTAACTGGTTCTTATATCAGATTTCCAGTAATTTAGAATTTGGCTTTAGACTGTATGATGAGTAGATTTCGGAGTTGTTGTTGTCTAGTTTATATTCTTCCATGGTCGTCTAGTCTTGAAGATCTTTCATTTCAGACTTTATGTGTGATGGTGTTAAGTTGTTGAAGATATGAGTTTCATTTGAGGTCTTAGCTTGCTGGTTCTGAAGTTCTGATTGCTAGTTTAATATATCAGACCTGGTCTTGACCATTTCATGCAATATATTCCTTGGCACATCTTCTCACATTGTAATTGGAGATATAGTGAAAACTTTGCAATGATTTTGGAGCAGATATTTTTCATTGTAAGGCTGAGAATAGTAGTACTATTCTACTCATTTATATTTTTGCATTACTTTGTACTTTTAATGCAAACATTGTAACCCCTGGATGGTTCACTGCCAGTGTGGAATAATAAACAATTGCATCTCTCATATTTCACCCACTAGAAAGTGGAGAATCCCCACTGCTTAAGTGGATTCCTGCTGAAAAGTGAATGAATTGTTCTTTATTGTAATATCTTTCCCCCCATTGGATAAGTGGTAGCGTGGAATCTTCATGGTCGGATCACCGCGTAGTTTCTTTTCCAGCATTGTAATTCAATTCAGTTGTTGCTAACGATCCCTTCCCAGACGCTATCACCTCGCCTTCAATAAGATCTTGGTGAACATTCTTGGCGAAGGTTACTTCCAGCTGATTATGATTTTGGGCTAATCCTTAACGGGTGCTTGTTGTTGGTGAAATTTCAAAGAAAAAATTAAGGGGCACATTACAATCAAGCGCATCCGGAGGGTTGATTTGGACAATTTGGCAAGCGTAGACACTCAAAGTCCACATGGTTTCATACCTCGTATAGCTGATTGCCTTGCAAGGCCAATTTAAAGGGTTGATACCATTGGAATTCTATGTATGCAACAAGCTCATAAGCATTTCTCACAGCCAGAGTGTTCACGGTCAAACTTCGTGGTTTCGTCATGCCACACTCTTCCTTTGAGAAAAGTGAGAAAAGCATCAAAAGTGTCAGAAGCGTAAAGCTGCAAAAGTAATAGAGGCCATCACTCCATTTATGGAGCCGCCAAAGTTACCAATCAGTGAAATGCCCGTTTAAGTGTGCAAGGATTTCCAGGATTGTTTGAGTTGCTGACAAGTAGTGAATTGACAATTGAAACATGTGATGACCTCTAGATGATGAGGTAGTTAACAACTTCTTGGAGGAGTTAATTGCTCGAGATCACAACCAGTGGACAAGACGTCCCACCTCTTCAAGATAGACATTTGACACAACGGTTAAGTTGATGCCTCTTTCCAAGTTAATTTGCTGTCCCACCTTTGTGCACTTCTATTTTGGAGTCACCTATGTGGAGCTTTCAGTTAGGATTTAGTTAACTGATGTTAGTTATCAGTTGACTCTCATATCAATAAGGACTCGCATGTTGCAAGGTCCAATTAGTTTAGTGTAGAATAAGTTAACTGAGGTAGTTTTTTTAGTTAACTGTTAAGTTGCATACATTTAGACTTAAGAATAAATCTTGCATGCTTGCAAGACTGTTGTTAACTCAAGGAGATTTTAGGGTTCCCTACTCCTTTGAGGTTCAATGAATAAGAGCACCCTATCTCATTTGTATTTTAACTTTTGCTCGTTATAGCAAATTGCTGTGCCACCTTGCCGTGCAATATTGCTATTTAGTATTTGTTCACATTGAAATTAGAACTTTTGTTGTCATAACAAAATGCTGTGCCCACCTTGCCGTGCAATATTGCTATTCTGTACTTGTTTACTTTGTTAATATAAAGTTGGTTTGATTGTTCATTTGTGTGACAGGTCTTTCATGCAATTTGCTGTCCCAAATTTATTTGTTTTTAATAAGCTTGTTTCATATCTACACCTTGGATAGAGGTTCCTCCTCCTTGGGAATTTAGAAATAAAGATTGTCATTTTAAGAGTTGTTTCCAATAAGCTTGTTTCATATCTACACCTCGGATAGGGGTTCTTCCTCCTTGGGAATTTAGAAATAAAGTTTATTGTTTGATGTTGTTACCAATAACCTTCATATCAGCCTACACCTCAGATAGGGGTTCCTCCTCCTTGGGAATCTTGATATAAAGTTTATCGTCAATTATTCACTGCTCCTAAATCTTCATGCTCTGTTTTTCTTGAGGAAATAGGATAGCTTAAGCATTAGCCTAGTTGTAGTTAAGATCTGCAAAACTAGAGAAAAACCTTAGCTGCAATGTATTAGGTTTCTTAACTTTGTGCCTCTACCAGCTAAGTCAAAAAAATAGGATTTAGAATATATTTATTTTTCACTCATATCAGCAAAAGAGGGAGCTTCCCCTCCTAATTTGAAGAGCAGTTAATATTGTGCATAGCTGTCCGTTGCCAATACGCACTCCAGAGGTGCGAATTGTAATGACAACAAGCGGCATAGGAATCCTCAGCTCTTCCCTCAGCTTCAACCTTCCGCACACTTGTTTCACCTTTAGATTTTCTTTTATACACTCTTGGCTCAGCTTCTTCTGCTTTGATTGACAACCTTTTTATGCCCTAAAGGCTACTCTCGTACAATTCTGTGAAAGAATGTGATTTCTTCTCCCAACTTCTATTGACGGGTGTTTTATGACCACACCAACACAAAATAAAGTTTCCAACGGTCACTCTATCCTCTCTTGATCAAAATATCCTGCATGCTAAGATTGTGAAAGATCATGCATTCAGCTCTAAGGTTTCTTCATGCAGTGGATGTAGACTCAGTTGGCTCAATGCGATTTGTTGGTATTTCAAGGGGACTTACGCAATTATTCATTCAGGAGAAAAGGACTTTCAAGATTCATAAGATTTACCAATGAAGCTCAAGTTCCCTATACTAACCGAAAAATGGTGAATTTAAATGGATGCAGGGGCTAGAAATGCTATGGTCTACTCTAAACGCGGTATGCAGGGATCAACTCTTGCAAACTTAAACCAAGCTCTGCTTTGCCTCACTTTGGATAGCTTCCACAGAACTGGTGCAATCTTCAAAGGAGTAACTTGAGATATTTAGATCACAACTCAACATGAAGATACCATCACAACGACGCATACCAACATATAAATCATAATCGAAGTTAAGTACATAATATTCCAATTGACCACACAAGGCTAACCCACCATCAATGAGTTTGCTAGTGGTATGGATTAATGAAGCTCGCTCAATTTGACCACCACGTTCCACAACTATCTACGTGCATGAATTAATATCTACTTTACTCTAAGCTCTACTTTAAGATTCTACGTGAATTGGAAGGACGAAAAAATCTTGCTAGCTACCCACAATAAAAGATGAAACCACAAGCAATGATAACTCTTCTTATTATAGGAGTGTTCACAACAATCTCTTACAAAACATTCAAGTTGAAAACTTTCCTTCCTCTTCAATCTAAGCTATGCTATTTGTCTTTCTCTATTCCTATCTTCTAATAATCCTCATCACATACAAATGAGGGGGAATGCCCCTTTTATAGATGGCCAAATCCAATGGATGGCTCAGATTGAATTACAATGAAGGGCTCAGATTGGGCCATATATGCCCTAGTCAGGATTTTGCCCTAAAAACTGCCAAAAAGTGGAGGAGTGGGGTAATAAATGAGCACATAATGCTCACTCTCTCCCTTTGTCCACTATGAGCATTTAATGCCCACTATCTTCCAGAAGATTCTCATCCAAAAACGCGTTCCATTGTCCTTCTCTTTGATTGCAAACTCGATCAATTTGATCATCATAGCTTCTACTTCTTGAACTGATATGGCAGGCATGTTCTCAATCTAAAACTCCAAGATTGCGATCTCTTTCTCCTGTTTGATGATGATTTTCCTCCTTGCTGCCATTGCATCTTGGGTTGTGCGAAGTATGCATATTAGGTCTTTGTGGAGAAATTCGAACCCTTAGCCGTTTCTTCCAACATCTTCCTCATGGTTTGGGCGCAAATGAGACATCATGGAGGAGTTTCAAACATGTAACTTTTCTCCTTCTAAGGTTGTAATGTTGTCCCGGAGTACTTGCTCCCTCACCCCAAGTCATCATGCTTTGGTCCCGGTGTTCACCCTGCAAAACAAACAAAAAGAAGAGCATCAAAACACTTATAATATAAATTCACTTCACTTACCTAATTTCCATGTTCTGATTTCCAAGGTCTGATTGATCTTTGGATCCGATAGAGTTTATCATTTTTCTCTAGCAAACTTTGCCTCCCTCATAACTTTTCATCATGGGCGCATTTGAGGGGGCTTGGAGAATTTCTACGCCTAAGAAGGTTTTCGTGTTACTTACATTCCTCCTTGGGGCGCATTTAGCTATCTTACTTAGGCTTTACGCCTTAGAAAATTTTAAATCTCCTTAAGGGCGTATTTACTACCTTGTGTATTTGATTTCTTGCCTCAGACAATTTCTTAGCCAACATATTCTTCCTTGAGCGCATTTGGAGGGGTCTACTTCCATTTTCATGACTTAGAAAAATTTCTTGCCACCTACTCATCTTGGGCGCATTTTACCCCTTGAGCTTTGAGTTTAATGCCTTAGGAAAAACCTCTTATCTCAAGTCTTATTGGGCGCATTCAATGGATCTTGTGATGAGGGCGCATTTAAGAGGTTGTATTTCCTTAGAAACTTTTTGATCAACTCATTCCTCATGGGCACATTTAGGAGGTTGTAGTTTTACTTTCATTGCCTTAGAAACTTTTCTATCCCACACATTCTCTTCCTTGGGCGCATTTTACCCCTTATTCTTCAAATTGAGGGCGCATTTCAGAGGGGGAGCTTCAAGTTGAGGGCGCATTTGGAAGGGGGTCCTTCCATTTTCGTGACTTAGAAAATTCTCAAACCTCCTTGTTCATCATGGGCGCATTTCCACTCCAGAGCTCCGAAAACTCATGCCTTAGACAAATTTGTGCTTTCCTGTCTCCCACCTTGGCGTATCTAAACACTTAGCTTATTTTCAACCTGCTCGCCCTCACTTTCTATTTTTATTAACTTCTTGATTCTCAAACTTCTGCAACTCCTCCTATCTTGATATTTGCCCAACGTGATCTTCATGACCTATCTGACCTGTTCACACTTGCCTTTCGTGCTCACTTTCTATTTTTAGCCTTGCCCTGGAAGTGACTTACTATAAATAGTAAGTATGCGGATTATGCTCAAATTTTACCAATGTACTCCTTGAAAGATGCTGATCATAGTGGGATACATCAGTTTTTCATTTTTCTCGAGTTTTACCCCCGCATTTTAGGCACCAAAGTTGGAAACCCTAAACTTCACTTGCATGTGCCTCAATTGACCTTCGTCCGTTCAACTCCATTTTTGTTCTGAATTGCTCTGCTCCTGTAATTGAAGATCTGGGACTCCTGGAGTGAACCTGCTAAAAATAGTAAGTGCTTGAAAAGTGATCAACTGATTGCCGGACTTGGTTGCATGTCATATTGCCCGAGAGATCTCAAAAAACCCAAAAAACTGGTCTGCATGGAGGCACTTGCTAAAAATAGTAAGTCATCATTTTGACTTGCATGTTATATCATTGCGAAGTTCTCGAAAAACCTAGAAAGACTATCCTGACATGCATTGAAAAATCATACATGCAAACCCTAAAAATTGCTCCTGAAGCCAAAATTGCTAAAAACAGAAAGTTGTCAAAATTTGCTCAAATTTTGTGTGCAAGCACTTTGAAGTGTTCTAAACGTGGTGAAGTAGTCAGAATTCCAAAATCCTGAGGAAAAGATCCCAAATTAAGTACTTACTAAAAATAGAAAGTTGTCAGAATTCAGTGAAATTTTAATGGGAACTTGTGTGAAGCCTCCAGATCGCAAAGCCAAGCTCAGATTTCAATTTGCTTAATCAGTCTAACCTCAAACCAGCCTGAAGAATGCAAACCCTAATTTCACAGACGTAGCCAAAATTTCAACTTAGGCCCAAAGATAGGTACATCCCCGGAAGGACAAAAGGAACAAAGAGAGACAACCGCAAAACCAAAGCCAAAAGACCAGAGTGGAGCAAAAATTAGGGGGTGCCCATTTTGAATGGGGTGATGGGTGAAAAGGTCACATCACTTCCCTTGTCTAGAGAAGGTTGTCTTGACTTTTCAATTTGATTGCATTCTCAACAAGGGCTTTGATTGGGAATCGTACAGTTGTATTTTCGTCAAGTGTTTATCGTAATCATCTCCTTCCTTCCCTTTACTTGACAATCCTTAAAGATCATTTGATCTCTTGGTCTTGACCACCTTGTGGCCTCTTCTCGCCATTATTGGGATCTAAGGGCATGAATCTCTCAAATTGTAATGCCCCCATTTTTAGCACTACACTTTCTAGTGATTGATAGCCTATCCTCGGATGCTCGTAGGCTAGTCAGGGGTAGAATTAGGGTTTCCAACTGTTTAGAGGTTTCTTTGGTGGATTCAAGGGTTTGCATGTTGGAGTTTTGTCGTTTGGTTATTGGTTTCTTTTTCGGTTTTCAGAGAGCTTCGTAGTGGTATGACATGCATCTGCATCTGACGAACTTTTTTGAACTTATTATTTTTAGTAAGTTATGACGACCACTCGGATTGTGGTTAAAATGAGTTTGGAACACAACTTACTATTTTTACTTTTTAGCAGTATGCTATTTTTAGTAAATTCTATTTTTACAGTGCTATTTTTAGCAGGGATTCTGCAGTTCAGTTCAGTGGCTATATCGGGCAGGTCAATTTGAGTAGTTTGGTCTCCAACACCCTTGGTGCTATTTTTGGCAATGTTTCATCAACTTGGTATTATGGCTATTTTTGGCAGGGCAGTTTATTCAGTTGGTCTCCAGCTTTTGAGGTGATTATTTTGGCAAGTTTGATATTTGATGAAAATAACATTTTAAGTGAATTTTCTGCTAAGGCTTGGATGACGCCTAATTTGATGAAATAATGTTTAAGTGGAAAAATATTTCAAATGCTAAAGAGGACGACTTCATCAAGGTGAATTATTTAAGTGACTTGTAATGTTTAGTTTCACTTAATATTTGGGATGCCTACATTATACTTTATCTATATTTTAATAAAGTATATTACCTTCATGAGGATGGACGACTTGGAGAGATGATGAAATGAAATGCAAATGCCAAAGGTGAATTTGAATGCGAATCTCATGTGGGCACCCTAATTGGAGGAAAACAAATTTGAATTGATGAAGAAAATTATAAATAAGAGTGTTGGGCTCTTTGTTTTGGCGTCCATGAAAAAATATAACGAAGTGTAGCTGAAATGGTGACTCACTCGCTTCGAGGAATGCATACCTCCTAGCACCATTTAGTTTTGTGCTTCCAAGATAACACCTAGTTGAGCTTGTGACTGTTCTTTACACTAAATAACAGATTGAGTATATTGGAGTTGATGACATTGATGTTTTCTAAGTTTATTGGTGTGTTTTATCAGTTTTTGGTTTGTTGGTTGAGTGTTGGCTATAGCACGTTTTGGGTTGCAGTTCACTGAGCAAATTTTTGCTTGTTTTGGGTACTGGCTATATGATTTCTACCACCTAGGGTGCCTGATCTTGCAAAGTTTCAGAATTTTTGGTGAAGTGTGTGAATTTACCTTGCTGGTCGCTACTTTCAAGGAGGTTGTATTTTTGCTTGTACTTGCTTTGGGAAGCATGTTAATTATTTCTGGGCAGTTTGCTGATGTTTTGTGGCTTGAGCTTGGGCACCTACCTCCTAGGAGCTGTTTGCAGTTTGTTTCACATCATTTGGAGGTGTCCTTGCGAAGTTGTGAGCATTTCATTGAGTTTGGAGCTTGCTGGTTTGAGTTGTTTGTAAGCTGCAATTTCGTATTAGATTGATAAAAGTTCAGTTTTTGGCTTGTTTTCCTTAGTAGGATAACTTCCTTATGTTTGAAGTTCATCTACTTCATTTTGGAGCATATTGGACAGCTAATACTGATTGTAATTTGCAGATTATATCATATTGTAAGATTGTTATCAATAGTACTGATTTAGTCATCTTATTTCTGCAATTTTACTTTGTAATTCCCACTTTTAGTGAAGGAGGGCAGGCCTTGCCGCTCTATTTACCTTCTTGCATAAGCATTTCAGTCCCACCATTTAGTGGAAGAGACAGGCCTCGCCGTTTATTTACTTTCAGTACTTTGTATTACACTCCCGTTGAATAAGTGGTCGAGTTGCATCTCTCATATTGTTGATCGGCTGAGCCGTCTTTCATGTTCATTCTTGTAATACACTACCACTGAATAAGTGGTCGAGTTTGTATCTCATCTCATTCTGATCGGTTGAGCCGTCTCTTATTGTACTTTCCAGTAAT
This sequence comes from Sequoiadendron giganteum, assembly GCA_007115665.2. Classification (NCBI taxonomy): domain Eukaryota; kingdom Viridiplantae; phylum Streptophyta; class Pinopsida; order Cupressales; family Cupressaceae; genus Sequoiadendron; species Sequoiadendron giganteum. Next base: position 147,213,648 of record CM021109.1, on the reverse strand, counting down.
TTCTGTTTTACAAGCTAATGATCCCCGACGACATATGCTCACACCTCGCTCGTCATTGGGATCTTGGTGTACATTCTTGTTGTAGGGTTACATTTCTCAGTTGGTTTTGGTTTGCTAACACTAACGGGCGAAGTGCTGTGGCTAAAATTGAAAAAAATTGTAAGGGGGTTCTTTCACAAATCTGACCCAATTTCTTTCAAGGCAACCACACCAAATGTTTATTGCTCTATTTGATAAATTGAATACATGAATTAGTAATAGAGACGACAATGCATACCAAATACAAGAGTAAAATATAGCTTTATTCGCACATGAAATTATTACAGAAGAATACTAGAGATGGTCAGCCAAGGATTCGAGTTGATTCGACTAGATCATACTCTTTTCCTTGATGATACACAATCTATTTAAAGGTGCTGATGGTTGCCAAGAGGAACACAACCATCATCCAATTGACACTTATAACTACCTGAAGCTGATAAACCACTAATACATAGTCAGATAACCAATATTATCAGCACATAATAATAGACATTGTACATGGACTACAAAATCTAACAACAAATATATAGCTTCCTTTGATCTCAGCTCCACAAATTACTTTTCAATATTTTACTTTTTTTTTTCAATTGTGGAAGTGAAGCATATGAAGTGCTTGTATGATTGTTGTCTTCAACTAAGCACGTTTGCCTTGGTATTGTAATGCCCCCTTCTTCAACTTAGGCATTCGGAGGAGTTTCATTAGCCTATCTTATTCTCGTAGGCTAATTTGGAGAATTAAAAAGGGAATAATTTATTTAATTAAATTAAACTGCTTTAAATTAAGGTTGCAGGTGACTTGTATTTAATTGGTTTTTATAAAGTGACTTAAGTCAAAAGCAAAAATAATATGAAGTCACTTTATGTGGGCCAAAAATATTATTGTTTTAATAAAGGTGAATTTAAATTATATCTTCTCGAAAGTTATAGAGGAGGAGTGAAGGAGCTCATTTACACATCTTGGTTATTTTATCTCTCATTTGCAAAGTTTTGAGTGCGAGTTCAACTTCAAACCCTAGGATGAAAACTCTACGGGTATTTGGTTTCGGAGATGAAAGATTTCTTTCTAGTCAAATTACTAGTGGATTTGATAGGATTAACATTTGTATATAAAGTAAGGAACAACAAATTTATTGACAGTTGGAGGTGTCAAAACTCTTGGTACAAATTTAATGGGATGTGCCAGCAAATATTAAATTTGTCAATGTGGTGTGTGCAAATGGTGAAAGAGAACAAAGATTATAGGTGAATGTGTGTGTAGTGAAATTAGAGATAAATTAATATTTTATTTTCCTGCTGAGTATCTTTCCCATCTGTACCCCTTGCAGCCCCAAAGGAAGTCCTACATATTTGAATAGGGGTCGATGCCTTTATTATTAAATTAAAATTTACTTGGTTTATTAATGCTTAATATAGTAATATAGTAGTTTCTATTCTTTTGTTTTTCTTAGCTTCTGTTTAGATTTAGACACATTATGATTTCTTTCTAAATCTCTTTATTGTAAAATCTATAAGAGTGTGATTGCCTTTTTACTAATTTATTATTCAAATTTTACCATTTATTTTTACATGGTATGAGAGTAGGAATTTTTTTTCTAGGCTCTTCGTATTCTTCTAGACTTTTTGAAAATCGCGGATTGACTTTGAGCAATGTCTTAAGAGTTTGATCATTTGAGAATCGCGCCATTCATTTTGGAAAAGATCTCGAGTTTGTTTTTAATAGAATCACGGGCAAATTTCTGGCGCTGTTTCTATTTTTCGAGGTCCTGTTAACAAGAAAAATCGTGACCTTATTTTGGGTTTCGTTTTTTTGTTCTTTCTTACACGTGTTCTTTTTCTGAGATCGTCTATTTACTGAAGACATGTTTCACTATTGATGCACATTTTTCCCTTCTTGGTTTGGGCACCTTTTTTTCCACGTGGTTTTATTCTTTTGTTCGTGGTGCACACATCCTTCCAATAATCACATTTTTTCGCTATGAAGAAAATCGTGCATTTTTGAGGGTTTCAAACGGTTTCTTATTTGAGCGATTTTTAATCATGAATCCTTTATGAAAATCATCTCTTTATCTGCAAGAGCCTTTGGTGTGATTAATTCTTGAGTTTGTGGGCCCCTTTATCTACTGCTCGTGGGTCCGTTTGCTCTCAAAGATGAGTGTTCTCTACTATCTTTGAACTTGTCTTTTCTTGTGTTGGAGTTGTGCGATCTCGGGATTTGTGCCTTTTCTATTTTGTCAAATTTATGAGATCGAGGCTTTCTATACCTCTTTTCTATCAGATTTGGTTTGTGCAAAATGGCCTCTTTGTCTCATATCATGTTAGAGGGCAATTAGAAGTTCAACGACCGCAACTACAACACCTGGAAGCAACGTATGTTGACGATATTTGAATATCAGTGCCTTGATTAGATTGTTCTCGGCAACACCACACGTCCTACAACGACAGGTAAAGATCAGGAAAAAATTGATGAGCAATATTGAGAAGCCGTGATGCTTATTAAATTGTTGGTCAATAATGACCAGTTGCCTCAGATACCGTCTAGAAAATCAGCTAACGAAATTTGGGATCTTCAGAAAGATCTTCATGAAACATCTGACAAGAGCTGTGTGTTCTTTTTGAAACACATGTTCTCCATTATGATGGATGAGAAGACAACTCTACAGGCACACTTGACAAAAATCAAGGACATACATGATCGGCTAGAGAGTATTGGTCGGAAATTGGAGGAGGAAGATATGGTAGTCATCACTCTGAAGAGTCTACCAAAATCTTATGAGCACTTTATTGAGACACTCAACATTGCCTCAGCTAATGTTGATTTGAAGTTTTCAGATCTTTGCACCATACTTCTGTAGTAGGATCGTTGGAAACAATAGTTCGGTATTGGTGCTAGTTCATCCTCCACAAAGCAAGCATTTGTTGCCAAGACATTTCAGAAGAATAAGGGCAAGAATTAGCCCTCTCAACAGACCAGTCAAATGCAATTTCAAGATTCTTCCAAGAAGAATATTTAGTGTAACTATTGCCACAAGTTTGGCCACATGAAGAAAGATTGCCAGAAACGCTTGGCTTTTGAGCATAACAAGCAAGGAGAGTCTAAACCCAATGCCCATGTTGCAAAGCACACTAAGTAGAAAGAGTTTGCGTTCTATGCCTTCATGGCTAAGAGTCCAACAAATCCTGTTAAATCCTTTGCCTGGTATATTGATTCAGGTGCATCTCGACACTTCACTCATCGTTGGGATTGGTTCATTGAGCACACTCCCTTTGATGACTTTGTTATCTTTGGAGGAGGTAAGGAGTATATTGTTGTCGGAAAGGGCAACATGCAGATTCATTCTAGTAGGAGAAATTTAATTTTTCTCGATGTATACTTTGTACCTTGCATGGAGCTGAATTTACTTTTAGTTAGTCAGATCATGACACACTCTTAGTTAGATATTGTTTTCAACATGCATACATGCAACATTGTTGATAGAGAGACTCGCACGACAGTTGTTTAGGGACTTTAGGATCATGGTCTATACAGACTTGTTAATTCTGGTGATTCTCAAGAGTACGCTATGTAATGGACACCCCTGAATGCCCAAAAGACTAAACCAACTGCTGAAAGGAATTTTGACAAACAGTTTGCATCCAACTTCTTATTTCTCCGTTTAATGTTTAATTCCCTTATGACTTCCGGAAATGAGACATTTGTTTGTTTGTTTTATGTTTTGGCATAAACTTGAAAACACACAACATGAACAAGAAGGAAACTACAATAATATGCAATCTGGAAACTGACTACTGTTGGTAAAATATTATTTCAATAAAAAGCAAATACATGGCAAGTTATCAACTCACGAATTTCTACAGCATTATAATGTTGAATCAAACGTTTACAAAATCTGCTGCTACAGTGGTATGAATAGTACCCGTGAATAGTGCCATGAATAGTGTCACACTACAGTAGCGTGAATAGTGCCATGCTACAGTACATGAATAGTGCTGCGCTACAGTACTGTTATAATCTGCCCTCAAACGGTTCATTATCTTCTTGAAATCATTCCTTCAAAGTGACATAAGCACCGGACAAGTAGAGAGGAAGATAAGAATGAAACCCCCAATCTGCCTGTAGCTGAAAATGCACCCAATCTGCCTATTAATGGAGCTGATAGCAATAGATTCCAAAGGCCAAACCCCAAGGGAATGACGTCTAGAATGTCACAAGAGAGGATAGACGTCCTCTAATGCCAAGAACGGATCTGCAACTCACACACCAATTTCTTCTCATATTCAACATATCTAATGAAGCCACAAACGCTTCCTTTTATTCTATTTCCAAGGGTCGACTCAACTCTCATGGGCAATGTGGGATAAAAGATGTGCAATATAAAACTTATATTAAAATATCCCCTTATGTCTCCTTTGGGTACACATCCCCATAAAATAAATATTAAAGTAACACTTTAATATTTTACAATTAAATTAAATGTTACTTTAATAAAACTTCAGGCATTAAAATGTATTAGCAATCGGACTCCGAATAATGCGAGTGATAGCTCGTCGGAAAGCTCTCACCGAGGAGTATCAAATCCAATCACCAAAATTGGTCTCCACTGTGTCTTGCTGACTTACTAAAAATAGTAAGTATGCCTGAAACTGAGTAAATCAACTTCGTTTTGGCCCAAACTGGAAATGACTAGGCCAAAACACTCTAGGATCCCCTTAAACCCTTCGTTAGCCCTCGGGACCATGTAGAACAAGGCTAACGCACACACACTTGGTCAACTGCTAAAGTGGGGACATTACAGTCCGCCCCCCTTGAAATTGCTTGTCCTCAAGCAATCTCAGTCCAGCCTGCTGAATAACCTGCTCACTTTCCCATGTAGAATCCTCCTCCGGCAGGTCTCTCCATCTGACCAAATACTCCTTCACTATCCTGTTTCTAAGCTTCCTCTCTCTGGTGTCCAGAATAGCTTCGGGTACTAGCACAAGCTTCCCCTCCTCATCCAAAGGGGGTAAATCTGCAGAAGGCACTACACTCTGACCAATGGCTTTCTTAAGCCTAGACACATGAAACACATTGTGCACCCGACTGCCCTCTGGAAGCTCAAGCTCATAGGCGACTTCGCCCACTCTGCGAATCACCCTGTAGGGACCATAAAATCTAGGCTTCAACTTTTCAGCTCCGCTCTTCTTGAGCGATGACTGTCTATATGGTTGTAGCCTCAAGTAAACCATATCCCCTACCTCGAAACTGCGCTCTATTCGGTGCTGATCAGCGTACAATTTCTGTTGATTCTGGGCCTGTTGTATATTCTCCTTGAGCACTTTCAGGATGTCCTGACTATCCCGCAATAAGTTTTTGGCTTTGGGCACTCTGCTGTCCCCCAAAACTAAATCCATGAAGCTAGGTGCTTCATAACCATAGAGTGCCATGAAAGGAGTCATCCTGATGGACATATGATAAGTGGTGTTATAACAATACTCTCCCATATGCAACCATCTGACCCAAGCCTTTTGTTGTGCAGTTACATAGTTCCTCAAATATCCCTCCACCCATTTATTCACAATCTCTGTTTGCCCATCTGTCTGCGGATGATAACTAGTGCTAGGTGTAAGATCTGTACCACACAACCTAAACAACTCTTGCCAAAAAACACTCATAAACTTACTATCCCGGTCACTGACAATGAATCTGGGCAGCCCATGTAACCTGAATATCTCTCTAAAGAAAAGATCTGCCACCTGTGCTGCTGTGTAAGTGGACGGAATAGCGAAGAAGTGAGCGAACTTCGTCAAGCGGTCCACCACCACATAGATGCAATCCCTTCCCTGCACTCGTGGTAAACCAGTGATGAAGTCCATCGAAATACTTTCCCATTTCCTATCAAGGATGGGCAAGGGCTGTAATAAACCTGCAGGAAAGGTGTGCTCTCCCTTATTCTGTTGACAAACCGCACACTCCCTGACATACCTCTGAACATCATCCTTGAGCCCTCTCCATGAGAACCGCTCTCGGATCTGCCTGTAGGTCTTGAAGACCCCCGGATGCCCAGCTGTGGGTGCATCATGAAATGCCTTCAGTATCGCCTCTCTCAAATGTGATGACGGAATCAAATAAACCCTGTCCTGAACTCTGATCAATCCATCTATCACCTCATAGCGATCATCCTGTATAGTACCTGAAATCAATCCAGAAGCCCAAGCATCTCCGACATACTCTGCTATAATCCGATCTCTCCAATCTCCTGAAATTTCTGCCAGAGCACATAAGTGAGGTCTCCGAGATAAGGCATCAACCACCACGTTTTTCTTCCCTTTGACAAACTCTATGTCAAAGTCATAAGCCTGCAATTTAGTAACCCATTTCTGTTGCCGGTCATTAAGATCACGCTGGCTCATGAAGTATTTAATACTGTTGTGATCAGTCTTGATCACAAAACGCCCACCTACCAAATATGATCGGAATTTGGCCAATGCATGCATTATGGCCAACATCTCCCGGTCATAGATAGAATAACTCCTCTCAACTCCCTGGAGCTTCCTACTCTCGAATGCAATGGGATGCTTCTCCTGCATCAATATTGCTCCAATCCCATCACCCGATGCATCACAATGAAGCTCAAAAGGCTTCGTGAAATCCGGTAGAGCTAGAACTGGACATGAAGACATTACCTACTTGAAATGCTCAAAACACCTCTGTGCTACCCCTGTCCACATGAAGGCCCCCTTCTTGGTGAGATCTGTCAAAGGTGCTGCCGTCTGTGAAAAACCCTTAACAAACCTTCTGTAAAATCCGCAAAGACCAAAGAACCCCTTAAGCTATGTGAGGTTCATAGGAGTAGGCCAATCAACTATAGCTCTAATCTTTTCAGGGTCTACTCGAACTCCATCTGCACTAATAATATGCCCAAGGTATAGTAATTCTGTCATACCAAACTCACACTTAGACTCCTTGGCATACAATGACTCTCTCTCTAGGATAGATAACACCTCCTCCAAATGTTGTGAATGTTCCTCCCAGGTCTTACTGAAGACCAAGATGTCATCAAAGAAGATCAAGACAAATCTCCTCAACTGCTCCCTGAATACCTGGTTCATACAACTCTGAAATGTAGCGGGTGCATTGGTTAGTCCAAATGGCATAACCATAAACTCAAAGTGGCCATAGTGACATCGAAAGGTTGTTTTCTCAATGTCCTCTGCTCTCATCTTGGTCTGATGGTATCCGGATCGCAAATCAATTTTGGTGAAGAAGCATGCCCCATGCAACTCATCAATCAGCTCATCAATCCTAGGAATGGGATACCTGTTTTTAATTGTTTTCTTATTTAGTGCCCTGTAATCGATGCACATGCGCATCGTCCCATCCTTCTTCTTCACCAGTACTACTGCTGAAGCAAATGGGCTTTTGCTAGGCCTAATGTGCCCCATCTCCAACAACTCCTTAATTGCCTTCTCTATCTCATCCTTGTGTTTCTTAGGATGACGATAAGGGGTAATCATAACTGGTTTGGCTCCCTCCTCGAGCTCAATAACATGCTCCATCCCCCTATCAGGAGGAACCCCATGAGGAATATCGCCAAATACTTTAGCGTGTCTGTCAAGTATCTTCTGGATATCTGGTGGATGACTCTTTACCAGTGGCTCTGGTGGAGCTGGCATAATGTAGCACTCTGCTGCCCACTCTATGTCATCATGACGAAAAAGTCTCTGCATTCTCCTCAAGGACACTACTCTGCAGCCTCCATTCGAAAGTCCCCTAAGTACCACAGTTCTGCCCTCGTGCTGGAATCTCATCTCCAATTTCGCTAGGTTGAGTGTGAACTCAACTAGCGAAGCCATCCATGTCATGCCGAGGATGACATCATAATCTCCCATGTCCACAACATAGAACTCATCCTCCAACTCATAGCCATCTCCAAACCTAATGCGAAGATTAGATATCTTCCGAGTGCACAATAATTTGTCACCGTTAGCCACCATGACTCTAAACCCATCATGCTCCTCGGTCTGTAACCCTCTCCTGGCTACCAACTGTGCATCTATGAAGTTATGTGTAGCCCTAGTGTCAATGAGAGATATCACTTTCTGCCCCTGGATAGTACCCCTGACCTTAAATGTGATTGCCTTCTGGGCCCCTGTCAAGCGTGCCAACGATCTATCATCCTTAGGAATGCTGCTCTCCTCTATAGTGTTACTCTCATCTGAATCGGAGTGCTGATCCTCCCCCTCTGACTCTGACTCTTCTGCTGAAAAATACTCCATTTGATTTGCCTTAGCCTTGAGAGGGCATTTATGAGATAAGTCCCAAGGCTCTCTACACTGGAAGCACAGTTTCTTCTTTCGAAGTTCATTCAAGGTTTCACTGTCTAGTCCTTTTGATCCTTCTTTGGGTTTGTTATACTCTTTCTGAAATGGTTTTTTGTCTTTGTCCTTGCGGTAGGAAGAATCTGTTGAATGGTATTTTCCTTTGTATACCGAAGGGGCTAAATCTCGTGCCTTTTTAGTTGCTTCAGCTAAGGTGAGTGGATCATGTCCCTTCACCCAACCTCGTAATGGATCAGCAAGCCCATCACAAAATAACACCACCAATCTCCTAGGAGAGATATCAGTAACAAGTACCGACAAACGCTTGAAACTCGGCGATGTAAGCATCCACAGAACCTGACTGTTTTAACTGTGCTAGCTCCTTGAAATGTAACTCGGGATCCCTAGTGTCAAATCTCTCAATCAATCTTTCTGTGAATTCCTCATAGGATGTAATCTGATTATGCCCCAGAGTCACCATGCCATGATGCCACCATTCATGCGCAACGCCGTCCAAGTGCATAGCCGCATACTTGATAGCCTCCTCCTCAGGCATAGGATTCAGCTGCAAGTATGTATCTACCTTCTGCACCCAAGCTCGTGCGGTCATCTTCCCTGAAGCATCATAATAAGGCAAGGAAAGTTTTCCAACTTTCTTTCTTAGCTCAAAATTCTGATTCCTCCCTCCTGCTCTAGGCATATGTCTCATCCTCAAGTCCATATAATCTCTGAGGGAAATATCTGCCTGAAACTCGGGTCCACTGGCCTCCCAGTCCCTCCTGAACTGACCCTGTAACTCAGTAATCTGCGGTTCGTTCACTGGTTGAACCGGATCTCTAGGTGGGAAGGTGGGTAGAAGAGGTCTCGAGCTCGCTGTTCGAGCCGGGCGTGCAACGTGTCTAAAGTTATCCGCCTCATTCCCATTGTTGCCAAGTCCATTGTTACCATTAATGTTATTCTCAGGACCATTATTGTTGCCTCGGCCTCCATTATTATCATTGCCCCTATTGTTATCGTTTCCCCCATTGTTATTGTTTCCATTGTTGGCATCACCTGGATTAATATTGACGCCCATCTGTCTAGCCATAAGCTGCAACATCATGTCCATTCGCCTATTCTGTTCCTGCTGCATACGCTGCCCCTGCTCTAATGTATCTAGTAACTGTCTGAACATTACCTCCCCCTGATCTGGACCAGTATTCCTGCCTCCGCCTAATCCTGTGTTCATGTCATCTCGGTCACCCATATTGTTGTCCTGATCAAAGAATATCTCCTCTGTGTCTACTGGATGAACTAGACTGCGAGTCCGAAATCCTATTTTGTCTTACTCTGGTATTGCGGAGATTATAAGGCCCTTGTCGCATGCTCAAACATAAATGCTTAACCTGTTTTTAATTTCTGATTTTAGTGTTTTGACATTTCGTCAAACACTTTTCCCTCTATCTGGCTGTTCCAAATTCCCTATAAGACCTCCACAGGATGGCAGGACTTATTGCTCTGATACCACTGTAATGGACACCCCTGAATGCCCAAAAGACTAAACCAACTGCTGAAAGGAATTTTGACAAACAGTTTGCATCCAACTTCTTATTTCTCCGTTTAATGTTTAATTCCCTTATGACTTCCGGAAATGAGACATTTGTTTGTTTGTTTTATGTTTTGGCATAAACTTGAAAACACACAACATGAACAAGAAGGAAACTACAATAATATGCAATCTGGAAACTGACTACTGCTGGTAAAATATTATTTCAATAAGAAGCAAATACATGGCAAGTTATCAACTCACGAATTTCTACAGCATTATAATGTTTCATCAAATGTTTACAAAATCTGCTGCTACAGTGGTATGAATAGTACCCGTGAATAGTGCCATGAATAGTGTCGCGCTACAGTAGCATGAATAGTGTCATGCTACAGTAACATGAATAGTGCTGCGCTACAGTACTGTTATAATCTGCCCTCAAACGGTTCAATATCTTCTTGAAATCATTCCCTCAAAGTGACATAAGCATCGGACAAGTAGAGAGGAAGATAAGAACGAAACCCCCAATCTGCCTGTAGCTGAAAATGCACCCAATCTGCCTGTTAATGGAGCTGATAGCAATAGATTCCAAAGGCCAAACCCCAAGGGAATGACGTCTAGAATGTCACAAGAGAGGATAGACGTCCTCTAATGCCAAGAACGGATCTGCAACTCACACACCAATTTCTTCTCATATTCAACATATCTAATGAAGCCACAAACGCTTCCTTTTATTCTATTTCCAAGGGTCGACTCAACTCTCATGGGCAATGTGGGATAAAAGATGTGCAATATAAAACTTATATTAAAATATCCCCTTATGTCTCCTTTGGGTACACATCCCCATAAAATAAATATTAAAGTAACACTTTAATATTTTACAATTAAATTAAATGTTACTTTAATAAAACTTCAGGCATTAAAATGTATTAGCAATCGAACTCCGAATAATGCGAGTGGTAGCTCGTCAGAAAGCTCTCACCGAGGAGTATCAAATCCAATCACCAAAATTGGTCTCCACTGTGTCCTGCTGACTTACTAAAAATAGTAAGTATGCCTGAAACTGAGTAAATCAACTTCATTTTGGCCCAAACTGGAAATGACTAGGCCAAAACACTCTAGGATCCCCTTAAACCCTTCGTTAGCCCTCGGGACCATGTAGAACAAGGCTAACGCACACACACTTGGTCAACTGCTAAAGTGGGGACATTACACGCTATGGCAGCCAGGAGTACTTCCATCAGCAACCTTTGGCATCAATGTTATGGGCACCTGAATGTGCAATATCCCTCTTAGCTATCTCGAGATGATCTAGTTGGTGGTCTCCCTGCAATTCAGACTCAGAATCATGGAGTATGCGAGGCTTGTCAGGTTGGAAAGTAGCATTGAACTCCATTCTCAGATGGTGACTCATGGCGAGCTTCCAAGTTATTATAGTTCGTTCATGCTGATTTATGTGGACCAATGAACACTCTTTCAGTTACTGGTTGCAAGTATTTTCTATTATTTGTTGATGATTTTAGTAGAAGAATGTGGGTGTATTTTCTTAAAATCAAAGCAGAGGTATTTAGTATATTTCAGCAGTTTAAAGCCTTAGTTGAGAAAGAGTCAGGCTTTCCTATAGTCAGTCTCAGGTTTGATAATGGGGGGCTAGTTTTGTTCTTCTGATTGCTCCAATTTTTGTGCTGCACATGGCATTAAGCGCCAACTTAGGACACCCTACACCCATCAACAAAATGGTGTCGTTGAGCGTCGCAATCACGCCATTGCTGAAATGGATCGTTCTATGCTGGAGCATTGAAATGTTCCTAGGAATACTAGGCTGAAATAGTGTATATTGTTGTTTATCTTCTGAATCGGTTCCTCATACGGTTAAGAAGATGACTTCCGAAGAAGCTTGGTTTGGACGCAAACCTAAGGTCAACCACTTGAAAGTTTTTGGCTCTACTTCCCATGTGTGGATTCCAAATGCCAAGCGCACTAAGTTGGATTCCAAAAGCAAGAAACTCATGTTCACTGGTTACAGTGAGAATGATAAGGCATACATGCTGATTGATGTAGATACAACTCATCTTAGCTTCAATCCTAATGTGGTGGTTGATGAAACTACTGGGCCTTTCTTTCCTTCTTCTACTTCTTTGAACCCTGAGGATTAGTCTATGCAGGCTTCTGATTTGGGTGTTTGTCTTCTCCTAGCTCCACCCGAGGGATTCTGCAGTTGTGTAGGCACCTCAGTAGAATATTCCACCACCTGCCCCTCCTCAGAGCAATTTGGATCCTAATCCAGTTGATGTTGTTTCAGTCACCCTTGGTGATGTTCCTCCTGTTTCAAATGTTGGTCCTACTCTTCGGCCTAAATGGTATGCTAAAACCATAAGTGATCTTCATGATGAAGAATTACTTGAGGGTAGAACTGCTTGGAAAAAGAGCAAGCAGCAGAATATTATTAATTTTGCTCTCATGGCCAATCTTCACAGCATCTTTGAACCTCAAACCTATTATGAGGCTAAAGGCGTACCTAAGTGGGAACAGGCTATGGAAGTTGAACATCATAGCCTTATGAAGAATAACACTTGGGTCCTCTGTAATCTTCCACCTGGGAAGAAGCCCATTGGTTGGAAATGGGTGTATAAAGTTAAGTACAAGGCTGACAAAACCCTTGACAAGTATAAGGCTTGGTTAGTAGCAAAAGGGTTCTCACAAACAAAGGGCATTGATTACAAGGAGACTTTTTCTCCTATAGCCAAAATGAGTACTATTCGGCTTGTCCTTGCTACTACAACTCAGTTTTGATGGAAAGTCCATCAAATGGACATCAAGAGTGCGTTTCTCAATGGTGATCCACAGGAAGAAGTTTATATGACACAACCTCCTGGTTTCAAGGTTGCTAGTAAAGAACACAAGGTATGTAGACTCGTGAAAGCACTCCATGGCGTTAAATAGGCTCCATGGGCATGGTACATGAAAATTGATAAGTACCTTGTTGATCATGGTTTTCAGAGAAGCCCTTCTGATTCAAATTTGTATGTCAAAAAATTTGGTGATGATAGTCTTGTACTTGTTGTCAATGTTGATGACCTTATCATTATTGGCAGCTCAGAATATCTGATTGAGGAGATAAAACACAATCTCAGTCAATCCTTTGACATGACAGATTTGGGACTTCTTCATTATTGTCTTGGTGTTGAGGTTTGGCAGACAACTGATAGCATCTTTATTTCTCAATCCAAGTACGCTCGTAGTCTGCTTGAGCACTTCAGAATGAATGATTGGAAACCTGCATCTACACCTATGGAGAAAGGGCTAAAAGTATCCGCAAAATGAGATTCGCCTGTGCAAAATGAATCAGCATTGAGGCAACTAGTAGGCAGCCTCATTTATCTCATTGCTACTAGACCTGGTCTTAGTTTTGCTATGAGCTACATCTCTCACTTCATGACAGCCCCTAAAGTTGAACATTGGGTTGCAGCGAAGCTTGTGCTGCAATATGTGAAAGGCACTTCCGACTTTGGCATTCTGAATGGAAGGTGCAAAGATCCTAAGCTGATTGGCTATACAGACTTAGATTGGGCAGGTTTTGTTGATGACAAAAAGTCTACTTCAGGGTATGTATTCAGTTTGGGTACAGGTGCAGTTTCATGGACCAGCAAGAAGCAACAGGCAGTGGCTCTTTCCTCGACTAAAGTTGAATATCGAGGAATTGTTAAAGTAGCTTGTGAGGTAGTTTGGCTTCGAAGGGTGCTTTTTGACATGCAAATGTCTCAAGTAGGACCTTCCCCCTTGTACTGTGACAATCGAGGGGTGTTGAAACTAGCCAAAAATCCAGTCTTCCATGAAAGGACAAAGCATGTTGAACTTCAGTCATTTCATCTGCCAGCTTGTTGAAGATGGATCAATAGTATTGCAGTATGTTCCAACAAAGGATCAAACTGTTGATATTCTCACCAAGTCTTTGAACCCATATAAGTTTGTCAAATTCAGTGGGCACCTTGGTGTAGTTGATAGATTGAACATTAAGTGAGGGTATAAAATTAAAATTTACTTAGTCTATTAATGCTCAATATTGTAATATAGTAGTTTCTGTTCTTTTGTTTTTGTTAGCTTTTGTTTAGATTTAGAAACATTTTGATTTCTTTCTAAATCTTCTAAATCTCTTTATTGTAAAATCTATAAGAGTGCGATTGCCTCTTACTAATTTAAGATTCAGATTTTACCATTTATTTTTACATTTATAAATGTTTTAAAAGCCTTATTGACTTTCAACACAGCCTTTTTAAGGCTTATTTATATCTATCGCTGCCTCCTTTAAGGAAGTTGCAGCTCACAAGGACTGCCGTACCACCTATAAGGAGTCACACATCATGAGGAAGGGTGCTGTACAGTCCATAAAGGCAGTCAAACTATGAAGAAAGAGTGCTGATGTGGATGTTTGATTCCCAGCAGTAAGATCAACAATTAATCTCATGAATATTTGCTTATTTGTAAAATCAATAATGTTTGTATGAAATTTTTGTATATCACAGCTGCTACAGCAGTATATATGTTCATTAAAAATCATATATGGTGCATATTTTGTTCAGTAATTTAAATCAGAAAGTGTTATCAGCTTGTAATTGAGAACAATTGATTTTGATGGTTATTTATGATGCTTTGCCAACATACCATTGAAACACAAACTGTTTGACGAAATGCCTATGTGAAATCTCTGGACAATGTTACGGTTTTATGTTGAATTTTATGGTTTTAAGTTATAGTAGCAGCAACTCTCAGTGTTTGCACTCAGAAATACTTCCTAACTGATTAAATGCGAAGTGTTTGACAAAATGCCTGCATAGTAAAACTGTGGAAAATTTGCAAATTTATGGTTAAATATTTTGAGTAGTATATTACAGGTATTTTCTTGTGGGTCCTCATATTAAAGTATTCTTTAAAACATAAATATCCTTAATAATGGTGTGCAAATGCTTTATTTTTTAATCATTTTTGTTTCCTCAGAACGTATTATATAAATTCTTTTGATGTATAGGCAACAGGTCAGTCATTTCATTGCAGCACTACAGCAATATGTCCAGTCTCAACTATTGCATGTTGTATGGCATAAATTCCTTCATATCCTTCAGAATCAGGTGCATTATCTCATTCTTTTCCTTGCCAAAGATTTTCTTTTCCATAGCAATGTGCAGTTCATGTCTGTTGCATTTTTACTCCTTTTACATTCAAATAGTGTGTTTAAGAAAAGAGTGTTACTAAGAAGCACAGAGCAGAGAATAGAATTGTTAAAGACTAACAAGGTGCAGCATTAGCTCTCCCATGTTCCAATAGAAGCATGTCCTTCCACAAGGAAGTCTATCTTTTTGGGAAAATCATTGCTGGAAACTGCATCAGCCATTGTAATTTTGCTCACACATTTGTGCTTCTCGTTTTAAATATCTGTATAATGACAGATTTATGCTGCACATGTGATGCAAATATTTGCTTCTGCTCTGTATAACAGGTTTAGGGTATTTCTCAGATAGTCTTTTGATCGTTTTTATTGTTGTATAATCATCATCCATAAGTTATTTCTTACTTCAGTTAACATCAAATATTCTTGAATGTAAGATCTGCTATGCTTATTTTTGGGCAATTCTTAGAGAAATTACAGTTTAGCAACAAATGATTAAGATATTTAGGTATTATACTTCTTGGACATGGTTGGGGTAGATGGAAATCACCCACTTTTATAATTTGCTTCTTTGTGCTATGTATCTATGAGGTGAATAAGTGATCACTTCACAATAACATGGTGCTACTTACTAGTTTCAATACCCATGGATTGGAAACTAACAACCTAACAGATTATTTGGAAAATGTAGCACAGGTAGCCCTGTTGTCTTACAAGTTATAATAGATAGCTTTTTTTGGCCTGGTACTTAGATATGGTATGTAACCTTGGTGAAGGTTGATTCTAAGTGCTTGAGATAGTCTACAAAGGAAATGGGCTTTGGTTGTTCACAAGTAACAGTAGTAGATATTGTGTAACCTTTAACATGGACTTCTGCAGATAAAAATTTTCTTCAAAAGAGCCTTAATATTGGGAGTATTTGACTCTTGGTATGCTAGGAATGACCTTTTATCAAAGGTGGGAATATTTATAGATACTCACACAAGAAAAAAAGAAAGACACATAGGTGAATGCTATAAGAGACATCTTAAACGCAGTGTTACCCCAAGTTTCCGGGACGGGTACTATGGGGGATGGTAGGATGAATCCCCAAATTTCCAAATTTGAGGCCAAATTTGGGGACGGTGGGGGGATGGCTATACAAAATATAGGGAAATTTTAAATGTTCATATGAAAACATGGATAAGGCATGCATAATATACATTATAGAACCTTAACATATAACATTTCTGTTTAACATTATTAATTTATTTGTCAATACTCAATACGCATTCAAAATTCAAAATTAACATACATGAATCATGAAACAACCTCCAAGTTATAATTTATAAACTTATATCAAAATGCCCAAAGGTTACATTGCTGCCATATAGTTTTAAAGTATGATATGAAAATCAAAATACAATAAACAAAGAGCAGTAGCACTGCTGCCCCTAATCCATAGGATCTCCCATAATTGCTTCAAAATCAGAGTCATCCTCTGAGTTGCTACCACTACGATAGTCCACCTCAGCCTTAACCAACCAAACCCCAACCAAACCCTTAGCTGTCTCCTCCTCATCTACCTAGGCCATGTCCTCGGGATTAATATCCCATCGTAGAGTTGGAGTCTGTCGATACTCTAGAGTTTGTCGATCCTGAAGTCGAAGAGCACTATGAACGACCACTAGCTTCTCCGCTCATTTAGAGGTAAGTCTATTCCTCTTGAGGGAGTGGATAAAGCTATATGTGGACCAATTCCTCTTTGCAGCAAGGGAATTGACAACCTGTGCAAGAAGGCAAGTAGCAAGTGTCTTCAACTACGGTGTATCCCTTCCATGCCATGTCCACCATCCAATAGGGTCCATTTGAGCTAATATAGCTCTATCCAACCTCGCCTGTGGTTTACTCAAGTTTGGGCCACAAAGATTTGCAAAGTCTAGGAATTGTGTCCGAAGTAGTGAAGCCTGCTCTGCTGAACACATCTTATCAATGGTCCGTGTGAACCCATCTAAAACCTCAGGGTCATCGCATGGAGGCACCCTACCATCCCTTGGTGCATACCATTTGGGATTTAGAGCAAAGGCAGCCATATGAAGCGGGGTATTCATTGTATTCCACCTCCGCATCACAATGGGCTTAATGTGTTGCTCATATAAATTTGAAGTGGGATCCTTTGCCAAAATTGTTTGCTTGATCTTCCCAAGCATACTGTCAAATGTCTCATATATCTCTCCAAGATTAGGAGAGTCTATATCAGCATATTGGATGACATCTACAATAGGTGAGATGAAAGAGCAAATATATCTGCAAAATGCAAACAAAAAGTTCAAAATAGCTAATTGCCAAGTTAATTGGCATGTTAGAAACTTCAAAAGTTGGAACATTGGACAATAAAATTAAAATATCAAAATCAGAAATTTAATATGAAAATCAGCAATCTAATATGCTTTACCTCACATTGGACCACCAATCGTCACCGAGGATCTTTTGTTTGATGGTCTTTCCTTGAACAAAACTTGAAGTAGGCCATCTAGTCCACTCTGCATTGACCATCATCGCTTGTAGAGGCTCATGCACCTCTAGCATCCTCTCCAACAAGATGAAGTATGTGGCATATCTACATTCATTGATTCAACGATTCATTAAAACAAAATCAAATTATGAATACAAATTGAAATGTATGAACTTTGAAGTTTCAAAATTTGAAATATTGAAAGGGAAACAAAATGAAGTAAGTGGCATACCTTGTCTCAACAGGTTTGAGAAACTCCTTCTTTGAAAATGATTTGAAGAGAGCAAGTGAGGTGTGGTGATTGGAAATGAACATTTGAATATCTCTAGCTTCTGCCACTGCTTGCTTCACCCAATCCAACTTCCCTATGTCTTTTAATGCATGAACACAACATGGGGTCCAAAACATGTGCCTATAAGTACCCTCCACCATCAAACCAACTGATTTGCACACATGTTCTGAATTGGTGATCACCTGCACCACATTAGTAGCCCCAACTTCCTCTATGGCATCTCTCAAAATGGAAAACTGGAAGTCTGCATCCTTATGTCTTCCCAAACAATCTATGGCTCTAAGAAAATAGGAACCAACAGGGCATGTGACTATGACATTGATGAGTGGTTGATGTCTAACATCGGTCCACCCATCTATCACTATAGAGCACCCCATCCTCATCCATGTTCGTCTCATATCCTCCATTAACACATTAAATTTGGAGTACTCTTTGTTAAGGAGGGTGGTGCGTAGCTTATGATCTCCAAGGGGTATGAATAAAGGACAAATAGTGGCTATATCTTTAACCATTTGTTTGAAATAAGATGAACTGGCCACATGAAATGGGATGGCATGGGTAAAAAATAATTTGGCAATGGAAGATTCGGTGGCTTCTCGTGCTTGGTTATTAAACATAGACTCAATTGAAGCTCCCTTCCCACTACCACTCACCTTCCTCTTTCGTCTTCTGGCAACTTCACTACTACCAACCGTGGAAGGCATAGGCATAGTTGATTGCGCACTTGGAAAAGAAGATGGCCCACCTTGAACCCCATCCAACTCCATTTGCAATCTTTGGCACTCTATTGCTTCATCATCTTTTAATGCAGGACACATTCTAACTCCATGGCCCACCTCACCCAAAAAATGATACCTTACTCTTGTATAGCTGCCCCTAAATTCTTTTTGGCAAACATGGCAAAACCACACCCTACTCCCTTGAATTTTTTTGTCTTTGGCCCATGGGTGTAACATATTGAAGGAAAGTTTTTTTTTTTGTTTAAAGGGTGCTTTGCATAGCATTCCATGACTGTTGAAGGGCAATGGTATGGGTTTGTTGCTCTCCACTAACACCCTCACCACTTTTTCTTCTATTTTGCACTTCATCTTCACTATCACTCCCACCCCCACTGCTGCTCGTGTTTTTTATATTTTGAATGCAAGTTTCAACTAAAAAATGGAAAAAAGTTAAAAAAAATCAGACAATGTATGCTTGAGATTTTGCAAAAAAAATGAAAAAAAAGGGAAAGGAAATGCATACCTCTTTGGTGGATTTGCATTCCCAACAGCACTAATTTCAACCTCCTCTCCTCCTTCAAGCTGCTGTTTTTCCTCCTTCAATGGCTGAAACTTCAAATCCTTGGCTGCTCTTTCTCTCCACAACAAACAAATGCATAAATGAATCAAAAGAGGCCTCTTTTTCCCTCATAAGACAACAAACACCAATGGGGTCCACAATAGCTATGTAGGTAGGGCCGTGACTTTTTAAAAATTGTGTTTTTTTTATTTAAAACAATGCAAAACACAGGGGACGACTGACTGTCCCCGAGACGGTCGAGGGACGGCTCAGTCGTCCCTTGAGTCGTCCCTTGACCGTTCCTAGGATGGTCAGCCGTCCCCCATTTGGTCAACATAGTACCCTCGTTTTAGGGATGTTTCCCTCATTTTTTGAGTAGAAGGGGACGCAAGGAGACCGTCCCCCTGTACTTGGGACGTCCAGAGGATAGGGACAGTGCATTTCAGGTGGGGGGGGGGGGGACGCTTCCCCGGGTTTCCTTGCTTAAACGTTCTACATTAGCTAGGTTGAAGAATTCTTTGTTATCATAACCAACATAAACCTTTAGAAAACTTATGAGATGTATGGTGTAAAGTGCAACAAAGGTGAGGACTGGATGACTACCCATATAGACAAGAGGTCTATTGATGCCTTGTGATAAATGAACTGTAATAACTTTTAGCCTATGACTTCTAAGCAGCTAGGGCAAATAAGGAAAGCGCATACAAGATTTTATTTTGGCCTCACAAATACAAACACTTCAAGGAGATTTTTGAACATGCTCTTGATATGTTTGATTTAGTGTTGTAATAGAAAAACAAAATTTTCAAATAAATGCTAAGGTAATATGTGAGAGAAAAATTGCCAAAAGAAAGCCTTATGGAAGAGAGAGTGGACGTAGTGAAATTGATGGCTGTAATAGGGTGGAGATATGCCCCCTAGACAAAACTTATGTAGAGAGTGAAGAAGATATGAAATACGGTTGGATTTCAAAAATAAATTTATTTTCAATAGTTAAACACAAATGTTAATGATGCATACACATGTGGTACTATCTAGTACTCTATGTTGTGGTCTTGCTTAGTTTACTTTGGTCAACCTTTTCTTTCAAGATGATTGAACCTATGCAATGCTTGTGCCAACAAAAATAGGTTGGGAACTTCAATGCAGGGAAATGAATGATGATGATGATGTGATGAATGGCTTCATGGAGGTCCTCAAGAAAAATTTACAATATAGAGGATGCTAGAATTACCATGAATCAATGAATGAAATTTGCTTTTATCCAAGGCTTCAAGCCTTTGATTAACATAGGTGGGCTCATTATGGTATATGAAAATTGTAATGCTACTTTTCTCAGGTATAAAATTGGATAATTAATCAGAGATAATTTTATATGGCAGCAGATTTATTAATGCTATTAATTGAGTTTAAAGAATATAAATTATATCTATAAATTAAATACAAATGCATAATAAAAACTAATTAATCAATGTTATCTAGTTTAAGACTTAAGCACGCCAAAATCATCATCAATACTACATAAATTGGCATTCAACAATATAAATATGATTAAAAAAGAAGAAATAACATCTTTAAAAAATTCGATTAAATCAACTCCCTCATTTATAATCAAAAATATCTTGGAATTGAGTTCGATACTTATCTGAATCATAGGTCTTGGAAAAGCCGTTCTCACCCTAGGAAGATATTGGTGGTATTGGCTCTTACTATGGCACACCTGGAGGACCTATGTAAAAATACAGTCTATGCCTACTCGCACAAAACCCTAGCCAGGACAATCCCAGGTGTACTCTGTACCCTAAATTGGACACACTCTTTTTGCCCCTTCTCCAATGTCTATGACCGCCAAACCACTTTAGTCTTCCTTGAGTGTTCTCCATGTTTTTTCCAAGTCTCACATAAATGCTTTATATAAGCCTTAACAGTTGGTTTCTAAACCATCACACCCCTTCACAAAAGTTTCTTTTAATTAATATTTAACAAATATAATAATTTCTTCCCTTTTAAAAGAGTTTTCATAAATATTCTTCATTAATCTTCATTTTAACCAAAGGATCAGTTATCCTTTATTTTTCTATCTCCTTTTTAATGTTTTAACATCTTTATTTTCTCTCTGGAGAAAAACTTTCATAACATTTCTCCCTCAGTAATTTAGCTGCTGTCCTCAAAAGCTTAAGTTGAATCTACATCATAAGTCACCAAAAACACTTAGTCAAATAAGTGTGGATGTAACACTACAAATATTATAGTATATGTATTTCACTTTAATTCCATCTATAGTTTTATTTCACATATTCTAGATCCTTTCCAATAATTTTTCTGGTTTAGCTTTATTCAAAATTAGATCAAATATCTAAAGACTTTGCTAATGAATAACATGATTCGAACAATAGATGCACTTTTTGCATAAAGAAAATCATGATTTTACTAAGAGCTAATGCAAGTTTATATATTAAATACTCCATCTTATAACTCTTACAATTTTCTCATTTATGTAAATGCATTATCATACTAACATAGAAGATGATTAGTGAATAATATGCATAACATGTGTTATGCAGAACCACCTATTGCTAACACTCAAAAATATCCCAGGATGATTATCATGTATTATGAACTACATGAGTATCTTATTTTCCTCTACCAAATACAATAGAATGGAGACCAGTACATAATTACCCTTAAAAGATATGATTTCACATAATCACTCAAACAAAAAATGGGCAAGTTTTTAGAACCCAATAAGAATAGAATGTAATTTATCTTATTGCTATCAATAGTGTGCTTATAATTTCTACATAATTTCAAGGGCTCAGAGGTAATTAACAATGATATACCATTCTAATGATCTTAATCCTATATAATAAAGCATATGTATAGAGTTATTAGATTCATCAAGTGATTAAGGTAATTTAATTTCAATTTTGATTTAAGAAAAAATATCTATTCATTTTATTTTTATTTTCATTAGTTATCTCTCCCCTTGTAAAGTTTGACATGTCCCCATGTATGATACCAATGTTCAACACATCATATTTTCTAAAGTTAAAGATATGAAAAATGATCCTAAGACTTGTGGGGTATGGGTCCACAATGTAACCTATGTTAGACTTAAGTAAAAAATGTAATTTCTTTAGTTTCCTATAGATACTTGATATTGAAAAGGATCAAACTTAGATATCCATTTCCTTACTCAAGACATGGCATGCTCTCCTATAAATCTTCCATAATCTAGTTGAACCATATGAAAAATGGGGTAGAATTAACTTAACTAAACACTAACAATCATAGTTAACTTCAGCTTAACTAGAACAATGTTTGGATTGGATATTTCATATAGACATGATAAATCATGAAAATTTATTTTGATTCCCCTCCTTAAAAATAAGTAGCAATTTTAAATAATTATGCATTGTCATTTCTCTCTTTTGTACAAATTGCATCTTGAAGATAATTTCATATTTTAAATCTTGCACATTCACAACAAATAATATGAACTTACACAATCAACTTCATCTTATACATTCTTCTAAGTAGTTTAGTTTCCTTTGTTGCTTCAATAATCTAATTCCTTATTATTCACCAAATTCTGCCATAGTTCTGTTGACGTGTTTTTTATGACGACATCAACACAGAATAAAAATGCCCAACGGTCATTCTATTCTCTCTTGATCAAAGTATTCCGCATGCTAAGATTGCGTGAAAGTTCATGCGTTCAACTCCAAGGTTCCTTTAACGCGAATAGACTCAGTTGGCTAATGTGAATATGCTGGGTATTCAAGGGGACTTACGTAGTTGTTCGATTTTGTGAAGCAATTAGGATATGAATGATTTGACAGTATTGCTCTGACTCCTAAATTAACTGGGAAATACTAAATTAAAAAGGGATAGGGATAGGAATTTTGCAAATCTACTTCTAAAGGGTGGAGGACGAGGATCGACTTAAACAATCTTCAAACCAGACTTTGCTTCGTCTCCTTTCGGACAACTCCGACAAAGTTGGTGCAATCTTCAAAGGATGAGAAAGGTGTTCAAATTATGACACAACATGTTCATACCATCACTACGATGCATACAGACATATGAGCCACAATTGAAGTTAAGTGCCAATACTCCAGTTGACCACGCAAGGCGAACTTACCATCAGTAAGCCCGCTAGTGGTATGGATGAAAGAAGATGTGCTCAAATCGCAACGTCACACTCCACAATTAACAACTACTTGCATAAAACAAAGTCTACTCTACTCTATCTACTTGAATTGGAAAGATGAACAAGCCTTGCTAGCTACTCACAATAGAAGATGGAACCACCAAACAATGATAAATCTTTATATTATGAGAATGTTCACAACAATTTCTTACAAAGTCCTCAATGGGAAAACTTCCTTTCCTTCTCAATCTAAGCTAACTTCTAAGCTAAATGCTATATGCCTTCTACTCTCGCTCTGATTCAATTCTTGATCTAATGTCTAATATATTTACAAATGAGGGGGGATGCCCCTTTTATAGTTAGCCCATCTCAATGGACGGTTCGGATTCCCTTACAATAAAGGGCTCAGATCGAGCCACCTATGCCCTAATTAGGGTTTCTGCCCTAAAAACCGCCACTGAGGGGAGTGGGGCAATAAATGCACAGAATATTCTCCACTCCCCTGCAGGAACCATAATGAGCAATTAATGCCCACTATCTTCTTCTAGAAGATCTTCATCAAGCAACGCGTTCCCACTGTCCTGCTCTCGGATTGCAAACTCGATCAATCGGGCCAATACCGCTTCAACCTCCTGGGCGGAAATCGGTGGAATATGGTTGAGATGGAACTCCAAGACCGCTACCGTCTGATCGTGCCGAGTGTAAGACTTCTTCCATGCCACCAAGGCATCCTGGGTATGCTGAATTATATTGGAGAAAGTGGAGACATTCTCAAAGTCATCCAGGACAAGCGACCTCGCAGCTGAGAAGAATGGAGCCAGTTTGTCTTTCAAGCCATCAACAGTTATTTCCTCTGGGGCCAACTTTCTAGCAAATATGGCTTCTAATGTATTAAGGACTCCCTCCAAGATGTTACCCATTGCTTTCCTCACTCTGGCTGAATCTGCCCTTGCTGCATCGTGAAATCCACGGCCTGTGACCACCGAGGAGTACCAACTGGTGAAATCATACCTGTCACCATCCTGAATCACACCTCCATCCACCAAAGTTTGTAGAGGTATATGCATCAAAGCCCCCAAACGAAGTACAGTCTTCGTCTGATAGATGCGGGTATCGCCCCAGGCCTGATCCACCATGTCAATCCGTGCCAAAATACTTGAGGCCTGCCGATAAGCATTGGCGAGGTCCTCCATGAATTTCCTTGTCTCAGTATGAACATGGCTAACCCACTTGTCTGCTTCCGTTTCCATCTTCTTTAAATCCTCTAAGCCAACAACTGACTCCCTCAGAAGCTCTGGTGGGCGTTATACTGTTGGGTTTGCTGGTTCACCTGGACGTGCTAGACACTGCACATATCCTATCAAGGTTTTGTGCTCCTTCTTCAATTTCTTATACTTCTCTTCCATGCGGAGCAACTGATCCTTCAATGCCTGATAGGAGTTATCGAACTCTTCAACAATTTGGGCTCCCGTAGGACGACCCAACTCTATGGTGGTGATCACATAGTTTTCAGGCCTCTCCTCGGTTCGATCACAATCCTTTCTCGGAACAGCCACCTGAAGCGTGCGAGACCCTGAGTCATCAGTCGAGATCTTTGAAAACTTCCTGGCCCTCTTCTTTTCTGGTGGCGCACTGATCCTCCTGAGGAACTCCTCCATCTCAATGGCTGGATCCGTATCATCCTCGGGTTCTCTTCTCATTCTGTCCGAAAGTCAATCCGGCACTGTCTGCTGCGGATTGCAAATGACAAGGGGCTGTTCTTCCGTTGCCTCCACCTCATGTACTTCTTCTCTTCTTGCACTGCTCTGCTCGGGCTCATCATCTTCCACGAGCTGCGTATCTCCTGACCCTTGGGTCCCCTATTCTGTGTTTTCCTCTTCCTCCAATGTCATGTCCAACATCTGTTGGAAACGAGTATCAGCCACTGTTTCCTCTTCTTCCTCTTGTCGGCCAGCCCTGGATGCACTGACGCTTATACTATCTGATTCTCGGATGTTGGGTTGATCCACCTCCTCAAGCTCCCGCTCTTCACCCAATCCTGCCCTCTGATCAGCAAATAATGAAATCACTCTCAAACTCGAAGACTGAGTTTGTGAGTGCATAGGTGATGCTTGTTCCATCCTCAACGGTATCGGCTGGGTTGGTACTTCTACTTGTGCTTCCGGTGTTTGAGCAACCTGTTTTCCCCTTCTCACCGATAGCGGCCTTGGGTCACCCATCAAGCTATAAGTAAGGGCGATCGATCTGCTCTTAAGTCTGCATACATGTCTATCGACCCAAGCCCTTGTGAAAGTCAACACCGGAATAGAGAGCGTGTCCAAGTCCATGATTTCTGGCTCAGACCAATCAGGTGGTGGGACCGAAGTATCCCTGACTGAACCATAGTCGGGTTGCATAACGTTGACATCCTCTTCCACCTGGTCGGGAACTGGAATGATCTCACATTCCCTGATCAATTTGAGGGGAAGCCTGGAAAACATCCTTTTCCTTATCTCAACCTCATCAACAGCATTTGCCCAAAAGTCCTCAATGTGGGCCTTGTGTCGGTACTCGACGTTCTGTATCATTCGGATGTTTCTGTACGGATCAAAATCCTGTCTGCCTGTGTGATACGATAGATGATAGAATTGCAGCTCATCCTTTGCCTCTCGAGCTGCCTGTAAGGAGGGACACACCTCAGTGGAATTTGCCATGGCAATAGGAAAGTCAAGTCCACCCTTCTTCTTCTTTTTCTGAATCTTATCATAGGCGATCAACTGCCTAGATATTTCCAGCATTATAATGTGATCGGTGGGGTACCTCGGTAGCCGGTATGGATACGAAGTGAACCCCTGCAGCCTAATGTAAGTGAATTTTGGAAATTGGATGAGCCAATATCCATATTCCTCGATCAATGCTTTTGCCTCTTTGGATATTCTTTGCTGCGTTCTCTGCTGAAGGGTCCTCGTGATGTGCATTGTGAATGCATCATTAGCCCGTTTGTAACTGGCAGGGTTAGCTAGATGCAACTGTGTGTAGGCCTCATGGATTTTGAACTGATCAGGTGCACAGCCTATTGGCTCCTTGTATGTAATCCCTCGATACTTGGTCATTCTTGCCAGCATATATATCACATACGAGCTCATGTAAAAGGTTTTCGTCCCCCTCAGGCTCCTGAACTGCTCATCTATGTTATCACTGATCATTCTTGCCCAGTCAACACATTCCTTTCCCTCCAATATGATCTCGATGAAGTAGAACATCTAAGGCTCGAAGAAGTAGGCTTGTGCACTCCCATTTATTCGGCTCAGCATCATCATCAAGTTACAGTATTCCTGTTTCACATCTTCGGCAATTATCTGCTTTGGGAGTCTAGTGCGAGGTGGCTTTGGCTTTTGCATCCAAACTCTGTTGATGACCGCATCAACCCTCTCGAAGGAGGTGGAGTACATTTTATCCGCCCTCTCCTTTGATCTGTAGAGCATCTTTTCGGCAGTAGGAATCCCAAATGCCTCTCCGATGGCATCTGGTGTGAAGTTGGCAAGCAATTTTCCATCCGGCGAGACAATGGTTCTACGCTCCAGCTTGTAGTGGTTTGCACACTCCATAATTAGCTCCGGGCACTGAATTGCTGGTGGAAAACCAGCGGCTGCATAGATACCACTCTTCATGATGTTATGTGTCGTGACTGATAGTTGATGGCCTCCCAGTCCGTACATCCTAGACTTGAGTGCATTAAGATTAAACGACCTGAGGTTGGTGTCACTTAATCCTGGCAACTTTGAAATAATTGCCGATTTTGGGAGAAATGACTTGGCGAGCCTTTTGATCATTGTCTGTCAGGATGAGCTAGCCTTGGCCGTTTCAGTGTTTGCAGCTCTGCCTGCAGCTCTGCTTGTTCCTGCAACATCCTTTGCTCCAGCCATTTGCAAGAATAAGATAGAATAATAATAAGTTAGTTTGCAGATTTTTAATAAAATAAAATAGCCTCCGAGATGGTTGCGGATGTGGAGTTAGCTTTTGAAAATAAAATTCTTCAGCATAATTATCTAACTCCAAACCTCAAACTGTATAAAAACTCTGAGCTTATAAAGAAGCTTCTAGCAACTGCACTCTGACTGGCGAAGAAAATTACAGCAAACCAACAACTTTCAGCAGTGTGGCTATTTTCCCAGCACAGAATAAATTAAATCCTTCGCCTCAACTTCTGACTTCGGCAATTATAGAAGAAATAAAGAGATTGCTGCAATATGAAATTTCGAATTTCTTCTCAACTCTAACAGCAATCAACTTCCTCAGCACTTCAACTTTCAGTAGTTTTGAAAATAAAGATCCCCAGAGAAAATAAATCTCCAGCAACTCCGGAAATCTGCAACAACTCCAACAACTTGGAAACAAAGTTTCGGCTCTCCAGCATACAATTTTGAAAATTGCTGCAACACACCTTCAGCCTTTCGGAAAGAAAACTCTCAGCAACTTGGAAATAAAATTCCTCCAGCAACTTCGACTTTCAAAGAAAAACTCAAACTCACTCTCAGCAACCTCAAAAATATTTCAATCTCTCACAAAATTCCTCACTTCAGCAATTCCAAGCTCTTCAAAACGTGTGAAGAAATGAAAAAAATGAAGTTGTTTAAATAACTCTTCGTGAGGAATCCTGCTGAGTAGTGCTGGGGCTATTTTTAGTACCTTCATCAATTCTCCACTCTCTTCGTTCGACATCTTTTAATTCAGGCGCAGTAGTGGGCTAGTCGTCAGCCGGTCATTATAGCAGTTGCCATTAATGAAGATTCTTTCTTCTTCAAATTTCGAATTTTCCTTTCTAGTTTGCGAGTTAACTCTTGGTGATTTAAACAACTCGCGAGAAAAATCACTTGGCTTGATTGAAAATTCCATTTTAAAATTCTCGCCATGTTTAAATAAATTTGATTCGAATAAATTCATGGGAGTTGTAGATTCATTTCCAACTTTTAAAATGTCTGCCATTTAAATCCTCAATTTCATAAAATTTGCCTTAGACATTTTAAATTTTCTCTTTTAAAATAATTCAACCCGCTGACAGAAATCACTTGCCTGCTCTAAATACTTCATCCTTTGAGATCTAATTTCTGTTAGGAAAATAATCTAGGCAAAACGAATTTCCTCTGAAAATATTAAAATTTCCCTTAGGAAATTAATTTTTTAACTCTGTCAACTCATGGGTGCATTTTAAACGGGTTCATTTAATTTTTTTTCTACTTAGAAAATATTTCATCAAGTTGTTCACCCTGCTTAAATGTCTCACGAAAAATTTGAAATTCATCCAACTCTGGCGTGTTTTATGTAGTGAAATACTTATTCCACTTAGGAAAATTTTGAACATTTTCGCCCTTGGGTTTTTATTTCAACCTCTTCCCCTTCACCCACTTAGAAATAAAATTAAGTCCTTTCATTCTTTGGGCGCATTCACCTCTTTCCATCATTTTGCTCAACTTGGGCGTATTTTGCCTAGGGAGTTTTTGTTTTACTTAGGAAAATTTCTAACCTTTCTCCCTTGGGCGCATTTTGAAGGGTCCATTTTTATTTTGGCTTAGGCAAATTTCCCACGCCTTAGAGTATTCTTCAAGACCCTCACTTCAAAGGCGCATTTTATACCATGTGCCTCCATTTCAAACACTTAGAAAAAGTTCTCAAGCCTTTATTCATCTTGGGCGCATTTTCACCTATCTACTTTTATTTTCCTTGACTTAGTTAATTTTCATGTCATCATCATATCAAGGGCGCATATGCTAGGTGGAGTTCTCACTTGAGGGTGCATTTCACCCCCTTGGCTTTTATTTCCTTGCCCTAGAGATATTTCAAACATCTTAGGCGCTTTCAAGACCTTGCTGGAGATGGGCGCATTTCATAGCTTCAACTTTTATTTCTCCATGCCTTAGGCGTTTTCAAGCTCTCACCAACTTTGGGCGCATTTGTATGTGGGAGCTTTTGCTTGAGGGCGCATTTTATGTGTGCTACTTCTATTTGTTTTGAACTTAGGCGTTTTTAGGCCTCCAATATCCTTGGGCGCATTTGACCTCTTCAACTTTCACCTTTGACACTTAGAAGAATTTCCCACCACCATTTGCCTTGAGGGCGCATTTTGCCATGGCTACTTTTGCTTTACGCCTTAGAATTATTTTAGCCTAACCCCTCCTAGCACAAGGGCGCATTTGATAGGGTATGCTTCTATTCCATGCCTTAGGCGTTTTTTTGATGGCGCATTTACATGTGGGCGCATTTGGAGGGGGAAGCTCTCATGTGAGGGCGCATTTGAGGTAGGCAACTTCAGTTTTATACTTAGAAACTTTTTGACTTGCTTCCTTTACTTCAAGGTGGGCGCATTTCACCCTATGTACTTCCATCCTCATGGCTTGATCAATTTCCACGCCATCATTCCTTGCTTGGGCGGATTTGAGAGGGTGTGCTCTCACTTTTGACTTAGACAAATTTCGAAGTGGCTTCAAGGTGATGGGCGCATTTACAAGGTGGAGCTTTTGTTTTTGCCTTAGAATATTTTCTAAGTCACTTCACAAGGTTGGGTGCATTTAGCATGGGCTACTTCCATTTGAATACTTAGAAATTTTTTGACTTGCTTCCTTTACTTCAAGGTGGGCGCATTTAGGGGTGGCTACTTCTGTTTTTCCATACTTAGACAAATTTCCATGCCCCTGCCGGATCTTGATCTTACATTCTATTTTTAGTAAGTCTTTGCTTTTTTGACTTCCATGGCTCCACTTGGCATGAAAATTTCACCATATGACCCTCTTTGCCTTGTGAACCCGTTTTGCCAGTTATCTGCCCTGACCTGCTATTTATAGCCACCTGCTATTTATAGTAAGTTCTTGATTCTTTTGACTTCAGTAGCTCTGTTTGACCTGAAACTTGCAACGCCTGATCCTGATAGCTTGAGTGTCGCTCCGATGCCAACCTCGGGTGCAGACCTGCTATTTATAGCCGTGCCCTGACTTACTAAAAATAGTAAGTTCACCGATTCTGCTCAAATTTTGCCAGCAAGTGCCTTGAAGTATGCTGACATTGGTGGGGTACTTTGTTTTGACTATTTTTGGATTTCACCCCCTATAAAAGTGGAAACCCTAATTTGACTTGCATGTATCCCGAACGGTCTCCGTTTGACTTCGTTCCTTCTGCATGTCGTTCTACTTGCTGAACTGGAGTGTTAGGCGGTTGCTAGAGTGTACCTGCTAAAAATAGAAACTGTCTGAAAAGTGACTCATCCACTGCCGGATGGTTTTGCATATTATATTGTCCGTGGGGTCTCAAGAAACCCAGAAAAACCCAGAAAACTGGTCTGCATGCATGCACTAGCTAAAAATAGTAAGTCCTCAAAATTTGATCTTCTCCACTTGCATGTCACACTGTTGCGTAGTTCTTGAAAAACCCAGAAGGAATATCCGGACATGTGTTAGAGAACTCCGCATGCAAACCCTAAAAATAGCCTCTGAAGGCTGAACTCTGAAAGTGGTCGTCTCAGTTTGCATGTTATATCGCTGCGAAGGTTTCGATAAACCCAGAAGTAATCTCCGGACATGCAATGAAGAATCATATGTTTGACCCCTGAAAATGGCTCCTGAAGCCCGAACTGCTAAAAATAGCAAATTGTCCGATCTGGCTCAAAATTTACGTGCAAGCAGCTTGATGTTACATAAATGTGGTGGAACTGACAGAATTCCCAAAATTTCGATAAAATAGTCCCAAATTGAATACTTACTAAAAATAGCAAGTTGCCGGAATACAGTGAAAATTTAATGGGACCTTGCTGGAAGCCTTGTGATTGCTGTACTAAGCTCAGATTTCAATTTGATAACCTGGTTTGACCTTAAATAAGCTTGAAGGATGAAAACCCTAATTACGCAGACTTAACCAATACTTCAACCTGGGTCAAATGACAGGACATCCCCGGACGGACCAGAGATAGAGAGAGAGACGCACGAACCAAAGCCAAACGACGAGAATGGAGCAAAAATTAGGGGGTCCCCATCTGAATGGGGTGATGTGTGAAAAAGGTCACAACAAGTTCAAATCCTATTTTTGTACTATAGATGAAAACTTGATAATTGAATTTTTTTTTCCTTGGTTTGTTTAACTCTAATGTTTGGTTTGAGTAACATTTTTAATGTTCACGCGAATTCTTTGGTTATCTATAGGTTCCATCATGAATAGCTCCATCATTGATTTCAACATTATATGTTTCCTCCACCATTGTATCATCATCACATATAACAAAATGATACTATAGAATTACAACTATGTAACAAGCAAGGTAGGTAGAATGGTTGATCATTCTTACCTTGAAGCAAACAATAGATTTTTATTTTATGTTTCCATTATTACTCTTTCCAGATAGTGAAATCATGTTCTATCATTTTGTCAAACAATTTGCATATATCGTCAAATTATCAACAAATGAACAAGGGAAGGTTATGATTTGTGACCTTTGTGACATTTAGACTGAGACACCTGTTAGGAATCTTTGCATATGGCAAAACAAACTTGAACTGCTTTGCCTAGTTACAAGTTCATAGTGCTGAGGATATCATAAATCGCCCTTATTGATTTAATTATTAATCTAGGTCATTAGATAGCCACAAATTTTGCATAAAGCTAACTCCATATTTCTCTCATGGCCACATCTTCTAAATAGTTCACATAGTCTATAAATCCATTTTGTGCATATTTTGCAATCATTACACTCCATGGCAATGCGCATCTGTCAAATAATTTGTATACCTTGTCTATGCTTCCATTTTTTACATACATACTAGGAAGAGCGACTACAACGTTGACAAAATTTATCTATCTTTTATGCTTTGATGGATGCTCCCAACTTGGTATAAGCCAGAAGTAGGTTGACAAATGTGAATCAAACAAATGGTGACCTATTTATTCCTCTAGGTGAAACAATGTGATTGCCTTCAGATGCATGAGCCACTAAGCGAAAAAAGATGGCGTGTCAGAGGGTGAGCTTTCGTCTCTCATCGCAATGGAACATTGATCGAAGCATCTCAAACACCATAATAACATAAGCAATGAATTCAAGACTTGTAATTTTTCAAACTTTTGTGTTCTCATTATATTTGCATTTCCTATTGTTTGTCCTTTTATAATATCTGCTTTGTTGACATTACGAATTTCCCTCCAAGCATAGAGAGCAATGGCTAGCATGCTTCATAAGCTTCCAAACATTGTTTGGATCAAAAACAAAGAAGAGAGTACATACATTGGAGAGGATCTACAATGGGGAGTACAAGGCATGAGACAGGGGTTTATTTGTGCAAGCTGTCCTAGACCATTTTGCAGGTCGACAATAACAACAAAGGACATTCTTTGGTAGCATTCATATCAAGCCTTGAATGAAGCTCAATACACCAAATTTGCAATACATAGGAGATTTGGTGAGGAAACAAATGCACTGTCGACAAAAGCCAAGTTCATTGCCACAATTCATGAATGCTTTGTTGTTTGTGGCTTGCTACTTCATGCTATCACTGCAATACATAGGCATGGTCGCTTTATTGCTAGTCCCACCATATACACATATGACAAATAAAGGTGAGGAGAAACATGCACATGTTGTCCACAGACCCACAACACTTCACTATGCATGATCACATAGCTAGGGATCAACAACTTACTGCTAGTCTTGAAATTTCTATAGCTATTGCAGCCTATGAGATAAACCCATTCAAAGCACAATTCCACCATGACCAAATCAATAATTGCAAGTATCAACCGACCACCAACAGACAAAGTGTATTCATGTCAACTTTAAGTCTAAATACTTGCAAGGATGGTTCAAAAGGCCATCGCACAAAGCACACATGCAAAAACCTTAAGTATGGAGTTCCAAGCATTAGTGAATAGGCGCTCAACAAGAAGTTAATGTCTTTGATTTTTTCAAAACCTCCCCTATATTTGTTGGACTGTAACGAAGAGATGCAATGCTTGGAGTCCATTTTTGTCCCTTCAGATACCATTCAAGAGAGTTGAATTAACCGACTTTGGGTATCCTAGTGTACAAATATTGATCAAGCAAAGTATTTTTTTACAAACATATTTTTTCATGCAAAATATAGGTGGAAAAAAAGTCAATCAATTATATAGTGCAAGATACATTTAATTTTGAGGTCACTTTATATGAGATTGACTGAATAAATTGAGTGGAGGTGGAAGAAGAATGTTGTGTTAATGGTGTAGACAAGGCAATTATGACAATAGTTTTTTTTTTTGAGAGCAAATGTAAGGATTGCCAATGTCATATGAGTTATGAAAGAAGCTTCTTGATCAATAGCTCCATAGACATTATATTTTTACTCTTATTTTTCATATTATTTTGTAAACAAGAAAATGTACATGCAAATATTATGAGACAATCACCCATCACATGTTTACCTTCTCAGGTCATGCATTCTTTTTTTCTTATCTTCTATCCTAACGCCATGGAATATGAGAAAGTTCTAGCATCACTCTTGCCATAACTACCAGTGATAATTATACAAGGAATTAATTGGTGGCATGCTAGATTCTTCGGAAGAGAAATTGAGTCAATCAACATAAAGAATGTTCTTCAAACTCTTAATATAGACTAAAAGAAATGGGTCACGACTCTTCATATAGCTAGTTATGTCTCAAATTCTTCTATATTGAATGATCTCAAGTGAGCATCAAATTTGTCTCTTCCCAAAGTAGGAAAGTAATAAAGGGATTCGTTTTTGTTGTAGGAAGAGTTATATGGGAGTATAAGGCGGTGTCTTGTTGTATTGTCATCACTACTTAACTTTAACTACAATATCTACACATTAGTCAATACTCAAGAGCTATTAATTTATTGAGTTTCTAATCATATAAATTGTTCATATGAGTTTGAATTCGTCAACTCATTTTATTTTTGTTAATGAAAGGTAGCTTCGGTCAGATATAAATGATGATTGCTGATTGCATCATCATCATTTATATGTGATCGAAATTACTCATCAAATAAATATTTCTGGAAAATAAGAATTTCGAATTTATGAGCAAATTTGAAATAATAAATTAAATGTTCAAAGTTTGCATTATGAAATCGCAGGAAGGTAAATGCAAAATGGTTATGTTAAGCCACCAATTAGCATCGGTTGGCTATAGGAGACCCGCGCCCTCAAGGGACACGTCCCATGAGAGGATGTGTCTCTCCTTGGAGGCACGTATCTTCTTGGAGGTACGTGTCTCTCCTTTAGATACATAACATGATAGCAAACATTGATTGGAGACATTGAAATTAATAAATGTTCTGCAATCAGCACATTCAAAATACAGAAAATAAAATCTGACTTAGAATTCTTACACAGAATTTCAGACTTAGAATTTCCATAGATTTCTTAGGATCCTAATTTGATAAGATTTGATTACATTTACATGGTATCAGAGCCAAGTTGAGTGAATCCAAATCAAATCTAGATATCAGATTGCTTAGGAAAATTCGTATTTTTAAATCGAATTCACATCACATTATTCATAATGTCAAGTGTGATCAGATTTGAAGATCGTCTTGCAGGAGCAAACAACTTCACATCATGGAAATTTAGAATCATGATGATTCTTAAAGAGAATAAGTTACTCATTTGTGAGAGAAAACAAAAGGGAACCAAAGGCTAATCCTGAGAAAACACAATGGATTGAGAACAATGAAAAGACCATGAAATCTTAGTAGATGCAGTTAGGGATCATATAGTGCCCATTCTAGCAAAACATGAAACTGCATATCTAATGTTCAAATCCCTTGAGAGCACTTATGAGATAAACAACACCAGTAGGACTCTTGCATTAAAGAGGCAAATCATCAATGTCCAAATAAACAAAGGAGAAACTATTAATGCATACTTCATGAGGATCATTGAACTAAGGGATCAATTACCCACAATTGGATATCAGATTGATAGCAAAGAGTTAACTCTAATTGCACTAGGAGGCCTACCAAACTCATGGGAGTCATTTATTAAAGGAATAAGTGCGAGATCTAAACTCCCCAAGTTTGATAGGCTAAGAACAGACTGCCTCCAAGAGGAAACAAGACTCTCAACAAAAGAAAATAAACAAAAGAACATAGATGAAGACATTCATGTGTTCAACACAACTTCTAATAAAAGGAGTAAGAAAAACTCCTACAAGAAAGGATCATTTAAAAGAAAGAGAAATTCCTATGGAAAAGGATCTTCCAAGAAAAAAGACATCTCTCAAGTACAATGCTTTAGATGTGATCAATATGGCCGCTATGCAATGAAGTGCCTTGACAGATCAAAACAACAAGCATCTTTTGCTAAAGTAGGAAAGTCAAATTCAGACCATGAATCTGAGAACTTTGTGTTCTATTCAGCCTTATCTAGTCAAGTATCTAACAACACCCACAACTGGGTAATTGATAGTGGTTCCTCTAGACATACAACAGGGTTTAGAGAACACTTAGACACTATGACTGAAAAGATTGATGAAGAAGTAACCATTAGGGATGATTCTGCACACCCTGTAAAAGGGGTTGGAACTTGCTCCATCAAATTGAAATCTGGTCTTTCCCTTCAACTCACTGGAGTCTTATTTGTAACTGGAATAAAGAGGAATCTAATATCCATCTCTTCCCTTGAAGACAATGGATATAGAGTTACCTTTATGGATGGGAAAGTTCTAGCATGCCCTAAGAACTCAACTATCAAGAAAGCCCAAACCATAGGTATAAGACAAGGGTATCTTTACAAACTATGCACTGAGGTTAAGCAAGCCCTTACCCTTGACACTTTTGATTCAAATGAAATTTGGCTTAGAAGATTATGGACACCTTCATTTCCGTGCCCTACCTTCTGTGGAAAAACTTGTAACAGGCTTACCTAAGTTAAAACCATCTCATGAAGGAACTTGCAAAGGTTGTGCCTCAGGAAAGAATACAAAGGGGTCCTTTCCCAATAGTTTGAGCAAAACTCTAAATGTGTTAGAACTGGTTCACTCAGACTTATGTGGACCCATGTCTGTACCCTCTAAAGCAGGATTTCTATACTGTCATATTTGTAGATGACTTCTCTAGGAAAACCTGGATTTATTTCCTTAAGTGTAAACGGTCAATAGAAATCCTTAAAAGGTTCAAGGAGTTCAAAGCCCTTACTAAAAACTTCTCTAGGAAGAAAATAAAAATCTTAAGGACAGGCAATGGGAAAGAATACACCTCTGAAATTTTTAAGGAATTCTACATGAGTGCTGGGATTAAGAGGGAGTTTACAGTAGCCTACAACCCTCAACAAAATGGGGTTGCTGAAAGGAAAAATAGAACCATTGGAGAAGCTGCTAAAGCAATGTTGCTTCACCAGAACATTGAAACTTCATACTGGGCAGAAGCCTCTAGAACTGCTGTCTACATTCAAAATAGATGTCCTCATTCTCATCTAGATAACAAAACTCCTGAAGAAGCTTTTACCGGCATAAAACCTGATATTAGTCATTTTAGGATTTTTGGTTGCCTTGTCTATATTCATGGGTCCAAAGAGAAGAGATTTAAACTAGAACCTTCTGGAAAGAAAGGGGTATTTGTGGGATATAGCGAAACCTCCAAGGCCTACAGGATATTCGTACCCGGACAGAAACAAATAGAATTGAGCAGAGATGTCATCTTTGAAGAAGACATTGCATTCAAAAGGGCAAGAAGTTCTAGTGAGATAGAAACCTATTCCCCTAGAGTACTAGAAGTGGAACCTGCTCCTGAGATTCAGAGGGAGTATCTTGAAGAAATACCAAATGAACTTCAATCTACTTCAGATGAGAATACAAATGACAACGGTAGGAAGAGACCACTTTGGGCTAGAAAGATGATCAAAGAAGCCAATCATGCACCACCCAAAGGAACGTTTAGGGCAAGTAAAAGACTCAAACGGTTCTCTAGCTATGATGTCCTAATGAACAACATCATAAATTCAGAACCTGTCAATGTTACAGAAGCCTTCAGACATCAAGTATGGAAGGACACAATGACGAAAGAATATCAATCCATTCTAAAGAATGATGTATGGGATATAGTGCCTAGACCGAAAGAGAAATCTGTTGTCTCTTCTAAATGGCTCTTCAAAATCAAGCATGCTGCTGATGGCAGTATAGAAAAACATAAGGCACGTTTTGTGGCAAGAGGTTTTTCACAAAAGGAAGGCATTGATCATGAAGAAACATTTGCACCTATTGCCCATTACACATCTGTGACAGCAGTGTTAGCCATTGCTGCAGCTAAAGGCTGGAAGATTCATCAAATGGATGTGAAAACTGCCTTCCTAAATGGAACCATTGAAGAGGAAGTCTATCTAGAACAGCCTGAAGGTTTTGTGATACATAAACCTGACTCACATGTATGCAGACTAAAGAAAGCTCTCTATGGACTTAAACAAGCTCCCAGGGCTTGGTATGAAAGAATTGACAGCTACCTCTTGGGACTAGGATTTTCGAAGAATGATGCAGACCCAAATCTTTACTTTAAGGTAATCAAAGGTGATATGTTAATAATTATTTTATATCTTGATGACCTGCTGATAACAGGAGAAGATCACCTCATTGCTCAAGGAAAGAAGGATCTAACTTCCGAATTTGACATGAAAGACTTGGGCATTCTACATTACTTCCTAGGTGTGGAAGTATGGCAAAAATTAGATGGCATTATACTAAACCAAGGAAAGTATACTATTGATTTTCTGAAGAGATTTGGAATGTTGGACTGTAGACCCATGTCTACACCTATGGAAACCAACCTTCACAAACTGAAAGAAGCAGCAACTGAATCCAAGTGTACAGATTCAACCCTATATAGACAAATGATTGGAGCCTTGATGTACTTGGTTAACACCAGACGTGATATTTGCTATGTAGTGAATGCTCTCAGCCAGTTCATGTGTGAGCCAAAGGAAATTCACCTTATGGTTGTGAAACATATATTGAGATATCTTCAAGGCACTATTGGATATGGTTTTCTTTATAGAAATGACCAACTAGATCTACATGGATACTCTGATTCAGATTGGGCTGGAAGTGTAACTGATCGGAAAAGCACATCAGGATGTTGCTTTAGTTTAGGATCGGCTATGATCTCTTGGATTTGCAGAAAACAGTCTTCAGTAGCACAAAGCTCGATAGAAGTTGAATACATTGCAGCCTCTATGGGGGCAAGAGAAGCAGTTTGGCTTCGTAAATTGCTTGTGGGACTCTTTGGTGAGCCCTTGAATCCTACAATTATTCATTGTGATAATCAGAGTTGCATCAAACTCTCTGTAAATCCTATCTTCCATGATAGATCTAAGCACATTGAGATCCCCTACCATTATGTACGAGACATGGTACAAAGGAATGTGATCCAGTTGGAGTATGTTAGTACAAATGATCAAACAACAGACATTCTCACCAAACCTCTCTCCCGAATCAAGGTAGAACACTTCAGGAAGAAACTTGGTATGGTTGAAATGTAGTTTGATATTATGTTTGAAATTCAAATTGTTTATAAGTTGTACTAATATATAAAGATGGTTAATGTGTAAACTCTTTTGTCATGTGTGTTACTCCATGACCTTATGGGCCTACTCGCCCTGTGTACATTATTGAGAGGTGACGATCTTTCTAATAATAAACACTTGTATGTGACATTGTAAAGTGACGGCTCTACAATGATGAGTTGAACTATCATGATAGATAGCATGTGACTTCTTATCTGTGGACATGTCATGACGGTATCTCTTGGACACTTTGATGGATATCATGAGACTTGATGTCATTTGAAGATCATTGTGATCCTTAAGAGATAATCATGGTGGATAATTATATATCCGTGGATATGCCATGAATTATTATGGTAGACATCATGTGACTTGATGTCAGTGCACATACCACAATGAAGATGTGTTATGAAGAATGTCATGTGATTTGACAATATTGAGAAAACATACCATATCTTCGATATCACGTGTGAAGGTGATATCTCCACTTATTTGATTTGAAATATCTTCCCTAGCTAAGAGGGAGTGTTAATGAAAGGTACCTTCAGTCAGATATAAATGATGATTGCTGATTGCATCATCATCATTTATATGTGATCGAAATTACTCATCAAATAAATATTTCTGGAAAATAAGAATTTCGAATTTATGAGCATGAATAAAATTCGAAATAATAAATTAAATGTTCAAAGTTTGCATTATGAAATCGCAGGAAGGTAAATGCAAAATGGTTATGTTAAGCCACCGATTAGCATCGGTTGGCTATAGGAGACCCGCGCCCTCAATGGACACGTCCCATGAGAGGACGTGTCTCCACTTTGTGGAGACACATCTTCTCATAGGATGCGTCTCTCCTTGGAGGCGCGTATCTTCTTGGAGGTACATGTCTCTCATTTAGATACATAACATGATAGCAAACATTGATTGGAGACATCGAAATTAATAAATGTTCTGCAATCAGCACATTCAAAATATAGAAAATAAAATTTGACTTAGAATTCTTACACAGAATTTCAGACTTAGAATTTGCATAGATTTCTTAGTATCCTAATTTGATAAGATTTGATTACATTTACATTTTTCTAAGGATTAGATGTTTCTATTAAGTAATTTATAGATTTATAAAGAATTTATCTTGTATGTAAATGATGCTATTGTTAAAATGAGATGATTGGAACAAAACAATGTTCTTATGAGATATGATATCCACTAGGTTCTTGTAGCTTGTGATACCAAAATGTAATGCTACTTTTCTCCAAGTATAAAATTGGATAATTTATATATATATTAGAGTTAATTTTATATGGCAGTGGATTTATTAATTCTATTAATTGAGTTTAAAGATTATAAATTATATCTATAAATTAAATAGAAATGCACAAAAAGGACTAATTAATCTTTGTTATCTAGTTTAAGACTTAAGCACATTAAAAACATCATCAATAATACATAAATTGGCATTCAACAATATAAACATGATTAAAAGAGAAAAAATAACGTCTTTAAAGAATTCAATTAAATCAACTCCATCTCATTTATAATTAAAAATATCTTGGAATTGAGTTAGTACTTATCTGGATCATAGGTCTTGGAAAAGCCATTCTCATCGTAGGAAGATATCAGTGGTATTGGCTCTTACTTTGGCACACTTGGAGGACCTGTGTAAAAGCACAATCTGTGCTTACTCGCACAAAGCCTTGGCTAGGACAATCCCAACTGTACTCTATACCCTGAGTTGGAGATACTCTATGTGGCCCTTCTCCAATGTCCATAGCCACGAAACCACTTTAGTCTTCCTTGAGTGTTCTCCATGTCTTTTCCAAGTCACACATGAATGGTTTATATAAGCCTTAGGGGTTGGTTTCTAAACCATCACACTTTCACAAAAGTTTCTTTTAATAAATATTTAATAAATATAATGATTTCTCCTCTTTTAAAAGTTTTTTCATAAATATTCTTCATTAATCTACATTTTAACCAAAGGATCATTTATGCTTTATTTTCAGTGTTCCATAGGGACGCGTCTCCCCCCCAAAAAAAAATAAAAAAAATACAAATTGAGTTGTCTCCCCAACCCAGACGTTTTAGAGACTTGCGGACGACTGAGAAATGTCCCCCCATCTTCCCCCCACCACTAATGGGACTTGGGAAACTCCGAGGAAATGGCGGGGACGCTTGGAAATCTCCGAGATGTCTCGGGAACTCCCAACCGTCCCTCGAGCATCTTGGAGATGCCCAAACGTCCCCCACGTTGGAACGCCCAAAGAGGCGTTTTTTTTTTAAATTTATTTTGATTTTATTGAAATTTGAGCTTGGGGCCGAACCCTAAAGGCTTGTGGCACCCATCGAAAAGCCTCTAAACTAAATAAAACACTCTCATTGTTCAAAGAAAGTCTAGCAACAGGATGGGATGTAGAGCCAAAGGAGCTAGAACAAATTGATGAGGATGCTTCAGTTTCAGCTTCAGATGTAGGGCAGAGCTTGATCACGAGGATTCCAATAGTTAGAGTCATGAGGAGTTTGGGGATGATTAGGGTCTCCCCTCACTACATTTTTGCATTTTGTACTCATTTTGATATCAATGTATCATGCTACTCTTTGTAATCATCTTTATGATATGATATTATGATGTGACGTGTCATATTTTCTATATTCATATAATAGAAATCTAAAATTCGACAATTTCATTTGTTAAATTTTAATATTTTATTTACTTTTAGTCTTTTAGTAATAGTATTCAAGTATTTAAAATGTTAATATTTGCAATTTTACTAATTTGCCAAAGTTTAATTTGAAATGTTATTCTTAAACATCTTTTAATAACTAGTTATTCAAGTACCATATGTATATCAGCACCGCCCCCCACCATCCCCTTGCCGTCCCCAAATTTAGACCCTCTGTCGGGGACATGTCTCCCTCAGGAAACTCCGTGGAACACTGTTTATTTTTCTATCTCCTTTTTAGGCTACATTGGAGCACTTCATTGCTAGGAACACTTGACATTTGATTCCTTTTAAATGTGTCTAGTTCATCTATTGTTGAGAAGAGTTCTTTTGTATATAGTTTTATCCACTATGTTAAGAACATACTTACCTCTAGGAGATTAGAGAAGGTAGTTAGTGTATCTAGTGTGTGCTTCCATTCATCATAATATAGATGAGTACAAGGAAAGTCAAACAACATGGTGAGATGTAGAACTTGAAGAGCAAAGTTAGGTTGATGAGGGCCAAGATGTGCAGCTAGTTGGGCCCTTGTTGCCAGACCTTCGGTCCAATAGTTCTAGTGATGAGGAGATTTTTATAATATATCGTGATGATGACCTAGGTTTTTCGAGTATGCTCCTCAATGTAGTAAGTCTTTCATTTGTGAGTTTGATTTTCATTGCTCAATTTGTAATTGACAATGAACCGTCATATCATAGTTCAAT
Organism: Sequoiadendron giganteum; assembly: GCA_007115665.2. Taxonomy (NCBI): domain Eukaryota; kingdom Viridiplantae; phylum Streptophyta; class Pinopsida; order Cupressales; family Cupressaceae; genus Sequoiadendron; species Sequoiadendron giganteum. The sequence goes on along the minus strand of CM021109.1, from coordinate 147,171,475 downwards.
GTCATGATCGGTACTTCAATTTTGAACATTCAGCCCTTTGTAAATTACTAAATGTAATTTGATGTTGATCATGCATGTTATTATTCAGCTTCCTTCTATTTGTTTATAATCTGTGTTTTCATTTGGTTGAAATTATTTTAATTTTTATACATAAATTTACAAATTTCTACTTCTATATATATATTTTTAGTAGCCATACCCCCACTGTCCCCAAAACCGGATAAACTTTTTCCTGTCTCCATAAACTTGTCCCCCTATCTGAGAAACTAGGAGAAACATTGTGATTTGTTTATGGAGCATATGTGTGCAGTCCAAATAGATTAAGCTTATTCTAGGATATATCCAAAAATGCTATAGTCAGGGCTTTCATTAAGTAAAGTATTTTTGTATGCTTATACACTTACTGCCATTTATCTATCCTGAAAAAGTCAGTACAAAAAGATTTCCTTTTCATGTTAGAGGAGAATATTATGGGCTTGCCGACTTATTGTGTGAGTTATGATTATTCCAGAGCATAGATATGGGTAGATATGGGATGGTGTGTGGTCCAAATATTTCAAGCTTATTTAATAGTATATGCTAAAATGTCAAATTAAGAGCTTGGCTGAAGTTGGCTGTTTTTGTATGCTTATACAATTACTATCATTTATCTATCCTAGAAAAACTCTGAGTACAAACCAAATGCCTTCTAATGTTCAAGGAGAACATTATGAGGTTGCTAACTTATTGGATCTGCGTTATAAATATTGTAGAGCATAGACGAGAGATGATTGTAATAATATATTTGTGGTTTAGTTTTAGATTATTTTGTACACAAACTTTTTCCTTTCGCTTATTCCATACATCTTGTTCATTGTGACAGATAATTAATTATGCACTGTATGCATTTTTCTATTGGTATAGCAATTCAATAAGTTGTTATTTTTATTGATATAATGATATCAGGCATTAATAAGTTTCTATATATGCTTCAGGTGGGGGACATGCTGGATTTGGAATCTGTACATACAGCCTATCTTTTGGATTCATTGCACACGTAAGTTCAAAGCAAAAGTGAATGATATTGGTAGATTTATAAAATTTTAAATTCGTCTTTATGAGTGGTAATCATGTTCAAGAAATTGTATCTTAAGGATATTCAAGTGGAAAAGGGGTATTATGTAGAAGATAGATGGCAAAGATTTGCATCTTTGCATGCAAACTACTAAGTATGTTTTGTTTTCTTTGCAGATGCTTTCTTGATTTGGACATGAGTCCTGTTAAGGAGATTATTTGCAACATCATGCAGTGTGTTTTGGACTTCAGGTCTTGCTTTGGTTGTAGAGCTCAAAATTACGAGGAAGGTGAACCATTTGAGCTGACCAATAGGATCAATTACTCCCAGGTGAATACTTTACTTCCCAAATCTCTATGCTCAATGTATCTACATGATCTTAATTTGTTTGCATCATCTCCTAAAACCCACCATATTTTCTCTCACCATTCACCTTATGGTTTAGCCTTTTAAACTGTCTTCACAATGCATATGTGAACCTATGCCAGTCTATAAATGAAGAATTTGAAAGCTAGTTTTCTACTTTGACAGATACCACAATCTATAATTTTGATATTGATTATAAATTTTTAAATTATACATAATGGTTTTATTGATTATGAAATGAAATTGGACCCTTTTACAGATCAACACATGTCCACAATTCCTGAAATGGTGAGAATCTAAGTTGTCTAAGGGTGCAAAATGAGAATAGGGATCAAGAATCACACCCACACACCTACAGCAATGAAGACAAGCCAGGGCCATTCTAGTCAACCACTCTCCTAACATTCACTACTGAGAAAACAATGATAATGAGATTGGCAATAGTGTCTGCCTTAAGTTTCTGTCACCTACACCGTCTGATTGATCTCCTAAGCATGGTCTGGGTTCAGAGTCCTGCATTATGGACCATCCAAAATCTGAAAGATGTTATCTGCGTTGTTCTCTTGATATTGGCGAACCTAGTGTTAAGGACTTTGTGTCTGAATGGGATCAAAGCTGGAGCTGTGGACTTAAAAACACCAAGGAAGCTTGTGTTTGATGTACTCTGTGTGTGTGGATTGGACTGGGTTGGAAATGTAGATAATACTGGTAATAGTGCAGAAGTTCTGGCACTAAAGGCTCCTTTACCTCAGTCCATGCCATCTTCAAGTTTAAAACAAGCTTTATAGGTCATGTAATGGATATCTTGATGAATTTCTTGTTTACTAACTTGAGGCTTTGGGGGAATACTCTAGCAGAGAATTCCCAATTTGAATATCAAACAACTTAAATTGAGATGTAACCTTTTCGTACACACGAGATCTTTTATTAAGGAAGGTTAATTTGGAAAACATTTAATACAGAGATTGGAAAGTGGTTCCTGTCACATGAAATAGTCCCGATGAATGTATCCGAATTTGGATTACGTGTCAAAAACAGAGTGTTGATGTTGTAGCATCGGGCTACATACTTCCGCCTTGCTTAACATTAAATTTCATATAGCCTAACGGCTATTCATTTATTGCATTTATTAAAGTGAAGAGGCGCTTCACTTGGAAAATTCATTTGAGCCGACTTCCTTAATGTGGCCGACCTAATTAATTACTAATTCTTTATGAGGCCGACCTCATGAAGAGTCACATTGTTTTGTATAAATACAAGGTGATGATCATCTCATTTGATCATGAAATATACCCCTTAATTTTTGCCTTTAATTTTCAGTTACAACAATGCAAATCATGCACCCGTTAAGAATTAGCTCTAAACCAAAACACAACTGAAACAACTCTAACCAAGAATGCGCCCTTAAACCATTTAAGGAGGAGGGGCGAGCATATGGTCAGAGGATCCCTAGGATCTAATAACTTGAATTACAACTGGAAATGAAGAGCTAAACTCGACACCAAGAATGTGCACGCAAGATCTTTTTGCAAGGCAAGGTGCTAACATATGGTGGAGTGCTAGATTAAACTGAAAATAAACTTCTTCTGCTAAGCAGGCATTCACAAGCGGTGGGAATACTCCACTTATTCAGTGGGTGTGATTATTACAAACATTTAAAGGCGGCAAGCCAGCCAATTAACCTCACTTCCACTTAAATTGTTGGGGGTATACAATCCACACAACCACTTTATTTTCATGGGGGGAATACAACAAAGTAAATTGCAGCAAGTAAACAAAATGCTGTTAGTACTACTAATCAGCTTACAAACAATTACCAACAGCTGCAATATATCACATAAGGGTTCACAGAATAAGCAATGGTTAGAGTATCACTTCCTCTAACATTTACAATATGAGTAGATGTAAAAGAAGATATAGAATTTGTCTTCGTAGGCAGTCCCTTGCAAGTGGTCAGTGACTATAAGTACCTTGGCCTTGATTTTCACTATAGGCTTAGTTGGGAGACATGTAGAGCAAAAAGGATTCAAGGTGGATGGAAAGCTTTATACTCTTTGCAAAACAGATGTAGGAGTGCTGAATTATGGGACTGGAAAACCAAGAAAACTCTCTTTGGATTGTTAGTGGTGCCAGTGGTTCTCTATGGGTATGAAGTTTGGGGTGGCAATACTTCAACAATGAAGTGGAGGCAAATTGAAAGACTACAAAAACATTTAATCATAAGCAGCCTCAAAATAAAATCGTCTGTTCCCTATGAGATTGTCCTTGCTGAGGCTGGTGCCTTACCTATGGAAACATCGGGTATGATTCGTTTACTAAGTTATCTAAAGAGGCTGGAGAACATGGAGGTGTCTCGTTGGCCCAAAATGGTAGCAACAGAGAAACTGAATAGAAGGAAGAGCATGTGGATGAAGCAAAATAACAAGTGGTTGAGTAAGTGGGGTATCAACATAGATAATTGCCCAAATAACATTAAGGCAATCAAAATGTACGTGCAACAAAAAGTTAAAGAAAGCATGTGGGATAGAGAGTTATCAAGGAAAAAGGAGTATTACATCAAGCACTTTAATCCCTCTTGTGATCATACTCAAAAAGCATATATAGGTGCAGAAATAAAATGGAAAGCGAAAATGTTAATAGCTCAGCTAAGAACTAGTTCTCACCAATTGAGATGTGAAACCGGTAGATGGACGACACCTAAAGAAGATTGGGCTGATAGGATATGCAGGTTCTGTTCGCTAGGGCTTGTAGAGACAGAGTGGCGTTTCATCATGGAATGCCCAACCTACATGGATATTCGGGTCAATTATATCGAGATCTTAAATGTGAACTCTTTATACAGCTTATTCGAGGAAGAGAGAATATCGAAAAGTGCTGAGTACTTGATAAAAATTAATAGTAGAAGATCCAAAATTCAGAAACAAAGGGAGATCAAGTAATTGCTGGGCTATGGTTTCTTTTTCGGGTTGTTGTGGTGTTCCGTTTTGCTACCGATCTGTGGGTCCCATAGGCTGTTTGGCCTCGTGGACGTTATTAAAAATCTTCATTCATTCATTCAATGAAGCTCAAAACAGCAAGATAATTAAACTCAACTAATTTGATCAGAAATAGAGAGTATAGAAAATCAGACCAGCAGGTTATAGATTCACCAATTTGGATGGAACTTCTCTGAAACAGCTCCGAAAGCTTCCCTACCACAGTCGATCAACAACTGGAAGCTAGGCTTCCAAACTCCAATGGAAATTTGAGCCAAAAGCAGGTAGAAACAACTGGCACGAATCCCAATGCAAGTACAAATGGTACGGCCCATCAAGGAGGTCAACTTTGCTCTTAAAAATCAGCAACTTGATATTAAATTCTGCAAATTTGCAGGAAGGGGCGCCCTCCACAGTAGCACAACAAGGGCTAACCCCCAAAACCAAACAAAAATCTGACTTGAAGCTATGAACAGAAAATAGCTTCAGCCAGGCCAAATCAGCAACTTGTAAAAACAGGTTTTACATCAGCAACTTGCTCAATTCCAACAATTGAAGCTCCATCTGTATTTCAAAGTGAAATACAACCATGATGATCCACCTAGGAAGCCATAGTTGCAGGCCCGAAGGATGGATTGAGTTCGCTAAGCTTCCCCTTAGCCAGGTTCTGGATTCAAATCAGCAGCATAACCTTACTATTCAATTTCCAAGATGAGATACAAATAGAAAAGCGCCAATAAATAAGCTTTCACTAAGAGAAGGTGAAACATTTGAATTTCCAAAGAAACTCTTCACTTTCCAAAAAGGATGCCACTTTCTCCAAAAAGGCTTCATTTAAAATATCAAATAAACACTTTATTCCACCCTTCAAGTTATCCCACTTAAGATGATGAATAAACATTTACTAAACTATTAAATGTATTTTACTTTATGGCCCCAACTTAAAAACAACTTAAAAGTCATTAAGCTAGGCATGGGGTACAACTCCAAAACACATTTTAACTAAGTATGAACTTAGCCTAAGGCACAAACCACCATCAAACTAAAAACTGAGATATTACCAAATCTGGATGATGACTGCACAACACTGCTGATGGAGATGCTGCCCAAGATAGACTTACGAAAAATAGCCATTGCTAAAAATAGTAAAAACGCATCAAAACCACAGTAAACCAAGTTGAGCAAGAAACACTGGAAATCCTAATTTGCTTACTGAATAGCCTACAGATTTCCAGAAATAGGCTAATAGTTCATAACAAGGTCATCATTGAAAAGGGGACATTACAGATCATCAAGTTCATTCATTCATATTCGCATCTCTAGAAGAAGTTCGCACTTGAGTAGCAGATCATCATTTTGTTACAGCAGATTGGTTTTAAGGAGAAACATATTCATTGTGTATTTGTGCATCTAGGAGAAGCGCTATTATTCATGGTATCAAATTCGGCATTGTGTTGTGCTTGAGTTGTAAGCAGATTTCTACTCTTATTTCTTCAATATATAAGCGATATATTTGCTGGATTTTTCTCCCTCGAGAAGGAGGGTTTTCCCAGGGTATCTTGTGGTGTTCATTCTCTTATGTGCTGCATTTCTGCGTATTTAATTTTTGATCATAAAACTAACATGGTATCAGAGCGAGTTTAAAGAAGATCGATCAAATTTATATAAGCAGCGCTGACATCCACTCTTGTTCTCATCTTCTTGCATCTATCTCATCTTCAAAATGGTGAATGGGCTTAAGATCAAAGATAGGCTTGAAGGTGCTTCCAACTTCACCTCTTGGAAGTTTAGAGTGATGCTTGCATTGGAAGAAAATGAGCTTGCTGAGTTCGTGGAGGACGAAGTTCCCGAACCTTTCGATGAAAATGAGAAGCCACAATGGAAGAAGAATGGCACTAAGGCGAAAAAGATTTTGGTTGATTCCGTGAAGGACCACCTTGTGCCAATTATCTCCAAGTTGAAGACAGCAAGAGAAATGTTCAAAACCTTGGAGGAAATGTATGAGTTCAACAACACAAGCAGAGCTCTTGCCTTGAAGCAACAACTTCATCATGTCAAGATGGCAAAAGAAGATTCTGTCATGTCCTTCTTCATGAAGATCACTGAATTGAGAGATCATCTCTCTGCCATTGGGCATATGGTTGATGATAACGATTTGGCCATGTTGGCTCTTAATGGTCTTCCTAAATCTTGGGAACCATATATCCAAGGCATTAGTGGGAGATCAAAGCTACCTAAGTTTGATCGCTTGAGGGTAGATTGCATTCAAGAGGAATCGAGATTAGCAGCAAGAGGCAATGGGCAAAGTTCTACCAATGTGGAGATTCATATACTTGTCGCTCAATCTTCGAAGAAGAGAGGAAGAGAAGGAAAGAAAGGCTACTTCAAGAGGAATAAAGATAGAAAATCGGATGGTGCTCCTGCATCTAAGAAGAAGAAGGATCTTTCCCACATATAGTGCTTAAGATGTGACAAGTTTGGTCACTATGCAAAGGATTGCCCAACTAGACCAAATCAACATGCTTCAATTGCGGATGTGGGTGAGATCTCTCCTCTAAAGGATTCAAGTGAATTTCTATTCTATTCCGCCTTATCAAGCAATGTTCCAGCAGATAGCAACACTTGGTTAATTGATAGTGGTGCCTCTCGTCACATTACTGGTTTTAGAGAACATCTTTCAGATTTGGTGATGAGAGATACAAGAGTTCAAGTCATAATTGGAGATGATGCATGTTATTCAGTGAAAGGTGTTGGGACCTCTACTCTTCACTTAGATTCCAGCATCCCCTTGCAGTTGAGTGATGTACTATTTGTACCAGGCATCAAGCGGAACCTTATCTCTATTTCAGCCTTGGAGGACAAGGGATATCAAGTTGCATTCTCCAAAGGTAAAGTTCTTGCATGGCCGAAGAACTCTAGCATCAAGTCAGCCCGAGTGATTGGTGTTCGGCAAGAATGTCTCTACAGACTTTCCACTCGTCCACTACATGCTTTGTTGCATGATTCATCAAGTTCGTGTGAGCTTTGGCATAGAAGACTTGCTAACATTCACTTCTGAGCGCTTACAACCATGGAGAAGATGGTCACCGACATTTCTCAACTCAGCCAGGAGCATGAAGGTACTTGCCGAGGATGCACATTTGGTAAGAATACTAAAGGACTCTTTCATAGTAGTGAAAGTAGATCCAAATGCATTCTAGATCTTGTTCATTCTAATTTGTGTGGTCTAATGTCTGTTGCTTCTTTGAGTGGTTTCTTGTATTATGTAATTTTCATTAATGACTACTCTAGAAAGACTTAGATTTATTTCTTAAAGACTAAAGAATCTGAAGAAGTACTTGAGAGATTTAAGGAATTTAAAGCTCAAGTAGAGAACTTGTCCGGGAAGAGGATCAAAGTTCTGAGATCTAACAATGGAGGAGAATACATCTTTGGAAGCTTTCGTAACTTTTGTGTTGAAGCAAGAATTAAGAGGGAGTTTTGTGTTCCCTACAATCCACAACAAAACGGTGTAGCAGAAAGGAAGAACAAATCTATTGTAGAATCAACTAAGGCCATGATTCATGATCAGGATCTGCAAATCTTCCTTTGGGCCGATGCTTCTAGGACAAGTGTGTATGTTCTGAATCAGAGCCCTCATTGTATCTTGGAGAACATGACTCCTGAAGAAGCTTTCATAGGTGTGAAGCCTAAAGTCAGCCATTTGATAATATTTGGTTGTCCTGTGTATGTTCATGTAACTAAAGATAAAAGGACAAAGTTGGAACCATCTGGCAAGAAGGGAATATTTGTGGGCTACAGTGAGTCTTCAAAAGCCTACAGGATTTACATTCTAGGTCAAAATCTGATAGAGATGAACAGGGATGTTGCATTTGAAGAAGATGTTGCATTCAAGAGATCTAAAGGCTCTCACATGGAGATAGACAATGAAGAGCAAGAGTCTCCTCAGGACATGGAAATTGACCATACTCCTGAGATTTAGAGGGAGGGTACTGAACCTAAAGAAGATGATGATCTAGTTGTGTTAATGAGATATAGCTTCGGTCAGATATAAATGATGATTGTTGGATAGCATCACATCATTTATAAATGATCAAAGTTATTCTTATTATATTTTTGGAAAATAAGTGAAATCGAATTATAAGCTTGCATAAATTCGATTTAATGAATAATGTTAAATTGTGCATTTAAAATTAATCAGAACTCATACCCGCCACATATAAGGTTATGTGTGTGTTAATATTAACCGAATGTTAGTCGGTTGTGAGGAACCGCGCGCTCAAAGGGAATGTCCCATGAGCGGACGTGTCTCCACTTGTGGAGACACGTCCTCTCATGAGACGCGTCTCTCAGAGGCGGGTCTCCTACATACTTATAGTAATTCCCTCATTGATATGCAAACATCGAAATATATAAATGTTCTGCAATCAGCACATTCAGCATAAGTAATTTAAATCTGACTTAGAATTTTGAGTAGAATTCTTACACTTAGAATTTCATAAAAACCTTTAGGTTCCCGGTTTGATTGAAGATTTGATTACATTCACATGGTATCAGAGCCAAGTTGTGTGAATCCAAATCAAATTTAAAATCAGTTTGCTCTAGAAAAATTCGTATTTTCCAAAATCAAATTCACATGACATTCTTCATAATGTCAAGTGTGATCAGATTTGAAGATCGTCTTGCAGGAGCAGACAATTTCACATCATGGAAATTTAGAATCATGATGATCCTTAAAGAGAACAAGCTAGACTCACTTGTGAGAGAAATTAAGGAGCCAGAGGCTGATCCTGAGACAACTCAATGGATTGAAAACAATGAAAAAGCCATGAAAATCCTAGTAGATGCAGTTAGGAATCATATAGTGCCCATCCTAGCAAAACATGAAACTGCATATCATATGTTCAAATCTCTTGAGAGTACCTATGAGATCAACAACACTAGTAGGACTCTTGCATTAAAGAGGCAAATCAACAATGCTTAAATAAACAAAGGAGAGTTAATTAATGCATACTTCATGAGGATCATTGAACTAAGGGATCAATTATCCACAATTGGATATCAGATTGATAGCAAAGAGTTAACCCTAATTGCACTAGGAGGCCTACCTAACTCATGGGAGTCTTTTGTTCAAGGAATAAGTGCGAGATCTAAACTCCCCAAGTTTGATAGGCGAAGAACTGACTGCCTTCAAGAGGAAACAAGACTCTCCACTAAAGAAAATAAACAGAAGAACATAGATGAAGACATTCATGTACTCAACACAACGTCTAATAAAAGGAACAAGAAAAACTCCTACAAGAGACGATCTTTTAAAAAAAAGAGAAATCCCAATGGAAAGGGATCTTCTAAGAAAAAAGACATCTCTCAAGTGCAATGCTTTAGATGTGATCAATATGGTCACTATGCAATGAAGTGCCCTGACAGATCAAAGCAACAAGCATCTTTTGCCAAAGTAGGAAAGACAAATTCAGATCATGAATCTGAGAACTTTGTGTTCTATACAGCCTTATCTAGTCAAGTATCTAACAACACCTACAACTGGGTAATTGATAGTGGTTCTTCTAGACACATCACAGGATTCAGAGAACACCTAGACACTATTATTGAAAAGTCTGATGAAGAAGTAAGCATTGGGGATGATTCTGCACACCCTGTCAAAGGGGTTGGAACTTGCTCCATCAAACTGAAATCTGGTCTTTCCCTTCAACTCACTGGAGTCTTATTTGTAATTGGAATAAAGAGGAATCTAATATCCATCTCTGCCCTTGAAGACAATGGATATAGAGTTACCTTTATGGAAGGGAAAGTTCTAGCATGGCCTAAGAACTCAACGATCAAGAAAGCCCAAACCATAGGTGTAAGACAAGGGTACCTTCACAAACTATGCATTGAAATTAAAGAAGCCCTTACCCTTGACACCTTTGATTCAAATGAGATTTGGCATAGAAGATTAGGACACCTTCATTTCCGTGCCCTACCTTCTGTGAAAAAACTTGTAACAGGCTTACCTAAGTTAAAACCATCTCATGAAGGAACTTGCAAAGGTTGTGCCTTAGGAAAGAATACATAAGGGTCCTTTCCCAATAGTTTGAGCAAAACCCTAAATGTGTTAGAATTGGTTCACTAAGACTTATGTGGACCCATGTCTGTACCCTCTAAAGCAGGATTTCTATACTATGTCATATTTGTAGATGACTTCTCTAGGAAAAGTTGGATCTATTTCCTTAAGTGTAAAGAGTCAATAGAAATCCTCAAAAGGTTCAAAGAGTTTAAAGCCCTTACTGAAAACTTCTCCGGAAAGAAAATAAAAACCTTAAGGACAGAGAATGGGAAAGAATAAACCTCTGAAATTTTTAAGGAATTTTGCATGAGTGTTGGAATTAAGAGGGAGTTCACAGTTGCCTACAACCCTCAATAGAATGGGGTTGTTGAAAGAAAAAATAGAACCATTGTAGAAGCTGCCAAGGCAATGTTGCTGGACCAAAACATTGAAACTTCTTTCTGGGCAGAAGCCTCTAGGACTGCTGTCTATATCCAAAATAGATGTCCTCATTCTCATCTTGATAACAAAACTCCTGAAGAAGCCTTTACCGGCAGAAAACTTCACATTAGTCATTTTAGGATTTTTGGCTGGCTTGTCTATATTCAGGTGCCCAAAGATAAGAGATTCAAACTAGAACCTTCTGGAAAGAAGGGAGTATTTGTGGGTTATAGTGAAACCTCCAAAGCCTACAGGATGTTCATACCCGGGCAGAAACAAATTGAATTGAGCAGAGATGTCATCTTTGAAGAAGACATTGCATTCAAGAGGGCAAGAAGTTCTAGTGAAATAGAAACCTATTCCCCTAGAGTACCTGAAATGGAACCTGCTCCTGAGATTTAGAGGGAGCATCTTGAGGAAATGCCATATGAACTTCCTTCTACTTCAAATGAGAATACAAATGACAACGGCAGAAAGAGACCACTTTGGTCCAGAAAGATGATGAAAGAAGCCGAGGATCATGCAACACCCAAAGGAACGTTCAGGGAGAGTAAAAGACCCAAAGGTTATTCTAGCTATGTTGCTCTAATGAACAACATCATAAACTCAGAACTTGTCAGTGTTACAAAAGCTTTCCAACATCAAGCATGGCAGGATGCAATGCCGGAGGAATATCAGTCTATTCTAAAGAATGATGTATGGGATATAGTACCTAGACCGAAAGAGAAAACTGTTGTCTTTTCCAAATGGCTCTTCAAAATCAAGCATGCTACTGATGGCAGTATAGAAAAACATAAAGCACGTTTTGTGGCAAGAGGTTTTTCTCAAAAAGAAGGCATTGATTATGAAAAAACATTTGCACTTGTTGCCCGTTACACATCAATGAGAGCAGTGTAAGCTATTGCAGCAGCTAAAGGCTGGAAGATCCATCAAATGGATGCGAAAACTGCCTTCCTGAATGGAACCATTGAAGAGGAAGTCTATGTGGAACAACTTGAAGGCTTTGTGATAGATAAACCTGACTCACATGTATGCAGACTTAAGAAAGCCTTCGATGGACTTAAACAGGCTCCCAGGGTTTGGTATGAAAGAATTGACAGCTATCCCTTGGGACCAGGATTTTCCAAGAATGATGCTGACTCCAATTTGTACTTCAAGGTAATCAAAGGTGATATGCTAATAATTATTTTATATGTTGATGACCTACTGATAATAGGAGAAGATCACTTCATTGCTCAAAGAAAGCAGGATCTAATTTCTGAATTTGACATGAAAGACTTGGGCATTCTACACTACTTCCTAGGTTTAGAAGTATGGCAGAAATCAGAGGGCATTATACTAAACCAAGGGAAGTATACTATTGATATTCTGAAGAGATTTGGAATGTTGGACTGTAGACCGATGTCTACACCTATGGAAACCAACCTTCACAAATTGAAAGAAGCAGCAACAAAATCCAAGTGTGCAGATCCAACCCTTTACAGACAGATGATTGGATCCTTGATGTATTTGGTTAACACCAGACCTGATATTTGCTATGCAGTGAATGTTCCCAGCCAATTCATGTGTGAGCCAAAGAAAATTCACTTAATGGCTGTGAAACATATTTTGAGATATCTTCGAGGTACTATTGGATATGGTCTTGTTTACAAGAATGATCAACTAGATCTACATGGATACTCTGATTCAGATTGGGCTGGAAGTGTAAGCGATCGGAAAATCACATCAAGATGTTGCTTCAGTTTAGGATCGGCTATGACCTTCTGGATTTGTAGAAAACAATCTTCAGTTGCACAGAGCTCAACAGAAGCTGAATACATTGCAGCCTCTATGGGAGCAAGAGAAGCAATTTGGTTTCGTAAATTGCTTGTGGGACTTGTTGACATGTGTTTTATGACAACACCAACACAGAATGAAAATGTCCAACGGCCACTCTATTCTCTCTTGATCAAAGTGTTCCGCATGCTAAGATTGCATGAAAGTTCATGCGTTCGACTCTAAGGTTCCTTTAATGCGAATAGACTCAGTTGGTTGATGTGAATATGCTGGGTATTCCAAGGGGACTTACGTAATTGTTCAACTTTATATGTTCAAGCAAGTGAAGGATTTTGACTATGATGCTCTGGTATTTGAATGAATCGGGAAATGCTGAATTTAAAGGAGGTAAGGATAGGAATTCTACAATCTTCTTCTACGGGTGGAATGCAAGGATTAGCTTAGACAGTCTTCAAACCAAACTTTGTTTCGCCTCCTCGTCGGGCAACTTTGACAAAGTAGGTGCAATCTTCAAAGGATAAATAAGATATTCAAATCATGATTCAACATGTGTACCCCATCACAACGATGCAAGTGAACATGTACAAATCACAATCGAAGTTAAGTACTGAAATTCTAGTTGACCACGTAGGGCAGACTTACCATCAGCAAGCCCGCTAGTGGTATGGATAGAGGAAGACTTGTCCAAACTAAAAACCACACTCCACAATTAACGACTACTTGCATGAATTGAAAGTCTATTTTACTCTATCTACTTGAATTGGAAAGACGAACAAGCCTTGCTAGCTACTCACAATAGAAGATAGAACCACCAAACAATGATAAATCTTTATATTATGAGAGTGTTCACAACAACTTCTTACAAAGTCCTCAATGGGAAAACTTCCTTTCCTCCTCAATCTAAGCTAATTTCTAAGCTAAATGCTATACGCCTTCTATTCTCTAGCTCAACTCTATTTCTGATTCAATTCTAACTCTAATTATTTACAAATGAGGGGGGATGCCCCTTTGATAATGAGTCCAAATAGTGGACGGTTCAGATCTGATTACAATAAAGGGCTCAGATTGAGCCACCCATGCCCTAATTAGGGCTTCTGCCCTAAAAACCGCCACTGAGAGGAGTGGGGCAATGAATGCGCCCTCCACTCCTCATCAATGCACCACACCCTGCCATCAATGCACGTCGTCTCCCACCAGAAGGTCATCGTCCAGAAGGGCGTTTCCTTTCTCCCTCTCGCTGGCTGCAAATCTGATGAATCTAGCCAAGACTGCCTCAACTTCCTGATCGGAGATAGGAGGAATGTGATCCAACTGAAACTCTAAAACTGCAACTGTTTGCGCATGCCGGGCACATGATTTCTTCCAGGCAACAAGGGCGTCCTGGGTGTTCTGTATGATACTGGAGAACGTGGTTGTGTTCTCAAAATCGTCCTGTGTGAAGGTCTTCACTTCAGAGAAGAATGGCGTCAATTTGTCTTTCAATCCATTTGTAGTTACCTCTTCAGCAGTCAACCTCTTGGGAAAGATTGCCTCCAACGTGTTGAGAATTCCCTCTAAAATGTTCGTCATGGCCTTTCTGACCCTGACAGAATCTGCTTGTGATGCATCATAGAATCCCTGGCCTGTGACTACTGAAGAATACCATCTGGTGAAGTCGTATCTACCCCCCTGCTGGATAACGCCTCCCTCAACCAAAGTCTATTGAGGTATGCTCATCAAAGCCCCTAATCGGAGAACAACTCTTGTCTGATAGATGTGAGCCTCACCCCAAGCATGGTTAACTGCCTCCACTCTAGCCATAATATTGGAAGCTTGCCCATAGGCATGTGCAAGATCTTCCATGAATTTTCTTGTTTCTGTACGCACACTGGCAACCCACTTGTCTACCTGCTGTGCCATTCTCTTCAAATTTTCTAACCCACTGATTGACTCCCTGGAAAACTCAGTTGGAAGCTCAATTGCCGGATTTTCTTGCCCACAAGGACGGGACAAGTGCTGCACATAGCCAATCAGTGTCTTGTGCTCTACTTTCAACCTTTTGTATTTGCCCTCAACATGGGACAATCTATCCTTGAGTGCTCGATAGGAATTATCGCACTCCTCTACCACTTGTGCTCCAGTAGGGCGGCCTAGTTCCATGGTTGTCACAACATAGTTTTCAAGAACGGCCTCGTCTCTATCACATTCTTCTTGAGGAACTGCCACATGCAAGGTTCGGGATCCATCCTCATCTGTGGATATTTTGGAGAACTTCCTAGCCTTTCTCTTTGCTGGAGGTGCACTGATCCTCTGTAATAATTCTTCCATCTTGGCTGCGAGATCGGTCTCATCCACAGGATCATGCCTCATTCTGTCCCTTAGCCATTCTGGCACCTCCTGCCGCATGTCAGATATAATAAAAGGCTGTTCTACCTCAGCCTCCACCTCGTGAACCCCTCCTCTGCCATCGTTCTGACGAGGCTCACCGTCATCAATAGGCTCCATGTCTCCCGAGCTCTGGGCATCCTGATCTGAAGTAGCATCACCCTAGAGAGCCGCCTCAATTTTCTGTTGAAATTGAATATCAGTAGCCGTCCCCTCATCTGTCTCTTGCTGATTTTCCTGCTGATGTTCTTCATGGGGCATGTTGATGCTCTGACCCACTGATTTTCTACGAGGTGGTTGACTCGCCACTTGCACTGTCTGCTCTACATCCAATCTCTCCCTCTGATCAACAAACAAAGACACCTCTTGTAAGCTTGGAGAATGTGTCCGAGATGGCGTATGCATGGACTCCTCAACTACCACTGGCTCAGGTCGAACTGGCTCCTTTCCTCGAAGCTTTGGAGTTGGATTACTCCGTCTTCTCTGATTAGTTGTCTGCAATCTGCTGTCTCCCATCAAATTGTAGGTAAGGGGAATTGACCTTCCCTTAAGTCGGCTGACATGCCTATCTACCCAACTCTGTGTAAATGTCAAGACTGGGATACAAAGTGTATCCAAGTCAATGACCTCTGGCTCAAACCAATCTGGGAGTGGCAGAGGTGTATCTCTTACGGTCTTGTAGTCAGCCTGTACTACGTTTATATCCTCCTCAATCTGATCTGGCACTGGGATGATCTCACACTCTCTGACCATCCCCAACGGTATCCGAGAAAACATTCTCTTTCTGACCTCGATCTCATCCATTGTACTAGCCCAAAAGTCTTCGATTTGCACCTTGTGCCTGAACTCTTCTGTCAATATCCACCTGATGTTTCTGTGGGGATCGTAGTAGTGCCTGCTGGTGTGATAGGAAAGGTGGAAGAATTGGAGCTCCGCTTTTGCCTCTCTTGCTGCTTGCAGCGATAGGTAGATTTCATCCGAATTTCCCATAGTAATCGGGAATCTGAGTCCACCTTTCTTCTTCTTCTTCTGAATCTTATCATAGGCAATCAGTTGCTTAGATACTTCCAGCATCACTATCCTGTTTGTGGGATACCGAGGCAATCTGTATGGATAGGAGGAAAATCCTTGCAGCCTTATGTAGGTGAATTTTGGAAATTGGATAAACCAACATCCGAATTTCTCAATCATTTCCTGTGCCTCCCTTGATATTCTGTGGTGAGTTCTCTGCTGCAAGGTCCTCGTGATATGCATTGTAAAGACGTCATTGACCCTCTTGTAATTGGTTGTGCTTGTCAGATGTAACTGTGGACAAGCTTCATATATTTTAAACTGATGGGATCCGCAACCGATTGGTTCCTTGTAAGAGATCCCTCTATATCTCGTCATGCGAGCCAGCATATAGACAAGGTAGGAGCCCATGTAAAATGTCTTCGTTCTCTTCACGCCACGAAGCTGCTCATGTATGTTATCACTAATCGTCAGTGCCCAATCCATGTAATCCTTTCCCTCCAACACCAAGTTGACAAAATAGAACATCCAAGGTTCAAAGATGAATGCTTGGGGGCATCCTCCAACTCTGCTCAGCATCATAATGAGATCACCAAATTCCTGTCTCAAGTCATCTGAGACTATTTGCTTCGGCAATTTGGTGCGAGTTGGCTTGGGTTTAATCATCCATCTAGTGTTTATCAAATCAGCACACCGGTCTGTGGTGGATGAGTACATCTTCCCAGCTCTCTCCTTCGTCTTGTAGATCATCTTCTCATGAACCGGAATCCCGAATGCTTCTCCGATCGCTTCAGGTGTTAGGTTAGCCAACACCTTGCCATCTGGTGAAGTGACTGTTCTCTGTTCTGCATTGTAGTGGTAGGCGCACTCCACGATGAGTTCTGGACATCGGATAGCAGGCGGAAAGTTGGCAGCTGCATACAGTCCACTTCTGACAATACTGTGCGAAGTCACTGACGGGTGATGGCCTCTAGTCCCCAATATCCTTCTTCTGAATGCTTCCATGTTGAATGAGCCTAAGTTCGTGTTAGCTAGCCTGCCGAGCTTTGATGAAAATTTGGATTCTGGCAAGAATGACTTGCCCAATTTCTTGATCATAGCCTGTCTCGACTCGGTGTGGTTGTTTCTGCCTACAGCTTTTCTGCTTGATTCGGCCATTTTGCAAAAAGGCAAGAGAGTCATTAGAAAACAAGATTTTATAAAACAATATATCGCTTTTGAGGGTGCCAACAGATTTTTAAATAAAAAGGCTGCAACACTTTGTCACTTTCAGCTGCAAATCAACTACTTCAATGTTTTTAGAAGTTTCTTCTCTGGTTGCAGCAACACGAGGCCAAATACTTGGAAATGTTTGCTTGCAGCAATTTACTTTCAACAAATTTGAAACCTCCTCTTTGAAGTTCGTACTTTTCCTTCTAACTTAGCAACTTTCAGCAACCATCAAACTTTCTTCTCAAGTCGTACTTTAGCATCCAGCAACTTCACTTTTGGCAAATTCGTACCTTCTCAGCAAATGCAGCAACTAGCAAGTTGAGTCGCACTTCCTTCAGCAACTTCAACTTTTACAAATTTGCACTTCTCCTTCAGCTCTCTCACAATTTCGAACTTCTCAGCAATTGCAACCTCTTCAGAAATTCGTACTTATACTCAGCCAATATTTTGCATTCAGCAACTGGTGAGAGGAATGAAGAGGATTTTAAAATCTTATAGCCTGGTTGAATTCCTGCAGAGGCTATACTTAGCAAATTTTCGAATTGATTTTCCCTCCCTTTTCTCCGTTGTAACACTTGTCATCTAAGGCATCTTCTAGAATTATGAATTCATCACCTTCGCATAGGCTTGCCTCGTTGCATTTAAAATATTAAATCGTTCACTTCCTTGAACAATTTCGAAATGTTTGGCTACGTCATTTGATCTTGTCTTTGCTTTGGCAAAATTATCTAGTTCAAACCTCTGGCGAAATCCTTCTCGTTCATTTGTTTGCCTTAGAGAAATTTCTCAATTTTGCCTTAGAAAATTTATCTAAAATAGGCGTTGGGCAAAATATCCATTGAAACGATGTGGACACGGCATGGAGTAAGCTTGACTCACTTCTGAATTGCAAATGTTTAGTACCCAGAAGAGAAATCCTTCCAGAATCCATCGTTTTCATCTGTATCCGGACGAAGGGGTTCTTTTAATTTTTATTATTTAAAAATAATAAAATGGCTAATGTTTGTTTCTTCCGGATGTTTTCCACTCCTGCAATTTCAATTTTCTCTACCGCGGCAAATTTTTTGATTTTTCTCTAAAGAATTTTCCTTCTGAAGATTTTTCTAACACTGGAAACTAGCATCATCCTCTAGGCGTATTCTTCATTTTCCCTTGTAGAAAATACCTTAGGAATTATTTGAAAATCTAAATTTCATCTCTAAAGGGCGCATATAGCATGTCATCCTTCCATTTTATTCCTTAGGCAATTCCATGCCTAGACATTTCTTAGCAATTTTCATTTTGAGCCCCGGCTCACTAGGCGCACTTCACATAATAAATTTCCACCTACAAGCGCAATTCACGTAGTAAAGAGGAAAAAAATAAAAATAAATGAATAACCCTTGGTCCCTTTTTTTTTTTTATGCCCCCTTAGCATTATCTCCCCCCTTGGCGCATGTTGACTCCTCACCTTCCTTGAGTGCATATGCCATAGTGGACTTCCACCTTCAACGCATTTCATTCACCACTCTATGCTTTTATCTTTCACCTTCTACGTTTTACCTTTCATCCTTACCTTGGGCGCACATGCCATGGAGAAGAGGAATTCCCACGCCTAAGACATGACTCTTCACCTCCTTCTGGCGCATGTGAGCTATGTAGCTTCCTTGCCTTCAAGTGCATTTCCTTCACCACCCCACGCCTTGACTTGACCTTTCACCTCCTTCTGGCACATATGGGCTAGGCACATTTGCCATTTGCAAAGGAAAAAAAATGCCATCTTGTGACCCTTCAGCTTCCTTGGGCGCATTTAGCCTATGATGCTTCAACTCTTGGGCGCATTTGCTAGTGTTGGAAGGAATTCCGCCCCCTTCTAGTGGCTCTTCATCTCCTCTTGGCGCATATGATGGTGTCGACTTCCTTCCTCAAGTGCATTTCGCATGTGATCAAGGAAAACGCACGCCCAAAGTGACTTTTCAGCTCCCTTTGGCGCATTTAG
Organism: Sequoiadendron giganteum; assembly: GCA_007115665.2. Lineage (NCBI taxonomy): Eukaryota > Viridiplantae > Streptophyta > Pinopsida > Cupressales > Cupressaceae > Sequoiadendron > Sequoiadendron giganteum. The sequence continues at coordinate 147,152,255 of CM021109.1, read as the reverse complement.
CATGTGCAACCTCCATTTTCAAGCGCATTTCACTATGTGAGATGGAAAATCCACGCCCAAGCTTGACCTTTCACCTCCCTCAAGCACATTTTGACTTGGTGAGGAGGAATTCAATGCCTTGGGGGAATTTTCATGTCTCTGGAAGGCGCATTTCAACTTCATCAAGGAAATTTCACACTTAGAAATTCTTGTATTTTTCATTCCTCCTGGGCGCATATGAAGGTGTGTGCCTGTCAGCTATCATTTATGAATCTCCAACGCCCTAACCTTGTTCCGGCTTTCTATTTTTAGTAAAATTAGGAGAAATTAGGGTTTCATTGATTTCATCCTGTTCTGAGCTGGAAGTGGGGTGGCTGTGCCTTCACTGACTTTTGTCACCTTGTTCATACCTCATCTGGCACAGTACATACTATTTTTAGCCACTTACTATTTTTAGCAACCCTAGAATTGATCAACTTTTGTATCTCCGTTTGCTTCAAAATTTGCTCCACTCGTTCTTGATGCTGTAAGAGACCTGTTCACACCTTTTCTCTGACAAGGACGTGCTATTTTTAGCCATGAGGTGACTTACTAAACATAGTAAGTATTCAAATCGTGCTCAAATTTTACCAGTAGGTAGCCTGAAAGATGCTGACTCCGGTGGCGTGCTTCGTTTTGACATCTCTGCACTTTGCTTCATCTATTTTTAGACGTGGCAGGGGAAACCCTAATCTGATTTGCATGTGCTCTGGATTGCTCCCGATCGCCTGATTTCTACTGTTTGCCAATCTGCTCGCTGGAATGAAGTAATAGGTAGCTGCTGGGATGACACTGCTATTTATAGTAAGTGTCTGGAAAGTGGTCAACCGAATGTCGGACGAGTTTGCATGTCACAGTGCCCGTGGGATCCCCAAAAACCCAGAAAAACCCAGAAAACTGGTCAAAGTTCTGGCACTAGCTAAAAATAGTAAGTCCCTGAAAACTGATCCGATCCACTTGCATGTCATATCACTGCGAAGCTCTCGCAAAACCCAGATGGAATATCCAAACATGCATTGAAAATTCTTGCATGCAAACCCTAAAAATAGCCTCGGAAGGCTGAACTCTGAAAGTCACCATCTCGTCTTGCATGCTACATCATCGCGAAGGTCTTGGAAAACCCAGATCAATTCTCCTGTCATTTATCGGAGAATTGCTTGTCTAAACCCTGAAAATAGCCTCCGAAGGCTGAACTGCTAAAAATAGCCAGTTGTCTGAATCCGTTCAAATTTCGCGTGTAGGCACTTTGAAGTTGCCTAATTGTGCTGAAGTCATTAGAATCCCGAAATCCTGAGGAACAAGCCTCGAATTAGGCACTTACTAAAAATAGTAAGTTGTCGGATTTCAGTGAGATTTCAGGGGGATTCTGCCTTGAGCTTTCTGAATGTGTTGCTACACTTAGATTTCACTTGAGTAACTCAATCTTGACCTCGAACGGGTCTAAAGGATAGAAACCCTAAATCTGTCAATTACTTCAACTGAGGTCAAACGGGACATCCCCGGAAGGACAAAAGACCAGAGACAGAGAGAACCAAAGCCAAAAGACCAGAATGGAGCAAAAATAAGGGGGGTCCCTATCTTGGATGGGGTGATGTGTGAAAAGGTCACAACAGGACTCTTTGGTGAGCCCTTGAATCCTACAATTATTCATTGTGATAATCAGAGTTGCATCAAACTCTCTGTAAATCCTGTCTTTCATGATAGATCTAAGTACATTGAGATCCCCTATCATTATGTAAGAGATATGGTTGAAAGGAAAGTGATCCAGTTGGAGAAGATTAGTACAAATGATCAAACTACAGACATTCTCACCAAGCCTCCCTCCCGAATCAAGGTAGAGCACTTCAGGAAGAAACTTGGTATGGTTGAAATGTAATTTGTTATTTATGTTTGAAATACAAATTGTTTATAAATTGTACTAATATATAAAGATGTTTAATGTGTAAACTCTTTTGTTATGTGTGTGACTCCATGACTTTGTGGGGCTACTCCCCCTGTGTACATTATTGAAAGGTGACGATCTTTCTAATAATGAATACTTGTATTTTACATTGTAAAGTGACGACTCTACAATGATGAGTTGAACTATCATGGTAGATATCATGTGACTTGATATCTGTGGACATGTCATGATAGTATCTCTTGGACACCTTGATGGATATCATGGGACTTGATATCATTTGAAGATCATTGTGATCCTTAAGAGATAATCATGGTGGATATTTATATATCCGTGGATATGCCATGAATTATGGTAGACATCATGTGACTTGATGTCAGTGCACATACCATAATAAAGATGTGTTATGAAGAATGTCATGTGACTTGACAAACATTGAGACAACATATCATTTCCTTGATATCATGTGTGAAGGTGGTATCTCCACTTATTAAGAATTGAAATATCTACCCTAGCTAAGAGGGAGTGTTAATGAGATATAGCTTCGGTCAGATATAAATGATGATTGCTGGATAGCATCATCATCATTTATAAATGATGATTGCTGGAGAGCATCATCATCATTTATAAATGATGCTTATTATATTTCTGGAAAATAAGTGAAATCGAATTATAAGCTTGCATAAATTCTATTTAATGAATGATGTTAAATTCTGCATTTAAAATAAATCGAAACTCATACCTGCCACATATAAGGTTATGTGTGTGTTAATATTAACCGAATGTTAGTCGGTTGTGAGGAACCCGCGTGCTCAAAGGGACACGTCCCATGAGCGGACGTGTCTCCACTTGTGGAGACACGTCCTCTCATGAGACGCGTCTCCTACATACTTATAGTAGTTCCCTCATTGATATGCAAATATCGAAATATATAAATGTTCTGCAATCAACACATTCAGCATAAGTAATTTAAATCTGACTTAGAATTTTGAGTAGAATTCATATAGTTAGAATTTCATAAAAACCTTTAGGTTCCCAATTTGATTGAAGATTTGATTACATTCACAAGTTGAGCCTTTGGAACCTACTGATGGGCCTACAAACATTGTTATTGGTTGAAAGAGACTTCTATGGGCTAGACAAGCAATGCAAGAGGCAGGAAAGTTTGCAGCCCCTAGAGGAACATTTAGAGAAAGCAAAAGACCTCAGAAGTTTTCAAACTATGTTGCATTGATGAGTCAAATGATTGAATCTAAGCCTTGCAGTGTTGAGGAAGCTTCAAGTTAGCAAGTATGGAGAGATGCTATGGCTGAAGAATATCAATCTATCCTCAAGAACAATGTTGGGGACATTGTACCTAGACCAAAAGGCAAATCTGTTGTATCTTCTAAGTGGCTTGTCAAGATCAAGCATGCGGCTGATGGAAGCATTGAGAGTACAAGGCTAGATTTGTGGCTAGAGGATTCTCTCAGAAAGAGGGAATAGACTATGAGGAAACCTTTGCTCCAGTTGCTTGTTATACTTCCATTAGGACTATCATTGCCATTGCAGCAGCTAAAGGATGGAAATTACCCCAGATGGACGTGAAGAGAACATTTCTAAATGGTGTAATTGAAGAAGAGGTATACATTGAGCAACCTGATGGATTTGAGGTTCATGGGAAGGAGTCTCATGTTTGCAGATTGAAGAAGGCTTTGTATGGCATTAAGCAGGCTCCTCATGCTTGGTATGAGAGGATTGATCGATACCTACTAAGCTTAGGCTTCTCTAAGAATGATGTTGATTCAAACCTGTACTTCAAGGTAATTGATGGCGAAGCATTGATCTTGGTTCTCTATGTTGATGATCTATTTCTTACTGGAGAAGAACACCTCATTATCAAATGCAAGGAGTTGGCTTTTGAATTTGAAATGAAGGATCTTAAGTACATGCATTACTTCATTGGTTTAGAAGTATGGTAGAGGCCTAAGGAGATCATTCTAAGTCAAGGGAAGTATACAATAGACATCTTGAAGAGATTCGGTATGATGGACTGCAAATCCATGTCTACACCTACGGAAACCAATTTTCAGAAGTTAAAAGAGGCCGCAACTAGTTCAGATCTGGTGGATCTTACTATGTACAGGCAGTTGATTAGATCATTGATGTATCTAGTCAATACTAGACCAGATATTTGCTATGCAATGAGTGCACTTAGTCATTTCATGTGTGAACCAAGGCAAATACACCTACTTGCTGCAAAGCATATCTTGAGATACTTGCACGACACAGTTGGGTATGGCTTGAGATATTCTTCTGGTGTACTGATTCTGATTGGGTAGGGTGTGTTGCTGATCGAAAGAGTACCTCTAGATGTTGTTTCAGTTTGGAGTCTGCGATGATCTCCTAGTGTAGCATGAAGCAATCTTCAGTGGCATTGAGCACCGTAGAGGCCGAGAACATTGCAGCATGTGTGGCAGCTCGAGAAGCAATGTGGCTTCGGAAGCTCCTTGCAAGATTGTTTGGACAATCATTGGAGCCGACTGTCATTCATTGTGATAATCAAATGTTATGTCCCCGAAACAACAATACCATAAAGACCAAGTGATAAAATACAAATAAATTAATAAATTAATAAATAAAATAAATAGCAATATTAATGTTAAATATAAAATAAATGTGTACCATATCAATATAAAAATATAAAAATATGAAATAACAAATATAATAATAATATATAGGCAAATTATTGTTATTACATTCCAGTATTAAATAACTTAATATCAAAAATAATATTATAATCATTACACATCAAAGATTGTAGTACATTAGAATAAAATAATAATAAGATATTAGAAAATTGGTTTTATTATTATACTTTAATGTTAAAATATATTCAATAAAACATCAAAATAAAATAATCAAATAAGTATATAATCTGAAATATCATAATTATTAGTAATAATACATTATTTTCAAAAATAGATATTATTGTGATAATAAGCCTTTAAAGGAAGCAATTAAATCTAACAAAGGGATATATTTTATGAAAAGTCACCTCTTTCACCAAACAATACATTCTCCCCATGAGTCACCTACCTTGAATGGTATAAATAGAAGGAAGGAAAATAAAGAAGGGGGAAGACATGGATAAATACAATCAGCAATTAAGAACAGCAGCAACAATGATTGTTATGCATTGGAATAGAGTCATTTAATATATATATATATTATCTAATAGGCATACAAGTATATATGCATAGATATAGATAAATTTTATAATGAATAATATGCAATGAATAAATAATATATATATGAATAAGGAAAGAATAATTATATAAACATATATATATGAATACTAATGGATATAAGTGAAAAAATAATTATATATATATATATATATATGTATATGTATTACACAATTATGCACTAATGATGCTTGTTGCAATTATTAAACCTTATAAGTAAGTGTGATTATTTGATATAAAAATGAATAAATTTATGAATGTTTTTATCTTATGATTGATTAGGAAAAGGAGAAAAAGAACATAGTTTGAACACTAAACCATCATAAAGGATATCTTCAGAAAATCAAGGCAAAAAATTATGGTAAACCTAGAAAGGGACATTACAGTGGTATCAGAGCATAATCCTACCATCCTGTGGAAGAAAGGTCAAACAAGAGGATACAAAACTTTGGATACTCCTCACAGTCGTACACAATAATCTGAATTTCAAAACATTTGCAAATATTTGAAGAAGCAACAACCTATGACAAATGGGAAAAAGAATTATATGAGAACCAGGGCACCAATGCAGTCAAAAGGACCTTACAAGAGTATTGCAAAGGGAGATAGCAATGAAGACCTCTTCTAGATACGCCACCTAGGAGGGGACAAGATGAGCCCACTTGGGCCAAGGGGGTAGTTGCCTCTAGGGTATCTGAGGGTACTGCCTTTGGGTCTAGAGGAGTTGAGCCAACAAGACAATGAAGACCTCTTCTAGATACACCACCCAGGATGGGACAAGATGAGCCCACTTGGGCCAAGGAAGTACTTACCTCTGGGGTATCCGAGGGTACTGCCTTTGGGTCTAGAGGAGTTGAGGCACCAAGTATCCTATAATGGCGGTCATTACGACCGATGTCGGACATTGCGTCCGATAATGGCAGTCATTGCGTCCGATAATGGCAGTCATTGCGACTGATGGCGGACATTACGTCCGATAATGGCAATCATTGCGACTGATGGCGGACATTGTGTCCGATAGCAGTCATTGCGTCTGATGGCGGACATTGCGTCTAATAATGGCGGTCATTGCGATTGATGGCGGACATTGCGTTTGATAATGACAATCATTGTGACCGATGGTGGTCATTGCGACTGATAATGGAGAACTTTTTCTATAAGGAAGGGAACTAAGCAAACCCAAAAGGCTAGATCATAAGAGGAAGGGAAAGAGTTGGCATGATGGATCCTAGGCTCCCCATCAAGTCATGCTTCCTATACTCTTTTATGGTTGAACCCTCCAAGGATAGGAGATGCATTAGGAATATGTGTGTCAGCCACTGTGAGGTGCTAGTTAGCCATTGTGTATGTGATGAATGTTAGAGCTAATCACTATGTATTTGGAACTTGTCATTGTGTTTATGACTACTTTATGCCTAAAAACTATGAAAATGTAAAAAATGTTGTTTGGCAAGTTGCTTAAACTGGTTGGTTGTTTGTTTTATCTGCTTGTCTATTTGAGCTAGTTGCTTATGTGCTTGAGCTACCTTCTTGTCTACTTGAGCTAGTTGCTTGTGTGCTTGAGCTACCTGCTTGTTTACTTGAGCTAGTTGCTTGCGTGCTTGAGCTACCTACTTGAGCTATCTGTTTGTCTACTTGAGCTAGTTGCTTGTATGCTTGAGCTACCTACTTGTCTACTTGAGTTGGTTGCCTACTTGCTTAAGCTAGTTGTTTGTGTGCTTGAGCTGGTTGCCTGCTTGTTTGAGTTGGTTGCTTGTGTGCTTGAGCTACTTACTTGCCTACTTGAGCTAGTTGCCTACTTGTTTGAGCTAGTTGCTTGTGTGTTTGAGTTGGTTGCCTACTCGCTTGACCTAGTTGCTTGTATGCTTGAGCTACTTGTTTCCGTGCTTGAGCTACCTGAGTTGGTTGCTTGTGTGCTTGAGCTACTTGCTTGTCTATTTGAGCTGGTTGCTTGTATGCTTGAGCTACTTGCCTGTGTGCTTGAGTTACCCGCTTTCTTGAGCTACTTGTTTGCCTAGTTGAGCTACTTGCTTGCTTGGTTGAGCTACTTGTTTGCCTAGTTGAGCTACTTGCTTGCTTGGTTGAGCTACTTGAGTGTTTGCTTTAATTTTTGATTCATGTGTTCTTAAATTGTACTGAGTCACAAACTCTAACTCATTGCTTTTGGGAAGTTATAGAGAAATAGTAGAACTTAAGAATATTAGTCAATACATTGTCCTCATAACCAGAGTAACCATCACTTGGGTTAGAACTTCCAACTCCTATCAAAGATAATAGCATCACCACAAGAAACATCGTAAAATCACACATCTTAGATCATGATTGCTTGAGGGCAAGCAATCTTGGGCGGGGAGGACTGTTATGTCCCTGAAACAACAATACCATAAAGACCAAGTGTTAAAATACAAATAAATTAATAAATTAATAAATAAAATAAATAGCAATATTAATGTTAAATATAAAATAAATGTGTACCATATCAATATAAAAATATGAAATAACAAATATAATAATAATATATAGGCAAATTATTGTTATTACATTCCAGTATTAAATAACTTAATATCAAAAATAATATTAATAAATAAATATTATAATCATTACACATCAAAGATTGTAATACATTAGAATAAAATAATAATAAGATATTAGAAAATTGGTTTTATTATTATACTTTAATGTTAAAATATATTCAATAAAACATCAAAATAAAATAATAAAATAAGTATATAATCTGAAATATCATAATTATTAGTAATAATACATTATTTTCAAAAATAGATATTATTGTGATAATAAGCCTTTAAAGGAAGCAATTAAATCTAACAAAGGGATATATTTTATGAAAAGTCACCTCTTTCACCAAACAATACATTCTCTCCATGAGTCACCTACCTTGAATGGTATAAATAGAAGGAAGGAAAATAAAGAAGGGGGAAGACATGGATAAATACAATCAGCAATTAAGAACAACAGCAACAATGATTGTTATGCATTGGAATAGAGTCATTTAATATATATATATATATATATATTATCTAATAGGCATACAAGTATATATGCATAGATATAGATAAATTTTATAATGAATAATATGCAATGAATAAATAATATATATATGAATACTAATGGATATAAGTAAAAAAATAATTATATATATATATATATATATATGTATTACACAATTATGCACTAATGTTGCTTGTTGCAATTATTAAACCTTATAAGTAAGTGTGATTATTTGATATAAAAATGAATAAATTTATGAATGTTTTTATCTTATGATTGATCAGGAAAAGGAGAAAAAAAACATAGTTTGAACACTAAACCATCATAAAGGATATCTTCAGAAAATCAAGGCAAAAATTATGGTAAATGAAAGGGACATTACATCAAAGTTGTGTGAAGCTTTCTGTCAATCCAGTGTTTCATGACAGAACCAAACATGTTGAGATCAAATACCATTATATCAGAGATATGGTATTGAGGAAAGCACTATATCAGAAATATGGTATATTAGCACTGATGAGTAGACGACAAATATTCTCACCAAGCCTGTCTCCAGAGTAAAGTTTGTGTACTTTCGAGACAAGCTTGGAATTGTGGAGAATGAAGCCCTAGCTGAGAGGGAGACTCAGCTTCAGTGATCTTCAGTGATTTGCTTTAATGCATCTTTCTCTGTTAGAGAAATTTGAGGTGAAAGCCCTTGTTTCCACCCTCTGGGAGTAGCCATGGTGGATGTCATGTTCCATGACAACATCACGTGATGATTTTCTTGTACTTGTGTTTATTCAGCCTCTGGGAGTATCCATGGTGAACGTCATGTTGAGATGACGACATCACGTTGAGTGATTCCGTGATGGGCACTTGTGCACATATGCTTTACCATACATGGGAGTAGCCATGATGGTTGATATCACGATTGAGTGAATCCGTGATGAGCCCCTTCCACATATGGGTGTAGGCATTGTGGGTGTCATGTTGAGAGATTCCATGACAGTGTGTATCAGAAGTATTCCTCCCTAGCTAAGAGGGAGTGTTGATGTTGTAGCATCGGGCTACATACTTCCACCTTGCTTAACATTAAATTTCATGTAGCCTAACGGCTATTCATTTATTGCATTTATTAAAGTGAAGAGGCGCTTCACTTGGCAAATTCATTTGGGCCGACTTCCTTAATGTGGCCGACCTAATTAATTACTATTTCTTTATGAGGTTGACCTCATGAAGAGTCACATTGTTTTGTATAAATACAAGGTGATGATCATCTCATTTGATCATCAAGTTCATTCATTCATATTCGCATCTCTAGAAGAAGTTCACACTTGAGCAGCAGATCATCATTTTGTTACAGCAGATTGGTTTCAAGGAGAAACATATTCATTGTGTATTTGCGCATCTAGGAGAAGCGCTATTATTCATTGTATCAAATTCGGCATTGTGTTGTGCTTGAGTTGTAAGCAGATTTCTGCTCTTATTTCTTCAATATATAAGCGATATATTTTCTGAGTTTTTCTCCCTCGAGAAGGAGGGTTTTCCTAGGGTATCTTGTGGTGTTCATTGTCTTATGTGCTGCATTTCTGCTTATTTAACTTCTGATCATAAAACTAACACAGAGAATCTTCAACAAGTTGATGCAACTTTAGACAATTGTGAGCATGGAAAAGCACCTTTCTATGTATTTGGAAAAAAAATGTACATCAAACATGCTGCGACATCTTATAAAAAGGTTAAACCATTTAAGATTTTAAATAAGGTGGCACAATAATACCAAATTACAACATTTAAAATCAAAACAAAATTGAGTTGTCCATTTGCTTGATTGCATTGTCACTGGAACTAATGCCTGCATAGACGGCAGATCTATTCTGAAACTGTTGCTTGGACCTGGAGTAGAAGAAATATCCTGTCACTAATCCAAATCTCCCTGCTGGTATAGGAATCTTTGACCTAGTAGCAATGTTCTAATTATCTTCACTTTTTCCTCTTGCTTTGACTGTACATCTGCCCCCACTATGCTTATTGTAGTCTCTAATTCTTTCAGTTTTGTTCTTCTAAAAGTTAGCCATCCATGCAATGTTATTGAATCTAATCTCCATCAAGATGGAGTTGGATAAAGCCTACATAATTACATGTTAAATCATGGCTTCAAAGTTGAATCCTTTTAGAGCTCCTTCCTTATTGTCAAAAACATCCCTATTTATCCTTAATGCACAATTGCCATCAACATTCAATTAATAATGGCCAGAATTTGGAAAGAAAATATGAACATATGCTATTTTATTTTATATATATGTATCCATTTATGGAGTTTAATTTACCCCCAAAAAATGAGGGCCCTAGCTAGGACTTGAACCCAATACTCCCCAAATATTGGTTCGGGTGCCCTACCAATAGAGGTATTAATCATTTGTTGGTTCAAGATTTGGAATTTAACCTTCTATAAGGTTAAAATTTTAATGTTAGCTTCATACAACCAAATCAGTTTATATAAATGTTTTCAGATTATGATGTTTGTTTTACCTAGACAATTGTTTTAGAAAAGCAATATATAATGCAAGTTACAACCATCTATGGAACTTACCCATATGATAATGAATTACAAGCATGTGTTCATTGTGGTTTTTGCCATCAAATTCTTGCAAATTCCATGCATTCATTTTTCAAACATATATTACCATCCAAACATAAACATTAATCTTTGATAAAAAAGAGGGGCTAATCATGGAAGTAGAACAAATTTTGGACCAAAGCACTTGTCAAATTTATAAGTATACCTTTTTGTAGTACCTCGTCAAGTGGTAGAATTTGCCACTCGAGGATACTACATAGAAACCAAAGGAATTCATTCAACATCTTCTCTCTTCTCATATTATTCACTTTGTCTCCATTATTTCTTAGTTCTTCCTTTCTTTTATCCAACACATACTAGGTAGCATATGGCTATATTATTATATCTTATAGATAAGATATTTATATTTACAGAAGGATGACTAACATTTGAGTAATATTGCAAAAGGAGTTAGCCCCATAGAGTTGTGATGCAGGAGCATTCGGGCCCACAAGCAATATTGCATCAACCAAAAAGGTTTTCCTAGTTAGTTGTTGTTCCTTCTTTGTTTTGATTGTCGGAGTGGATGATTGGATGTGCGAAGATTTGTAGATGGTTCATGGCCAAGTTACAACACTAGTTTGTTAAGGAGCCAAATGGGTACTCAAGTTTCAAATTTGATGAAGTTTTGATCAATTTGGAGCAAGTTATAAAATTGCGAATTTTTGACCTATACCAAGATATTGCGGGGCTTTTGTCCTTGTTCGAATCCTCTTTGAATCCTCGTAGGTCCTTTTGGGTGTTGATTCCTTGTATTGTGTAACTCCAACAAGTATGCAAATGGCAAAAGTTTAATGGGTTTCAAGACACATCCCGAACCCCCTTGAATTCCTGCAATTTCCATTTGTGCCCAATTTCCTTGCAAGTTGTCTATGGTAGAACTTCCTTGCCATGTCGGATTTATCCTTGACCCTCACAAATCTCTGCAAGATCCTCATTGCCCCAATTTCTTCCGAGTGGAACCTCTTTGAATCCACTTTGAATCCTCGTAGGTCCTTTTGGGTGTTGATTCCCTGCATTGTGTAACTCCAATAGGTATGCAAATGGAAGAAGTTTAATGGGTTTCAAGACACATTCCAAACCCCCTTGAATTCTCGCAATTTCCCTTTGTGCCCGATTTCCTTGCAAGCTACCTATGGTAAAACTTCCTTGCTATGTCGGATTTATCCTTGACCCTCACAAATCTTCGCAAGATCCCGATTGCCCCAATTTCTCCCTAGTGGAACTTCCATGTGTATCTAGATCTTATTCGGTTATATCTCCAAATCTTTTAACATCCAAGACTCCACAACAGGCTAATTTCCTTTACACTCAACAATTGCGGGATTTTTTACCATGTTCAGATACCCCTCGAGTTTTTGCAATTCTTCAGCTTGTGAGAGAAAAGAAGTAGACGGTTATAACAAATTTGCATGCAAATTTAATGGACAAATGGGGGTGTGCTCCATCTCAAATGCTGTAAATATGGATTTTGAACTCATTTTAGGAAGCTTTTTGGAGAATTTTCTATAGTGTTTAAGCTTTGGGGTAGAGTTAGAGGAATTCAATGAGTAGAAGCTAAAGCAAGCTTTTTCGGGTTGATGTCTGTGAGTTTGTAAGGCTTGAGAGCCAAGGCTTGTGTGAAGAGATGTAAGAATATTGGACTATGATGTCATGTAACAATCTGTACTGATGCTGCAATGAGTTTTATTGCATGTTAATAAAATAATATTTTCATTAAAGTGTTTGTGAGTTTGAATAGTTGCCTAGTTCAGCAGTTTGGTAAAACCCCTGAACTTGAGACTGCATCAAAGCGGTAAGTATCAACCAAAACTTGTATAATAATCTGCACTTTCCATTGATCAAGAAGGCTCCTTATAGGAGATCTTGGAGGCAGTCTATATTAAGATTGCATTGTGGTGAGATGGAGATTGCACTTTTGGGCGTGTGTGAAATTTTCTTCTCGACTTATTCTCATTCATTTGTGATGTAATAAGATTTGTTTATTCAAACAAGCCATGTTTCTACAAAACTTATGAAGAGATTTATTCCATGTAGGTGTAATGTCCCTGATTCAGCCCTACGCTCTTCTTTTGGATTTTGCCTATTTCCGGAAACTCGTAGGCTAAGTAGAAGTGAAAATTAGGTCTTCCTATTTTATAGGAGGTTTCAAATGCAATTTTGAAGGCTTGCATTCAGGAGTTTGGAAGTGTGCTTCTGGGAGCTTTCTGGGTTTTTGGAGAGCTTCAGAATGAGGTAACATGCATGTAAAGAAAATGACATGCAATTCTGGCAGGTACTTTGCATACGAGAAAGGTTTCTAGGTTTTTTTTGGGTTTTCATAGAGCTTCAAAATGGTGTAACATGCATCTCCATCTGACAACCTTTCCAAACACTTACTATTTATAGTAAGTCATGTTGGCTTCCCGGTTTGTGCTCAAAAGGCGTTTGGAAACACTTACTATTTATAGTAAGTCATGATTACTACTCAGTTGATGTTCAAATGAAGCTTTGCAAACTTATTATTTATCGCAGTTTGCTATTTTTGGTAAGTCTATTTATAGCAGTATCATTCTAGCAGCGGTTCAATCATCTGCAATTCACATTTCTATTTTGGGTTGTGTGGTTGATCAGTTTGGCTTTCTGTTGAGTTTGAAGTAAACTTACTATTTTTGGCATTTATTATTTTTAGTAAGTCCATTTGTGGCAGTGGCATCATCATCAGCTTGGTTCAACTCAGCTAATGTCAGTTCGCTATTTTTAGCAGTTTTTCAGTTGCAATTTGGCTGTTGCTTTTGGCTACCTCCTTTGGACCGAGTTTCAACACTTAGTCAATTTTATGTTTTGAGTTTGTACCCCGGTGCCTAGGTGATCAACTTTAAGTTGTTTTCAAAAGGGGGCCTTTAATGTGGACATCCAAGATGAAAATATTAATATCTTTATTAATGTTTTAAATGCTCTCAAAAGGTGGACGCCAAAGGAAGGAGATATTAAAGTATTTAAAAATATTTAAAAGTGCATTTTTTGGTGATTAGTGTCCCATGAAGGAATTGAAGAGTTTTCTTTGTGGGAGTTACAGTTGATTCATTTGCCCAACTGAGGCTTATATATTGATGCTTTGTGGAGAGCTGATTATGCTTGAATATTATTTGCAGAGTTATGTTGTTGGATTGAATCCAGAACCTGGCTGAGGGGTAGCTTAGCAAACCTGGCTAAGGGGAAGCTTAGCAAACACTTATTTCTTTGGGCCTGAAACTATGATTTCCTAGAAAGTTTTCTGAAGACCACGTTTCATTCAGGAGTGTGGATAGTGCTCAATTTCAGATTTTAATTACAGACAGATTGCTGGTTTATAATTTGTTTGTACTGCTGATGTCAATGGCTGAAGCAAACTTTTGCTGACAGCTTCGCCTTTGAAAATTATTTCATTCTGGGTATTAGCCCAAGCTGTTTCTCTGTGGAGGGTGCCCATTTGTGCAAGGAATCAGATTTTTATACTGAGTATCTGATTTTATAAGTGAGGTTGACTTCTCTAGGGGGCCGTATCATTCACTTTAGATTGCATTGGGATTCGTGCCAAGTCTCTATTGTTGTTTTGGCACAGTTTGCTGGTTGGAGTTTGGACGCCTAGACTATTGGCTTCATTTGCTTGCTGTTTGGAGTCAATCGGAGCTGAATTGAAGAAGTTGTGTCCAACTTGGTGAATTCTAACTTTGCTTGTTTGATTTTTTGTAATTACTGTTTTTTATCAGACTTGTTAGTTTTTGGTATAATGCTGTTCTGAGCTTCATTTCTATATCATTTGGCATTGTAATTGTTAGAGGTTTATTACTCTAACTTTCTGAGGATATTGGAAGCATATCTTTGTTGATTGCAACTATAACTCAATTGTTTGTAAAGCTGGTTTAGTAGTACTAACAACTTATTTTATTATTGCTGCAAATTTATGTTTGTATACATTCACACGAAGAAGTGGTTGAGTTTAAATAGTTACTCTTTCATTTATGTTGATTTCCCCCCACAAAATAAGTGGTAGAGTGGAAAATATTCCCCCTGATTAATAAGTGGAAGTGAGGATTCATGGCTGGCTTGCCGCCTTATAATTTGTAATAATCTCTCCCACTAAATAAGTGGTTTGATGCTGGTTTCATTGTGTTAAAAAACAAAAAAAATTAAGGGGGAACATTGCAGTAGGAATGATTAATAAAAATGACATGCTTTAGGGATTTTTAACTATATCTTTTGATAAATTAAAAATACATGGGAGATGGAGCAAACCTAACAAACCTCTTCATTGTGTTGCTTATGCTTTAAATCCAAAGTGGCACTATACAAAAGTCATCGAGAAGAGGTCCCTAATGATAGAGATGCAATTTAGGGGTTTTGGGCTGCATGAAATCAATTTATTAGTGATAGGATACTTCCATTATCAAGTCGTAGTGGAACAAGTTGTCATGTGCGCAAAGTGATTTTTCTATAGTGTAAGTCTTTTGTGATATGCATGCAAAGGTGGACCCAATAGAGTGCTGGTGGAACAATGGAGGCGAGATACTTGATTTGCAATCAATTGTAGTACAATTACTTTCAAAACTGGTTAGTTCTTTATCTTGTGAGAGGAATTGGAATACTTACCATTTCATTCATTCTTTTAATTGAAGTTGACTAGGGTTAAAGAAGGTAGAAAACATAGTCTACATTCACATCATGCTTCATATTCTCTTGTATAATCCTAGGGTAGAAGAGGACCCTTAACAAGATGGGGACCAAGTTACACACGATGGAGAGAAAACTCTCATGGAGGATGAGGTGGTTGAGTCAAATGGCCTCAATGATTTGCCCTAGTTTGGTTCCTTGTAGAGTAGGCTAAACTTGATAGTGATAAATATTTGGGAAGAATCCTTATTAAGGACTAGGATTTTGACAAATAACTAACGTGGGAGTTGAACTTGCCGCATTAGATGAGATACAAACACATTTATGTTTTTATTTTTTTGCATGCATAGTCATTAGTATTTCAATATGTAGTATGTACTTGAGTCATGAGTGTTGACACTTCGTTGGTCTTTAAGTGTAATTAACTTGTTGCATCTAAACTTAAATTGTGTATGTCATGATGATTATCAAATGTCAATATGGTTAACTTGCTTTCATTGACATCTATTTCTACACTATAAAATATTAGCTTTTTTATTGTAATTGTTTTGCATTTTTTAAGTTGTATTGCCATTGGCTAATTATTTTATCTAATTAAGATTTTTATATTGTAAAATTTACGCCTCCAAATCTCCAAGTACTTGTCTCTAATATATATGAGAAAGGTGATTTGGTACCCGCCCTTGTCGTTTGTATGAGTATGAGTATTAGTTCCCATTTCTTGGTAACTAACAAAACCTTGAAAATCTTACAAGAGAATCATCTATAAGCTAAATAGTAAGTGGGAATTTCGGAAAACATTGTTGAAATATTGGGACATAATTTCAGTAAAAGCCATTGAAATTGACCTAGTGAAAATTCGAGTTATGAGTTATTGGCTGAAACTAAGACATCGAAAATAAGAGTTATGAGTTATTGCATTTCCATTAATTGATATCACCAAGAAGGATGTTTTTTCAATGGATTAATAAGGTCAAACAAACATTCAAATAATTAACAAAGGTACTTGTGACAACACTAGCTTTGGAAATCTTAGACTAAGTAAAGACATTGATAATCAATTCCAATGCATAAGGTTGAGTAATTGGAGTGTTCTCATTGTAAGGCAAAAGGTCTATCATATTTGAAAGTAAAAAAAATAAAGGTAGGTGAAAAGTAATTGTCTACATATGGCAAGGAAATGTTGGCAATATTGCTAAGTTGTTGGTCCTATTATGGGAATTTGTATGGGTTCAGGTATGCTAGTAATGACATTTTTTTTTCCTTGGGTATAGGTATGGGTTTGTATGTTTATTAAGAATATATAAAAATAGTAATACTCAATATAATTATAATTTATATATATTTAAAATATATAAAAATAGTAATACTCAGAACTGCAATAAACTAAATACTGTTAGTGTTTTATAGCAGCAGGAGGTATTTTCTCTTAAAGATAATGGACTCAAGGCAAGTTGGCCTTTGCATTGTAAAACAAATATTATATTTTCTAGGTCAGACCTAGAAGAGAGCTTGCCTAGCTTGCTATGTAAGGGAGATAGAGTCTCCACATTTATCATCAATTCATTCCAATTCGAATTCCTTCAGCAGCAGGTTCGCTTTCAAGAGCAGCAGATTCACATCAAGGAGAAGAGTTAATATTTGTGTATTCAAGGAAATCACACTACGTTCAAGTGCAGATCCATTGTATGAGATTCGGTCTTTCTAGGGCCTGATTTTGAGTTCTATTTCTGCACTTCTGTTTCTGATTTATAAGTGAATAAATTGTTGGGTTTTTCTCCCTCGAATAGGAGGGTTTTCCTAGGATAAAATCTTTGTGTTCATTGTTTTGTGTTTACTTTTCTGTTTTCTGTTAATCTGATCCAAAACTAACATGGTATCAAAGCTAAGGTTCAAGAAATCTGATAAGATTTAATGCAGAAATATAGTGAAGGATTAGCAAGAAACACAATGAGAAATCAATCCAATTAAGAGCAAACCTAGAGAAGAATAATGAAGAGCAATTCACATAGAGGGTTTAGAGCATCATTCATATCAGCTGGGAGCATTCACCATGGACGAACATCATAAGGCTAAGGCGAACCTCTCTTGAGGTAATTTTGAGCATCATTGTTAGGTGAACTTGTTGAGATATCCTTGTAGCCCTAGAGCGACTCCCCTAGATGAGTGGTGAACTGCCTTAGGGAAGAGTTACATTTGCTTCTGCTGCTATGCCTAGGGTTTCTAGAAGTTAATTCATGGAGGCATGAACGAGCTATGTGTGGGCCACATCTTTTGGAGGAGAAAATGAAGATCGAAGGAAAGGATAAGCACTTGAAAGAAGTCATCTACCAATTTCAAGAGTTTCAAGAGAAAATGAAGATCGAAGAAAATGGAATGACAGGAGGAAAAGCTTGAGAATCCTAGGAGCGTATGATTCTATGTAAAAATTTGCCATTCTATAATGGTGTTACAGGGTACATCATCGGGCAAAGATGATGGTTGTCGGGAGGAGAAAAATGGTTGCAATTGAATCAACAAAGATACGTTCTATTATGTATCATTCTTTTAATTGTTCTATCTAATAATATTTGCTAGATGACTACATGCTTCATTTGTATCGGAGTAGTTTGATTTTTATGAACTATTGTTAATCTCTTTAAAATGCAAGATGGATCGAGGAGCAAAAGGATGATGGATTAATTATTAGAGATTGCATAAGGAATTCAGGGGCGGAAAGGACAGTAGATTGGTGTTCAGATGCCGATGATGGTTTAAGCATTTGAGGGAGAGTAGAAAGGGAAGGAAGGGATCTCGAGAATCCTTTGTTCAGAGAATTCACAAAGTAAAGTTATGTTCATGCATCCTTGATTCCCTATCTTGCGAGGCTTGAAGGGTAAGATGTTGTGTTTGTTCGCACTTGAATGCTTGCTCTAGTTTCTCTCATGGCAAAGTGAAGGAGGAAGGCGGCCGATGCCAAACCTCGTGAAAGAATGAAAGTGATTGGGCTCCTCTACATATTGGAGCTCGTAAAAGCATTTTGTAAATGGGTGTCTCAAACAAATATCAAATCCAGGATACTAGAGACCGATTCTTCCACAAGTTCAGATCTACTACGAGTATAGAGTTCATTGTTTACAAGAATCGGTAAGGTTAGAAGTTTGGATTTCTGGCCAACGACAATGGAGGGGAGTTCACTTCTAGAGGATTTTGTAATCTCTGCATTGAGGCAGGGATCAAGAGGGAGTTTTGTGTTTAGCAAGATGGAGTCCTATGTCACGAGGAGCTAAAGTGATTCACTGAGAAGAAGTGAAGGTGTCAGCTAAGTGGGTTGTTGTGTTGCAAGGTCGGGTGCTAAGTCTTTGGAAGGCCTCTTCAGTTGTAGAGAACGAAATTGCACAAGGCAGTCAACCTTATTTTGACATTGGTAGCATCGCAAACCTATTCAGAATAGGGTAATCTAGGATGAGGTCGAGGAGGACTAAGTCCAAGACTCTTGCAAGTGTGTGTTGGAAACCGTTCCTCTAAGGCAAGCATTGCAAGAAATCTTGGACGAGGAGGTTAGGAGGTTGATGCAGGTACTTGGAGGTCTAGAGGGAGTCACAACATCATTAAGATTTATTGTAATGTATATTTCTGTGAGACAGAGAAATATGAGGTGAAAGCCCTTGTAATGTATATTTCTCTGAGATGGAGAAATATGAGGTGAAAGCCCTTGTAGCATATATTTCTCTGAGACGGAGAAATATGAGGTGAAATCCTTTGTAGTGTATGTTTCTTTGAGACAGAGAAATATGAGGTGAAAGCCCTTGTAGCGTATATTTCTCTTAGATGGAGAAATATGAGGTGAAAGCCCTTGTAGCATATATTTCTCTGAGACGGATAAATATGAGGTGAAAGCCCTTGTAGTGTATATTTCTCTAAGATAGAGAAATATGAGGTGAAATCCCTTGTAGTGTATATTTCTCTGAGATTGAGAAATATGAAGTGAAAGCCCTTGTACAAGATCACATCTCTGAGACTGAGCTTTGTTTCCACAATTGGGTGTAGCCATTGTGGACGTCATGTTGAGAGACTCCATGACGAAGATACTTGAGAATACCTCCCTAGCTAAGAGGGAGTGTTAGTGTTTTATAGTGGCGGGAGGTATTTTCTCTTAAAGATAATGGACTCAAGGCAAGTCGGCCTTTGCATTGTAAAACAAATATTATATTTTCTAGGTCGGCCCTAGAAGAGAGCTCGCCTAGCTTGCTATGTAAGGGAGATAGAGTCTCCACATTTATCATCAATTCATTCCAATTCGGACTCCTTCAGCAGCAGGTTCGCTTTCAAGAGCAGCAGATTCACATCATGGAGAAGAGTTAATATTTGTGTATTCAAGGAAATCGCACTATCTTCAAGTGCAGATCCATTGTATGAGATTCGGCCTTTCTAGGGCCTCATTTTGAGTGCTATTTCTGCACTTCTATTTCTGATTTATAAGTGAATAAGTTGCTTGGTTTTTCTCCCACGATTAGGAGGGTTTTCCTAGGATAAAATCTTTGTGTTCATTGTTCTGTGTTTAGTTTTTTGTTTTCTGTTAAATCTGATCCAAAACTAACAAATACCTCATAATTTGCAAAAGGGAAAATACTCATAAATTCATAATCCATTGATTTGTCAAATGTCAATTTAAAATGAAAATTACAATCAATAATCTTCATATTTCTCTTCATCAACATTTGGTTCGTTTGAATCACAAGCAGCTGCTATGCTACGCTCACTAGCCATATCAAATATGTAGAAGCTATCTTATCTAAAGAGACTTTGGCAAGTTGTGTCTAAGTCAGCACACTCAAGAGTTAGATTTCAATTCCTTGTCACCGCCTTGTTGTAATAAAGTTTCTTATGTGACGAGAGATGCAAGTTGGATTCCACGTAGACCAAATACTCAATTTTTTTTGCACTTAACTAAGTGGATAAAGTAGTATGTTCTCCAATTTTGCTCAGCTGAAGAAA
Organism: Sequoiadendron giganteum; assembly: GCA_007115665.2. NCBI lineage: Eukaryota > Viridiplantae > Streptophyta > Pinopsida > Cupressales > Cupressaceae > Sequoiadendron > Sequoiadendron giganteum. The sequence continues at coordinate 147,131,890 of CM021109.1, read as the reverse complement.
AATTCTCAACTTGTTGAAATTGCATACACACTCAATACTATGCTTACAATTATAAAACATAAATTATAATCTATAGCAATGAAACAAAAGTAAGTTAAAAAATAAAAAAAATGCATACTTGGTATAGAATTTTTATTGCAAGAGGTTGCAAGTAAATAGAGCCTTGGCCATGTATGTTGTAATGTCCCTTTTTTTCAAAATTAAGTCATGTTGAAACCCAAAATGTCCATCATACATTTTCCATGGGTTTTGAAATTTTGCACCAAGGAAATGGGATCAAAATTATAATAAAAAGGGCCTCAAGTAAAGTTCAAATATAAAAGGTCTCTTATAGTTAAAGTTTATTTTAAATAATTCCTCTCAAATATCAATCAAAGGTCTTGAAGGAAATTTGAAGAGTTATGTCTTTTGAAGTAAAACTCTATTTAAGAGAGGTCAAGCAAGGAGGAGGCATATTGATCAGCCATTCTATTTTTGATTTCTACTCCTTGTTAGAGCATTGGACTTTGGCTCAATTAACTTGAGGACGAAAAAATCTCTAGGTCTAGAATTTGAGGATGAAAGCCCCCTAATTTCCATCACTGAATTAGTGGATGAAAAACCCTAATTTAGACTTGGGTGATCTCATCTAGAGATTGTATATGAGCTTCAACTTGATAGGAATATCAAATTCATGGTAAATTTTTTGTTGAATTTGCTTAGATGATTTTCTTGATAATTTTGTGAATGCTCTCAAAGAGCCAATTGTCTATATTTATACTAGCATATTTTGTTGATAGCGGAATTGGCAAGTCAGAATTGGTGTATTTTGACAAAGATTTCCAATTTGCATAAGACAATAATACTCCAAAGAATTGTGGTGATGCAATTCGTTCATAATAGGGTCTAAAGTGGCTGCAATTCATATTCAAGGGTTGGGATTCTTAATCCTTTTTGTGTGGTGATAGCTATATGGCTATAAATCTGCAATTCTAAATATCAGTGATCCAAATTCTTCTTCACATTCCAAAACAACAGTTGAAACACTTCTCAACACTTCCAATTTGGGCAAGGGTTTTGTTAATGAGATATAGCTTCAGTCAGATATAAATGATGATTGCTGGATAGCATCATCATCATTTATAAATGATCAAAGTTATTCTTATTATATTTCTGGAAAATAAGTGAACTCGAATTATAAGCTTGCATAAATTCGATTTAATGAATGATGTTAAATTGTGCATTTAAAATAAATCGGAACTCATACCTGCCACATATAAGGTTATGTGTGTGTTAATATTAACCGAATGTTAGTCGGTTGTGAGGAACCCGCGCACTCAAAGGGACATGTCCCATGAGCAGACGTGTCTCCACTTGTGGAGACACGTTTTCTCATGAGACGCGTCTCTTAGAGGCGGGTCTCCTACATACTTATAGTAGTTCCCTCATTGATATGCAAACATCGAAATCTATAAATGTTCTGCAATCAGCACATTCGGCATAAGAAATTTAAATCTAACTTAGAATTTTGAGTAGAATTCTTACACTTAGAATTTCATAAAATCCTCTAGGTTCTCAATTTGATTGAAGATTTGATTACATTTACATGGTATCAGAGCCAAGTTGTGTGAATCCAAATCAAATCTAAAATCAGTTTGCTCTAGAAAAATTCGTATTTTCCAAAATTGAATTCACATGACATTCTTCATAATGTCAAGTGTGATCAGATTTGAAGATCGTCTTGTAGGAGTAGACAATTTCACATCATGGAAATTTAGAATCATGATGATCCTTAAAGAGAATAAGCTAGACTCACTTGTGACAGAAAATAAGAAGGAACCAGAGGCTGATCCTGAGAAAACTCAATGGAATGAAAAAGCCATGAAAATCCTAGTAGATGCAGTTAGGGATCATATGGTGCCCATCCTAGAGAAACATGAAACTGCATATCAGATGTTCAAATCTCTTGAAAGTACCTATGAGATCAACAACACCAGTAGGACTCTTGCATTAAAGAGGCAAATCAACAATGCTCAAATAAACAAAGGAGAGTCAATTAATGCATACTTCATGAGGATCATTGAACTAAGGGATCAATTATCCACAATTGGATATCATATTGATAGCAAGGAGTTAACCCTAATTGCACTAGGAGGCCTACCTAACTCATGGGAGTCTTTTGTTCAAGGAATAAGTGCGAGATCTAAACTCCCCAAGTTTGATAGGCTAAGAACTGACTGCCTTCAAGAGGAAACAAGACTCTCCACTAAAGAAAATAAACAGAAGAACATAGATGAAGACATTCATGTACTCAACACAACGTCTAATAAAAGGAACAAGAAAAACTCCTACAAGAGAGGATCTTTTAAAAGAAAGAGAAATCCCAATGGAAAGGGATATTCTAAGAAGAAAGACATCTCTCAAGTGCAATGCTTTAGATGTGATCAATATGGCTTGTATGCAATGAAGTGCCCTGATAGATCAAAGCAACAAGCATCTTTTGCCAAAGTAGGAAAGACAAATTAAGATCATGAATCTGAGAACTTTGTGTTCTATACTGCCTTATCTAGTCAAGTATCTAACAACACCTACAACTGGGTAATTGATAGTGGTTCTTCTAGACACATCACAGGATTCAGAGAACACCTAGACACTATGACTGAAAAGTCTGATGAAGAAGTAACCATTGGGGATGATTTTGCACACCCTGTAAAAGGGGTTGGAACTTGCTCCATCAAACTGAAATTTGGTCTTTCTTTTCAACTCACTGGAGTCTTATTTGTACCTGGAATTAAGAGGAATCTAATATCCATCTCTGCCCTTGAAGACAATGGATATAGAGTTACCTTTATGGATGGGAAAGTTCTAGCATGGCCTAAGAACTCAACGATCAAGAATGCCCAAACCATAGGTATAAGACAAGGGTACCTTTACAAACTATGCACTGAAATTAAAGAAGCCCTTACCCTTGACACCTTTGATTCAAATGAGATTTGGCATAGAAGATTAGGACACCTTCATTTCCGTTCCCTACCTTTTGTGGAAAAACTTGTAATAGACTTACCTAAGTTAAAACCATCTCATGAAGGAACTTGCAAAGGTTGTGCCTCAGGAAAGAATACAAAGGGGTCCTTTCCCAATAGTTTGAGCAAAACCCTAAATGTGTTAGAACTGGTTCACTCAGACTTATGTGGACCCATGTCTGTACCCTCTAAAGCAGGATTTCTATACTGTCATATTTGTAGATGACTTCTCTAGGAAAAGTTGGATCTATTTCCTTAAGTGTAAAGAGTCGATAGAAATCCTCAAAAGGTTCAAAGAGTTTAAAGCCGTTATTGAAAACTTCTCCGGAAAGAAAATAAATACCTTAAGGACAAACAATGGGAAAGAATACAACTCTGAAATTTTTAAGGAATTCTGCATGAGTGCTGGAATTAAGAGGGAGTTCACAGTTGCCTACAACCCTCAACAAAATGGGGTTGCTGAAAGAAAAAATAGAACCATTGTAGAAGTTGCTAAGGCAATGTTGCTGGACCAAAACATTGAAACTTCTTTCTAGGCAGAAGCCTCTAGGACTGCTGTCTATATCCAAAACAGATGTCCTCATTCTCATCTTGATAACAAAACTCCTGAAGAAGCCTTTACCGGCATAAAACCTGACATTAGTCATTTTAGGATTTTTGGTTGTCCTGTATATATTCATGTGCTGAAAGAGAAGAGATTCAAACTAGAACCTTCTGGAAAGAAGGGAGTATTTGTGGGTTATAGTGAAACCTCCAAAGCCTATAGGGTATTCATACCCGGGCATAAACAAATTGAATCGAGCAGAGATGTCATCTTTGAAGAAGACATTACACTCAAGAGGGCAAGAAGTTATAGTGAAATAGAAACCTATTCCCCTAGAGTACTTGAAATGGAACCTGCTCCTGAGATTCAGAGGGAGCATCTTGAGGAAATGCTACATGAACTTCCTTCTACTTTAGATGAGAATACAAATGACAACGGCAGAAAAAGACCACTTTGGGCCAGAAAGATGATCAAAGAAGCCGAGGATCATGCATCACCCAAAGGAATGTTCAGGGAGAGTAAAAGACCCAAACATTTCTCTAGCTATGTTGCTCTAATGAACATCATAAACTCAAAACCTGTAAGTGTTACAGAAGCTTTCCGACATCAAGCATGGAAGGATGCAATGACGGAGGAATATCAGTCTATTCTAAAGAATGATGTATGGGATATAGTACCTAGACCGAAAGAGAAATTTGTTGTCTCTTCTAAATGGCTCTTCAAAATCAAGCATGTTGCTGATGGCAGCATAGAAAAACATAAAGCATGTTTTGTGGCAAGAGGTTTTTCTCAAAAGGAAGGCATTGATTATGAAGAAACATTTACACTTGTTGCCCGTTACACATCAGTGAGAGTAGTGTTAGCTATTGCAGCAGCTAAAGGTTGGAAGATCCATCAAATGGATGTGAAAACTGCCTTCCTGAATGGAACCATTGAAGAGGAAGTCTATCTGGAACAGCCTGAACGCTTTGTGATACATAAACCTGACTCACATGTATGCAGACTGAAGAAAGCCCTCTATGGACTTAAATAGGCTCCCAGGGTCTGGTATGAAAGAATTGACAGCTATCTCTCGGGACTAGGATTTTCCAAGAATGATGCTGACTCCAATCTCTATTTCAAGGTAATCAAAGGTGATATGCTAATAATTATTTTATATGTTGATGACCTGCTGATAACAGGAGAAGATCACCTCATTGCTCAAGGAAAGCAGGATCTAATTTCTGAATTTGACATGAAAGACTTGGGCATTCTACACTACTTCCTAGGTTTAGAAGTATGGCAGAAATCAGAGGGCATTATACTAAACCAAGGGAAGTATACTATTGATATTCTGAAGAGATTTAGAATGTTGGACTGTAGACCGATGTCTACACCTATGGAAACCAACCTTCACAAATTGAAAGAAGCAGCAATAGAATCCAAGTTTGCAGATCCAACCCTTTATAGACAGATGATTGGATCCTTGATGTATCTTGATAACACCAGACCTGATATTTGCTATGCAGTGAATGTTCTCAGCCAGTTCATGTGTGAGCCAAAGGAAATTCACTTAATGGCTGTGAAACATATTTTGAGATATCTTCAAGGCACTATTGGATATGGTCTTCTTTACAAGAATAATCAACTAGATCTACATGGATACTCTGATTCAGATTGGGTTGGAAGTGTAACCGATCAGAAAAGCACATCAGGATGTTGCTTCAGTTTAGGATCGGCTATGATCTCCGGGATTTGTAAAAAGCAATCTTCAGTTGCACAGAGCTCAACAGAAGCTGAATACATTGCAGCCTCTATGGGAGCAAGAGAAGCAGTTTGGCTTCGTAAATTGCTTGTGGGATTCTTTGGTGAGCCCTTGAATCCTACAATTATTCATTGTGAGAATCAGAGTTGCATCAAACTCTCTGTAAATCCTATCTTTCATGATAGATCTAAGCACATTGAGATCCCCTATCATTATGTAAGAGATATGGTGGAAAGAAAAATGATCCAGTTGGAGTATATTAGTACAAATGATTAAACTGCAGACATTCTCACCAAGCCTCTCTCCCGAATCAAGGTACAACACTTCAGGAAGAAACTTGGTATGGTTGAAATGTAATTTTTTATTTATGTTTGAAATACAAATTGTTTATAAATTGTACTAATATATAAAGATGTTTAATGTGTAAAATCTTTTGTCATGTGTGTGACTCCATGACCTTATGGGCCTACTCCCCCTGTGTACATTAGTGAAAGGTGACGATCTTTCTAATAATGAATACTTGTATTTTACATTGTAAAGTGACGACTCTACAGTGATGAGTTGAACTATCATGGTAGATATCATGTGACTTGATATCTGTGGACATGTCATGATAGTATCTCTTGGACACCTTGATGGATATCATGGGACTTGATATCATTTGAAGATCATTGTGATCCTTAAGAGATAATCATGGTGGATATTTATATATCCGTGGATGTGCCATGAATTATGGTAGACATCATGTGACTTGATGTCAGTGCACATACCATAAAACAGATGTGTTATGAAGAATGCCATGTGACTTGACAAACATTGAGAAAACATATCATATCTTTGATATCATGTGTGAAGGTGATATCTCCACTTATTAAGAATTGAAATATCTTCCCTAGCTAAGAGGGAGTGTTAATGAGATATAGCTTCGGTCAGATATAAATGATGATTGCTAGATAGCATCATCATCATTTATAAATGATCAAAGTTATTCTTATTATATTTCTGGAAAATAAGTGAAATCGAATTATAAGCTTGCATAAATTCGATTTAATGAATGATGTTAAATTCTGCATTTAAAATAAATCGAAACTCATACCCGCCACATATAAGGTTATGGGTGTGTTAATATTAACCAAATGTTAGTCGATTGCGAGGAACCCGCGTGCTCAAAGGAACACGTCCCATGAGCGGACGTGTCTCCACTTGTGGAGACACGTCCTCTCATGAGACGCGTCTTTTAGAGGCGGGTCTCCTACATACTTATAGTAGTTCCCTCATTGATATGGAAACATCGAAATCTATAAATGTTCTGCAATCAGCACATTTAGCATAAGTAATTTAAATCTGACTTAGAATTTTGAGTAGAATTCTTACACTGAGAATTTCATAAAAACCTTTAGTTTCCCAATTTGATTGAAGATTTGATTACATTTATAGGTTTCACTGGATATTTTTGCTTAAGTACAACATTTTATATTCTCCCTTGTGTTATTAATTGTGGGGGCTATAATTCAAGTTTGTAGTTCGTTGTATGTTTAAGCGCTAAAACTTAAAACAAGTCAAAGGTTTCATGGCAGATTTAACAATTGTCTCATGACATTCCAAAGAGAGTTTTAGTGACTTTGTGGCAAATTTATTTCATATTCTAGTGACTCAAAAGACATACATTCAACCCCATCAAAACTACACAATCTATTATTTTGTGCTGCTGATTATATGTAAATCAAATAATATAAAATATTCCATCTAGGATATAGTGGTATTAAGGTTGGATCTTGTTAGCTCGTGAAAGAGAAGCCAACAATTGAATGCAAATTACACCTTTGGTGTTGAATGTTATAGTATGGGGTATTACTGAAGATTTCATAAGTTGTATGAAGATTAAGGAATTTGAGGGTTTATTTATTATTCAATAAATAATTAAGAGGCTTGAATTGGTGGAAGAATCCAATATTTTGAGCTGTCATAGGCATTGGTTTAGACTTAGTGAATAAAAGAAGACAACAAAGGTGGCGATAACATTGGCAGACAATTTTTGACAAAGCACGATGGTTGGTCTTGCTATGAATAATCATTGTGCAATTGAAGAGTGTATAAAGTTGGGATGTCGCCTTTTAAAGATTTCATTAAGGAGAATTTGGAGGTTATATGAATTGTTTGAAAAGAGTTGTCCGCAAAAACTAAGGATAGTTCTCAATAGGAATTATTAATAATTGATGGATGCTGATAAAGAAAAAAAGATTGATACGATGATAGACATGTTGGGTCAAATGCTCCACATTGCAAAATGATATGAATGCTTCTAGAAGGTAGAATAGTGAGGCAAGCACTTTAGAAGCCAATAACAATAATCAGAACAATCACATACAGAGAATAGTTGTTGGGTTAGCTGATAGAACTCTATGTATCACTTTCATTCATAGAGAAGACATTCATGTGGTGGAATTTCAAAATTCGATATAGGAAGATATCAATGCTAGCTATGTAGATTATAGAAATTTTCCTACAAAGACCCAAAAGGAAACGTCTTTAACAAATTTCATGAATATGAAGAGAACTAGAAATGGATCAGGACCTGAGCCTAGACCTCACAAGGATTTCCAAATTTCTAGTAAATAATTGAAGAAGAAAAAAGAATATTTAGAACTAGAACCCCAAGAAGTCATCAAAAGGGTTACAACAATAGAGTAGTCAGTGCCTTGGAACCAATTCCATTTTAATCAACAAAAGAAGATTTCTCTTGTTGCAAGAAAGATTGATTGAAGCCGAAACAAACTTAGAAGAGAAAATCTTTGTTTCTTATGCAAGGAATCTTGGGAGCAAAACCACAAGTTTTAGAGCAAAGAAGCGATGACATCAAAAAAGAGTTGGAGAAATCTGATGAAGAATCAAAAAATAAGGTGGAGTGAGGAAGTGAACACATTAGAACCACCAGCTAAAGAAAAAGGTTTCAATAGTTACTACCGTTGGTTTTGAGTTTGCTGAAACTGTTAGGCCAACAACTAATGATAAGTAATTGGGGAATGTTGACAACAATTTCCAATCTGCACAAGATGATAATATTCCAACGAACCGTGGTGATGCAATTTGTTCATCACAAGGTCTAAGATTATGGCGATTCATATTCAAGAGTCACACTTCTTATTCCTTCTTGTGTTATGATAGTTGTATGCCTATAAATCTTCAATTCCATATTTAGTGATCAACATTCTTCTTCATATTCCTAAACAACAATTGAAACTTTTCTCAGGACTTCCAATTTGGGCAAGGGTTTCAAGGGATAATCATATTTAAGTGTAATGTTTCATATTTTCGCTAGTGCTACCAATTGTGGGAGCTATAATTCTAGTCTGCGGTTGATTGAACCTTTAAGGGTTTAAACAAGTCAAAGGTTTCATGGTAGGTTTAACAATTATCTCATGATATTCCATAGAGATTTTTCGGACTTTGCAACAGATTTCTTGTACTTGTCTTGAAGAGTGCAAACATCATGATTCCTTGAAGATATAAAGTGACCAAACACACTCAATACTATATTTTGCAAACTTGGACTTGGCAAAACAAAAATTTCTATATCAGCAAAAACTCAACAACTTAAAAAATTACTTCAATCTATTTAAATTTTTTAAAATTTATGCAAAATTCAATTACAAAATGTATTATCGAGTCTATAAAACATTGAGGAAGTGTTTTCTATTAGATTTGAATATAAATAGAGTACAAAATCCCATCATCATGTGGATACAATAGCCAACTAATAACTATTTTGAATTTATGATGATTGCCTTTGAAAATCATCATCATAAATTGCATGTCTAGGCAAGTTATAAATTACAAGATTTTACAATTTCCTTTTCCTTCCAGTGAAAAATTGGGGAGAGGATCTAGTCCTCTTATTCGACTACAATTCCTTGCTTGGCCTATAAGGCTGCACTTTTGATTCCACCTTGCTTCTAGATGGCAATGACTTGTTTGCCACACTGATGTCATCCAATCCAATATCTCTTGCTTTTTCTACAGCCACATCTTCCATAGCATATCTCTCAAAATCAACAATCTTGTCCTCTATAAATGAGGAGGGCTTATCATCTTGTGTGGTCCAACCATTATAGGGATCAATCTCGTCAAAATCTGTAAGCTCCTATGGTTTGTTCTCCACATTTTTTGTGCAAAGCCTAAGGTTGTATTGCACAAAAACTAGGTGATTGAAGCATCATTGAGTCAACTTATTGTGCTTCTTTGTGTGAATGGCGTCAAACAAACACTAGTTGCACTCACAACTAGAGGTGCTAAAAGGTTGAGACAAAATCTGGAGGGCTAGCTTTTGAAGGTTTGGGTTATTTCCACCTCAATCTTTTCACCAAGAACATGCAAATAAGATATTCAAGAGTTTGTAAGCGAGCAATATTTTATTAATAGCTGTAATATGTAACTTGTACAATATAAGTTACCTAGTGATTGAGTTGATTTTCCTTGGATAGCTAGTGGCAAAGAAAAGAGCTTCGCCCTAGCTTGCTTATAATTTTTCAACTATGAAATAATGAGGTTTCTCACCCCAACTTCATGTGTCATCCTCTCAATGCATGTTGAGAGGCCCTCCATAACGTTACCATTAGGATCTATGAAGCTATTGGAGTAAAAAAACTTGGGGTTGAGGTGGTACCCCATTGCATGAATGGGTTGGTGGGGTTTGATTGCTTCACCTTCCATCAATAATCTCCCAAATGGGATCAAAATTGTCTCTATTCCTCCTCTAATAGTTTTATATGGCCTCTTTGGTCCCATTGATGGCCTCATAAATGTACCTCATTAGATTTTGATCCCCATCCACCAAGTGCAAAACTCTCACCAAGGGCTTTGACACCTATAAGTACAAACAAATTAAAGTTACAAATTTACAATGAAAGTAAATACATTTAAAGTATAGAAGTAAAGGATTCAGTTTGAAATTTAAATTGAAGTTATGAGATTACTTTGATGATATTTGTAGCTTTGTTTGCAAAGACATAAAAAATTGTCTTTGTTGTCCTCTCTCCATCAACCTTCTTTTAATATGGTGAGTCTAGGCATGTTTCACACACAAAAAATTGTTTCAACTATGTTAACAAACTAGTAATGCTTTGCAATGCTTGGAAGTTAGCTGCAAACCTTGTGACACTTGGTGACACAAGTTCTTTTCCCTTCGTGTGATCTCTCATCAAGCTAAGAACCCCGGGGTGATTATAAATATTTGTGATGTTCCTTGCATCTTCTACAACTATTCTCAACCAATCAATTTTTCCAATGTCTTTCAAAAGAAGTTCAAGGTAATGTTGTACACAGAGTCCAAAAGAGTGACAAATACCTCTCTTGGAGCAATCTCCCAGCTGCGATGTACGCTATTGTATTGTTAGTGATAATTTGCACCAAATTCTCTATGCCACTGTAATGTCCCTTACCCGGACTTGCCCTAAAATCCCTTTGTTGATTAGGTTTAGGGTTTCTTCCTTCCAAATGAATGTTCTTTTTAATGAAGTAATCTTGGTCTAAAACCTGCATTCACCATATTAACAACATTTCCACATATGCATATATCTATTAGCATTAATATCTAGATATCCAAAATATAAGCATAATCATAAATACAATTTTAACAAGCAAGAGGAGTGCCTTGTATGGATCTTGCCCTGAAGCCTTTGTGTTGGGCACGGGAGGTTGCCTCTCACAATCATCCTTTCCCAACGGCTTAGTCCCTGCCTATCCCCATACAAGTCAGTACCTCAAAGACACTTGCCCTATTAGGACAAGGTGAAGTCCTACGATCCAAGGGCCTACGACCTACCACCCCTATAATGGTGTAGTTTCCTACGGTGGGACCCCCACCTCTCTATGTCTAACCCGTTCCTTGGCCTACGAACATGAGAGGGGGGTTTTTAGGCTCTCCACTTGGACTCTACTTCACCTGCCTAAGAGGGTACCAATCACGGAGAAGACAATCTTTACATAATCAGATATATTTGCATTCATCTATTTCATACCTATAATCAAATACATTTTCATGTATCAATGATTTTTTAAGTTCATTATTTCCTAGAATGATTCTCATTATGGTAAGATTAAAGAAAACATTATATCAATAATCAGATTAACAATATCTATTTCTTATATTCAAAATATGCTAAATATTATTGCTAAGTGAGTACATCACTTGATCTGTTGTGTCTTTCCCATGTCTCTCTATTCCTTAATCGTCTTCCTCCAACCTTACTATTGATTGATCATAAATAAATATTATTCTATTCATTTTTACATTAAGATCGTAATTACTTATAAGGCTCAATAATTGCTATTTCATTAATACATTTATTAGTTAATTATTTACATCTCAGAAAATACTTAACTCCTCTGGCCACCAATCTTCCTTCATCAATTAGAATATGTTTTTATATTCTTTTTTTGATTCATCCATATCCCAATCGATTCTTCTTTCTTCCCCAAATCCCTCCTATCTGTTTAGGTTTATCTTCTTTTTATAATATGTTTTGTCAACTGTCATGACCATCCAATTGCTGCGTTTCTTTCTTTAGGGACCTGCCTTTTTGTAACTATCGTATCCCTTCTTAATTGCTCCTTTATCCCTCCTTTGACCATGATTTTTCATTGTAATACTAATCGCTGCTATTACTAATGATTAGTATGTCTTCTTATTATGAAACAATGTTTTTAGGTTTACTTATTTATTTATCTAAGGTATAATTATATTCAGATAATATTAATTTTCTTTTATATTATTTTTATTATTATGATGTTTACAATCAATAACCTTAAATGGTTCAATTTATTAACTAAGGCATAGTTATTAATAATAGTATTTTTTAATTATTATTATTATTATCATATTTTCAATTGATTAATTATTCTATTCATTATGATAATTATATTAATTGTATTCTTGTGAATATTATCTTTATTATTATGATATTTATAATCACTAATATTAATTACTCTATTTCATACTATGATATTCGTATTATAATCATAATGTTATCTATGATAATTATAATTGTGATTAATCATATTTATATTTTAATATTCATTTGACTTTGTTTATTTGTATTTTTAATATTTCATAGTTGTGTTACAATTTCGAGGGACATGACAGCCACCTCTAAGACAGCTTACTCCAATATTAGACTCAAAGTTTTTGCATTTTTTACTTTGCTAGAGGCATCAATTGACTTAAAAAAAAACATCTCACCATTTGAAGTTGCAAAAAACTTTATATGGGTGTGGTTCTTTACATCTGTCCACCTTAATCTAGAATTAACTTTGTATCTTCAATAACATTCTAGAACAACTTTCCACTCAAGTCTTTTGGAGAGGACACATTGTACCCTTTCCTTGCAATGTCAATGTTATCACCAAACTTTCCTAGTATGGGCTATTCACCATATTGAAGGGAAGGTTTTTTTTAAACCAAAAAATTGCACATCCTAGTGCACCTCCTTGTTCTACTTTGTACCTTGCAATGAAGGTTGTGCTCCAGGTATGTTTCTAGGTACCAAAAAGCCTTGTGTTTGTGCATTTCTTGAACAGGATGAGGTGCATGTGCTTCATTTGCGAGGATCATAACTAGAGCTCACAATGCCTACCATATCTTCATACTTTTTTGCTTGCATGTTACAATTAATGGTTGCTATTATGGATATTTGTGTCCTCACCCTCTCTAGTTTCTTCTCATCCAATAATGCAAGGTGTGCTTGCATCTCTATCATTTTCCTCTTCTTTAACTTTTTCACATGATTTGGTGTCACAATTATGAATGTCTACAATATGATGTTTGAAGCAAGTGATGCCTCTATTAAGCTTCTCCATGGATAAGATGCAAATCACACTTCCTACTATTAGTCCCATTATAATATTTCCAACTAGGGTCTTTCCTTTCAATTGGATGGCTTCCGATTATTGATAATGTGTAGGATGCCATTGTATCTAGCCTACAACATGTTTAAATACAAAAAAGAGGTTTAGAAAAAAGAAATGATTGGATATGAAAAATCAAATAAAATTCATAGATAGATCTTACATTACAATTGTAATATGGTAATAGGGTACTTGGATAATGTTTTCGGGGCCCACCATCTCAATGGATTGTATGAGGATATTGGCAATAAAGGTTGCATCCTTCACTTGCCCCTCACAGTCAGCTGCCTCTAAAAACATCTCTCCTTTAAGGGATAGTGCAATGACATTAATTAGTAATTTATTTTTGCAATCCCTCAATCTATTAGGAATGATGGACTTTCCAGTTTTAGGCGATGTATCCTTGATTGCACATAAAGATGCCTGTATGAAAACTTTTTCTTTGGGCAATGTAATCAATAGGCACATTAGCAATTGTTGTCACCATATCTTGCCAATATTGTGATCTAACAAGGTTGAAAGGAAACCCATTGCTATAAATGCAATAAGCAATGCACTTATCTATAACCCCCTCCATCTCATTTTTGAAGGCCTTTTCCAATGGGCCTCCTTTAGGAGAAAGAAAGGAGGTATTATTTTCTTGGGAAAGTGGTGGTTGTTAGTGTTTTATAGCTGCGGGAGGTATTTCCCTAAGCAAAATTTTCAAAGGAAAGTCGGCCTTTCTTTTTGTAAAACAAATATCATACCTTCTAGGTCGGCTCTAGCAGAGAGCTCTCCTAGCTTGCTATATAAAGGAGAAGGTGTCTCCACATTTTAGCATGAATTCACTCCATTCCAATTCGAATTTCTTCAGCAGCAGGTTTTCCCTTCATGAGCAGCAGATTCGACTCAAGGAGAGGTGGTATTATTTTGTGTATTCAAGGAAATCGCACTATCTTCAAGTGCAGATTCATTGTATGAGATTCGGCCTTGCTAGGGCTTGATTTTGAGTGCTATTTCTGCACTTATTATTTTGATTTATAAGAGAATATCTTGCTGGGTTTTTCTCCCTCGAGTAGGAGGGTTCCCCAAGGTAAAATACCGTGCTTATTGTTCTATGTGTTGTATTTACTTGCTTAATGTTCATGTCTGATCTAAACAACAACATGGTATTAGAGTGGGTTTAGAAAAGATCTGATCAAATTTGGCTAAGCAGTATAAGACAGCTCATTATTCAAGATTAAATCCCCCCTGAGAAGAAATCGTGGCCAAGCAAGAAGGTTTGGTGACTGCATTTGATTGAAGGATTTTGGCACTTTGAGTATACAGCTGATCATTTTTGGAAAGAATCGTGATTCTTCAGGAATCTGGGTGTAGCAGTCCTTGTGGCATCCTAACTATGGCGCAACATTTAAGATTGTATTAATTTGTTCTTTGTTAAAGAAATAATCGCATGGGAATCACAGTTCTAAATTGAATTGATGACTTAATAGACAGGGGATTGATTGGTGAGTATTTTTCTTGTTGCCATTCCTGAGACTCTCAGAGATACGGAGTCGAGGAAAATAGACGTGACATTCAGATGTGATGGGAATAAATGGTCGGGTTGGGTAGTGACGAAAGTGCTGTAGAGACGGGCTAATTTAGCTGCGTCCATCCCTAATCTCTATGCGATTGAGTTTTATCTGAAATTATGAGGTCGGTTGTATGGGGTGGCTCGACGGGAATATGAGTTTATATCGGAGCATTGAGTAATTCAGATCATGCAAAATGCACCCAACTTGATGAGTTGTAAAGTTTGAAGATTCGTAATTAACGTAACATCGAATCAAGATTGGACTAAGTCTAACATTTCTGCCTAGGATGAAAACCTCATAAGATCGTAGCAGGGTAGGACGTAGCCCCTCCTTGTAGTCGTGTTTCTCAGATTGTCTTGAGCACGGGTTTATCATCCAACAATTTCCCGTTACCAGAGACGCCCTCGTTAGACGCTACATCCACGGGAGATATGCGGGCGCACAACATGAGCATCATCACGTTAGGGAATCCAAGACTCTATGCCATCATAGGAAAGCGTATTGAGGCAATTTGGTGGCGAACTGGATGTTCAGGCATCTTGACGGGTCGTAGCTAAGCATTCGTCAATACGGGAGGGAAGACATTGGCGATGGTTGTCTGCATATTGTTGTTCGATCAATGGTCATGCAGATCGGAGTCTTGTTGAGACTCATCATTGCTAGGTGCGGAATACACAACAAGCTTTCCATGTCTATTCAGTTGAGGGGCTCGACTCACTGAAGGAAACAATTAACAACGATTACTTACCATCAGTGGGAGTCTTATCTCACACTGGGCTCACAACGACTGATGCCACTGAAAGGGCGGAAATCACATATCAATTGTGTTTGTTATATGTAAACTCTACTCAAGATCTATTGGAGCGATGTGTTTGGCTGAACATCGATGAAATAAGATTGCTTTTCTGAAACTAAAACTAACATTGGGTAGTGCCAATGATGGAGGATGTCTACTTGCAACACCTTATGAATATTGACCATCTCTCCAAAATGTGCGAGTGTCACAGGGTACATCATCGGGCGAAGATGATGATTTTTGCGGAAGAAGAATATGACTGCAAATCAGGAAGCTTGGAAGGTGTTTGTTTTTGGCATTTGTGCGAATGATCAAATAGAGCTGCCAGTTGGTTGCAATGATGATTATGATAAAATTGAGGATCTTGAACCATGGCGTTCTATTCGTTTAAATGTTTTTGAATCTGAATGCAATAGTTCTACAGAACCTAATGGTCTACCAGATGTATTTATGTCTGAAGTAAATTCATCCCTTGAAGGAAGAAGTCAAAAGAGATAAAACAAGATATAAACAACAATGATGGATATTATAAAGAGCAACGAATTACATATTGAGTGCTGTGATTAGCATTTCCAAGAGCAAAAATTGAGTGAAGACGAAAGAAAGATATATCAGAATAATCAAAGATAAGTTCCATTATTCCTTTAATTGTTCTATCTAATGACTATATGCTTCATTTGTATCAGGGGTAGTTTGATTTATGAACTATTATTAATCTCTTTAAAATGTAGGATGGATCGAGGAGCAAAAGGATTATTTGAAGATATATTGAAGACCTCATTATTTGAGGGGACGATTCTTGGAGATTAGTCAGTGAGGAGCAAGAGGCTCCAATGGATATAGATTCATCCCTCGATTACACTCCTGCCATTCAGAGGGAGTTAAATTCTAGGCACGAGTTGAGATCATGTCCAAGAAAAGGATTTAAGGAGGGGAGTTAACTTCCAGCGGATTTTTGTTTGCAATCTCTGTATTGAGGTAGGGATCAAGAGGGAGTTCTGTGTTCAGCAAAATGGAGTCCTATATCTCGAGGAACTAGAGTGACTTGATGAGAAGAAGTGAAGGTGTCAGCTAAGTGAGTTACAGTGTTGCAAGGCCAGGTGCTAAATCTTTGGAAGGCCTCTTTAGCTGCAGAGAACGAAATTGCACAAGGCAGTCAACCTTGTTTTGACATTGGTAGCACTGCAAACCTATTCAGAATAGGGTGATCTGGGATGAGGTCGAGAAGGACAGTCCTGGACTCTCGCAAGTCGGTAGTGTCAGAGGTGTGCGTTGGAAACCGTTCCTCTAAGGCAAGCATTGCAGGCAATCTTGGACGAGGAGGTCAGAAGGTTGATGCGGGTACTTGGAGCTCCAGAGGGAGTCACAGCATCGTTAAGGTTGGTGTAATGTATATTTCTTTGAGATGGAGAAATATGAGGTGAAAGCCCTTGTAGCGTATATTTCTCTGAGACGGAGAAATACGAGGTGAAAGCCCTTGTAGTGTATATTTCTCTGAGACGGAGAAATATGAGGTGAAAGCCCTTGTAGTGTATATTTTTTTGAGACAAAAATATGAGGTGAAAGTCCTTGTAGTGTATATTTCTCTGAGACGAAGAAATATGAGGTGAAAGCCCTTGTAGTGTATATTTCTCCGAGACGGAGAAATATGAGGTGAAAGCCTTTGTAGTGCTTATTTTTTGAGACGGAGAAATATGAGGTGAAAGCCCTTGTAGTGTATATTTCTTTGAGACTGAGAAATATGAGGTGAAAGCCCTTGTACAAGATAACATCTCTGAGATTGAGCTGTGCTTTCCACAATTGGGTGTAACCATTGTGGACGTCATGTTGAGAGACTCCATGACTAGGATATTTGAGAATACCTCCCTAGCTAAGAGGGAGTGTTAGTGTTTTATAGCTGTGGGAGGTATTTCCCTAAGCAAAATTATTCAAAGGCAAGTCGGCCTTTCTTTTTGTAAAACGGATGTAATGCCTTCTAGGTCGGCCCTAGAAGAGAGCTCTCCTAGCTTGCTATATAAAGGAGAAGGTGTCTCCACATTTTAGCATGAATTCACTCCATTCCAATTCGAATTTCTTCAGCAGCAGGTTTGCCCTTCATGAGCAGCAGATTCGACTCAAGGAGAAGTGGTATTATTTTGTGTATTCAAGGAAATCGCACTATCTTCAAGTGCAGATTCATTGTATGAGATTTGGCCTTGCTAGGGCCTGATTTTGAGTGCTATTTCTGCACTCATTATTCTAATTTATAAGAGAATACCTTGCTCGGTTTTTCTCCCTCAATTTGGAGGATTTTCTTAGGGTAAAATACTAGGTTCATTGTTTTGTGTTGTATTTACTTGCTTAATGTTCATGTCTGATCTAAACAACAATAGTGGTGGAATGAAAAGATGTGGGCTAGCCAGTATTAGTAAGCTACTAGGAGTGTTGCACGAGCCTTTCTTGGAAAGAGGACGTGCTCTTTACTTTGCTTTGTTACTTGCAATGTTAGCATCCTATTGTTTGTTGACATATCACATAATTTGTTCCTTTGACAACCTTTTTTATTTGACACTAGGAAAATTCTTATTCCTAAGCTAGTCATAGCCCATAGGTGAGCTTTTGCTTGAGCATACGAGTTGTTATACTCAATCCAACATTGGCTACAATACCAACAATAACCCCCACCTCCAAAAAGTCGCTCAATCATGCATATATGTCACCAAAGAGGTGATGCTACACCAAATTATAGTGGGCTCTCTACCTCTGGGACAATTGAACTAGAACTACTAGTCATTTTGTATGAATAACAAAACAAAAAGAAAACATTACAAACCTACACTACGTTAACTTAAGAAATTACATTATAATCCTCATTTACCTAAAAAAGGATTAAAAAAACATTCAAACCATTTTTAAAAAGAATAATTATTTTTATAAAATCACAAGATTAACTCTCTTTTGATAGATAGATCTTTGTAAGTGCAGCTCTTTCTCTCTTTTAGGTGCAACTCCTTTCCCATAGCCTTCACCTTCAAAGAAATATCCAGCAACCTAAAAGAATAAAAAATGACAGCTTGGAGGCCAAATACTGTTTTAGTCTCTTTTGTTTGTTAAATGAGGGAAAAAATGATTAAGTTTAGGCAAAAGGAGTCAATAGAATGTACTTTAGGGTGAAATTGGGTTATTTAAATGTCTTTTTGTTTTAAAGAAATTAGTAAAAGTGTTTTATTGGCCAGTTTTAGGGTCAGCAACCCATGGGTTCCACCTAGGTCCCGCTTGAGTACCCAAGGCGAACCCCAAGTTGTCTTGGCCTTGAACTAGGACAGACTTTCCTTAGCCAGGTACATCCACCTTTTTGGGAGGACCTAGTAACATAGGATTTGGGGCCTATGCGAACCCCAAGCTATCTTGGCCTTGAATAAGGACTAGACTTTATTTCTTAGGTACGGTGATCTTTCCAGGAGGAACTGATAGCATAGCAATATTGCATGCAATCCATATTTGGAAACAATATCTTTTAGCTAACAAGTTCTTGGTAAAATTGGATCAAATTAGCTTGAAACAATTTTTGTACAAAGAACCAACCATAAAAGAACAAAAGAAGTGTATCCAAAAATTAAAATATCTTGAACTTGATTTCAACATGTAGTGTAAAAAATTGTCACCCTTGACAATTTTCACATTATGTTTTGCTCCCCCTAAATTATTGACCTTGATTGAATCCCTAATTTCCTAAATTATGCATTCTAAGGCTTATTTTACCATTTTCTGATAAATTGCAAGCATAGAACAAATCCATTTATTTAATGCTTTTCCCCTAGCACTTAAATCACTAGAAAATAGGGCTAGGATAGGGATGCCCTTGGGCGGCTTTGCCCCCCTATTTTGTTGGCCCAAAATTCAAATGATGGTGTCAACATTTTAACATTGAAATTCAAGTTGCAAATGTCGGCTATCAGGATCTAATTTGCAGGAAATTTAATAAATGCCTATAAATACCTAGTTATTGCATCATTTGAAATCTAACAAGAGCTATCTAGAAAATCATTGGAGAAAATTATTGTCAAGAGCATTCAAGAGCAGAGTTTCAAAGCTTTATTGCATCAATTCAAGATCTAAACATCATGTCAAATCCTATTGGAAACACTAACACGAGGTTTGACTAAGGCAAGCCCCTAAATGACACAACCCTTCCTCTCTCTTTGAATATGCAGGTTTCAGGTTTGGAGAGGATTGAAGGAAGATTGAAGATCACTTATTTGTTGTTGCATTCAAAACCCTTCATCTTGTCAACTCATAGAAACTCACCTACAAAATTATCCGACAAGTTTGTAGGCGGGAATCGAGAACTCAGATCCGACATGAAAGGATTGCGAAAACAGATCCGGAATAACCCTACAAGGATAGAGACGTCGTTGGGTGGCTATGTCCTCCTATAGTGACTGAATTCAAATTTACAGGACAATTGCACAGTATTTGGCCCTTCTCAAATCCGCCTACAAATCTTTGTTACTTTGTATCAATTGTTGGAATCTCGCATTTTTCATATCAGGGCACATAGTCTAATTAGGTTAATCAAGGCAAATCAATTCCAATTCATCCCTAAGACCCATAAAGATGTAGATCCAGATCTGATTGACTCACCTTCATGGTTGAAAGTCAATCTAATCACCTTGTTGATTTGCATCTCAAATGAAATCCCTAGGAAAAGAGGCCTTAGTCTTAGTGTTCTATTGCATTTAGACCTAGACACCCCCCATCACCCTTTTTCAACATTTCACAACATAATATACGTAAAGGGAAAATAAAATAGTAACTGATGCATTTTCAGCAAAAGGCAAACCAGTACCAACATACAACGTGCAGTGAGTCAACCATCATGGATCAAAGAATCACAAGAGAAATTTGTGACAAATACATATACAGAGAAATTTAGGAAGGCATTTGAGAAAGGAAAAATGATAATAGTTGGAGTATAAATACTTCAAATGGCTTACTTTAGGGTTTCAAAGGCCTGAGTTTCCTTTGTAGTCCACACAAAGTTATCTTTATTTGAGAAATGCTGTAAGGGAAGATGCAATGTGGCCATAATTAGTCAGAGTTATGCTAGTATCCTATAAGACCTTTAGTATTCTTTGGAAGTTGCTTGATTGAGAACCATCGGGCTGCAAAGCTTCAATGGAAGTTTCAGAATTTAACCTGGAATAAAATGTTTGATCCTCAAATTACTCCTTTAAACATCCAATGTGTTGGTAAATGCACATGCAAGAAAGTAGGTATTGGAACTAACATGCTTCTGCTGATGGCATTTCAATTGGATTATGTGGAATTCAAGGATTTTAACAGTTGGAGAGCTGTTAGATCCCCTACTGGAAGGGTACAGAAGCATAGATTTACTATAGGGAAGCATCTGGGTGACTGAGTTACAGGAACAAATAATTTGAAATAGCCAGGAGCAAAGGGTTCATGTTATTGTGAACAACTGGTCTTTCTTGATGGACAGAAGATTCTAATTGCAAAACATATACCTTCAACTTCAGACCATTTAGTCATAAAGATTTGCAGCTGTCCTTATATTCTGTTATTAACTTATTCATTTTTCCTTCACCTTTGTATGCTAGTCGTATTGGATTTATATGAACCTTACTGAAGGGGTGCCAAATATTCAACCTTTTTTAATTAGTATTACTCTGCCTTTTCATGTGCTTTGGTGCTCACTACTTCTGCATAAATTCAATTGATCCACACACGAGCAAGCAGAAGGCATCTGTGGGAATATTATTTCAAGATGGATCCAACATATAGCGTAGAGGGTGATGTATCAGCTATAGTGTGCACCCAGAGGCTAAAGTAAACCCACTCTCTCTTCTCTGCCACCACCCCTGCTACTCCCTTCACCCTTCCCCTACCCCCCCACCAATTCTCTCTCTTCCTCACTTGTTCCTTCCTCTCTCATTCAGAGATTCACTGATAGCTAAAATATTTCTCATCTAAGAATCAGGGTGATTCGTTCTTGGTGATTAATATTGCATCCAATATATGAGGGCAGTGTTATTTTTCTTAGAAAACATGCATACAATAACTCATCAATC
Organism: Sequoiadendron giganteum; assembly: GCA_007115665.2. NCBI lineage: Eukaryota > Viridiplantae > Streptophyta > Pinopsida > Cupressales > Cupressaceae > Sequoiadendron > Sequoiadendron giganteum. The sequence continues at coordinate 147,110,275 of CM021109.1, read as the reverse complement.
ATGATGACAATCTCGATTAAAAGTTAATTGCCTCAGGAGGGTGGAGTTTCTAGCATATATTGGCTATAACTCTATTCTGTAGCTTTGACAAAGCTATCATGCCATACTTTCTTCATTTTATCTAAGAAATGAGCAGGGTGTAAAATATGATTATCCTTGAGAAACTAAGTGAAGGTCCATTCTTTTAGTTTCATTGAAGTATACTACTCTTGGGAGAATACATTATCTTTCGGGTCTGAGAGCATTGTTATTATTAAATCTACCATTCAAATAGATGTGTGTGATTCAGAATCTTTACTTGCATTTTTACAGAACGTTTTTCATCCTAATCTATATTAAAATTTAGGACTCATCGTTAAAAAAAGGTTTCTTATTATATCTCTTTGTAGTGCAAGTTTCCAATTTTCACATATTTAAATGATAGAACTATTAAATCTTCCAGGTGCTTGAAGTGAAAGTTACATTTGAGCAGAATCTGAAGTGGCTATATGAGAGATACATAAAATTCAGTGAACAAAGTGAAATATCACTCAGTTATTTCTGGATGTTCCTAGATTACAATGAATTTATTTCAAATACAATTTCAAAGAATGTGTGAGGGCTCAGTGCAAAGATGGTGATTGACAGACCTCACTTTAAATTGCCTTTCCATGTTAAGTTGCATTTTCCACAATGTTGATCTCATTATGATCTTGCACGTAAAGAAACAAGCTCATCTTCAAAATGTTATGTGGCTATAATCAAGTCTTTGATTTCTTAGAGAATGTTTGAAAACAAAAAGTTTTCCTTTAAAATAGGATATAATAGCATTGTTAGAAGGAAAAGATGTTTGCACCAAATTCCAGATGTTCAAAATCTGCATCCAAAATACTTCTTGAGGAAGTTCTAATTGTAGAAGGATGAGTATAAATCAATGGGAGAGATCTAGATTGTTGTGCACTCATAATTGTACTGTTAATTCTATGAAGTTCTAATTGTATAATGATGAGTATAAATCAACGAGAGAGATCTAGATTGTTGTGCACTCATAATTGTACTGTTGATTCTATCAGAATGTGGATCGTGTTTCAGATTGGTTGATTTGAATTATCACAAAAAAATATTATTATGCTCTTGTATGCCAAATACTATGAGATGCTTAGGTGAGCATAGATCCAAATTCTATTTTCTTTCAACGTATAGTGATGAGAATAAATCAATGAGATAGATCTAGATTGTCATGTGCTTGTAATTGTATTGTTGATTCTATCAGATTGTGAATCGTGTTTAAGATTGGTTGATTTGAATTCAATTTCTTAATTCTCACTATAAATTATTCTTGTGCTCTTGTATGCCAAATACTATGAGATGCTTAGGTGAGCACAATTCCAAGTTCTATTTTATTATTATTTGAGAACTTCTAATTGGCAGGATACTCCCAATGCAACTACTGTTGACCAGCAGTCTCATATGAATTGGACTCCATAGGATTCAACTATAACATTGCATGAGTGTGACATGCATAGGAAAATGGAAAATATTTAATAAATGGCGTTTAATTTAGTTACTTAGTCTTGTGGGATTTCCTCAGTAATGTTTCAGTAGATAAAGGAACGTTTCTTTGGTGAATCTTTAAATTATATAGTAAATTATTAGATAAAATTGTATTTAACATCGTTAGTTGAATGCATTTACTACAATATGATTAAAAAGGTTTTTTCTTGAGACTTTGTTACTTGCTTGCTATTGGCCAATATGGCACTAATCTTCCTCTTCCTTTTTCTTTTGAGACTTTTCAGTCATATTACAATCAATTTGGGTTTTGCGTACTTAATCAACTTTGCTAGATTTGTTTCCCCAATAGATTCTTCAATCAATTTTTTTTTTGCTTGACAAGACAACGAGTTTGATACTTATTTTATGGGTTTCTTTAGGTATATATGGTACCCATGGGCTTTACCATATAACTCAACATCCATTAGTGCTAGTATCTTGGACACCAAACATGTATTGTGATGTTTTTCTTGTTAGGGAAATTCAAACCATTAGTTAATCAACTTGTTTGGGAACATTTGTGACCAAATTTTTAGTGATACATGTACATGAAAGTGGGGTCCAATATTCCATGATCAACTTAAAAAATATCCACAAACATTCAAGCGGCAATATACATAACACAAATATTGAATTGGATTTTCCTTGGGAATCCCAAAACACAATAACTCATTAAGAGAGAATTCATATGTATGCCATTTGTTTGGGTACAGATGGCTAAAGGCTCTTATTTGTACACCTAATATTGATAATATGTGGTGTGAGCTAGACCACTCAAGAGCTTACTTGCCAATATGCATCTCAATGTTTTTCATAAAGAAAACTATAATAGGCCTTATAACAGAGATTGGTCAAAATACTATAATATGCCTCATAAGGGGGATTGGTCAAAATACCATAATATGTCTTGTAAGGGACATTGGTTTGTTTAAGAGCATAAAATTGTCTTTAACATTAGATTATATTTGGTTGGTTTTGTTTGTAGGTTCAATGCAAAGGTGATTGCGCTCCTATTTGGGTGGATACACTTTGTTAATAGACAATTCCACTCCTATAGAGGTGGTTGCACTTCGATCTCACCTCCCAAACAACCTTCCTAGAAAATAGGCGAAACCACCTCTATAGAGGCGATTCTGCTCCAAATGGGCGAGTTCATTTGAATGGTGGTGAGTCCACTCTTGAACGATCATGTTCTTGAAAGGTGAATCCACCTGCATAGGGGTGATTTCGCTCTTGATCGATCTTGTTCTAGAAAGGCATCTGCCCTTGGGTGATCTTGCTCTACATAGGTAGATCCAACCCTACTTGGGTGATCCTGCTCTACATAGGTGGATCTGATCGTGGGTGATCCATCTCTATATAGGTGGATCCACTCTTGGGTGATCCTAGTCTACATAGACAGATACACCACTACTGGGGTGGATCCTTTATCACTTGGGAATATACACTCTATTCTTGGGCGATTACGCACTTGGGCGAATTTGTGATTGTTTGGGTGATTCCTCTTTGTAAATGAGCAACTATGCAAGGTATAACAAATCTCCTTCAAGTGAATTTTTTTTCACATCTCTTTATCCCTATCGTTGGGTTGGGTGTACCAGCCTCCTTTGGGCTAACATTCACTTTCTTTTGATCAATTTTGGAATCTAATCATCTTCTTGTGCATCTTGATATCATTTGCCAAAGATCAAAAATTATAAACTACTAACATATCTTCTTTAGGTTCATGGTCAAAGAATCTTTTGATCACTAATCTAGGAACACTTAATTAATAAAGGGTAAATTAACCTTGTGTGCTTTGTTTGGGATTCTTCGCTGGTGTATACTCTCCCCTTGCACCATTCGGTGAGCTTGGGGATCAGAAACCATGAAGTAATCTAAGTCTTGTATATTAGAAATCTAAAATAGATTGAATAACCAAGATCTTTCTATGAGAGAAATAAGTTATAAAACTATAAATGAAATAACACAATTATAGACCCGAAATTCCAAGAGATGTGCAAATGTCAAGGTGACAAGATTACATTAGGAGCTCAGTGCAAATCTGTAGGATATTGATTGCACGTATCAATGTACATGTATGCCAAAGTATGCAAGAGTATGCAAAAATATACAAATACAAGCTAGGTAGTGAGTTTATATAGAATTAAGGAGATGATGGAGGTGGGAAATCAACCAATAAGAATTGACCACTAATAAACACCAATATTAAATAAAGTGAAAGTAAATGCTTCACCCATTAAGAGTGAAGACAACTCATTACCTTATCTCCTATTAAATGATAAACTCACTTTATTATCCTAAGAAAGCTTAATAAAAGTGTAGGAAAAACTTATAACTAAGGGAAAACAAATTAATCCACTAAGAAAATAAAAAGCTACACCAACACCCCCTTGAGCGTAGTTTAGGAGGTTGTAAAAGATGATGGGTCTCAACAAATGAGGCCATGTTAGGTACCCATGTACATATAAAAATCTCCCCAAAGAAAAAGAAGGCCCCCCATAAATAGAGAGAAGAAGTGGACTAAGTAGCCCCTCCCCCTCCCAAAGAGATCCAATGGTAGATGCTTGAAAGTGGATGCAAAAGATGGTCAACGATCATCAAACATTCCTCTCCTTAGGAACAAACACAACCAAAGGTACATGCAAGCTATCTCCCAAGTCTTGAGAGGAATATGTAGGAAGAAAACTCAAGATGTATCGAGTCCCTAAACTTGGCTCAAGTGTCCTCATGTCAATGTTGAAGGTTCTCACAATCAAATCAAGCGCTCTAGGCCATATTGATGAAAATGAAAACTCAAAATCTTCTAGAGACTGATATAGAACACAATCAAAAGACTCTAGTTTCTCCTTTGAAGATGTCTCCTCCAAATGTTGATCCAAAGTATCCATACTCATGTCAAACTGTGATGAATGATCATGTAGAGAATGAACAAGAGGGTCAGAGTGCTCCCTCACAACAATTGAAGAAGAATCAATTTCATCAAAGAGAAGATGAATACAATCAATAGTGTCTCCCAAATATGCAATACGTGTTGTCGTAAACAAGTTTGAAAATACCCGTCAAGAGATCATCCCACAAAACTGAATTTGAAAGACAATGTATGTCCTATTGCAAAGAATCACTGGAATCTTTCAAAGAAGCGACAATGGAATATGAAGTAGCAACAATAGATGGAGGAGATGGAATGTAAGGTTCAAGAACTAAATACATTGTGAGAATACCAAAGTTCAAGTATCCAAAATTCTCCTCAAAATCAAAGTCCACACTAGAAGTGTGATCATTATCCAAATGATCAAAGCCATCATCAGGGACAAAATCTGAAAAGGAGTATAACCGAGATTCATGATCAACCACCCTAGTAGAAATAATCTCTTTGCTTGCCAAACGTTCGATGATAATTGAATCATGAGTGAATTCCATAGTCTTTCTTGCTTCACTATGAGTAACTTGATAGATGGAAATAATATTATTAGACAAATGAGCTACACATAATACATCATTGAAAGTACCATCCTCGATATCAACAAATCCCTTCCCAATTACATTCATATATGTATTGTTACCCATCAAAATAGGTGGCATAACACAAGGCTAAAAAAAAGAGAACATGGACTATGAAGAAGCCATATGATGAGAAGGTCTTGAATTTAGAAGCCATCTCCTTGATCCAATACTTGTAGAAGCACACAGAGCTTTTCCTTCATGTTTGTCTACATAGCCTTTTTCCTTTTTCTTAGTAGATTCTTGGTTTGATGAAGATGGAGAATCTGTGATCCCTTTATTGCTCTTCTCAAGAAGATATGTGGGGTGGTCAATCTGTTTCTTCATACATTTATGTTCATCATGACCAAGTTTCTTACAATAAGAACATTTTACCTTATCATTAGATTTACCTTGATTTGAAGAAGTTTTAGTGTCTAGATTAGAAGCAAGTGAATATACATTTGAAGCATTCTCTCCTTGGTTCTTTTGTTTCTTATTTTGTTTGCCATTATCTTTCTGATCTTTAGTGCCTTGACTTGCAACCAAGGCATGAGACTTGGAAAAATTGATAGTGCCCATTTGAACAAACTTGTCTTGTTCTTTTGTGAGTTCATTAGCAAACACATCAGGGGAAGGAATTGTGTAGGAAGCTCCTAAGGCACTTTTAGTGGCATACAATGTAGAAAAAAAGTTTGAATAGTTTGGACTATGTTTAGAGAGAATACTTAAGATTAATTGTTTAACATCTTTCTCAATTCCACACTATTTCAATTGCAATCTTATGACCTTTAGTTTGGTGAAGAAGTCATGTATTGTATCAAAACTTGAAGGACTTGACCCTATTAGTCCATTCTTCAATTGATGGCCTCTTAATTTATCTTGTGTACCAAATAGTTTTTCCAATGTTGTCCAAACTTCATTTGGTGAAAACAAAGATTCAACATGAAAGAGCAAATCTAGAGATATAGACATACACAAAGTTCCAAATGCTTCATCACACTTATTTAACCATTTTAGATTTTCTATATCAATTGTTGGTTCAGTTTCTAGTCCCATTGTTATCCTAAGCAATCCATACTTTATCAAGTAGAGTGATATTTTACTTTTCCAATCAAAATAGTTGTAGGGTGTTAGCATAGAATTTGTTACTTGATCCATTTTAGGCAAAAAAGAAGATTGTTTGTGAGTGCATGAAAAGAGAATGCAAAGTGAAAAAAAGACACCAAGAGACATCCCCTCTTTCCAATAGTTTCAGAAATCAATCCCCAAGATATTACAATGCTAGCACTTTATGATTTTGTGTGTTTACGAAGCCTTTTCCAAGATACAATGCTTAATAGGCCCACAATAGCCAAAATTGCAAATTTTAATATAAAATGAACCTGATACAAATATGGAAAAATTAGCCATATAGCTGTATATTTATCTTCAATACCTTTCCAATGCTTATTCATTTCCAAAATACAAAGCTCTTGGGTGAAAGTTATGAATTTTTGAAGAAATTTGCAACAAACAAATTCAACTTGCAATATTTGGTAGAAAATGGAAAATTTTATTTTCAATACCTCTGTGGATGGAAATTTATCATCTCCAACTTTCTGACGATGTCTTGTTTTCCAAAAACAGACATCATGGTGAAAAGTTATATAATTTTTTTTTTTAAATGGTGAATTTAGCCTGTAGTGACGACCCTCCTAGCAAAATAAAAATTTGCTAAAAGCCAAATTCATCCAAAATGGCAAGGTCCGTTTGGGCTGAAAATGCTCCAATAAAAAGTTTGCTAGATTTGAGCTTCAAACCCTTGTTTGTTACTATGTCATATGGTGGTTAAATTGAGTGAAACAAAGGTCAAATCTGACTTTCTTGAACCTCTCAGATGAAATGGGATGGTAAAAAATGTTTCCACTATATTCAAAATAGCTACAATCACCAGATTTCACAAAAAACATACATGTAAATATAGGATTAACAGATCTTCATAATTCCTTTTTGATTCTCCAAAGCATTTGAAACGCAAGAGAAGAGCATACCGAAATTTACAAGATCATATGAAAAATCCCAATATCTTAATAATGAATTTAAGTACTCAAAACTCTCAAAATCTAAGCTCTGATGCCATGTTAGAAATCTGAAATAGATCGAATAACCAAGATATTTCTATGAGAGAGAAGTTATAAAATTGTAAATGAAATAACACAATTACAGACCCAAAATTACAAGAGATGTGCAAATGTTGAGGTGACAAGATTGTATTAGGATCTCAAAGAAAATCTATAAAATAATGATTGTATGCATCGATGTACATGTATGCCAAAGTATGCAAGAGTATGCAAAAATATGCAAATACAAGCTAGGTAGTGAGTTTATATAGAACTAAGGACATGATGGAGGTGGGAAATCAACCAATGGGAACTAACCACCAATTACCACCAATATTAAATAAAGTGATGAAAAATTAAATGCTCCACTCATTAAGGGTGGAGACAACTCATGACCTTCTTTCCTAGTTATTAAATGGTAAACTCACTTTATTATCCTAAATAAGCTTAATAAAAGTGTAGGAAAAACCTAACACTAAGGGAAAATAAATTAACCCGCTAGGAAAATAAAAATCCACACCAATATTGTAGTCTATCCTAGGTGTGTTAGTTTATACGTATGCTCTCTCTTTGCACTTCGTGCGAGCTTAGAGATAAAAATTCCTAGCATTTCCTTCCCTTTAGGAGGCCTATACGACCTCAACCACGTATTAGGCTAGCTTGAAAAATTTCAGTGGTTGCTTAGTGTGGTTCAAGGTACAATATCATTCCCGAAGCTACTCACCATGTATCTCCTTGAGTAGAGATAGGAGCTCTTTGAGAAAGGTATTAGGACCTCCAAAGAAAGGGAAAAGGTGAGCCCTTGTTCCATTGGATCCCTATATATTGACTCTTGAAAGAGAAGTGCCTCACACTGATCTTGAGATATTAGCCTTTTGGTTGGTGGGCATATACTAAGTTAACACACCTGCTTGATTAATCTAGGCTTGATATTTCTAGCGTGTCCTTTTGTGATTATTAGTGTTTGTCTTTTGTCCATCTCGTCATCATCCATCTTGCCTTTGTGATTATAGTATTTGGTCCTCTCTTTTTTTCTATGTTCAGTCATCTTTGGGTGAATTCGCTCTACACTTGGGCAAATCCTCTCTATTCTTGGGTAGATCCACCTAGGTAGTCTATCTCATCCCCATTCAATCATCCTTGGGTTAATCTACTTTGTACTTGGGTGGATATGCTCTCTCTTGGGCGAATATGCCTAGGTAGTCTATCTCATCCCCATTCAATCATCCTTGGGTGACTCTTCCTTGCACTTGGGTGAATCCACTCTCTCTTGGGAGAATTTGCTATGTTCTTCGGCGGATCCACCTAAGTCATCATCCTTGGGTGATTTTTCCTCTACTTGGGTGGATCCACCCTATTCTTGGGCGATTCCACTCTTGGGTGATTCTGTCTTTGTAGGTGATTCTATGCTATTCTTGGGTGAATCTATTCCCCATAGAAAATCCAAAAAGAAAATCCTTCCTATTACGGATAACCAATGTCCTCCCGATTCATTGACGAATTAAACAAATATTTTCAAACCAATAGAAAAATTCATTGGCGAAATAAACTGGTATGCCAATAATAAATCATAGTGTGGGTGGCGAAAATATCAAATGGTACATATTGTTCTATTCCAGGACAAATTTTACACACATCCATATTCCTTCATAAAGTGTTCAGAATGGGGACAAGTGTCAACATATTCATTATGTATGAAGCTAGATTTCAACGCAAATCAATATAACCCACAACCGTTCGATAAATTTTTGATGAACAGTTGTAGTTGCATTCCGAAAGCAAATGTCTGAAGCACTAGACTTGTGAATTCAAACCTTTGGAATAACACTAGAACCATTAGATTTCCAAAAATCAATGGTTGACATTTTATTAATGATTCAAAAATGTTTTCAAACCAAAAAAATATTTTCATTGGCGAATTACTTTCATTGGTTCTCTGCTAGCCCATAGGATTAAAATAATAAAATTAAGAAGCCAGAGGGATAGCAGAAGGTGACACCTGTTCTCCCTCATGGCAGGCCCTACCACTGTTCAAAGGCGTCGATGGTTGAACGTGATCAAATCAATGATTAATATGTGCTTTGACAAATGAATTTCAGTCGTTCCCCGCTAGCTCGTGAGAGGCCCATTGTCAGATCTAGTCTTGTGGAGGGGTATTGGGCATGAGCCACGTGGCATCATCACCACTGCCCATAAAACTACAAAGGGCATGGGAATAGTTGGTGAAATATAATAAATATTTCTTGGCAATTATGAAAGGTTAAATAGCGTGCTACTAAAAGGATGTATGAGCACATGCAAAATTGTTCATCGAGATGTTCTAATCTCAACCATCTATTACTAAAGGAGGATGTAGCTTATGGTCATTGGCCTATTGGTTAAAGGGGAAGCAAGTTGACGGTTGCCAAGTTGATCTGGGCCGTTGCCTGCTAGCCCGTTACTGTTGATCTAAAACTTACAAATCTTAGAGGGGAAGCGGGCTACTAACACATGGCTTTTTTGTCGACTTGTAAAGAGTAGTGGGGCCACAAAGTTGATGAAGGAGATGCATGGGAATGAAGGCAAGCTAAGCGACAAAGAATATTTTAGGTGCAAAGAGGAGGGAAAGTAAAGAAGGAGAAGCATCTTCTAAGTGCAAATCAGGTGTTTGAAATGGGGACAAGTGTCAACATATTCATTATGTCTGAAGCCAGATGTTAGCGCAAATCAATATAACCCACAATCGTTCGATGAATTTTCGATGGATGGTTGTAGTTGCATTCCGAAAGAAAATGTGTGAAGCACTAGACTTGCGAAATGTTTGATTTGATAACTTGATACTGAAAATGGCAGAAAGTATGACACATGGCACGTGCTTTCTTTTTATTGATTTTTCATCTTTTTTTATCGTTTTTTGCATATTTGTCGAATTGCCTTTCTTTGAAGAAAGTGTGGTTGTGGTACCGTGGATTAATGCAATATGTACATCTGAAGCGATTGATTGGATAGCTTGATATTGAAAATTGGACGGTTTACTGTAGATGATGATGTCTTTAATCCAATGATCAATTGAAACAAGATTTGTAATGATTTCATATCGTTTGAGTGGTGATTTTGACAGCTTGTTAGCTTGAGGTACAGTTTACATGTGGTCAAATGTTAATCAAAATAAACATTTTAATTGTAAATGTAAGACTTAAGTTACACAAATCAATTAAGTTGGTTTTTTGGTTTGCGCAATTATCATTATACCCAACCTCACACGACTCACAAGTAAACAAGGATCAAGCTAGTAGTGGTACTAGTGGCCCATAAATAGGAATAGTGAGCACAACTGAAATCATTCGTTGAAGGCTAAAGGATTTACTATTGAGTGCAATATTCTAAATTGTTATAAGAGTTTTTATTTTGTAAGGTTAATAAGGAAGAAGATGATCTAGTATTATTGGGGATACTCTAAATTCTCCTACCTCCAGTTATGTAGTTACAAACTAAAAAACCAATTTACTTCAAGTTCAGAATGGGTGCAATTGGAAAGAAGTTGATCTGGTTCACTTGACTCCTAAGACAGGTTTTGAACTAGGATGAGGAGCTCTAATGGAGATAGGTGCTTTCACATAGAGTACACCCACATAATCATTTTAATCTTGTTTGCATTCAAAGTCGGTGACTTCTCATACTCCATTTTGACAGAGGCCCTCGAAGAGGAACTATGGACTCACAAACTCACTGTGAGCTATCTAGATGTATGGAGGATGCGAAAGGTACATTTTTTATCTTCACAACTCCCATTTCCCTAGCATGGTAGGCAAGCCCTATGGATTCTCAAATTTATTTGTTTGGTAATACAGTCTGGATCCCATAGCCGCCACTACTAGCTTGGAATAAATTGTCATTTTGGGTTGCTCTGGTGGGTCAGAATGAACATAAAAAAAATGTAGAACCTTTACATTTATTTTCAGAGCCACATTTGCATTGCGTTGTCATCAACAGAAGCTTGGAATTAATTCATAATCCATTGTCATTAGCAACAACTTGGAATCAATTGTGTCTATGTAAAGTGACATATGTCATTTATACAAAAAAAGAGCTTGCATGCTCTACTCATTTTTAAAAAGATATGTAATAATGTAACATTATAATTCAGTTGTAATAAAATAAATGGTTGCGTTATTCTTCGTTATTCATTTATAATAAAGAATTATTTTATGAATTCAGTGTCTATGACTATTCAAATCAATTTTTTTTTCCTTTAAGAAATTAAGTATTATCTATTTATGAAATATTTGCATGTAGATTTAAAACATAAAGCAATACAAATGAAAAAAGAAAGTTGCCATCAAATTGACAAAAAAAATTATAAAAATTAAAAGTTGTCACTCTTGCTAGGGTTTACTAAAATATTGATTTTTAATTTTTCATTGACCTTCTCCCTCGGTTCCCAATATCATTATTCATTTTATGAAGTCCTTTGTAACATTAAGTTACCACCCCCTTGGCCTTAATTCAATCTTAGCGTGTTAAATTTTAAAACAACTTTAAAACATATGTTTATTTTTTATATCATAAATTACTCAACCGTTCATTGAACATTTGATGGATGGTTGTAGTTGCATTCCAGAATGAAATGCACAGAGCACTAGGCTTGCAAACTTAAACCTCCAGAATCACCCTATAACCGTTAGGTTTACAAAGATCAACGATTTAGAATTTGTTGTCAATGCAAGACAACCATGTACTAATTGTGTAGTATGGAAACAACATGTTGACATTTCATTCACTTTAATGTTCGAAAAAAACAAACTTTCTACTGCTAAGTGATTTTATTTTTAAGTGAGAGGGTCCGCACACGGGGAGATTTCAGATTACTCATTGTAGTGCACCAGGGATATTCTAGGTTCCACTTCCAACAAAGCTAGTCCACACTTGTCAGTATTAATCTTTCAAGAATCAAAATTCGGGTAAGTGAAAGACAAAATTCCTAGGCTAGGTTTCATCATTTCTTAAAATCTTATTTTTTCAAACTTTGGGTTTAGGGTTGAGAGACTTAAGAAAAATTAAGGACTTAAGAGGAAATTAACAATTTCACACTATATAAGCATGTCTACCACCACTAACAAACCAAACAAGGTTGTTGGGAAAGGTAAAGTAGGTTTAGATAAAAAACTAGATTATTTTGGATTGCTTAAAACCTCAGGTTTCACAAATGAACACCATGATATTTATGATCCTGAAATCTAAGGTAGGCTTACCTCAAAACTTAGATTTTCATGTGAGTATAAGGCTGCAAACGAAATGCAAGTTAATAGTTTCAATGCACCATGGGTAATTAGATTAGGGTGCATGATGTTACATGAGGTTTTATCTCGCCCATAATATATAATGGTTTGTGCCCACAATTATGATGATAACAAAAGAGCAATTGTAAATAAAGATACCAAAGAAGAAATTTTATCCATTAATGTAGAAGAATTTGGAAAGGTGTTGAGGTTTACAACCGAAGAATTTGGAAACGTCCACATTGACCTAGAAAAGCTTACTAGTGATTATGAAGCAGTAGATGAAAGAGACAAAAATATTTTCCTAAATAAAATAGTTTAAGAAAGAAACAACTTGAAAGGTAACCATAAGCCTCCTTATCATTTTGAAATTTTTAGATCATGGGCTCAGGATACTATTTCAATGCTAGCATTTTGCCTAACTGGATAGCAATCGGGAAGTGGGTGCAAGCCTCCTTGAAATGGTACATAATATCCATTATGGTGTTCCACATGTCAAATATAACTTTATTGAGAACATTGTAGAATTAATGCATAAATAATTTTTAATGATTAAAGGAGGTTCCACCAAGAAATTTAGGTTCACAACCTACTTGTGCTATTTTTTCTATTCAAATTTAGTGGAATGTTTCAGAGCAACAAGCTTCAGATTCAACCTTATAGTAATGCTAAGGAAAATAAAATGGCTCCATTATATGATTGGATCACTAAGATAAGGATGCATGATTCTCAAAGGAACTACAATAATTTTGTAATCTACTTTTTGGCTCCATTGCATCAAGAAATTACAAATACTCCAATGCCTAGGTTGCCTATGTCATGCAAAAATTGCATTCGACTAGGAAAACAAATACAATTGGTTGATTGGTATTTAATGGAAGAATATATTGTGCTAAGATTTTATGGATCAAGAGTAGAGTCATACAAACTTCCAATACATGTGAGAGAAATGGTTTTTGCATTGTAATATGTAAGTTAGATGCAAAGTACTGATGAACTACAGTTTGTTGGTTAGCAAAAGAAGACCTTATTTCCTTATTTACCTTTTTCATGTGGAGGGTTCACATTCAAGAGAAAAGCATTTAGTGTGGTTCATGATCTTTTGAATTTTTTGAATTTTGATGTTGTTTGTCACTAGTAGTATGATCCATGTGACACCATTAAATCAATGATTGTGGCCAATAGGAATGCCGCAAGTAGAATTCAACATCAAAGTAAAACTTGTTTGAAAACTTGAGAAACAAGGATTCTTGGGATGAGGTCAAAATAGCAATGGAGATAAGTGTTGTTAAGAAAGGTATTTATTTTGAACAATTGTCAGTAGAAATTATGGCATTGCACCGAAAGACAATCAAGAGGTACAACAATTTTTATGAAAAAAGTGATAAACCATCTAGTAGAGTAAAAATGCCAGATTCTCTAGATAAAATTGGTCATGATAAAAAAATATTGCCTTTTGGTCTGTGAGGAAGGAGCTAGGTGAACCAAGAACTCTTTTAAACTTTGGAGATAACAAAGAAGATCACGAGTTTAGCAGATTGTGGAATATAGAACATCCCAATGAATGTGAACATCAAGAAATTGATGATGAATCTAATGATGATAGGGAAGAACAAAGATATGTCAAAGCTAGTTTAAGTGAGGCCACAAAAGAATCATATACTTCAGGAGCAACCATAGCCGAAAAAATGGGTTATGAAAGTGTTCCTTTGGGGTCCCAAGGAGAAATCCCTTGGACGGTAATAGATGTAGAGCATAGAAAACTAGTTGATAAATTTGGCCTTGGATCTGATAAAGTAGACCAAGGGCATACAAGTATAGCTAAAACAATTCATTTTGTTAGAGCTTCAAATCCTAATCCTCAAGGTCAGATACAATCACAACTAAGACATGCCCATGGTAGAGAACCTAGTGCAACTTCCATTGCCACTGGTGGCGATGGTATGGGTAGTAGTACTAGTAGTGGTCAATGTGTGCTAGAACAAAAAATTACACAAAATAGGACAACAATACAAGATACTACACAAACACTAAGTGATCAAGGCATACATAAGAGGGCAAGGATTTTGATAGGTCCAAGTCCAACTACCATTTCCACCGCAAAGAAGTTATTTCTAGGCACTCCCACAATTGGTGTGGCTGCAACAACATTAACAACTACAAGTACTCCTTGTCCTTCACCATTCAAGAATTCCATTGTTCCCGCGTCCACAAGTTTCGATTACATTGAAGAGTTTAAAAAGAAATCAGAATTGTATAAAAAATAAAAGAAGCAACTAATGGAGAGTGCGTCTATTGTAACTTCAGATCCTACAACAACCATGGTATTACCCACATTTGACACAAATAAATAAATCACAAAGTACACGATTTGCGTTCCCATAGTTCAAAATAAACCAACAAATCAGATGGATCGATCTAAATTTTAGGTGAGCAGTTTACATTTTTGAACTCAAAAATATTGACAAAATTAATGTATCAAAGAAGAAAAATGAATTGGTGTACACATCATTGCTAAAGCAAGACAAAGAAAAAAAGGTTGTACACTCAAAGAGAAAAGTTATAGGAAGACCTAGCAAATGAGAAAGCAAAGATGAAAGCATCAAACAACAAGAGCAATGAATTAGAAAAAAAGAATAAAAAATTTGTCTCTACATCAACAAGCAAAGAGGATAAACAAAATGAGAGAGAATTGAATGAACTAAAGCAAAGGTTAGATGAGAGAAAAAAGAAATATGATGAGGAAAAATCCACTTCAAAAAAATTAAGACAAAGCATTGAGAAAGGAAATAAACAATGGGAATAAAAATTGGAGAAAGAGAGAAAAATAAATGAAAGATTGGCTGTAGAGCTGATGGGAGTAAAAAATGAAATTAACTCTTGTCAAAATAACTTAATTGCATTTTGTAGAGAAACAATGAGGCATATAAAACAAAAGATTTGGGATGAAATAATGCAGAGGATTTGATCATTTGTGTGAATTATTTCAATTGATTGATGCTATCAAACTACATTATAAGAAGCTCAACAAATATTTAGTGGACAAAAAAATGTAATGGCATTAGAGAAATCTGCAAATCAAGTCAACAAACAATCTACAAAGTGAGTGATAATGATTTGAAATCAAAAGGGATTAATAATCGGCTTGCTACCTCATTGATGTTGTCATCTATCATTCAAAAGTGTTTGAGAATGTGTGAAACAAAGGAATTTGTGCATCTGGCTGCAAACAAGATGAAGAAGTTGGATGAAAAGGTAAGGAACTTCATAGAGCTTGGTTTTACAGAGGCTTTTGACACAAATGGGTGATTCATTGGAAAGGATTATTTCAAAAATAAGATGGAGGGCACAAGGAAGATTGATTTGGACCAGTTTCCATAGAACCCAGATGTGGCGAACTATTTGGATTCCATCAAACCACTGATAATCTTGAATGTAATTTTGACTGAAGAATTCAAGATAGGTTTCAATTTCAATCATGAATTGTTAACAAAATTTCAAGTCAAACAACATCAGTTAGAACAAATGACAATTCCAACACCTGAATAGTGGAATTTGCTAGAAAAGGTGATACAGTGATTTGATATTGATAATATGAGTTTCCAAGTTCCAACTCAGCTCTATGCAGAGTTGTCTTTGAGAAAGATTTTGCATTGCCAATTCCTCTATGTATTCCTTCATGTGAAAATCAACAAAAAAACTCAAATTCAGTAACGCGTTGATGTTCAATTATTTGTATTATTTATTTTATCATTTGAAGAAAAACTCTGGTTTGAACTACTAGATACAGATTAAATGATTGTTGATGCTCATTGTTGTATATGCTACTATTGTTAATATGTTATTAAGCATTGAGTTGAGTGATGAATCACTGAGTACATGTTTAACATAATTAAAATATGAAATTCTTAATAATATGTTAATTTTTTCAATCTGGTGCATAATTTCAAGGAATACAATATAAAATATCAAATACAATTTAAAATATCAACTACAGTTTGAAATACAAAATTCTTGGTAATCCTCATCTGGTTAAATATTGTCAGCCTATAACCTATATGGAGCATGGTGGAAACCTGATTTTTTTTGTCTTCCACTAATAAGTATTACAAAATATGGCTATCTTTTTTATTTGGGTGTGTCCTAAGGCTTAGGGTTTCAATTTTACTCCTGTTCTAGGGTCTATGTTTGTCTTAAACCCTCTTAAAAACCCTAAGTGTCAATCCTTTTTCCCGCATTCTAATCCGTCGTTGATCAATATTTGCCCGTTTCAGGTTTCCTAAGTTGCCACTTATGCCATTAAATCCATATGGTTATCGCCCCCTTGAGCGTATTGTTCTTAGTTGTCTCTCGTTGAGTTATTTAATCTTGCTTTATGTTATGCAGGCTCCAAATCTTTTAATATTTGCCAACATCCCTATGTCCGAGTTTAATATTTCATCATCGTTCTAAATTCTTGGCCTAAGGTTGATTTCCCCATCACTTGTCAACCTAGTCGAGTCCCCCTTTTAAGTTGTTAATGTTTTGCACGTGCAGATTTAAGCTTTTGATGCAAGCAGTCGGATCTAAGTGGTTGCATCTTGACTGCTCCCCGCTCCCCCGTTGGGTTTTAATATTCATTAAAATATTCCAATGGGCTAGAAAGTGGATGCCACATGTCTTATCTATCAGCAAGGACCATTATGATGTGAAGGCACCGAGCATTAAGTCTTGTGGGATCAATGGCTACAATGGAGTGTTGCGGGTTAATCTTGATCGTCCCCTACTAGCCCATGAGGGACCCACCAACATCTCCCACCCCTTAGAGGGGAAGAGGGGAGGTGCCATGTGGTGCAATCTGGCCCATCAAGAAACTATTGAAAGGCATGCAATATTTTGGAAGTTTTTCAACATAGCGTTAGGAAGCATTCACAACTGGGCTACTAAAGGTTTCTTTTGAGCACATGGTAAATTGCAAAACATGATGTTATAATCCTGGCCGCTTGTTGGATTCAATGGTTATCCACATTGGCTGATGGTATGAAAGGTAAAATGCATGCAATTTGAAGGCGCTAGATTTAATCTGGGATGTTCCCCGTTTCCCCGTTGTTGTAAGATGCACACAGGTTAAACCTACAGGGGAAGTGGGGAGGTTGACACTTAGCCATTTTCAAAGCTCGGAGTGATGATGGAGCCTATGGGATGATATGGAAACAAATCCACATGTCGTATTTTGATTGGTTGATGGCGAGGGTTATCTACAATCATGTTTCAAAATTGATTGACCTAATCTAGACCATTCATCAGGCCACCTCATTGTTGGATTAACGGTTGAAATTTGAAGTTCAAGGTTGTGGCCAAAGGAGTTGTGTTCATTCACGCAAGCAAACATTTATGGTGGATATGATGCCAAACTACCATTTTGATCTACTTTAAAGCCTTAAAAACTTGTTTTAAAGCATAATTACAATTTGTTAAAGCATTCAATGCGTTTAAGGATCTCTCGTTGTTCATTTCAAGCCCGTTCGACATCCAAAGGTTAGAGTTTTTCAAGCATCTGCAAAACCGTAAGTGAAATCGATACCTTGCCTTTTAATTGCTTGAAAATTTGTTAAGGTTCTTATTCTCTTTTTCTATCAAATATGGTCTCTAGTTTTCTTGCATTTCTTTTAAGGTTTGACGCCAATTTGAACTACAAATTTGTTAAATTTCGTTGTTTCTTTGCATCAAACCCGTGCCCGAGTTGTAAGCTTATAATTTTCTGAGAAGTTAAACCCTATTTTGATTTTTCTGTCACCTATGGCACCTAAAGTCAAAGCATCTGGTTTAGGATTTGATTGAGCAATTGAAACCCTCCACATCTAGTAAGCCCAAGGGTCAGTTGCTATTCTAAGGTACACAAATTGTGGATGGCCTTATTGATAAACAATGTACTATTAAAGATGTTATGGTACCATACACTAGATGGGCACAATTTAACTATTGGTTTGGCAATCAAAACCATGGCATCCCTATTGGAAACCCCTGGAGATTAGACATGGGAAAAGTGGTAGTACCAAATATTTATATGGATGTTGACCTACTAAGGGTAGTAGCAACAAACTATGACCCAATATCAAGGATTGTGAGAACTTATGATAGAATTGAGATGGTAAAGGTCACCAAGGAAGAAATAGCTAAGGTCTTTAATCTAACTGATTGGAGTGAAGATATGGTAAAGATTGATGAGAAGGCACTTAGAGCCGAGTATGAGAAAGTAAGGCATACCTTTAAGATCTCAGTATTACAATTATTTTTGAAATCTATTGAGGAATAATGGAAAATTATTTCGGGCCCATCAGATAAAAAGTCATTCCTTATCAATTATTTTGTGACATATTTTCAAAAGACATTCTATTCCTTGTGTCAAATCTTAGGATTTGATTCAACTACAGGAATTCCTTTGGCTAAGATGCACATGGCTGCCCATATCCAACATCCCACTTGCAATGCCCTCTATGGATTTGGATCATACTTGGCTGAAAAGATACATGAGTGTCTGGTTGCACTAAAAAATGGTGAGAATGGGGTGAGATTCTACTGGTATTCTTTATTCATGCATATGTTTCTCTACAAGGGAGTAAGTTACTTTGGAAAGGATATGCCATTGGTCAAAAGGGAGGATGATATTGACTTTCCTATCCAATGTTGGACCACACTCCTTGACAAAAATGACAACCAATCTAGTTTTGTGGTGCTTGAGAATATCTTTGCTTCTAAATTGAGAAGGGTATTAATTTTGAATATGCAAAGAATCCTTGCAACTTTGCATGATTTCTTAAGGCTCGAGGATAGGAGGCCTGACTTGAATATTGAGCACAATTGGGGAGATATTATTCCCTACCCATGCTAGAAAATTTTGAGGGTGTATGGCACAAGTGTTGCACCTCATATACTGTCGAGGGATGTGTCATTGAGAGTTGATTTTCTAGAAGTGATGTGGCAGTTAGGAGATGTATATGATAACCATTTGAAAGATCAGAGGAAGGGAACCTTTTTCCCTACATACAATGTTTTCTCTAACTTTGTCACGAAGGATGAAGGATGGAGAAAAATTGCTGATGTCCTCAAGACATTTGGGATGAAAAGGGCTAGAGCTAGAAGTCATGATCCCGAGGGTTTCATGGCAGGAATTAAGGTTAGAATTAGTAGCTCTAGGTTCATCCACAACTTCTATTTTCCTGAATATGTGATCAAGAATATCTTTGACTTCTAAAAGCAAGATGATAGGAAGATGAAATGGATTTCCTTCAACAAACTAGAAAAGGAAATGCAATCAAAAAACTTGCAATTCTTGGATCTTAGAGACATAAAGGATGAAATTTAAAGAGTCGAATATGTATTTCAAAATTTTGAGCAAATAGTTGGGCAGTTGAAGGAAGAAAGGATAGTTCAGGAAAAGGGGAAAGCTATTGTATAAGAGGAACAAGCCAAGGGGAAATCCCCTATGATGGAGGAGAGACCAACCTACTAGCCCCCAAAAATAACACTAGTGTTCACAAGGAGGGAACACAAGGTGAAGGAAAAGCAAGTAGTGACTACCTCTTCTCAACAAGAAGAGACAAGAATGCCTTCAATTGTACAAGAAATGCCACTATTATCTCCCCCAAGGTCAAATAGTCCTGATATTGTTGAATTGGATTCACCACAAAGGGTGTCATGTCATCACCACCAAAGCAGCCACCCCTAAAGAAACAAAAAGTAGAATTAAGTGGCGTGGTGGACTATGCTAAGGATTATGATGAAATATTGGTTACTGAGGAAGAAATGCAACAAGGAATTCCTTCTCTCCCTAGGGATATGGTATCACAACAAATGGGCCTCAGAATAAGGTGGATTTAACTGGCATGAATAACATAGGTGATGTCAAGGAAGAGGCTTGCAAACAGTTTATGGATGATGAATCATTCATCAAGTCCTTTGCTTTCATGGAATTTTCATGGGGAGAAAAAAAGGATGAATATGTTAATAATATTTCAAAGAAGAGGAGCCTAAACCCAAAATGACCTAATCACGCTCAAGTTATGAAAGAAATGAAAGAAAAATTTCAAGGAATAATAGCACAAGAGTGTAGAGAATTAGTAAGAAAAAGTGGTATCCTCTTGCTGCCACAGTGGGACCTAGCCTCTGCCATAGCTTTTGACATAGTGAGGAGGTATGACAAGCCCTTATATGACTCAGAAGAAGAAGCAACAATTGCACTACAAGGTTTTGCCTTTAGCAAGCAATGGGACACATTGGCAATTTGGGCCCTAGGCCCAAACACAAAAAGTCCAGAAGTTGCAAAGCCATGTGTAGATTATAGAGGAGGGTTTATTATCAAGAGGGTATTATATACCTATGCAATTGAAGCAGCCACCATGTGTGTAAATGTTTCTCAATTCACAAAGGAAACAATGGAATCAGTTACTACATAGAAAGAAAAGTTTAGAAAGATGTATAATGACTTGCTGATTGAATACAATAAGGTTCAACAAAAGATTATGGAATTGCAAACATAAATGACACTATTGAAAGAAAAAATGAAAAATATGCAAACAAATGTTCCAATGCAAACAGACTCTACTTCTCCCTCTTCACCACAAGAAAAAACACCTTCTGCCCCTACTCCTCCCACAGATACTTCACTGGAAATTGTGCCATATAATATGGGAAATGAGCCTATATCAATTGAAGAACTAAGCACTTCGAGCACACATCAAAAAAAATAAATTAGCAAGGAAGACTTGCTTGAAAAATTGAAGATATATGAAGAAATATGCATACAATAGGGTGGATTGATCATTGCTAGCAATATGAAGATTGTGACATCAATGTTGGAGCATCTGAATAGGGGGATTGACAAGAGATTGATTATGATCCATGCTAATTACTCATCCATATTTGATGTCAAATTTTTTGATAAGGACAAGGAAGTGGCTATCCCACTCATGGAGAGATGGATTCCGAGATACCAGGACCTCAGGCTCATGGTTGTTGGATCAAAGCATGATGTCAACAAGCCAAACAACATTCAACCTACCCTTAGGCTTGCAAGTGGAATCCAAGAGTTCTAAGGAAAGATTGAGCCGTTGGAGACAAAAATAAGGGAGTTGGTTAAGAATTTTGATGAGATGAATTTTGGTTTGCTCACAGACATCATAAATGAAGATGGCAAGGTCAAGTCCTTGTAGGATTGGAAGGAGCAAGAAAATGAGGTGATTGAAACTCAAGCAACCATAATCTATGAAGGTGCTGACATGTGAATGCTAAACAGTAGTATGTATATGCTTACCCAAGCAGGGATTGCCCTAGAGGAGTTTGACAAAGAAGCCAACCAAGTGGTGACCAAATATGTATCATACAGGGAAAAGGCTGACGGTGTCATTGGATTCAATTGGCCTTCAGAACAGGAGTTTCAGTCATGGAAGGAAAAATATCTTGATGTATTGGAGGATTAGGTAGTTGCTCTAGGGGGTGGTTAGTGGAATTTTGGTCTTAAGTCTGCAACAATGGAGAGTAATAGTAGGGAGAATGCAATACATGGTCTAGAACCAATACAGAATAGGCCTTTGATAAAGTAATGTTAAAATATTGTATTCTCTCCAGTTTAAAATTAATGAAAAGGATGCAAATGTGGAGGTCCTTTGTCCTTTGTCCTTTTTATTCATTTTATGCTTTTCTTTTTTCAAGCTTGGTGTATATGGAAAAAATTTTGGAAGCACGTGGATAAACTGCTACAACAACTAAAAGGTGCCTTTTGGAAGGCGAGACAAATATTCATCAACAAATGCAAATGGTTTTTGTCCCACGTGATATGTTTCTTCTTTGAATTGCAAATATAATTGCATTGGGGAATATATTTTGTATCAGTCAAATAGGAAATGGACATGTGTACATTCTTTCCCGAGGCTTGTTTTCTCCTTCATTTCTATAAGAAGGAATTCACAGCCAAATGTACAGGTTGTTGATTGATCACAAAACAAATTTTGTAATGATAATATAGAGAACAGTTTAGAGTTTTTTATTAGGTTTTTTAGTCTAGTTGATATGCAAATGTAATTTTTGATAACAATACTAGCATTTTGAATAGAAAATGGTGCAAATTCAAAGCCAATTCTCTCATGGTGTATTCATTTCATGAACTATTCATAAAATGATGAAGGGTTGTTTTGTTAATGTTCATTGTGTTCCAATACTTAACTGTATTTCTTTAATTTTGAATATCGACCTATCTTTCTCTCCAGTATTGTATTCACTATCTTTTGACTCAAAATAATGAAGGGTTATTTATAAGTTGTCATATCACATCATGTTTTTATGTTATGGATGTTGAAATATTAGTTTATATTCAAGGAATGGATTAATATTCCTTTCAGTTATTTATCAAAGATTGTGTGAATGGAAATGCAATAGGAATTTATAAATAGTGTGATAAGTGTTGTTCTTTAAAAATGATGCAGAATCACATATCAAATTCAGTATCATGGAATACAATATAAAATATCATCAACTACAGTTTTGAATATGATTCATGAAGTGCAATATAAAATAAAATATCATGAAGTGCAATGATTCACAATTTCATGGAATACAATATAAAATATCATCTACAATTTGGAAAATGATTCATGAAGTGAAATATACATACCTAAAAGATGCTAATTCACTTCCATTTTCCGAATCAAGTTAGGGTCCTCAAACTGACGTTCAACTTGAGATAAAGTAAAAGAGTCGTCTTGATTCTGAGTTTGGTCTTCATTTTCTTCACCTCGTGTCTCAAATTCAACATTCATTGTGTCACTGTCATTTGTCCCACTACCAGTGCCACCAATACCAACATTTGGAGTGTTGCACAACCCTCTTCTTTTCCATACAAACCTCCAGATTGTGAGTGCTCTTTCAAAAGGAATTTTTTTGACATTATACGTAGTTCCTTTCACCCTCAAACAATTTTCCAAATTCTTGCCTAGTTTATTTCTTATCTTTGATTTCAAAAACACTAATGAACTAAAAATCTCTCATCCTCCACCAACTCCAATATCACTGTTTGACATAAATCAACAAGTTTGAAATATTATGATATCAAACCACACAATATTTCACTTTGACCTAAGTTTGTCTAAGCCTTTGTTATTGATCCTGATTTAAAGGGCTTCTCCATGGAATCAAATTGGTCCATCATACTTCTTGCAAAATTCTTACATTGTTGTCTAATCTTATCACCATTTATAATTCCTTCTATTGTTTTCTCATTATATTTTACACTTTTCAAAAAGTTCTTGGCCAAGATATTTACTTTATCATGAAAATAGGTTGGGCTATCTCGGTTTACCCAAAATTGAGGATACACAATACCCATGGCTTCAATTATTTCTTATCGAGGGAATCTATCATAAATCTCTGTGGAAATAGATTTTACAATTTCCTTCAAATTATCACTAACAAATTTAATAATGTCGTTAAAATCTTCCTTTGTAATAGGTACTTCTCTGATAGAGCACCTGACTATCATGAAATGGTACATTGGTATCTCAAACTCACATACACAGATACATAAGAACCTGTTAGCATTAAACTACAAATAATTATCAGGCTAATTCAAATCTGTAATTTTTTGCTAGATGAAAAAAATTGGGCTTTTAGAAGTTAGATCTAGATATAGATGATTGAGGGCCATGCATGTATTTTTAGGGAGTTTGGCATATTCATTAATATACATAGTTCTTTCTTGGGCTCTCTTCACAAGATTGTTTCATCCAACATGGGGAGAAGACTAGCTAAAGTCAAGAGTGTCTCTATATCGCTTAACCTATGTAAGAGGTCAGGAGCTTTGTCTATTGTGTTGTGATGCTCGTACATTACTCCAATCAAGGATTGACATTTTGAAAGAACTTGTTGTTCTGGTCCATGCAGGGAGATCCATCTGGTATCAACATCCTTGAGAAGCTTGTTTCGTGCTATTATTCCCTTAGATATTTTTTGAAATTTTACGAAACATTTGGGACTTTGGCAGAAGTATGCATAGAGCTCACAGACTAAATTTTCAAATTTTGATATTGTAGAAAATTTCTTACAATTATAAATGATAAATTCATTATGTGGGCCATGCAGTGAATGCTAAGCATGTATGGTGCACAAGTAGTTTATAACTTTGTGCAAACACAATTCCTGTGACCTTGCATTATTGGAGCTCCATCAGCTCCTACACACACCAACTTTTTGGAAATTGTCAAGTCATTCATACCTACAATTTCATCCAAAGATTTCTTGACTAGTTCAAATAGATTTTGTGATGTTGAACTATCCATTTTATGAACACAGAGAAGATGAGATTGGTAGACATGTTTTACAGTATACACATGCATACAAACCCAAGAAGTATTATCTACCACAATAACTTCATCTAAAGATAATGCAATGAAGATTGACTCTTTTACTTTCTCCTTTAAATCTTTCTTTTTTACTGCAGCAAGACAGATTTCCCATTCCCATCCAATCCTTACTAACCAATGTGTGCTAGGAAAGTGAGGAACACCCAAAAAAGATAATAAATTAAAATATTTTGGGTAGTCTTCCGTAGGACGCCCTCTGGACAAACTATGAAAAACAACACTCATTTGAACAAATTTTGATAGTTGTGCTCCTTCCATTACTTTTCAAAATTGAGCCTCAATTGTACCTCGACATGCAACAAGCTTAAAATTATTTGCTTATGTTCTTCATATTTTGTGGAATACTTAACATGAAGACATTCTTCCTTTGATTTCCTTCGTGTTACTAATTGTTCCTTTCCATCTATGATTTGTTTTTCATAAATTTTACTAATATTTTTTTCTATAGTGTCAAGCTTTAGCTACACTTCTTGTCTCTTTTACATTTCCAACTACAAATCACATTTGCATTATGTTGGAGATTCATCTTTGTTTGTTTTATGCACCGATACAATGAATGGGTAATTTGACACCTAATCAAGTTAAAAATTCCTTGTCATTTCCCACTTGCACCCCACTTTTGATTTGCCTTTTCTTTTCTTACTACCACATCATCCAAGTTAATTATCTCATTTTGGCTAACCAGGGTATCCCTTGGAAAATCTTTTGTTGTATTGCCATCCTCATTTAACTCAATGACAATCTTGCCTTGACCTTTTGGTGGTGGTGAGGTATTGTGAATGCTTTCTTCATTAATATTTGGTGGAAGAGTTGATGATGTAGCTCCATCTTGATTTGATGGATCAGAAGCATTTCCAATTCCAAAGTAAGAATGTATGGTAACTCTACGTTTTGGGTGTTTTGATGGCCTCACAATCCCTTCACCACCCCGAGGAGTCTTACCCTTGTTTCACTTGTTGCTCGACATATTGATCTCTCACTTCAAATAAAAGATAGAAAAAATGTCTTCATGTTTAAGAAGGAAAGAGAATATAGATCCCATTCCCTACTCAATATCATCTTTAAGATTGAAGCAAGAATGGAAAAGAGATAAAGAAATCTTATAACACTATGAAGAAATGATCACTCACCTTTAAGTTTAGGTTTTCACTGACTTTCTATTCTTTAATGCAAGAATTCTTGTGTTGTAAGTTTGTAACTTGCCTATGATAAAATTCAAGGTTCCAAGTCCAACCTCCAAATCAAGAGCCCACAAGTTTAGAATTGAACAAAATGTGTGAGAATAAATGACAGTTTTGATATTTATATCAATCCATATTTGGAAATTTTCATGGGATTTTTAAAAGGTATAATAAAAATTGGCAAATCTCGCGTTATTATACAATGATACATTGTAATTTTTAAGGCGATTATGGCCTTACGATTAGCATGTAGGTGTCATGACAATTGGCAAAATGTGTCCTCAAATGTAATTACTTTTTAATGTTAATGGTGAAATTGGTCCTCATAAGCAACTATTTGTAAATTTTAATTGGCGAAATGGGTCCTCACAAGCAACTATTTGTAAATTTTAATTGCAAAAATGGGTCTTGATACACAATGTTGTTTTAATAGTATTGGTGAATATGTAGGTGATTTATTACATGCTTCCAATATTCGAGGCAAAAATATTAATTGATCTATTTGAAATGCATAGTTTGTTATGGCGCCAATTACTTAAATATGCCTCATAAAATAAATTGATGGCGAATGGACATGCATTGGACCGATAATTCATAAAATATGAGCAATTTGGCCACCCTGTTGGGTGCGATTAATTCGCCAATTTTGACTTGGATGATATCTAATATTCACCAATAGTGAAGATTCGCCACTAAAGTTTTCCCTGAAACCATCCACAATCCAAACTACAACCTTAGCTACTTAATCAAGACCCTAAATCCTAAATCAATCACACATTGTAACACTTTCTTGGGAAGCTAGTCTATCCCAAGTTAGTAATCCTTTGTTCAAGATATTTCACATCAAGCCATAGGTATAGTTTGCATCGATATCTTCTCTTGCTTGAGAACTTAGCCTATCTCAAGTAAGAAATCCATCCAATCAAACTTTTACATAGGATCTCGATCGCAATTGAGACAATACTATTAACCATCTATCCCAACAATCACCCCATTTTTTTAATTGCATCCCTGAACTTAGAAGACCCTCCCACTATATCATCAAAATTTTACTAACTTGAGCTTAAATCAAATCCTAATATGAGCTTGTATAGGAGCAAATTTGCACCCCTCTTGAAAATTCCCCTTTTACATCCCTCCACTTTAGAAAATCAAACCCAACTAAGAAATTCCACATCACCTACCTACCTTGCATCCACTTGGTGCCTGTCTTGTGTTTCAATGGGAGAATTTTTGTCGGGGATGTGCGCACGGTGTGTGGTCATCTGCATGATGCACTGTTGTTCCTGATAGATTCCTACCTCTGGAATCTGCAAGGACATTACGCTTTCCATTGGGGATGAAGCACAATGCCTTTGTGTCAACCAACCAACCCAAGAACAACTATTTACCTCACTTTCCATCTTCAAATGGCTTGTTTTCACTTTGACTTGATCTTCTTGGAAATTTATTCCATCTTCTACAATCTCTTAGAAATTTTCTACATAGCTAGCTTAATCTCTTGAGCATTGCTTAGCAATTTGTGGCTCCATCAACTTCATCAAGAACATGTTGTGCTACCATAGAAGATGAGTTTGGTGTCTAGTGAGACCTCCTTCATCATTGTTGCAGTAGTTTCAACTTTTTCAAGCTCATAGTCTTGCATTCTCCCTTCATTGGCCTTGAGTGTCTTTGGGTGAAGGTGGTATTGCTTCACTATCCTTCTTTTGTTGTGGTTTGATAGAGTAGCATTGTGTTTTTCGTAGTGCTCAATATTCTCCTTTCCAACATTTCCTTTATTGTCTTTATATTTCTCTTTATCTATCTGGTTTTCCATGTAGGTGGAAACAACAAAGCAGGGGTTTGACTGAGGCAAACACCTATACAGCCCCAACATTTCTCATCTTTTGGTTGTGTGTAAGTACATGTACGTTTGGAGCTTGCTAGAGAACTGGAATCTTAGTGAGTAGATCTTTATCACTTTCATTTTCATCATCTCCGTCATCATCTTTATAGTCATTTCTTATACTTTATTATCTTGTTTAATTAGTTAAACTTCATTAGCTAGACTATAAGTAGGTTTTCTGGTATTCGACATTGTACTTTTTCAATTTATGGTCGTACAGATGCCAACACCTTAAAGATATTCTAGTGCATCGCGTTGTCATCCTTGACTTGAACTGTTGTCCTTGGGTAGAGAGCTATCTGAGGTATGGTTTAGGTTCCAAAAACTAG
Organism: Sequoiadendron giganteum; assembly: GCA_007115665.2. Classification (NCBI taxonomy): domain Eukaryota; kingdom Viridiplantae; phylum Streptophyta; class Pinopsida; order Cupressales; family Cupressaceae; genus Sequoiadendron; species Sequoiadendron giganteum. The sequence goes on along the minus strand of CM021109.1, from coordinate 147,082,112 downwards.
CTCGCGTAGCCCCATTCAAACATTCAGGTTAGTAGAGTGACATAAGAACTTGAGAGTGCTCTTCATTCTCTATCCTTGATTTAAACACTTGCTTAGCTTGAGGTAAGTTAGGCCAGCCCTTCTCTCTTGACTCTTTGTGACCTGGAGCCTCAGTGTGGTTTGTCCCCCTACCTTACATTTTGGTGAACCCGATGTGAATCAACGTCTATCCATTCCTTTGTGTCGAAACTTTTTTCATGCACTAGGTAGCCAGACTAGACTTGGGTGTTGTGAGAGTTTATGAGCATCACAACTTAGTCTACAACTTCTGGGTATGTTGTTAGGAGAAGTCTACGACACTTACCAATGGAAAATACGAAGGTCACTTTTGGATTTACTACTAGTTTTTCCACAGGTTTTACAAATGTGATGGGTTTCATTGATGAGACCACTTGTGTACCCACTCCTCTAGCATCCCCTATAGCTTCATCTATAGATGAGGATGATTTTTTTCATATTCTTATAGAAAATATTTTGGTGTTAGATAGGAGGTTGTTGGACCTCGTGAATCATTTGGAGAAATCACCGAACATGGCGAGAGCCACTAGACTTGCTAGCAAAGTGAGATACATGTTAAGTAAGGATTGTACATGTATAGAGTTCTTACATGGCCTCACTGATCTAATCGAAGCATACATCCTATCATTTAGCACTAGATTGGGTACTACCTAAGGTAAGGTGCTCGATACCTAAGAAAAAAAATAGGCATCTTGATGCCTACCACGTCTGTATGCATGGTTGAGTCAAGCCCCTCGATCAGTATCTCCTCTGCTTCTCAAAAGCCTAACACTGTCAAGGCAAGTAGGATACCTCTTGGCTCCTGTTTCACTACTCCTACTACCTCTAGTAGTGGTGGCTCTGGTGGGATGAGTGGTGGTGGCTCCAATGGAGCTCATGGTGGTGGCTCCAATAGGGGTCACACTGGTGGTCTTGTTGGTGGCTCTGGAGGTGGTCACGGTGGTGTCTCTAGAGGTGGTCATGGTGGTGGCTCTAGAGGTGGTCATGGTGGTGGCTCTAGAGGTGGCTCCAGAGGTGGTTCTGGGGGAGGTTCCATTGAGCCGTTGTCATCCTCTGACCCTGTTCTGAATGCTCTTCTTTAGAACATGGGTTGGATGCAAAAGAAGTTGGCAAGACTTTATCAAGCCTCTGCCCAACCTATTTTCCAACCTTTATTCCAGCATAGCCCACTATCGATGGCAATTTTGAGTACTCCTTTCTATAGGGAATGGAGATTACTAAATTTGAAAAAATATGGTGGTAAGGGAGATCCACAAATGCATGTGTCAGCTTTTAATGCCATGTGTATAGATTTATTTAATCACAATCCCCTAATGGCGAAACTCTTTCCTCGATCTCTGAAGGACATAACACTTGAGTGTTATTGTTCCTTGCCTAATAATTTTATATTCTCATTTGATCAGCTCGTTATTCAGTTTCTTTAGTAATTCTAGGCTAACATCAGACCAAAGATGACCTTCTTGGATCTTGTCTGATGTAAGCATGGAGAAAACGAGAAGATAACTGACTTCATACCATGATACCAAGAACTCTTTTCACAAATTTCATACCTGTTACCTAACTCAGATGTGAAAAAGGTATTCATAGGCAAGCTGTAGCTAGCCTGGCAAGAGAAATTTTCCTTAATGAAATACCCTTTGCACATCTATGTGTTGCGCTATGAGAATACTAGCAAACATCGGTTTAGTTTGGGGGATCCTCCTCGCACTCTCATTCTAAAGGAAAATCTATTGTGTCTATTTGAAGGAATCTTATCTTGATTGGTATGATGGGAATGTTTTTTGTCAATACCATCATGTAAATGGGTATGATACCAAGTGTTGCATGTGCATGTGTCATGAGATACATGATCAAATCAATGACGATACCATTCGTCTTGATGGGAAAAGGAAAAACACAAATAAGCGAAGGCCAATAGCGAGTTGCATATTTACATGGACCCATTTCTGTCTCATTCTGCAAACTTGATTATTGACCCCTCTGATGCTTCTCCTAAGCCTTCGGTGTATTTTAATATGGTTTCGGTTACTCCTCTCTCGCAGCCTATGATTGGTTTCCCAGATGTGACTTTCACCTCTCAAGACTTGCCTTTGAACAATGAGCCCTCTCCTCTATGCGTTCTTGCTTGCCTCAATAGAAATATTGTGAATAGAGTCCTAGTTGACTCCACGAGCCGAGTAAATATTATTACAAAAGAGATGTTATGGCTATATTCATTGTAGGGGGAGGAATATAAGAAAATGAAATCTATCATACGTACACACATTGATCTCTCTCTTAAGCCATATGACTATAAATATTTCCATCCTAGTTGGACCTAGGGCTATGGATACAACTTTCTATGTCATTCTAGAATCTGATCTATTCAGGATGAAGTTGGGCATCCCATGGCTAGCTTCCATGAATGGAGTTACTTCCATTATCCACAAATGCTTAAAGTTCTCCCATGAAGGTGTTGTGCACATTGTGCATGACACTAGATATAAATCATTAGTATCCTATGGGGGTTATTCCTTGGATAATTTTTGGCTTGCCCTAGTTTGTATGCTCCCTTCTAGAATGAACCTACTTTACCAAAATACATGAAGTATAATACCGAGGGTGAAGGGTAGCCGAAAGTGACTCACCCGATAACGCATCAAAAAGCTATCCCTTCCTCTCAGAAGGGAAAAGAGAAGCCTTCTCATGCTCAGGGCACTGCTCCTGCCTCCCTTCCTGAAGAGGAGCTTTGGGTAACTACTCTTGGTTTTCACATAAGAAGTTCAATGGTACCTTCTTAGCGTAAAGCTAAGATTTGGGTATCTGACCTTCTTACCTTACCCACGAGCCCTCAACCCAGTAGGTATGGGAAGGGGAAGGGTCTCCATGGGGATTCCTATATGTCTTGGCCTTTGTGGTTTCCTATTTCTCCTGCCCCCAAGGCAATGAATGGGAAGATGCCTGCTACTAAGGCGCTAGAGTTGAATCCCCTCATTGTTGCTCCAATCTATTCTCAATCTCTCCCTCTGACTCCTGTCTAGGAGTCTCCCCTTCCACTGGAAATGACCACAATGGACACTCCAATGGCTGAGTAGGAGTCCTTTGTTCCCTATTAGCTTTCAACCTCTAGCTCCCAAAGTCGTAGGAATCGTCTTACACGTGAGCACAAGTGTCAATAAAAGGCTCTAGCTGCTAACCAAGTCACTCTACAGAGGAAGGAGGGGGAGTCAGTAGTTTCTAGTTCGACACCTTCTGCTACGTCTTCCTCTCCCATCCCCTCTACTTCAGTGTTGCTTCTAGCTCCTGGTATGAGCATAAATTAACCTCAGCCAAAAAAGGTGTAGGTGTTTATTGCTCCTTTGGTTGAGCCACCTCTCCTAATGTCCCTCCTAAACATCTCATCATTCTCAAAGCCCGTGGACATGAAAAACACCTCGATGGTGTCCATCACGGTCTTCTCCTCTTCCACTCCTTCTGCCTCATCCATGGGGATCTCACATCCTCCAACAAAATGAAATATGGAGGATGACCTCAATAATAGTGGGGGTTGAAACAGAAGTCCACCTTAAGAGGGTAGTTCTACATTAGTGTGTTTCATCCCAGTGACGAAAGAAGTCTTGACATTCCCTAAGTCTATCACTGCTCCTGAGTCCCTTGGTGAGCCTAGTAGTGAATCTCTGGTGCCGCCTCCCTCACTTGTCAAGTTTACACATGGAACTCCTATGAAGTGCATGTTTAATTCTTTAGATGAGTTCTTGGCCCTTTTAGCGATCTTCGTGAAGTTGTTGAATTTCACCCCACAAGAATTGAGTAGAGAATAACTTGAAGGGTCTCCTTCCTTGGATTTTTTTGTGGGGGGTTGGAGGGTTCTCCCCTTGATATTTTTCCCTTGTAGGCTCATCCGCCTTCCCCTTAGAATGATCTATATTGGAAGGACGATGAGCTCTTGGTCGATGAGGTCTAGGGGGCGCCTCTTCTTTATCTGTAGAGTAGATTGTGTGTGTGTTTATGTTCCCTCATGCTTGCATTATGTGTTCCTAGATGAACCTTGTCACCCTTGTAAGTGCTTGGATATAGGAGTGCTTATGTGTTGTAAAAATTTCTATACTTGTCACATCATTCTTCCTCTATTATGTGTATTGATTTTTGACAATTAGGGACGATGCAAATTGTTGGGGCATTTAGGCTTCCCTTCCATGTTGACCCAATTTTTTATTTTTATTTTTTCTTCTCCTACATTCTTCATATGGTCTGATATAGTATGGGGTTGATGACAGTTCATTAAAATACTATTATACTTATATATATTATGAGTAGCTCTGACCCTGAAATATTAGACCGCCCATGTCCCTTATTCGTAATATTGTTGTTTTGACTTATATGTTTGTTCTCTTATCTTTCTTGCTTGTTTCATGATGTTGTGGTGCTCATGTGTTGTCCCTTGCATGTGCGACAACATTACCATGGTTACATCTCACTATGTTCTGCGGGCCACAACATCACTTTTTCATTCTTTCTTTTCTCTCCTAAGGGTGTCACGTGCCTCTACGTTCAACATGCACCATCCTAGGGGGGCTATCATGTCAACTTTGATTTTTAGAAAATGCATTCAATGGCCAACAAATCTTTTCTCAAAAATCCCTTCAAAACATTTTTCAAAAAATTGCATTCTCAACAAGAACCCCTAGTGGAACGTGTTTCCTTCGTCATGGGTCCGTAAAGAAAGAATTTGAAGAACTTTCCTCTGAGGAGGGAGAAAATTTTCCTGCGGGAGAAGCCTTGGCCTTCCCCTCGTGAGGGATAATTTTCTTCCTTTTGAATTCATTGATGAAGTGAACATATTTTGAAAGGATTCCTTGATGTTGAATTAATTTGTAAAAAATGCTTTCTCACTTTCAAATAGTGTGTCCCTTGAGTGGACCCCTTTTATTTTGAAGGGTTCCCGAGGGACCCCTTTGAAAACTCTTCCTTTAATTTTTTTACTATCTACTTATTTTCTTATGTGACTACTCTTTGTTTTCTAACATGTTTTATATGCAGATTAACATGTTTCTTTGTAGGTGCGCCTATGAAGCTGCTTTCCAATCCGACTCTATGGAGTCCCCTTACATCAAGCTTCCTTCACGAGAGTGTACTTGGGGGGAAACTTATTTGTAATTATGAGGGCCTATGAAGTGCTTACATTTTTTGAGATTTGTCCATCGTTGCTTTTTGGGCCTTCAGTGTACTTTTCTCAACTCTATAGTTCTAAGGATCTATAGAGTCTGTTAGAACCTCCTCAAGAGAGTACTTGTGGAGTCATTCTCCTGCCTTGTTCTTTCGAGCTCACCAGATTGCAGACTACTTCCTTGATGGTTTAGGTATACATTTTTAAACTCGTCAATCTACTTTATCAAACACTCATTGATACTTGTACTTGCTAAAGTGGGGGCAAAATGTATAGGAGCGAATTGGCACCCCTCTTGAAAATTGCCCTTTTACATCCCTCCACCTTCAAACCCAACAAAGATATTCCACATCACCTACCTACCTTGCATCCACTTGGCCCCTATCTTGCATGTTGGTGGGGGAATTTCTATCGGGGACATGCGCATGATGTGCAAACGTTTGCGCGGTGTGCTGGCATCCTGACAGATTCCTACCTTTGGAATTTGAAGGGATGTTATGCTCCCAATTGGGGATGAAGCGTAACACCTCTATGTCAACTAGTCGACCCAAGAATGTCTCTTTCCCTCCCTTTCCATCTTCAAATGACTTATTTTCACTTTGACTTGATCTTCTCGACAATTCATTCCATCTTCTACAATCTCTTAGCAATTTCCTACACATCTAGCTTAATCTCTTTAGCATTGCTTAGCAATTTTTGGCTCCATCAATTTTATCAAGAGTGTGTTTTGCTACCATAAAAGCTATTATTTTGGTCTCTTGCGAGACCTCCTTCGTCACTACTATGACTATGTCGACTTTGCCAAGCTCATAGTATTGCATTCTCCCTTCATTGTTCTTGAGTGCCTTTGAGTGGAGGTGGTATTGCTTCACTATCCTTCTTTCATTGTGGTTTGATAGAGTAGCATTATGTTTTTCGTAGTGTTCAATATTCTCCTTTCCATCATTTCCTTTCTCGTATTTATGTTTCTCTTTATCTATCTAGTTGTTCATGGAGGTGAAAACACCAAAGCGAGGGTTTGAATGAGGCAAACCCCTATACAACCCCAAAAATTTTCCTCTTGGTTGTTTGCAAGTATGTGTACATTTGGAGTTTATTGGTGAATTGGAATCTCAGTGAGTTGATCTTTTTCACTTTCATTTTCATCATCTCCTTCATCATCTTTATAGTCATTTTTTAAACTTTTTTATTTTTATTTAATTAGTTAAACTTCATTAGCTAGATTGTAAGTAAGTTTTTTAGTATTTGGCACTGTACTTTTTCACTGTTTGGTTGTATGGATGCCAACACCCTAGAGAGACGCGAATGTGTCATGCTATCATCCCTGACCCGCACTACCATCCTCGGGCAGAGAGTTGTCTAAGGGATGGTTCAAGTTCCAAAAAATGACTCATTTAGCCCCATCCAAACATTCAAGTTAGCAGAGTGACAAAAGCACTTGAGAGTGCTCTTAATTCTTTATCCTCAACTTAAAACACTTGCTTAGCTTGAGGTAAGTTAGGGCAGCCCTCCACTCTCGGCTCTCCGTGACCTAGAGCCTTGGTGTGGTTGGTCCCCCTACCTTACAAAGCTTAATCTAAATCCCAATCTGAGATTTAGTATATCCACATCCAAGATCTTCTAATTTCAAAACAAATCTTAAGATCCCTTCTTCTACATTCCTCTAATCAATTCCATTTACCTTCTAATCATCTATTCTCATACCTTCCATCCATGGCCATCCAGTCCAACATCATGAATATTTATCCTCCCTCAATGCAACCAAAATAGTAATAAATGGAAACCCCAATTATATTAAGGATGATGATGAACATCTTGTTGATCAAGATGAATATGAAATAGGTCCCTTTGAATCCATCATTTCTAGCAAGCTTTCTCCAAGCGTCTTCCAAAATCTAATCACCCATCCAAACTATTTTATCATGCCTCCATACACACCCATTGGAAATCCTTACACTACCTTTGACAAGGGAAATTCATTTTCTCCCCCATCCACATTTCCATCCTATCCCTCATCCACATCTCCCTCTTATGTATCACCCACATATCCCTCTCATCCAATATCCATACCTCTATCTTCTCCCTTAGCCATATTTCAACCTCCATATTTGCACAACAATCATCTTGATTCCTAGTCCAAATCCACCATCTCATTATCCCCCAAACCATCTCCCAATCCATAATCTTAATCCTCCATCTACTTCCTCCTACCTCAATCCACCATCCATGTCCTCCTATCTCAACCATCCATGTATTCCTATCTCACTCAAATTTCCAATCCCTCATACCTTAATCCTCCCTCCAATATATTATACTTCTATTCTCCATCTAATATCAATCCCCTTACTAATCCTAATCCTCCACCTAACTCCTAATCTTCCATCCATCCATAATCCTCCATCGAAGCCTAAAATATACAAGTATCTCATTGTAGATGTCATCCAAGGACTCCTATCAAGGAATTCATCACCAAACCCACATACCAAAGTTGTAGAGTCATTTCATCCCACTCCACCATTTACATTCACTAGTGATGATGCTCTTATCAATCCTACACCTATCATTTCTCTTCCCACTCCTAACACCATCCAAATCATTAAAACCATCCCACCCATCAAAGCCACCCAAATACAATTCACTTCTCCTAATCCTAGCATTAGCCCAATCCACTCCCATGAAATTCATGATTCCTCTATCCTTCTGGCTTGCATCCACCCCATATGAGGAGTCCATCCAACAGTCCACCATCACACCCCCACACAATTTGAAATAGGCCAATATATTGTTCCAAAGAATACCAACATATCCCCTCATCTAGATCAAGGTCATTTCATCCCACCTAATCCCTCTCATTAACCTTTATCATCCGCTCATCTAAATCAAGATCATACCATCCCACTTTTTCCTTCTTATGATCCACTATCACCTCCTCCTCTAAATAAAGATCATGCCATCCCATCATATCCATCTCATGATAATTTATCACGACCTCCATATCCTCTTGGTCCTCTTACATTCACCCATGGTGGTTCTCTTGTGGTCAAAGAACAAAGAATATCCACCATCCATCCTTCCCCACCTCATAATGGACTCACATCATGCTTCTAAAATAACAATCATTCTACTATAAACCAAATACTCAAGACCATGAACTATCAAGGAAAAGGCTTAGGACTTCATGAGGAAGGTATATTGGAGCCCATCTATATTAAATAAAATCCATAATCACATGGACTTGGTTATATATCTCAAGGATCACAATCCAAAAAATTTGGTACAACCTTTGTCTAACCTAAGAAATCCTCTCATAAAAGAATAATAGGAACTTCCCATCACTCCACCAAAACATTTATTTCCATCCCTCCTCCATCGTACATGCCAAAAACAACTATCCATATCCCTCCTACATCCTCCAAATATATTTTGGGTCCTTATGTCCCACAATCTACTCTCACACATCCTCCATCGACTAAGTCCATTTTGGGCCCTTCTATCCCAAAATATCATCCTCCATCTTATCCTACCCATCCTTTCATCCACCAACCACCTATCTCTATCACTCATCATAAATTTCCCACTCACATAATCCCCAATCAGGATCAACAAATCCAAATATCCATGAACATCATCCAAAATATTGTATCTATGCATCCTATCCAACATCCCAAGATCATCACTCCACTCATATTATCTCCACATCATCCATCCCATTGCACCCATACCTTTGTTGTCAGAAGCAATTTGGATGCCAATGTAAAAATGCATAAATTAAAACATCCACATGAACTAAAGATATCCATGTCCCCTCAAAAAAACATGATGAAGAAAATAAAAATCTAATCCAAAAGTTTAATCAGTCCCAAAGGCTACAAAGGCCCACCAAAGAAAAAATCAAAACCATGTGGATCATAAAGAAAAAGATTCAATGCATTCAAATTTAAAATCCATAATGGCATCCAAATTTTCTAATCCAAAGGCTAATCATCATCATATTCCATATCTTAAATCTATTTTGGGTCCCTATGTCCTAAAGTTCACTATCCCAACTCCTCCATCATCCCAAAAATCTCCATCCACTCCTTGTATCATTCCACATCCACTACAATATGTGCTAATGCTGGTCGTAAAAATACCCCCTCATCACACTTTATTCCCATCACTACATTCATACACTTTCCAACATCCCATCCATTATCCCACATATCTCCCCCATCAAATCCCTTTAATCCATAATCTTCCATAATCCATCTATCCTAATAAGGTTGTACCAATATATAGTAGTCGTTTCAAACATGGGCTCTTATTACCTCCATATAAAACTTGATTCTCGAGTCCTTCATCCATCTCATTATCCCCTATCTTTTAAATCCACTTATACACATGAATATCATTATCCATCTACATCCACACATCCAAAAAATTCAAAAAATCCAAAAAAAGCAAAAAAGAAAAAAAATCGTCTAATGGTGAAAACTTGGAAAAAAAATTCCTTGGGAAAGTACCATGATGAAAACCTAGAAAATTGGTGTCATGTGTAAATCCCCCATCCATTTTATCTCCACACTTGGGGAAACTTCATTCTAAGCATCCCCATCCTTCATCTCCTCCATCTAGCCTACCTACCATATCCCATTTAGCTCAATCCTTCCATTCTCCTTGTGATCTTAATATAGTTAGGAGAAAATATATATACATTATTTGAACCCCTCTTGGCATATATTCCCTCTATCCCCACACTATCATATTCCTTATCCACCCATCATGTTATCATCCATCTAACTTCCTTATCTTCTCCATCATAGTATCATCCACCCCTTTCCCTATCCACCCATCCTACTACCTCATCATACATGACATATCTAGAGTGGTTCATTTTTTACTTTATGACATGGTCCTTGGATATCTCATTCCATACCATCCATCCATCCTATTATCTTTCCATATCCTCATCTTTATCTCCCTATCCTTGCATCCTCTCATCCATTCCATCTCACTATCTTTATCTCCCTATCCTCCTTCCATTAATCCCCAAAAATTATCATATCTTCATCCCATGATCCTTCCATCTCCCCATCCTTATCTCCCTATCCCCTCATCTACTCATTTTTCCATTTTCCAAATCCTTATCTTCCCATCCATCCATCCAATAATCCCTTCCATCTTCTCCTTATCTCTCTATCTATCCATCCTATCATATTTATATCTCCCCATCTATATCTCTCCATCCATTCATCCATATCATCCTCCTATCCCATAATCCCTTGTCATTGGTATCTAACTATAGGCTAACTTCACCTAATATAATGCCATCTATCCCACTATCATCAATCTTACCTCTTTCCTGCACCTTTCTAATATCCTATCACTATTCATCACTCATCTATCCATTACATTATCCTCCCAATTAATATTTTGATGTTCTAGATAGCTATCTCATTTATGAGCTTCACACAATCAATATCATTGTGTAAATATTTTACATATTGTATATAAGGTTAGTCTTGTGTCACCATCTAGGCCCATCATTGTACATACTTGTCACTAGGTCCCATCTCTATGTCTGTTGTGTCACCACAATTCCCTATCAAGCTATAATATCAACAAAATACATTAGCCCCCTTGGGTTTAAAGTATCTTGATCATCTCTTTTCATGAGAATCCTAGGTTATACCCCATCCACCTTTGGTCTTTGCAGGATATATCATTCCTCACATCAAACCGCATCAACCCCATCCATAGTCCTTATGGAAAAAGGTGTTGGAATCAAGGAACACTGAGAGGGGGGGTAAATCAGTGTTCTGTACTTTTTCACTTTATTAATCTGATTGTTAAAGCACTTATAACATTCAACCAAAATAAATATGCATAAATATAAGACAAACAACAAGGATTTTTACGTGGAAACCCTGTTAGGGGAAAAACCACTGTGGAAGGCCAATCCACAATATGAGTATACTCCGAAATAAGTGTTTATAGAATGGGAAAGCACTTGCATTCAGAAACACTGCTTAGAGCTCATTGCTAAAAAAAAAAAAGGCTCACTGCCTTAAAAAACATTCAAATTAAATCCATCTGAAGAATTGAACTGAGAAAGTAGCATTTGCTAATGCCTGATTACAGTTCCGGTTAGGCTCAACAATCAAATTCTTGACCTTCTATATGATTCTTCTCTTCTACTCTATTCTGCTTCAATTCACATCACAAATCCTTTTACGCACAAGTGAAACTATGCATAATCATTCTATAATCCTTCTAATATTCACAGATCGCATCAACATACTTCGTATCTATGTCAAAATGATATAATCGATCACTTATATATTTGCCATCAAAGATTTAATCACTACTTGTCAACTCCAACAAAAATATGAAATTATTTACAAACTGTTAGCTCAATCCATGATCAATTCTCAATGCACACCAACCAAAGTCATCCACAGCATAGTAATGACCCAAATCAATATGTTCGAACATGAAAAAACTTAAACAATTATTCTTCAAACATCCGCAACGACTATATCCACCAAGTCAACTTTTATACACTGTAAAAAAAGAAATTAATTAACTAGATCTTCTAACTCGCACACGGATCGATATGAGGCTCTAAGATTCAAGAGTAAAAAATATCATATACCAAACAACCTTCCCTGAGATCCACAACTAAAAATAATAACATAAAATTACATGTGAATCGATGAACACAATTTTGTCGGATGCTCTATTCTATATTGAAAGTTAATGATAAAACTTTGATCTGACTTCTGATATGATCAAATTATGACATGTGGACCAAATCATTGACTAGGGTTTCCATCAATGGCAACACCAAATGAAATTTGTAGTGTCTCTTTCCAACAATCTCTGCCTTTGGCATTGATGGAAACACTTAGTGAAAAATGACTAAGTGTTGGATCAGTACCAACATGAATTACACTTCCAACCTTCAAAATTTCAAAAACACAACTCCCCCTGAGATGATTAAGGAATTTTTCATTGTCCCATTCTCCCCCTTTGACATCAATGGCAAAGGCAGGAATCCACATACCAAAAAAATTAAACAAAAACTGCTATGAACAAACCGTATGTGTACAAATAGGTTTCTATAACTTACATAAGCTTGAATAGATCTGAAAAATTATTCTTCAACAAGCTCAAACTCATGTCCCAATCCTTCTTGAGACTCTCCAAGATATTCATGTGCCCACATAATAAGGATTCAAGGTTTTTTGGATCACTGACCGCCATAGCATCTTGTGTTTCTTTCAATGCATTCAACATTGTTTCCATCTTAGGACCAATGAGTCCTCTAAGCTCACAAAATCTTTCAACCATTTTATCTTCTTCATGCTTCAAGATTTTGATCTTTTCAAGCAAGGATATGACTTGACCTTCTTGCTTTCCAATAGAGACGATTAGAGGATCAAATGTTTGAGAGATATCTACTAACTGTTTATCACATTCTTTCATTTTCTTTTCAAAATCCTCAGTGAACTTAGATAAAGATAGACATGATTTATAAATGTTACCACCTTCAAACAAAGCACTTTGAATATTCTTTACACACATAGCTAACAGAGATTTGTCATTAGCTATCATCCCTCTCAACCTAATGAACCTTTTATCATCGAACTCCTTATGTACCTTATCCTTAGTTGACTTCTCAAGGGACTCAAAATGAGTACTTACAGAATTAATAAGCTTCTTTATCTCACTGGAGGGAGAGCTAGATGGATCCTTAATATGAGAAGGGATGATCTTGTCCAAAATACTAGATGCAAGATTCAACAACTCACTGTCTTCAATATGTGATTTCAGAATTTCTTCCCTTGCCTTGTTCTGAGCGAATGAAGCTACCTTCAACTTCTGAATAGAGAATAAAGTGTCCAAGTTGATATGACCTTTTACTAGTTCACAATCAAATTCTTCCTGTTGTTCTTCCAAAAACTCCTTCACTACCTTAGCAGTGTCTCTTTCTTTCATAGGAATCACCTTCACTTCATCCTTCTTTTCTTCAATTACAGATTCTTGCATGACTTCAGGAATCTCTTTTTCTTCAACTGACACAAATTTAGGAGCTTTAGTCTCCCTAGGAATTTCAACATCATGCATTTCAATAGGATTTAGAGTGTCCTTGAATGTATCTTCTTTTCCCTCTTCTACTACCGGACCAGGTGAAGCATCTCCATCAAGTATTTCTTCAAAGACAACATCGATTTTGTTCCTTAACAAAATTTCTTTTAGAATCTTTTCAATTTATTTTTCAACTTCTTTAGTTTGACCAATCATAAGATTGTTCACTCTTTTTTTTCTTTTGAAATCCCTTTTAGCACCATTCATAATTGATTTCATTTCCTCAATAGACATCATTGGAAATAAATTTGTAAGAATGCACTCTCTCAATTGTTCATCTTCAGTTCTGGCATTCACTCACCTCATCTCTAAAACTTCATATAAACTCTTGGGTAATGTAGACATTATTTCAATAAGAGCCTTATTGAAATTATTCAAGTATTTTATTGAAGCTTCCTCAAGAATTCTTTGACCGACACTATCAAAGGTGTCATACCATTCACAAAGAGGCCTAATATTACCATCTTTAATCAATCCTTTCTCCACTTCTTCTATAGACATACCTGTTTTGTTTGTTTTCATCTTTTTCTTTCCTTTCTCTTCACCGAAGGTCTTGTCCTTAGAAACTATTGTTTCCTTTGTGCCCTTTTTCTTGATTTCTCTTATCTTTGCATCAGATTTAGTCTCTTCATCTTTAGAAACAACAATATAAAATCTTTTTCTTTTGTCCTTCTTCCTTTTTCCTTCTCTCCCGGATGACTTGGCTTGAGCTTTTACAAGACTTGACTTCTTTGCAAGACCAGATGGGAGAGTAGAGCTTCTTGTAGATCTACTTCGGGCAAAGGATACTGTTGGACTAGAAGATTCAATTCTAGCTGACTCTCTTGCTTTAGCTTGTTCTCTCTTTCTTCTAGCTTCTCTCACAACTTCTGTAGATATAACCCTGCTTTCTGCAAAGGCTTCCACTTCTTTTCTTCTCATGACTATTATAGGCTTCCTTAGTTGATTATGTACTTGTATATACTTTTATGAAAAATTACCGAACCTTTCTTCAGTCAGATCTCGAGGTTTTCTCAACAAATTTTCAGCATACATTTCCAAAATATGTTCTTCAACCTCATAGCCGATAGGCATAATCCATATTGTTCTAGGATCTGCACCTTCCATCATGAATTGATCAATGTCAACCATAAAATAGATAGTGTCTTTGTACTTCTCCACAATAGACTTAGGAATTCTTTCTCTTGCTTGCATCTCATTTTGAAAGTTCTTGAAATAACCCCATATTGCAGTATTCCTTGTCTTGCTATCACCAAATCTGTGCAAGATATCTATAATTTGAGCGGCTACATGTTTATTACCCTGCCATTGTACTTTTCCAAATCCTGGAACTTCATTCATAAAGTAACAGTACAAACACAACAACATATTACCATATTTGAAGGAATTCTTCTTATCTTTCTTGATTCTACCAAGATTTTTCATCAACTGGCTTCTGAGTAACTCACATAGATCATATGCTGCATTCTCCTTTACCATTCTATATGTTGTATAGATAGTTGTGTCAGATACAAAATTATCTCGATTGGAATGATAGATTTTGTAACCAATGACCATCGATGCAAATTTGACACCCACTTCAATAATATCATTATTTGTCGTAGCTCTTCTATCATACACTGAATCGGTTGCATCAGTAACTATCTGATTCTTCACGGACTTCAAGATCGACAACCCACTAGAGGAATTTAAACCAGTAACAATGCTTATGGATTCTTTTGTAATCTTAAAGGGTTGATTCTACCACATAAATTCAGGATGAACTCGGCTCAAAATATATCAGACCCACTCACTTTCTTCAAACACAGGGGATTTTACAATTTAAGTGAATTTCTTCTCCTCTAGGGTTTTGAATTTAGGTTTAACATGGAAATCCTCTCCTATAATGTGATTTTTGTACAAATTCAATAACTATGAGCTCCCTAACTCCTCAATGTTTGCATGAATGTATGCCCTAATGTCTTCAATATGCAAGACGTCATATAGAATGAAAGAAAGTGCACCTAAGGGCTCTATCTCAACAGATTTGAAAGGATTCCACTTGAATTTTGGATGGGGTCTATCCTTGACATCAACTACCAATAGAGTAGCCATTTTTAAAAATTCACAAGTTCACAAGTTTTCCCAATTAAATACTTTTTCACCGGTTTGGGTTTGATCGTTGAATTGCCTTCACACTTGAATATTCGCCAAATTTTTCTAAAGTTTGCTTCAGAGCTCTCCAAACTTCTTCTTCTCAAAGTGCAAAGTGACAAATGAAGAATACAAATGACCTTTTATCATTCACACACCTAACTTTTTCTCACAATAAATTATTTTTCCCTAACTTATTCGGATACCATGTTTCCATACACTGTGAAAGATAACTCTTCTACGGACCTTCAATTCTGCATAAATGCTTTCTCCAACTATTTTAGTAGCATCTGTAGATCATTAATGCAATCACTGCACTCATCCATATACTAGAACCAAATACCAACAAGGGATTTGAAGGATTTTCTTGAGAAATCCCCTAGGTCAGAGACCATGAACTAATTCCCGGATGAATTACCAGAACCAGATTATGGTGGTGGCTCATTTTCTGCAGCAAAAGGACTCTTCTTCACCCATATCTTTTTCATTTCCTTCTTGATCTCACCTGTACTGACTTTCCCTTTCCCTTTTCCTTTTTCATTCTTGTGCATGTTTCTTCTTTGATTTACCAGACCCTTTCTATTTCTATAGAGTATAGCAATGTGACCGGATTTGTTGCAATTGTAGCACACCATATTTATTTGTTTGGACCAGTTATTCCTTTGATTTTCTCTTGATTTGCACTGGTTAGCAATATGGCCAAATCTATTGCATGCATAACATCTGACATCTCTATTGAAAAAGTTGTTTGACATATTTATGCATTCAACCGACTTATGACCATACTTATTGCAATTGAAACACTGACCAGAAAATGATGGACCACTTGAGTAGCCATGTGACCAAATTTGCTGCAAACAAAATAGTAACCATTAAACCTTTGAGCATTAGGTTGTCTTACTGGATACCTTCCAAATTTATTCATCTGATTTCCTTGCCTTAATCTCCTTTGTCTAGATCTATAACTTTCTCCTTCCTCATATCCAAGAACTTGCTTGTCACCTTTAGTCCTCTGACTTTTAATTAGTTCATCAAGCTTAGTTGAGCTAATCTTGAACTTCTCCTTGAATTCATTTGTAGTAGTAAGTTCATCTCTAAGGGTAATAATCTATCTTTCATGTTTTTCTTCATTGTTTCTGGATTGGTGCAATTCAAGTGGAAAATTAATGAATCCATAATTAATTCTATTGAATTCTTCATATTTCTCTTTCAAGGACAGAGCAAGGCTCTCTTCATTATTCTCTTTGTCTTCAATCTCCTTGGTCATCCTCATCATAATAGATTCCATCTCATGCTTTAGGACTGTATTATCTCTAGTAAGCTTTTCACATTCTTCTATCTTTTGTTTCAGGGCTTGACTCAGTTGTTCATCTTCCATGCTTTTACCGTCATTCTTCTTAATCTGATCACAAATTTCCCTTCTCTTCTCCCTGGACTTATTGATTTTATCTTTCAAAGACTCAATGAATTTCTCAACATCCATGAGGTTTGCTTGCAATTTCAGATCTTCAGATTTTGATTGATCAAGATCATCTAGGGCCACCAAAAGTTGTTTTTGAAGACTGTCTGAGTCCATTGAATTAATTTCCTGGATCTTCCCCAAGCTATTAAAATTCTTCCGAGGAACTAAGGTTTGATACCAATTGTTGGAATCAAGGACCACTCAGAGGTGGGGGGGTTGTATCGGTGTTTTTCACTTTTTCACTTTATTAATCTGATAATTAAAGCACTTATAACATTCAACCAAAATAAATATGCATAAATATAAGACAAACAACCACAAAAACATAACACAAGGATTTTTATGTGGAAACCCTGTTAGGGGAAAACCACAGTGGAAGGCCAATCCACAATATGAGTATACTCAGAAATAAGTGTTTACAAAATGGGAATGCACTTGCATTCAGGAACACTACCTAGAGCTCACTGCCTTACAAAACATTTAGATTAAATCCATCTAAAGAATTGAATTGAGAAAGTAGCATTTGCTAATGCCAAATTACAGTTCCAGTTAGGCTGAACAATCAAATTCTTGACCATCTATTTGATTCTACTCTTTTTATCTGTTCTGCTTCAATTCGCATCACAAATCCTTTTATGCACAAGTGAAACTTTGCATAATCACTTTATAATCCTTATGATATTCACAAATCACATCAACATACTTCACATCTATGTCAAAATGATATAATCGATCACTTATATATATCTGCCATCAAAGATTTAATCCCTACCTGTCGACTCCAACAAAAATACGAAAGTATTTGCAAACTGTCGGCTCAATCCATGATCAATTCTCAATGTGCACCAAACAAAGTCATCCATAGCATAGTAATGAACCAAATCAATATGTTCGAACATGAAAACACTTAAACAATTATTCTTCAAACATCCGCAATGGCTATATCTACCAAGTCAACCTTTATGCACTATAAAAAAAGAAATTAATCAACCGGATCTTCTAACTTGCACACAAATTGATACAAGGCTCTAAGATTCAAGTAACAAATATCATATACCAAACAACCTTCCCTAAGATCCACAACTAAAAATAATAACAAAAAATTACATGTGAATTGATGAACACAATTTTGTTGGATGCTCTGTTCTATATTGATAGTTAATCATAAAACTTCGATCTGACTTCTGGTACGATCAAATGATGACATGTGGACCAAATAACTAACTAGGGTTGCCATTAATGACAAAACCAAATGAAATTTGCAGTGTCTCTTGCCAACAAAAGGTACTTGAGATGTTTGTTATTTATTTGATTCTTTTGGAGTCTTTGTTTATGTTTTTTTCAAGCTTCCTACTTCACATCCTTGAGGTCACCATGATCCATCATGTCATGGTGTGATTTGACTATTGAAAATAGGGGAAATTATTAGTTTTTCATTTATTGTGTTTTCTTAGTATCCTCGCATTGTATCCACCAAGATCTGTTAAGGTCTTGTGTTACAATGGGCATTCCTTTTGTTTGTGGTTTTCCAACATCGTATCCACCAAAGACCTTTACAACTTTGCGATATGTTGGAATAACCTTTTATTTGTTGTGTTAGTCCTATACATGTGATACAAAGTCACCTTAGTTCCTCATACCTTGGTGCATAGTTGTAATGTCACAAAATTGCACCTAGGGGAAATTCCACATTTTGACATCTTTGCCTAGCATTTATGACACCTTAACTATTAATGACAAAATCCCATGAGTTGGAATTTTGCGAATCTAACTCCATGCGGACTTTTGGCAGAGCGACAAAAGTCTGATAACACATTTCCCTAGAATGTAAGCTCTAGATGCCTACGCGGTGTGGGGACGTTTGCGTGGTGCGCTAGAATCTTGACTGTTTTTCGAGTTTGAAATGGGGAATTTGGAATCCTGGCTCTTTCGACATGTGTCTTAGCAGTTGGATTTCAGATGTAACGGCTCTATGTCACCCGTGCATGCATGAAAAAATCCTTTCTTGTTCTCATTTGTGGTTGGAGGTCATTCATTCAAGCTCTACTACTACTTGATCTAGTCTTGGGTTATCTTCATCTTTGATAGCAAAAATTTTATAGGCAAAGCCATGCTAGACTGAGGTCCCTCCAACATCTACCACTCTCAAGCAAGAAATCAACAGTGTGTTTGTGTGCTTTGGAGAGGGTCTTTACCCATGGGTAACACTCTCTCACTCTCTCACTTTTCCCTACTTGTCCATTTACTACTTTGTGGTGTGAGTTCTACTCTTGAGTAGGTTTTTCTTTCATCACATGCTTTGTTTACTTCATTTGCACTCCTTTCCAAACTTGTTGTCCATAGAGGTGGGAACACCAAAGTAGGGCTCTAACTGAGGTAGACCCCTATACAACCCCAACCTTTTCCCCTTGATCTTTTATGTGTAGGTTGTGAAGTGGATCTTGGAGAAAAGATCCAAACACCCATTAAAAGGTTTTATCTGCTTGAGTTCCTGAGCTCTCTGCAACTTAGGATGCCAGTGTGCCACACTTCCATCCTGAAACCACATTGATGTCCTCTGGCCAAGAGCTCCTTCATTAAAGGTAGAGATCTTGGATTTTTTCTCTCTCAAGGTTTGGGTTGATTTTAGCATACTTCCTTACATTTCTGTTAACCCGTCCAAGTTGAGGTGTATAAGAGCAGTTTGTTCCCTAGTGATCTCTTGAGAATAAAGAGACCGGTGTGCAACAAATCCCTCTCATATCACATTTTGGTGAACCTAACGTGAACATGTCGAATCTATTTTTTTAATGTTGCATGTTTATGATGATCCCTTTTTTTAAGAAGATTTTGATATGTTGGAGGGTCCTCTAGATAATTTCTTAGGAGTACTCTCCCTTCACAAGCTGAGGAGTCAATAAATGTGGTCATTGTTTATGTGGCTCCTTCAAGCCCTAAGAAACCCATTATTGATGTGACCCCAATTGAACCATCCCTTAGGGAGAACTATTATGTCTACAAGATTTCATGTCATATTGGTTCATCAGACTTATATTCAAGGTTCGTGAAAGTTACTGACTCTACTTCCTATAATGTTGTTGGGAATACATACAACATAAGGAAAAACAAACAGAACTTGGATCAACAACCTACCATTCCTACCTCACAACCAACTCAAGTTCCTACTTCTTTGCCACCGTCTCAACGTAGCCTTCCTCTAGCCCCTAAACCCACATTCAAGCATCAGGTGATTACAATCTTGTTGAGAAACTTCATGTTACTCCAACTAAGATCTCACTTTGGGACCTGCTTCAGACCACTTTGATTTATCAAGAGATGTCATAGGAAGCCCTACAAAAGAGTCTCTTGCCTACCTTTTCTAGGCCTATGGATGTTAATACATTATTTGAACATATTCGAGTGGATTCACTGAATATTACGTTCCATCCGCAAGAACTCCCACCTCTAGATGTGTAGAAGCAAGCGAATCCCTTAATGATTATAATTAATGTTAATAATATTGATATTAGGCGTACTCTCATTGACATTGGTTCAGCTCTCAATATTTGCGATATAGACCTATTGCCTAAAATTAAAGTTGATTCATCTTCTTTAGCAACTTCCTCCTTGTATATTCATGGGTTCAATAATGTTGGCCACCAAGCTCTAGGTATGATAATACTACCTTTATAGCTAGGCCCTGTTACCTTACCTACGATGGTTTATGTAATCCCTAGCCCTGTTACCATACAATATTCTCTTAGGGAGACCCTAGATTCATGGTATGGGTGCAATGAATTCTACTTTACATCATTCTTTTAAGTTTGTCACTAACAATCGGGTGGTTACAATTAAAGAAGATCCAAAATGTGTTCACCATTGTGAGCTAGCGGTTATCGTTCATTCTTCAGTTGTATCCACTCTCAAGAATTGTATTCCATCCTTAACTGCTAATGCTATGGCATGTTCTTCATCGATACCCTCTATAGAACTTGTTCTCCAAGTGTATATCGACAAAAATGAACTGCCTAAAGTAGAAGATCCTAAGTCTCCCCTGTCTTCCCCTTTGTCTTCTCAATCAAATGCTTTCCTTGGTGATGATTTGGGTTCCTTTAATTTCACTAAGCTCTTCATCACAAAATACAAGTCAGACCCCTATGGTATAGAATTTATAGGTTCTATTGATGAAAAGGTGGGTGAAACTCCCGTTCAAGAAAATAAGCGTGATCCAGTTCAAGAGAGTAACACTACTCTCGCAAAGGAGGTTAATGTTTGTGAACCAAGTAAAGAAGGTGTGAATGCTCTCTTAGAGAATTTTGACATCCATTGGTGGAATGAAGTGCTCTATGTAGAGCCGCCACCTCTTGAAATTCTACAAAATCGTTATGGGTTTGGATATGAACTCGCTTCTCAATATGGCTATGGGAAGAAAGGCCTAGGGCATATCGAGCAAGGAATTCATATCCCTATCTAGTATAAGCCATGACCATGCTATCTGGGTTTGGGATGCTCTATTGAACAGTCTAAACAAAAACCTTGGTGGAGTGTTAATATGATTTCAGCCAAGTCATTGAGTTTGGTTCATCTTGAGTTGATAGATGAAAAGGGATAGGTCGAGAAAGTCCCTTTGGACATCTTCTCTTTGGATGAAGCACTAGGGGATTTTCTAGGTGTCTACTCCCTGTTGCCTCCTTATCACCACAAGAAATGATTCTTGTATCATTTGCATAAACAATCGTACTTTGGAGAATCCATTTTGAATATCGATGATGAAGAACCTCTATCTAACCTCAGTAATGATGTTTTGATATCCCATCCTGAAGACCATAGTCTGCTCCTTAAAGGAGATATTGTTGAAGTTTCGGTGCATCCTAAATCTTTAGAAAAAGTAATCAAGATTGGGAAATGTCTCTCTTCCAATGAAGCAGATGAACACTTTGATCTCTTGTGTTCTCACCCTGATATCTTTGCTTGGATGTATGAGGATATGCCTAGTATTGATGAGTCTGTAGTGGTTCACAATATTGTTCTATATCTCAACGCCAAGCTAGTTAAGTAGAAAATTTGAAAGATTAAGCCTAGGGTGGCTTTGATGATCAAGACTGAGATAGAAAAGCTATTGAAAGAAGGTTTTATCCATTTGATTGACTATCCCCCTTGGATTTTGAATATAGTTGTTGTTAGTAAGCCTGACGGTCGTATTCACATATGTATTAACTTTCAAGACCTTAATAAGGCTTCTCTTAAAGATAGCTTTTTGTTACCTAATATAGATATGATTGTGGACTTGACTACATGCCATGTGTTGTTATCTTTTATGGATGGATTCTTGGGTTATAGTCAGATTCATATTAACCCAGATGATCAATACATGACAACCTTCACTACCCCTTGGGGTAATTTCTGCTATGTGATCATGCCCTTTGGTTTAAAGAACATAGGAGTGACTTACCAACGAGCGATGACCTTGATTTTTCATGATTTTATTCATAAGATCTTAGAGGACTATCTTGATGACATCTTAGCGAAATCAATAACTCGTCAAGACCATGTGAAGAACCATCATCTTATCTTTGAAAGGCTTTGACTATAGAAGATAAGACTCAATCCACACAAGTTTGTCTTCGGCGTAAATGTCGGAAAGATTTTGGGATTCATAATCTCTCACCATGGAATCGAGGTTGATGCAAATAAAATCAATGCTATCGTTAACATGCCTCCACCAAGGAATATCACTGAGCTGCAAAGTATACAAGGGAAGATTCAGTCAATTCATACATTTATATGTCAATTGGTTGATCGTACCCTCCCTTTCACTCGTTTATTGAAAAAGGATGTCTACTTCATATGGGATGAGGAGTGTTAGAAATAATTTGATTCAATCAAATCTTATTTGGCCAATCCTCTTGTGCTGATACCAGAAATGTAAGATAGACCCTTTCTGCTTTACCTTGTTGCGTCACCATACACTTTGGCAACTTTACTGGCTCAGTATGATAACGCAGGGAAAAAGAGAGTAGTCTACTATATTAGCCGCGTCCTAGTCAATTATGAAACTCGCTATTCCCCCTTAGAGAAGCAATGCCTCACTCTTGTATTCTCTATGCAGAAGTTGAGGCACTACCTTCTCCATGCTGAGACCCATGTCATAGTAAAAGAAAATCTTTTAAAACACTTGTTCTCTAGTACTGACCTTGCCGGGAGATTAGCGAAGTGGGTTATGTTGCTCTCTGAGTTCAATATCAAATTCATTACTCAAAAATCAATAAAGGGTCAAGAGATTTTTGATCAATTGGTAGATGCTCCCTCATCTCGCTCCTTTCCTGGGTTAGATCTGTTCTCCGATGAAAATATTCTTACGATTAACTATGACCTCAACTGGAAAATATACTTCGATGGATTGAGATGTTAGGCTGGTTCTGGAGTAGGTGTGGTCCTGATATCCCCTGAAGGTAAAGTGGTCCCTCTATCCTTTCGATTAGATTTTCCTTGCACCAATAATATCTCTGAATACAAAGCTCTTATTGCTAGCTTGCATGCCACGATTACACTAAAAATCAAGCATCTCCATATACTAGTGACTTTTAACTTATTGTGAACCAGATTATAGGAAATTATCAAGCTAAACAAAGTAATTTGTCCTAGCATGAAGACCTCACTTTGTATTTGCTCAATCAATTTTCTTCCTTCACAATAGACAGTGTCCCTAGGAGAGAAAATAGACATGCCGATTCCATGGCGAGCATTGCTTCCTTGGTACCTTCAGAAGAGGATACAAAAGAATACCACTTCATAGTTCAGGTTTTGTGAACCCTGATGGTTTTCAATCAACTTGAATCTGAGTCTCTTATGTGTTTTTAGGAAAACTCGGGAGAATGGTTCTCTAGTATCTACGATTACTTAAAGACTGAGAGCTTTCCCGATAATGTGATAAAAAATGATTGCACTCGTATACGTAAGCTTTCAGCACGTTATGTCATTTTATCCAATATTATTTATCAAAAATCCTATAATGGCTTGCTTCTCATGTTTCTCACGAAAGCAGAAATACCCCTTGCCCTTAAGGAAGCCCATTCGGGCTTCGAGGGTGGAAATTTCAGTAGTAAGTCCCTAGCGAGAAGGCTAATACACATGGGGTATTATTGGTAAACAATGGAACAAGATTCCTTTGATTTTATCAGAAAGTGCCTTCAATGCCAACAACACAACCATCTTATCCATGCTCCTACTTAGGAGTTACAAAATAAAACCTCTCCTTGGTCGGTTGCAAAATGGGGGTTGGATATCATTGGAAAATATCACCTCCTACTTCCAAAGGACATAAATTTATCATTACCGCTACAAATTATTTCACAAAATGGGTTGAAGATATTCCACTCCAATCCATGAATGCTGAAACTATATGTAGTTTTCTCATGAACAACATTATTTCTCATTTTGGACTGCTTGCTACACTTGTTTCTAACAATGGTATGCCATTCAAGAATAAGGAAGTGAAGCAATTCTTGGAGAAATTTCATATCCAACATAGGTTTTCTACACCGTATTATCCACAATCCAATGGTCAAGTAGAAGCGTCTAACAAAACTCTTGAACTCATTCTTCTTAAAACAGTAAATAAGCACGGTAAAGATTGGCATATTCAATTAACATATACTTTGTTGGACTATTGCACGAGTGTCTATACGACGACAGGAACAATGCCTTACAACCTCATGTATGGTGCCGAACCTATCATGCCTTTGGAGTTGGAAATTTCATCCTTACGGGTTTCCCTTAAAGGGTCAATCGATGATGAAACCTACCAAATTAACCACTTGCATTAGCCGAAGATGATCGACGAACGCCATTTACAGGCCCTCGATCATATTAAATCTTATCAGCAGTCGTTATCAATACAATATGATCCAAGTGTACTCCCTAGAACCTTTAAGCTAGGAGACCTAGTTCTTTATGAAAACCAATGGACAAATGTGCCACCTGATCAGAAAGGGAAATTTAGTCCTGACTAGTTAGGCCCTTACATTGTGATCTTTGTGTATGGTTCAGGTGCCTATGGATTATTGTCTATGGATGGAACGCCTCTAAAAGAACCCATTAATGTGATGCATCTTCATCGATACGACACATAGCGCTCTAATGTGTCACATGTGTGGTGTTCTCCCTAAGGGGAAATAATACTACATATGCTGACATTGTTCATTCACACATTATGAATTTTTTTGTGTTTATGGCGTGACCACATGCATGTGTGTGTGAAATACAACATACATACATGTGTTGAGTTGTGTTATATATCCATACATAACATTACATATTTTAAGGCAATTAGATCATCATTGTATTTAATCAACATACAAGCAAGTGTGTTTATTAAATCATGTTAGCATCTAATATTAACATACATCCATACAAGAATATAAGATCCATAGCATAAACATACATGAAAGTAAAAGGCATACACATAAACAAAGCCATGATATCAAAACCAATGTATATATATCCATGTATGAATCAAATATCATGTACATGTATCGAGCCACTACTAAAAAAATTGAGTGGCTGCTGAATATATGTATACAAAAGATATACAAGTATATATATGTATCTAGCTAGAAAAAAGATATACAAAATGAGGAGCCCCTATCACTGTGGTGCATGTCTCGTGGAGCCCTCTTGCTCTGGCGGTTGCTCTAGTACCCTCAAGAGGGGCTAGATAGTGGTCATCGAGTAGGATTGATGTGAACGTGATGTAGACATGGCTACATGTATCCCTATGATCCCCCCCTACAAGGAACATATGGTCATCTATGCTTGAATCAACTCCTACTGCAACTGTTGAACATCTACCAAGATCATAGTTGTTGGCTTCCCATCAAGCTCATCAAGGTGGCTTTGAAGGGCGCCACACACTTGCTCAGAAACCTCTACCCTCGTCACTACTATATCTCACTCTACGAACACCGTCCGTAACTCCCATGATAGTTGGTCACATTGTCCCCAAAGATTCATTAGCTCTGTAGTCAGTTGTACGATCTCTACACCCCGCTCCTCATAGGATTTCCTCAAGCATGCTACCGGCTCAAAAATGGGTGCATGCCACCCTGTAGATACCTATAAATAGGCCTTAAGAACTATCCCTTGGATTGGAATGTTGGAGGCCACCTCTGAAATACACTAAGCCATCAACCCAATCCATCCCTGTGCATCCTTTGCAACCACAGAGAAAGAAAGATAAATTAGTATCACATGGCATGTATATATATATATATATCATAATAAAAAAAATCAAAAGCATGGAAATATAAACAATGTACTATGTATACCTAGATCCCTTGGTTGCCATGTGGGATCAAGGTGCGGGTTGGTGCTAGGTCTTGCACCGTCGACATTAGTGGTTGACCCTAGTGATGCTAAAGCCATCGTTGTTGGGATAGTACGAGCTAGTGGTGTTGACAAGATAGGGGTAGCGACAGGGGGATCTGATCTCCTCCTCTGCCTCGATCTCGCAGGTACCACCTCCTCCTTTGCACCGGCCTATTAGCGCCCTCTTTGCCTATCTTGTGGCGGTTGGGGAGGAAAATCCACCTATGGACCAGGGTCCCCTCTCGAGGCACCCTCGTCAAACGTTGGAGCAGAACGATGCCTCTCCCACCACCACAAAAGATTTGCAGCTACCTTGACATTGTATGTCACCGCTATGGCCTGCAGATCATTGTCAGGCTCATCATCATCAGAGGGAACAATATTAGTAATGGTGGGGTGAGGGTGATCCCCCACCCTCACTACAATCTTGTGGGCTCTGGTATAGGTGGGCACATTTGGTTGGATAGTTTGGGGATGGTAATGCTAACGCATGACCCGACTCCAGTAATATAGTACTATGATGAAATCATAGTGACCTATCAAAAAATGGTCCCGTTGTAGGTTTCTCAAATACCTGCATCATCTACCCATTTGAAAAACTGGTAGGGTCTCCACCGAACCTCATCTATGGCAACAGTGTCAAACTGTAATCACCAAAATTGTAAGTCTTCGAACTTGCATTGACCTGTCATATCATACCAGTGGGCCACGGGAATGTGATACATCCATCGCTAGGGAAAACTAATTGGTTGGGTGCACATGATGTGAGCGAAAGCCCACACCTAAAAAAGTGTGCATGCAGTAAGGCTACGATACTCATAGTGCACATAGCACCCTAGCTTCTAGTAGAGGTGCGCTAACATGCTATGCCCCTAGGCAAAAAAAATACAATTCTCAACCATCTCTCTGATGGTATGGATGAGGCCCTCATGTAGGTGTGAGCATCGCTCATCTATGGTGATCCAAAAAGCAATAGTAACAACCATAAATTGGCATAGAAATGACGCCATAGTCCTTGCTTTGTCATATCAGTGTGTGTATATGTGGCAGATGTTATCACAGTTGTTTGTCCTCCCTGAACAGTAGAGGACACCCTCACTCCACTCTCGCAACAATCGAGTATCATGTAGAGCCAGGTGCCATCTATGGATGGGTAGCCTGAGGATTTGATAGATGTCCTCGAGCGTGATAGTCATCTCCCCATAAGGCGGCTGGAAGGATGAAGTAGTGGCATCCCATCGCTCCATCAGGGTTGTAAGCATCCTCTCGTGATATCTCATCTCTGGCTTAGTGAATACATGCCAGAGGTTGATCCGCTCAAGATGAGTAACCCCATCCTCTATCAGATGGTCCCTTTGATCATGGATGAGTCGATATGCTCGCACTCCTGAATGCTCCCGAATCTCTAGGTAATCCTACAAAATATTAAAAAAAAATTAAGTCAAAACATCGAATTTCATCATGAAAACATTATTGAAGACCTATTCACGTCATGCAGACGTCTACACACCATGAATGCGTCTCGTACTGCCATGGTCATTCGAGGATGACAACACATCCTCGAGACGATAGTGCAGACTCGGGACCTCGACACAAACCTGAGACGACAGTGTGTTTTTTAAATGAGTGTAGAAAAGAAACGCTTGTGTACCTCACCGATTGAAAAAATGCTTAAAATAAGCTAAATCGCACAATAAACGAGGCTTAGAGGCCTACCTGGTCCACCTTATGGCCCTCAATGATGTCCTCACCTAGCCTCATACTCCCTCTTGCTAGGCATTTTGTTGACTTTCTCTCACAAAAGTCAACAATTTGCTAGTAGTGAATAGTGAAAATGACCCTTCTGGGGCCCATCTAAGTATAACTAGGCCCCCTAGGGCCTATTTTTCCTAGAGTTTCTGGCTCCCCAATTTCTCCTGACTTTACCCCACCATGCTGGGGGAAAACTAAGGAGGGGCATATAGTCACCTCTTGATCATGTTTTTCCTCTGAATCAACGATGTTTTTCTTGATCATTCTTCTCTTTGTAGTAGATTCTTCTGATTTTTCAAAGCTGACCCAAAATTTTAAGCTTTGCAGGTTAAAGTTTTGAATGATCTTTCACGACCATTTTTTCATTGTTTGTTGAGCTCGGATGCTAGGGGCATCTTTGGTATCAATTAGCTCAACCTCGGTGGCCTCTGTGGTCCCTTTTTCGTGGCACACAATTCTGTAAAATTCAAAAATTTGGGTGAAATTTTTCTTCTCTACTTTAGTGAGGCTGATTTTTTCTAAAATTGAGCCCACTAAAGTGGGGGGAAAATGTAATGTCGCAAAATTGCACCTAGGGGAAATTCCACATTCTGACATCTTTGCCTAGCATTTATGACACCCTAAGCATTAATGACAAAATTCCATGAGTCAGAATTTCATGAATCTGACTCCATGCAGACTTGTGGCAGAGTGATAGAAGCATGATAACATGTTTCCCAAGAATCTAGGCTCTGGATGCTTACGCGGCATGCGGACGTCCGCACGTTGTGCTAGCGTCCCAACGGTTTTCTGAGTTTGAAATGGGGAATTTGGAATCCTACCTCTTTTGACATGTGTCTTAGCAGTTGGATTTTAGATGTACCTGCTTTGTGTCACCCTTGCATGCATGAAAAACCCCTTTCTTGTTCTCATTTGTGATTAGAGGTCATTCATTCAAGCTCTACTACTACTTTCTCTAGTCTTGGTTATCTTCATCCTTGATAACAAAAATCTTACAGATGAAGCCATGCCAGACTAAGGTCCCTCCAGCAACTACCACTCTCAAGAAAGCACTCAACTGTGTGCCCATGTGCTCTGGAGAGGGTCTTGACCCGTGGGTAATGTGCTCTCTCTCTCTCACTCTCTCAATTTTCCCCACTTGTCCATTTACTACTTTATGGTGCGGGTTCTACTCCCGAACGGGTTTTGCTTTCACCACATGATTTTTTTACTTCATTTGTACTCCTTTCCAAACTTGGTTGTCTGTGGAGATGGGAACATCAAAGTGGGGGTCTAATTGAGGCAGAACCCTATACAGCCCCAACCTTTTCTCCTTGATCTTCTATGTGTAGGTTGTGAAGCGAAGCTTGAAGCAAAGATCTGAGCGCCCGTTAAAAGGTTATGTTTGCTTGAGTTCCTAAGCTCTCTATAGCTTAGGACGCCAACACATCTTTTAGATGATAGTGCATCACATTGGTGTCCTTAAACTGCGTTGATGTCCTTTGGCTGAGAGCTCCTTCATCAGAGGTAGAGATCTTGGAGTTTTTCTCTCTCAAGGTTGGGGTGATTTTAGCGTACTTCCTTACAATTCTGCTAACTTGTCCAAGCTGAGGTGTATAAGGGCAGTTCTTTCCCTTGTGATCTCTTGAGAATAAAGAGACATGTGTGCAGTGAATCCCTCTTATATCACAATAGTATCACAATGTAGTATCAAATTAAGTGTTCACCGCATGGCATATTTAATTTGACACTCCAAATCCCACCATCCATTTATTCTAGATCTTTCTAATCCATTCATCCTTCATCACTATACTTCATCCATCTATCTTATCTATTTTCATCACTCCACTTGATCCTATATGTTGTGTGTACGTGAATCCTCGTACATATTTTCATCTATCCTCTCATATTTCTCTTGCAATAATCATATGCATCTAATCCATCACAACCATTATCCTAATAATTTCATGATATCTTCACACATTTTAGGCTATATGGATTTTTCATTCTAAGCATATTTTCATCCCTCATATCCATCCATTTCATCAATTCCATTTCTCATAACAATCTCAAATTGTAAGAAAATCATAATTCGTATAATCCTAATCCATGCAATCTAGCACAAATCATTCAATCATAGCCTTGATATAAATCCAATCATCATCATTGGGATGTATCCTTCCCAATTCTTTATGTTGTTTTCAGATATATCATTCCCACATCAAGAACGCTCCAATCATCATCATCAAGATGTATCCTTCCCAATTCTTGTCTTGTTTTGGGATATATTATTCCTACATCAACAACACTCCAAACATCATCATCGGGATGCATCCTTCCCAATTATTTTGTTGTTTTGAGACACATCATTCCCACATCAACAACACTCTAATCATCATCATCATCATCATCATCAAGATATATCCTTTCCAATCTTTGTGTTGTTTTGGGATATATCATTCCCACATCAATAACACTTCATCCATCATCAATTGATCTTGGATTTTCAACATGACCAAAGAAACATCATGTTTGTCTTTGAATCATTTTGTGCTTGATTTCTTGTCATCATCCCACATCTATTATCTCTTCCTCCTCCCATCATAATATTTTTTCATCTTACATCATATTCCTTATTTATCCTTGCATCCTCTCATCCATCTTGAGAGAAAACTCGTGTTCTCTTAAACCCACATGTCCTCTCAAGGGGACATCCTTAATCCTAACCCTCATCTTCACTCCCATCATCTTTCTTCCTAGTCACTCCTTTGAATGACCAAGGTGTCTTCCCTAATCTAACCATATTCTTCCTAGTGCTATATTTTAATCTTGTTTGAAATGACTCTACTTCATAACACCATCTTAAAGAGGTACAAAGTATAGACACTAAAATTTGACCACTTTCGATTGGTCAATTTAACCCTAATTTGACAAATTTTGTATACTCTATATTAATTAAATAATACCCTATTATTTAATTAATATTCAATTATCTCAACCTTCATCCTAATCTATTTTTTCTATTATCCCTATATCCTAGCCTAAAGTAAATAATTACCTTTAATTATTTACCCCCATCCCATTCATCCATTAAATTGAATAAATACCCTTATTTATTTAATTTAATCCCCAAACACCCTTTCCTCCAAATAAGATTTAAATCTAATTATTTGATTCCTATTTTCCTCTCACCTCATGTCCCATCCTTTAACTCTCCCACTTTCCCTCTACTCCTAACTTAATCCTTATCCCCCTTAAAAATTTGCACACTTAACTCTTGATTAAGTGGGTCAGCCCTCCCTATCACATCAAGCACATGGCCCTTTGTACTTGTGACATGGTCTTGGTACCATGTCACATGAGCTTTGTCCCATCCAAGGTACAATATCCCTCTCAAGCCCTCTCATTGTGCCACTTGGCACAATCTTGTGGCTTGAGAGATCACCTCTCATCTCAAACCTTGATCATTTTATCAAAAAATCTCACTCATTTTCACTTGGAGCACTGTTGTGCTACCAAAATTTCTAGTGAACACACATCCAAATCAATCAACCAGGGGCAATCTACGCATTAAGGACTAATGTCATACTGGTTTTTCATCAAAATGTATGAAGGTTTGAGGTCTCTCTTTCCCTTATCCAATTGTTGCTTGGTTTTTTGTGTTTGTTTGGGTTTTATAGCAATTTCCATTTGTTTTTTAACACATTTTCCCTTGCACATGATATTATACATTTTTTTTTAAATAAATAAGATAAATTTTAAATATTATGGTTATTAGTATAATTTTTTTGATAAGTGAATTATGATCTAGGGACCACTCCTTAATTTTTTATTTTTATTTTTATGGATACTCCATAGGAGGGCCTATAGAAAAATTCCTTGAGGGGTATATGTATTCGAGTTATAGACAATAAAGTAGTATTCTATGCATAATAGTTTTGTAGAACATGTTAAACAAAAAAATAGGATTTAGTATTAGGTATCAAGGATCAAATCGTTCCACTCCCAACCGCATCTGCACCATCATATTTTTTAGAGTTTGAACTATCAGAGACAATGATAAAGGACCAATTGAACTTCAAAGCCACAAACACACTATAAATGATCTTGATAAACTTGAAACCCACCTAGCCATTTGCTTGTGTTTGTTCTCAAAATGGTCAAATATTAGAATCACAAAGGGTACCCACAAACCATTGTATGGTTGATGATTCACTAGCCAAGTACCATAATTTGTCATGAAACATAGGCCTAAAAATATAGCATCCAAAACCTCTTTCAAGCCTCCCCTTTAGAGTGGGAAGACTAATGTCTCCATCACAAATTATATATCTTCCTTAGCCTCACCTAAGTTTAGCATAACAATAACCAACATTGAAGAAATGTTATTATTTACTCTATACCTATTAGAGAGATAGAAACATCACCCAACACCATGTAGATAGTGTGCAAGAGAACCACTGATTACATCTTGAAGATCCTCTTTAGCCTAAAGTTTATAATCTAGCTTTTGAATGCACATTGCTTCTTCTTTTCTTTGAGACACATCGTAGAATTTGTCTTTGCCTCTTAAAGAGAATGTCCAACAAAATCACAATTAACTCATTATTCTCTTTACTTGGCATGATTATAATCATCAATACATAGTCTCTTCCACACCCCCTACTTTTTTCCTCAAGTGACTCAACCCCTATTCCATAATCATTCATAATTACAACTTCAAATTTGTGTGTGTGAGAAAATCATACCTTATGAATCCAACGTATCTCACACATTTACAAAATTTATGAAGTGTCAACATGGTAGGATAATTTTCACATTCATATGTTTATCATATTCAACACTAGCCTCTCAAAAAACATGAGATACCTTGAAATATTTTAAAGAATTTAAAAACAAAGAACATTTGAAAAGGACATTTTCATTCTTCTAGCTTAAGGTTGAGACACTTTCATATAGAATTTATGATTAGTTAGGAATCATATTTCATGTGGATCTTTGTTAGACCTAAGATTGTACATGTTTGGAGTCCAAGTAGTAGGGATTGAAATTCAACTTAATTGTTTGTTCCCATATGCAATTTCTTTGCTATAAAGGCCACCATTTCACCTCTATGGTTTCTAATGATGCATCCATCTCTTGAGTCACCCAAATTACCTCTAGCCTGATTGTCAAAATTTAATTTATGCTAGTCTAAATTTGGTGGGATCCATCTTGGATTATGAATGAGATGAACCCTATCCTTCCCATAAATGGGGGGATCACTAGGACACTCCAAGATTTATGGATACCATTTACATAGTTGGTGAATGAACCTTCTTGAGAGATTGATTTATGGAAGCATTGTTAACCACTTTCACTATAACATTCTCCACTTTATTGAAAAAATAAGTTGTCATTTATTTATCTTGGAAAATCCTTTCGTTCCTTTATTTTCACAATTACCAGACCATGATTGAGGAGGAAATGGTCCAAATACTAGAGAATACTATCTTATTTAGAATTGGTCAAGACACAAAGAAGGAAAGGAGATGTTGGGGAAAGGGGATAGTCCAGTTCAGTTTAGAACACACATTTTTCCAATATGCTTATGCAAATTTGTAGTTGAAGAACAATTTATCCATGGTTTCCTCTTCCTCCTTGCATAAAACACATTTGTAGGGGCCACAAAAACCCAATTTCCTCAATTTGTTGCTAGTTAGAAACCTATTCTAAAGAGTAGCCCATGCAAATGTCTTAGCCTTCAGAAGGCACTATTTCTTCCAAAAAGGTGGAAATTCCAATCCTCCCTAGCCATGATAAATTATTCAACTTTATACCAATATTGACATTGTATCTTCTTGAATTGGACCCATGCCATCTAATAGAGTCTTCCCCATTGGAGATGAAAATATTCGTTTAGCACCTTAACTTGGTCTTCAACCAACCTGAAACCATACAATGACTTCTAGTGCCATTCTAGCCCACCATCCCTCATGATTTAAACCATATAATCCCTTACATGAAGAACCCATTCCCTTACCAAGAGAGGGTTCAAAGGGAACAAGAAAGAAAGGAAAAATAGCTAGAGGTGGTCAAGAGGGATTTACATAGAGAAATGTGCTTGATCAATCCACAACCCCTTACTAAAAAATCATGTTTTATTTTGGGATTTGGTGAACATCAACATACATAAATTTTCTTCTTCTATGAATTTTTCAAGTGTTACACCATCCCATGTAAGATGCTCTCAATTTTCTAGTCCAACACCTACTTGATATGAACATTATATCCCTCAATTTTCTACTACTATGAATTATTCAGCTCTCACCCCATCCCATGTAAGTTACACTCAATTCTCAAATCCAACACCAACTCATGTAACCAACACTCCAAATCCACCAATATGGGATGAGAGCATTGTTGGCATAGCTATCTCAAGCTTCCAAGAAAAAACCTCTATCACATTATCTCCAAGTTGTTTTCCTATTTGGTTTGACCAAGTTTGGGAGGAATCAATCATGTAAACTACATTGAAGCCTACAAAGGCATCCTTTTATGTTTAGTTGTTTACTTTATGTAGGGGATTACAAGGATTTCTATTCTAAATATATGTTTAAATTTATTTGACATACTTTTCGTTTGGAAGTATGTTGAATTGGTAAGATGTATTCAATTTAATTTTGCATATGTGGATACAATCTTCAATGTATACACATCTAGTTGGTCCAATGTGTTTAGTAGTTTCTCATATGGATGATTGTCTAATCTTGGGTTGGGACCACCCCTAGAGATTGCATGGTACAACACTGGTACTAGATCCTAGTGTTGTGTTGTGAGAAAACAATTTTCTATCAACAACATCCACTTTCTCAAATTTATCTCATGTTTTTTGCACCTTCCCTCCTAGCCAGTCACATTAAGTATGTGTCCCTTCCCATTTACTAAATTTTGATGGCACACAATTTTGATGCATTCAACCTTTGAATGCTTCAAAACCTCACTTATCTTGCTCACCCACACTCAAATTCTTACACACATCTTATCGAGTGTTTATTTTGATAGGCACCAATACATGTTTGGCTCCACTCTGTATTCAAGTCTAGATTGGAGAGAGTGGATTTTTCAAAATCCTTTTTAGTGTTAAACAATATTTCTCATATCTACAATTTAATTTGAATGGTAGATTGCAACATAGTTGAAAACCAAAATAATTTGGGAAACCAAATATCCCAAATGCTACCACCTTGTAGTATGTTAAGTTATATGTCATATATGATGTAAATGTTGTTGGCATTATTATACAAGTGCCTATATTATGAAAATGTTGCTAATTGGAGATATTCATTGATTTTTCTAGATTTTCATTGTAAATGTCTTTAATTTTTGTCATCTTGTTTGGGTTCAATGTCTTATATGATGTAAATGTTGTTAGCAGTGTAGTGTAAACTCCTATAAGATGTAAATATTGTTAATTAGACTAGTTCATTGATTTGGCTGAATTCTTGTTTCCGTTGAAGTATTATTTTTTTGTTTGGGGTGATGAATCAAGTTAGATGAATGAAATTAGTTATTTTTTTTATTGTATGATTGATGATCCTTAGACTTTGAAGTTTTTTGCTAGAAACTATGCATGGGGTAAGTGATGTGCAATGAAAAGTAAATGGGAAGGGATGTAGACTTAATATGGATGACTGGGAGGGAAAGAATGGATGTATGTAGATATAATACTCAACCAACAATATTTACATAGTTTATATTAGATAGATAGGTCAGTGCAGGATCATGATGGGCTAAACAGGGACTTTAAGTGGTAATGAAAATATGAAAAAACAAACTTAAGTAACCTCACATAAAAATTTGAATAGGTTATCAATAAAATTTGGAAAATATGTAGTAATATAATTTGTAGCAGATTGAATGTATATGTTAGGCTATTAGGCCTTTTTTGAAAAATGTAATTTTATTTGGTGAAAATTTAAAATTTTAATGCATTAGTACTTTAAATTTTGGAAAAAAATAAAAAGCAAGTGATTGTCTGGCCACCCTAAAAATGACGAAAAATAAATATTATTTTTCTTTGTGTCTTTCAATATAAGTAGAGGACACACACCCAAATGTAACACATTTTTTTGTAATTTGTTTGCAAGTAAATAATTAGTTATGAATTTTCTACTAGGATTTTTTTAAAATATTAAAAACCATTTTTCCAACCACCATAACCTGGTCAAAAATTTATGAAATTCATTTTTTCCAACTATAGTTTGTGAAGCATAGAGTGTGATGCATCTTTTGGATTCAAAAGTTGTGTAACCTTTTAAAAGTTATATATGTTTTTCAATCAGCCTATCAATCAAGACTTTGCACATAGTGCATGTAGAAAATCAATAATAATTATCTATTAAATTCAAAATAAAGCATATCTTATATTGGTAGAATGCTGAAAATTTATTGAATAAACCCCTTTCATTTCATCGAATTCAAATGAAAAAAATTCATTGGCATGAAAGGTGAAGTTTGAAAAACCACTGAAACCCTTCTAAACACGTTGGGGTAGTTGAATTTTCAGGTTTGTCACACCAAGCCAAATGCCAAAGCAATCTCAAGGAAAAAATAGATGGAAAAAATTATATGAAAAAATGCATATCCATTTTTATGTCTTCAAAACAAATATCTGTTTTGAAAAACAAAGCAGATATCCATTTTTTAAAAATGGGTACCTATTTTTATGCCTTCAAAACATATATCTATTTTTTAGAAATGGGTACCGATTTTTATGACTTCAAAATGGATACTTGTTTCGAAAAACAAAACAAATACCCTTTTTTTAAAAAAAAACTGATATCTATTTTGGGCTTTTCAAAACAGATATCCATTTTTAAAAGCCCAAAAATCCCTCTTCAGTAAAATGGGCATATCTTTTGTATTTCCTATCAAAATTTTGTTTTTTTATAGGTGTTGGAAAGTTAATTCAGAGCTCTACAAAATGGACTAGGTCGTGTTTCTAGATTATACACAAAAATTAATTATAATCATTTGAACTTCATATTTCATTTTTGAAACATCAAATGCTCACTACTTTCACATACAAAGTCCCCTTTTCATGATTTTTATAACACTCATCTCAAAATAATTGAAACATTAGAGAAGTAATCAATAATGAAATATGTATATTGTGTATAGTAAGGAGGTGAAAAAATCTTCATAAATCATCATATCTCTCTATCCCTTTCTTTACCTCTCTATATTTCACTCTCTCTCCCTTTAACTCTAGACCTATCTCTCCACCTGTCTCTCTTGAGCCCTCCCTCCATCTCTCTTTTTCCCTCTTTAGACTTATCTCTCTCAATATATTGAGATCTAGACCTATTATCTACCTCTCCATCCCTCTTGCCTTCCCTCTCTCTTTGTCTGACTTTAGATCTATCTTTCTCACTCTATCTCTCCTTGAGATCTAGACCTATCGCTCTACCTTTCTCCCCTTCCCTCCTTCTCTCTCTCTTTGTCCCTCTTTAGATATATCTCTATCTCTCTAGACCTATTTGTCTAAATCTCCCTCCCTTAATCCTTAACTCTCTACTTAACTCAATCTCAACTTTCTCTCCCTATCCCTCTAGCTATCTCTCTATATCTCTCCCTCTGTCCTCTCACTCTCTCAATACCTACCTCTCCCTTCCTCCATCCCTCCACCCCCCCCTCTCTCTCTCTCTTTCTCTTTCTCTCTCTTTTCCTGATAATTGATGTTGTTTCAGCTACATGATATATGTTATATGCATATGTACTTTGACGTGTAATTGGAGTGATGCAGGTACTGAGTATCCACTCCGTCTGGACTCACAGGCCTGAGCATACTCTTATTCCCGATGGTGGTAACTGGAGGTAGTCATACAAGCCAAATGTCCCCTACCCTAGCCCACTGTACCTCATTAGTGCAGTGTTTTTGTGTTGTCTTACCATCCGGCTACCTAACGGTAATGTCCGGAGCACCCTTCAATTATATGTGGTTTACCAGTATGCCTTGTTGAACTATTTTGTTATGGTTTTTGTGAATCTTTTATGTGGCCTTATTTTGGTTGTCAGTGTTTTGACGTGGTTTCATTTATGGTATTTTATGGTGTTTTATTGTTTGGATATTTGAATGGTTATATCCACGAGGTTTTAAATATTTTTTTTTAAGTGATTTTATTGATCATTCGAGAGAATGATTTATTTTTATTTAATAATTTTAAATGATTTTATCAATTTCTTTTGGTGAACTCTTATAGTCTTATTTAAATCCTATTTAAGGGAATTTGTGTATTTCAATGTTGGATTTAAATTATTAGTATTATTATTATTTCATGTGGAAATGGAGAATGTTGTATAATAGAGATTTTAATCAATTTCTTTGAAGAACATTAATAGTTTGTTTAATAAAATGATTTATTTCATTTTATTGTGTTGAGGAGTTAGTTAAAAAGAAAAGAAAAAAAGAAATCAAATAAAATAGGGCAGCTTTGTCATGGATATATATATATATATATATATATATATATATATATATATATATATATATTGTTTTGAACTATTTGGGGGAGAGCATTCTTTTGGTAAAGAAGAAGAAAATTGCTGCTGGGAGAAAATGGAGTAAAAACCCCAAGAATTGAGCAGAAAAATTGTGGGAGTTTATTTGAGAAGAAAATGGTGGGCAGTTGTTTGTTGTTGGCAACATACCATTTCTCTCTTGCTGTCCGAAGTTGGAAGCTAGTCGTGCCTTGCAAGCTGAGCTTTCCTCCATCTCAAATTTGGGCAAAAATTAGAGGTATTTTTCTGTGTATATTTTTTGAAGTTCTAAATTAGAAATGTATGTGTGCGAGTAATTAAATTGTTGGGAGTCTTGGCTGCTCCAGGTGTTGTCATGATATTTTGATTCTGAGATTTATTTTCTGCCTAGTTATTATTTTCCTCTTTTGGAGAAAATTTATGATTTTTTCTAAATCAATCCAACTATGGAATTCATAAGGAAACCACTAGATTTGAAATGGGTTGTTGGCAGAAATAGATTTCTGGGCGTTATCATTTTCTTTCATTTTTTATGTTTTGTCAACATGTGAAAACACATTTTTAATTGTTGCTCTTTATCTGCTTGTTATGATCATAAAATAAAAGTGGATTTCATGTTGAAATGCCAAGATCTCAACTGGGTCTTTGGCAGATTTGAAATCTAGGCATCTTTATTTTTGATGTTTTTTTTTTTCAATTTGCTGAAAAACATTTTTCCTTGCTGCTTATAATTTCCTTGCAAAAAATTTAAATTAAAGATTGATTTCATCTTTAATTTCCCATATCTCAAATGGGTTGTTGTCCGATTTTCAATCCAGACACTTTCATTTTTAATGAATTTTTGTCCCACGTGGCCGAATGATGTTTTTGAACAACACCCTGTTCTTGATCATAAATTTATAAAATAATAGTGTATTATGTTTTGAAATGCCCATATCTCAACTAGGTCTTTGTCCGATCTGAATTCTGGGCACTTTCAATTTTCATGT
Organism: Sequoiadendron giganteum; assembly: GCA_007115665.2. Taxonomy (NCBI): domain Eukaryota; kingdom Viridiplantae; phylum Streptophyta; class Pinopsida; order Cupressales; family Cupressaceae; genus Sequoiadendron; species Sequoiadendron giganteum. The sequence goes on along the minus strand of CM021109.1, from coordinate 147,042,598 downwards.
CAAATCTTGCCCAACTTGGCTAAATGGCGTTTTCCAGAACATCACCTCGTTTATGTTCTGAAATCAAAAATTGAAAAGGCATTCCAACTTGAAACACCGAAATCTGATCTGGGTCAAGGTTAGAATTTTAATCCAGGCACTTGTTATTTTAATGAAATTTCTTTGCCTCCATTTCCTTATGGTTTTCTGTTGTCCAGTGGCTTCTCTTACAACAATATTAGCTTGGTTTTCTAAATGGTTTCAATGATGGTTTGATGAATTTGTTTTCATTGTTTCATTTTTGCTTTGGGTCCCTTGTTTGGTTAAACGAGGTGGAGTAAAACAATGTAAGAAAATGAGTCCTCGTGCATGGCCTTGAGCGCTTGTAAAAGCTAAGGATGCACTTGAGGTGGCCTATCCGTCTACAGGGCGTTGAATTATCCGCCTGCAGGGCGTTGATTTGGGTATGATTGAGATTCCTTGTCTATATGAGGGGTATATTTGACTCCGTGTGGTGCCATCCCTTCGAGCACACATGGTGACACTCCATCCATCTTGCACTCTTGTATCTTGTAGTCAAGAGTAGTACCCGACATGTATTGTATGAGCATTTCCATGTTGTGTTCTTGGCCTCATGCTTGGTATTTTAGTTTGCTCCATGTCTGATGTGAGTGTTGGCCTTATGTTATGCCTATCTTGTTGCTTTTGCTTGGACCTTGTGACTACCTCCAAGCACGGTGGGGTGGTCTCTCTGGAGTCCACATGGTAGGGAGGTGTTGCCACCACCATTGGGGACCGGCGTACAGGTTTTGGAGTACCAGTTGGAGTGGATCTCTCTCTCTCTCTCTCTCTCTCTCTCTCTCTCTCGTATTTGTTTATCATATTATATTCATGTACATGCCTTGCATATATATATCTTATTGGATATTGTATCGTGTTCATGAAAATGTTGTTGTATTCTTACATTTTCCTTTATGCACATTGTACCCTCTTGAGAGAGAATGTAATCATAAATTAAACGAAAAGAAATGTGATGTTTTATATTTGATTTACGGGTTCCGGTGTTGGTATCGGAATCCCTTGTTTTATGACATTTATTATTGGCTTTCTTTCCCTAATTTTTTATGCAAAACTTGAACTACATATGTGTATCTCCTTTACACTTAAATCTGCTTAAGTTCCGGTGCAGCAATGCCTTCCGTTGCTATCTTGTGAGTTGCATCACAAGTTCTAGAGCATCGGGCTCCAAGATCAGCAAGTTCCGGAGCATTGGGCTCCAGGAATAGTAGTTCTGGAGCATCGGGCTCCAAAGCAGTAGTTCCGGAGCAGAGCAGCAAGTTCCGGAGCAAACTTTTGAAGCTAACCGGTTTGCTCCTGTTTGGATTTTCTCTGGAGGGTGAACTAGTCCTCTCATTTGGGATGTCATTTAGGCTATATTTGGCCATGTTTGTTGTGTTTTATCAAATCGGTAATTAATTTATGTGTATGTTAATCTTTCTTGTAAAAAAAAAAAAATTTCATCCTCTTTTGACTCTTAACCTTCGGAGTTGCGTAACAAGATGTTACATATATACATATTTGTATAGATTTATGTGTTTGTATATATTTATATAGATATAAATACATACATGTATACATATTTATATGTGTATAAATATATACAAATATATATGTGTGTGTCTATGATTTAATTAACTAAACTTTGTGTATGTTTTTAAAAATATATGTATATAATTAAATTTACAAATACATACATGTATGTATAATTATATGTGTATATATACAAACATAATTATATATATATATATATATATATATATATATATATATATATATGAAACAAATTATGTTTGTGTGAAGGAAGGTCATTCTTAAGCGCAACAAAATTGAAAGCTGGGAAAAATCAGAGAATGCAGGATCAGGCTTGTGCAAATCCAAGAGCCAACAAAAACAAAACAAAAAAATTCACAAGTCAAGAAGTCTGAGTCATGGGACTAGTGAATATCGAGATGATAGGTAAAGGAAACAAAAGACATGGAGAAATCATACGAACTCATGCAAAACATTGGAAGAACACAATATCAAAGGAAAATACAAGAAGACACACAGTCACACTGGAATACAAAAAATATTCTAACAAATCACGAGCAAACATGAACAAATCTGAGAATGACCCATTCTGAGAAAATCAAGTTTTTATCGAAAATGAATATGAAGAGACAAGAAGACATTACAAATATAAGAAGATAAAGGAGAGGGTGGAAATAGAAAAATGACAACTCAGAAGGTCTTTGAAGTAAGCATAGAAGAAGACATTACCAATGCATAGAAGAAGATGTAGACGTGCATATAAGAAGGTTATTCAAGGCAAAATAAGATGATATGAAGGAAGCCTCACCAAGATTATCAGGAGGGCTAAATTGGAAGATGGTCATCTAAACTAAAGAAGAGTATATCAGATCTTTATGATCAACATGGTTTAGCTACATGGCAACAAACTCACTAAAAATTTCGTCAAGGCAGAGTAGAGGGAGCTGATAGAAAGTGCAATACCCACCATAGAAAAACTCCCTTCTATGGGGATCATAGTTGAAAAGAAGAAAATAATAACTGAGAAGCATTACAGCTGTTCAGAGAAGGAATTGAGAGAAAAAATAAGGAGACATTCAACTTCTATATTAGCAACCATGGTGACCTCTTTTCTGCTTCTCAAATCAAGCATCTCTTTAAAGCCATGAAGGGACTGCTTGTGATTAGGTCTCATAGGGAAATATGAAAAATCTCAAAAGATCAAATATGAATGCAATCTTTTGGTTTTTATCAATATATAATGGGAGCTATCCTTAGACATATGTAAATATATATGTATATATTCATATATATATATATAGATATACATACAAACACATACATACATACATAATTATAGATATATAGACATGTATATTTATACATATACATACATATATACCTATACATATACATACATATTTATGCATATACATACATACATACATATTTATACATATACATACACATATATATTTTTGTTATACCTAAACATACACATAAAGAAATGTTGTTATCCCTTAGGAAATATGTTTTTACCTAAAGATAATGTAGATATAAAGATTAAAAAATTAGTATAAAAAAATTTAGGTTGTGCAAATATTTAGAAGAGCATGAAACCATTTATTTTTAATATTTACAAAAACAAAACCAAAATTAGCTATTAAAAGAAATTGGTTACATAAGAATGTTATCAATTTAAAATAAATTAATTCATATGAAAGCACAAAATAACCTTAGTCCAAATCTCATAAACAATGCACCAATTTTTTTAATCATGTTTTCAATATGAACAACACTCTACAAAATTAGTCTCTAATTAGAAGACTATAAATGCATGAAACTTTAATTATTGTATTAATTAGAATTCAATGATACATAATAGTTATCACTAATAAAGTTATGAAAATCAATATTCCAATATTAAGGATTCGGTTAAGAACAATCTATATAAATTTATCTAATCCTTGTGATTTTTGAGCAAGTTTTCAATTATTTAGTAAGCTTGTTTACAATAAACAATTGGTGACCAAAATTGAGTTCTTGATTACATGAATAATAAATCCAAAAATTGGAAGGAAAAAATATCATTTATACTTTAAAGGATATTCCATGAATTAGTTACAATTCTTGGTAAGGATAATATTGTTTAACTTATTCTATCCTGTAAGGCTCTCTTGAAGTAAAATTATTAAAGAAGCAAGACTCACAACCAATGCTGTAGAAAGGAAAACATGTTGAAGGTTCAAAGGTTAATAATAACATTGCTACATAATTCAAATAACTTATTTCAAACCATCTTCCTCAAAAAAATGTTATAGGGTATGCAAACACCCCCAACACCATTATATATTCCTACTGTCAAAACTATCACTCTTATAACCCATCAATTATTTTTTTATTGTGTGCATATAGTAGAGTTAAATTTTTTTTTATGAATTGTAATTATACAAATAAAAAATTATACATTATATCAAACCTTTAATAAAAGTATGTAATTATTTTTTTCCATCAATATTTTTTTCAGAATCCATGATTCATGATTAGGATGACAAAAAATTAAATAAAGCAATATTGTGGTAATTGACAATGAATTATAACCCATGACATTGATACTTTTAAAAACAGAGTAGATCATAAAGAATTAGAATAAATAGTATTAAAAACTAAGTGATAATCATACAACTACACTCAAGAATTCAACGAAACATTCATCATCAACCACCCTTTCTAAAATCGGTTGCTTCATTAATAATTCACTAAACTTTCTACTAAATATGAACACCACATGCACTAAACATGGGATATTATCAACCATACTTTTGAATCTATGAGCCCATCAAAATTCTATTGAATATGAACACTACATGCACTAAAAATGGTGAAAATTGAAAACCTTTGAAACATGATAGAATATAAAAACTAATGATATGCCTATAAAAACCAGCATATTGATATGACTAAAATGATGGATAGATCAGCCATCCAAATGGGAAACTATTGAAAATGATGGACCAATTAGATGTGTGCACATAACAAATTACACTACACCAATTATTGAATTTTGACAAGAATATGTATTATAGGTAAAGTTCACATAGTCAATTCAATAATGTATTGGCCACTAAATAGACTTGGAAATTTTAACAAAACTTTCAATAATAAACCCTAATAAAAAAGACTATTATAAACCCAATGAGAAAAACCCTTAACTATTAGATTAATAGTTATAAACCTTAATAAGAAAACACACTATGAGAACTGTATTATGAGAATGGTTATGAACCTATTTAACTATGAGAAAGTAAATAAATTATAGTATTATTGGCCAATAACAAACCTTTAAAATCCCATTTCCACAACACATTAAAAGAGCTATTATTCATTAATAACTTGAATAGTAAGTTAGAGTGATGCCCAAATATAATGTTTTTATTCCTTGTAAAAATTAATGTGCTTATGAACACAAATTATTGTAGTGTTCATAAACACCCTAACACACTTCAAATTTAACATCATAGAATAATCATCAAAGAAGCACCCACAAAACAATAGAACCTTCAAGATACCGCAAAGCAAAAAAACCATAGAAACATTCACATTAAATAAGCACCCATAAAACAATAGAACCTTCAACACACCATAAACCACAAAAAATATTGAAATATTCATTAAAGAAGCACCCAAAAACAACAAAATCTTCAAGTCACGAAATAAAGAGCAAAGGAAAATAAACATTCTTAAAACTCATAAATAAAAGAGGAAACAAAAACACAAATTACTATAGTGTTGCCTTAGTGAGGTAATAAAACATCACTTGGGTCGAAAACTACTTGGCGAGGTCTTGGTAAACCCAACAATAGTAGCCAAGCCAATCTTGCATACAAAACTTGAAAAAAGGTTAGAGGAGGAAGCATTCAAGAAGTCATTGAATGAAGAAGGAGATAAAATAATACTAGACTATTGAATTATAAATTATTTACCTTAGTGGAGAGAATCCTTATGAAGTCATGAAAGAACTAAGAAAACACCATCACTGAGCTTTGCGAGGAACACATAGCAAAGTTGAACATGTATTGGTGTCTATCTTATCGAAGATTCAAGAATCTATTCGTGTAGGAAATGGGGTATGGGTGAGCAGGATAAGAAAATTTATGAAGCATTCAATCAACGAATTCATCAAAATTGTGTTTCATCATAGTCAACTAAATGGGAAGGGATGCATAGTTAATGTAGGTGGTCGGGAGAAAAGAGCATATAACACGTGATAAATTCAAGGAAGTGGATGTTGTGGGTGGATAATTGTTTGCTTTCCACAAAGTGTTGGGATTTAGTACCAGCAGTGTGTCACACAATGTTTGGGTTGGTACCAACCCAAGATCGATCAACCATATAAATGGGCAACTATTGAATAGGTTGAACCAATTAGACATGTACACATGAAATATTGCATCGACATAGGGAAAATAATTTTGTTGGGTTGACCATACAAATTCTAACATGGTGGTGTAATTTTTAAAATTTTTTTGGTCCACATGACACTCCATGTGGATCCCTAAAGGTAGTTCACCCCACTATGAGCCCCTCCTCCCTTATCTTTTGATGGGTATTTTTCATTTACTATAATTATCATTATTTTATTTATTATTTTTCATTAATTATAAGTATTTTAAATAAATTATTATTTTCACTGTTTAATATTCAACTATTATTATTTAGTATTCAATTATTATTTGACATCTAAATGATTAATTATTAAATACTTTCATAATCACTTAGAATATTAATTGTAATGTTTTATAGTACCATAAGGAAGGGGTCATAAAAATTATTAGACCTATAAAACTAAAATCTATTAGTCCATGGGCCTAAGTGATAAAATAAGGTGTAGAGGGGCAACATCACCCTCCCTTAGAATATAATTTATCTTGAAAGTCAATAAATAGGGTGTTGATGTTTGGCCATAAATCTTTAGTACTCAAGGAAATGATGCAAAAATTATGTATTTGACATAGAGAGAGATAGAAGAAAGGGGGGCTCATTGCTAGATATGAACTGTTAATAATTCATCTGATCTATGTTGAAGATACAGTGCCATTGAAGCTCAAAAAATTGACTTAACACACTTCATTCTTCACCCCAAAAAAAATTCACACTAAATTATATCACATCTCTCTTACCACATCACACAAGGAATTAGCCTTCTATATATATCACAATCAAACAAAACATAAATTAGGTCAACCCAAAACATGTACCATGCAACACTTCTATTGGCATAATGTTGTTATTCATGTCAAAAGGTGTCATTGATGTCAAAGGGGAGTTTTGTGGAAGACTGAGTGTCATTAGTGACAGTGGATCAATGTCTTGAAGAGTTGGTGAAGGTTAACAACATGTTTTGCAAATATTGCAAAGTTACTCAAATGTTGCAATGTTGTCACAATTTTGTAGAGGTCACTTCTAGATGTTTGTGGAGAAAATAGGCAGTAGATTCAACATGGATTTTTTGAGAACTTTCCAATGACGTGATTGGAATGTTTAGATGACATGTAATGTGCTCATAATTGATTTATTTCTGCTCTTGAACAAAATTAGGGTTTTAGTGTTAAACCCTAAGGTTTCTAGTTATGGTGTTGATCAGAGTATATTTTTTTGTTGACTGGATGTTGACAATTGCAATTGCTTAAGTTACAACTTAAGCCTTTTGGGTCTTTGTGTTGACCGACCCCTTGTCCTAGTGTTTACCAACTTCGTGGGAGAACTAAAGACTTAATATTCTCCTAAGTCTGAAGCCTTTTCAGTATTTTTTGTGGTTCTCAGAACCTTGTCAGTCTCCACCTTGGTGGTTATAACTTTTATTTATTCTTCCCAAGATTGAAGTTAAGAGTGTTGGCATTTTATAAATTTTTGAAACCTTCATTAGCTGCTGAAAAAGTTAGAAGAACTCCTCTTTCTACTAACGGGTATGTGTCAAGTGTTGGTTACATCACATAAGTCCTTTGCATCGGGTTTTGAAATTTACCTCAACATGAGCTATGTGTGATATGCGATAGAGACAAATCAATGACTAAGAATAAATGAAGGAGATCTAATGGCCATTGCATCATTCCTTCACATTGCAATTGTGAAGCAAAAGGAAGTTAAATTGTTTGTGATGTGTGATGGTAGTGAAAGGTGACATCAACTTGGATAGATGGCAGCATCCCACTGCCCCGCTGAAGATATGGTGGGTCCCTAGATAACTCTATGGGAGTGCGAGCTAATGACAAGTGTCTCAAAGGATAGGTGGTAGTTTAAGGATGCATCATAAAGTGTTAACACATCACATTTAGAATTTTTAGATTATAAATATTTATGTGATATGAAATATATTATATGGTGGGTCCTCAGTTTTAAATATGTGATGAAGTGATAAGGTGGACATGTGTTCTGTGAAACAGGTGGAAATTTTGTATTGCATCACAATGTTCCTTTACATCGTGATCTTCATTCTTTGTGCATAAACAAAGTTTCACTAAGCAAAGTGAATGTGATGGCAATCTAATGAAAGAGGTTAAGAGATGAAGATTGAATAGTGATCGCACTTCACCTTCACATCACAAAAGTGAACCTCAAGCTCAAAGAAAAGTTGTAATAGGTTACGTGAGCATGATGGTTATATACAAAGCGATTGAGATCAACGATGCTAGAATAAAAGAATTTAATCGAACGACTACGTTTTAAATTTGAGAGATGAAAGGAGGATCATTGGATCATGGAATGAAGATAACAGATCAATGACCCAAGTTTATAAAGTTAAAAATCACAAACGTGTATTGATAGTATGAACGAGAGCTTCGCTTGGTAGCCAACATAGAGCATGAAATTAATTGGTTCAACTACTCCAGTTACCAATTTTATTAGTGATAGGATATGTAGAGTGATGACATAAACTATAAAGATGATTGAAATCAGGATCATATCGATCATACAAGGGATGCATTAAATTCATATATGGATTAGGGTTTTGTAGGTTACCAAGTTTAGTAAGTTTAGGGGATCTATACAAAAATTGATATTGATGGTGTATGGCTCGATATAAATGAATCTTTTTGGAAAACATAGCGAGTTAGAACACCCTAGAAATTTTTTCTAGATCATAAAAAAATTGAACATGCAATTAATTTGGATGGTGGTGCATGGCCCAAGGAATTAATGCTTACTGATGAAGTCATAAGAAAATATCCAAGAAGAAAATTGGTGAAGTGTGAGAAGCGTAGTAGATAGAGAATTTACATGATGAGATATAGTCAAACTAAAAAAATATATAAAACATCACCAAGGGTTTGCATTCAAGGTGTAGAGCAGAAAGAGAGAGTGGTGTAGAGTAAAGATTTAGGTTGCAGAAGATTACAACAAAGTGTGAGTAGTTGTAAAACAAATTTGCAACATTGAACTGGATTCAATTGAATCAAATTGTAATAGTTCCATTGTAAATCTTATTGGTGGGTGCCATTAGATAACTAGGTAGGTGCTCAGTGTAGGGAGTGGGTTCTTCCTTGGAGTGGGTTCTTCTAAAACTAGGGGATTGGAGCCCCCTTAAAGTTGGTGCCCTTAAACAATTGTAACTAGAGTTTTTCATTGTGAAGTTGGATTATGACAATAGATCCTAGTAGTGATTCTCACCGTGGTTTTTCCCATATTAGGTTTTCCACGTATATCCTGTGTTGTCTGTGTGTGTTTATTTATTTTCTAATTTAGTTTAATTTACACTGAAAGGGCTAAAAGGAATTAAATTGCTTAAATTGTTAAGGGCTAAATTTTAATTGATCTGCTAATTCACCCCCTCTTAGTAGATTGTTGTGTTCCAACAGTTGGTATCAGAGCCCTGGTTCCCTTGGAGAAGCTTAATCAGCTCAGGTAGATCTTGGACAAGTTAACACAATGGCCAACCAAGAGGGTTCATCTACAAACAAGGCAACTTTGTTTGATGGATCATATTATTCATTTTTGGAGCATTCAGATGGAGACATATTTATCATAATTAGGGTTTGATGTGTGGATGTATGTTAAAAATGGATATACACCTCCTGCTATTGCTCCTATTGATGTTGCAGGAAAGAAATATTATGAGAATAATGCAATGGAAAAGCATACTATTCTTTGTGGATTGTCTAGCTCAGTGTTTGTCAAAGTGATGCATTGCAATAATGCACATGATGTCTAGAGTAAATTGAAAAGCATCTATGAAGAAGATGATAAAGTAAAACTGGAAAATCTACAAACTCTTAGAGCCAAGTTTGAAAGTCTCATGATGAGTGAAGAAGAAAATATTACAGATTATCTTCTCAGAGTTGATGAAATTGTGAACTCAATTAGAGGGCTTGGAGAAGAAGTAAAGGATTCAGTCATTGTACAAAATTTTTTAAGGTCCATGCCATCCAAGTATGACTCCAATATATCTGCAATAGAGGAAGCAAGAGAACTAGATAAAATAACTCTTGATGAACTTCATGGCATATTCACCACCTATGAGATGAGGATGGGAAATGTAGAATCATCCAAAAGAGAAGTTGAATTCAAGGTTTCCAATAAGGAAAAGAATGAAGCATTCAAGAAAGGAAAGGCATGAGCCTTGACATTTGATCATGAAGAGATTGATGAGGAAGAAGCCAGCTTCATCAAAATATTAAGGAGAGGCTCTGTGAAGTATAGAGGTATGCTACCCTTCAAGTGTTTTAACTGTCATAATATAAGACATTTTTCTGCTAAATGCCCTTACAATAAGAAAGATAATGTTGAACTAGAAGTAGATGATAAAAATGAAAAACCCTACTTCCCTAAGAAAAGTAATTTTTAGAAGAAGAAGAAGAAGAGTCTGTAAATTCAAGAGGAAAGTGATTCATCTGATGCTAGTGATAGTTCAGATGATGAGAATGACTATGCCTTTGTGGTTAAAGAAAATGAATTTCTATTCATGGAAAAAGATTCTGAAGAATAGAATGATGAAAATATTGAGGATCTTGGTGAAGAAGGTGAATTTGACCTTGAAGGAGAACTCATTTGTGCCTTAGAAGAGATTGATAAATTGAGAGAGGAGATTGATATCCTAAGAAATGAGAATAAGAATCAAAAGAATCTTGCATAAAAAGAGACTGAAAAGATAACCAAAAATCTTAAAGAATCTAATCAAATGGTGGGGAGCTTGAAGATACAAATGGAGGAATCCAAGAGAATTGAAGATGTAGTCAAGTCTAAGCTACAATCCAAAGTTGGTGAATGTATGAAGCTAGAGGCAGAAATAGTTACCTTAAGAAAAGATTTGGAAAAGGCTAGAGAACATATAGAAAATTTCTTGAATCTGAAAGGAGGCTCAGATATTCTTTATGAGTTAATAAGCACACAAAAACCTTCTTCAAAAGAAAAATCCGATTTGGGTTTAGAGAAAGGGAACATTACTTTTACTAGTGCATCTGCAAAACTGTATGAGAGATTTAGAGAAGAAGAAAATTTGGGTACATATGGTGAGAAATCCTACAAGAAGAGTACCTCTAGATATGAGAAGAAAAATTTTGAGGTAAAGAAAATTGATGAAGAAAAGAATCTTGCAATAGAAATTAAGAACAACAAATCAGTTCTTGATCACCTGAAGAAGAAGCAAAACATAAGAATAACTGATGTAGATGGATTTATAAGGGTGAGAGATCTGAAGAAGCCAAAGCAAAGAAGACCCCATCATCTTGATCAAGGAAATGCTATGACCAGGTATTCCTCATACTTCTATGTGTACTGTTATATTTTTAATCAACTTGGTCATAGGGCTAGAAATTGTAGTTATTCCTAAAAGGAGTACAAATTTTGTAAGAAAAAATCCATTTTCTCCTTTAGTAGATATGAATGTAATGTGTTACAATTGTAATAATTTTGGTCACATAGCTAAGATTTGTAGAAAAAATTTTTTAAGACCAAATGTACAAAGTGAGAAAAAGAAAAACACACCCCCTAAAGTAACCAAAGAATCTAGTCCCTAAAAGGAAGGAAGAGAAGGTAGAGAAGAAACCTAAGAAGGTGTGGAAGGAAAAACAGCAGAAGCCCACACAATCAATGATTGCACAAATTGCACTTCATACATAGAAGAAAAATTTGTGGGTGATAGATAGTGGATTCTCTAAACATATGACTAGTGACAAGAGAAAATTCATCCAACTCAAGAAATGTGAGGAAGGTTCAGCCAGTTTTGGTGACAACACTGCTATAAAGATTTGTGGTAAAGGAAAATTGAGCATAGATGGTAAATTAGCTACAAAATATGTTCTTTGTGTTGAAGTTTTGAAGCACAACCTACTGAGTGAGATTCAAATGTATGACAATGGTTATAAAGTCACATCTAATTCATAAGGATGCAAAATAAGGAAAAGTGGAAAAACAATTACACAAGGAGTAAGAATAGATAGAAACCTTTACAATCTCAATGAAGTAAAAGGTAATTTTTTTTTGATAAGTCAAGTTGATGAGATTTGGTTGTGGCATAAGAGAATGGGGAATGTAAATTTTTACAATTTGGTGAAGGTGAGCTCAAAAGGATTGGTAGGGCACATGCCTAAATAACTAAACCCACAAATACCATTTACAAATACTGTCAAATAGGCACGCAAACAAGAGCCAAATTTCATACAAAATAATATTCAATCACAAAGCCCTTGGAACTAGTTCATATTAACTTGTGTGGTCCTACAAGGATGAGGACTAAAAGGTGAAAAATAATTCATGTTGTTGATTGATGATTATTCAAGGATGAAATGGGTAACCTTTCTAAAGGATAAGTCACAAGAATTTGAGAGATTCAAGATATTTAGAGCCATGGTTGAGAAGGAGATTGATAAAATAATCAAATGCCTAAGATCATATAGAGGTGGAGAATTTACATCAAGTTAATTCATTGAATAATGTGAGAAACACGGGATCAAAAGGAAACATTCAGCACCAAGAACTCCACAACAGAATGGAGTAGTAGAGAGAAAGAATAGGATAGTTAAGGAGATGGCTAGAACAATGTTTAATGAGGCCAAGTTACCATATGTCAATTGGAGGGAAGCAATCCATACTACAATATATATTTTGAATAGAGTTCAATTAAGGGTAAACAGTGAAAAGACTCCCTATGAATTGTGGTACGAAAAGCCTGCATCTATTAAGTACTTCAAAGTGTTTGGTAGCACATGCTACATCAAAAGATAAAAGAAAATGTGGGAAGCTTTGAGTCAAGTTGTGATGAATGAATATTTCTTGGATATTCCACCTAAAGAAAAGATTACAAGTGTTATAACAAAAGGCTACACAAATTTGTAGAAAGCATCAATGTCAAGATTGATGAAGAATTGAAACATGTCAAATATGACAGAGAAAAAATTGAAGATGAAACAGAATGTGAAGAAGAGATTGTTGATGAAGAGCCAAAAGAAGAGAATGAAAAAGTTCCTACGAAATATGTTCAAAAGGATCATCCTGTAGATTGGATAATTGGCAATAAAAATAACGGTGTTCAAACAAATAGAAGAGTTACAAAGAATAAGGAACACATAAAATTTTCTCTCTTATCTTAGATTGAACCTAAAATCTATGTTGAGTCCAGCAAGGATGAGAGATGGATAAAGGCCATGGAAGAAGAGCCGAATCAAATCGAGAAGAATAAAACATGGGAATTAGTTCCTAGACCGCCAAGCAAAAATGTGATAGGTACTAAATGGGTGTTTAGAAACAAGCTCAATGAATATGGAGTTTTAGTAAGGAATAAAGTAAGTTTGGTGTGCAAAGGATATGCACAAGTTGAAGGCCTAGACTTTGAAGAAGCATTTGTACTTGTTGCAAGATTAGAAGAAATAATAATGTTTCTTGCATTTTCACTATATAAAGATCTTGAGGTTTATCAAATGGATGTTAAATCTACTTTTCTAAATGGAAACCTTGAAGAAGAAGTTTACATAGAACAAATAAAAGGTTTTTAGCTAATAGAAGAAGAAAATTATGTCTTCACATTGAAGAAAGCACTGCATGGTCTAAAAAAAGCACCAAGGGCATGGTATTCAAGATTAAACCAGTACCTACAACAACAAGGTTTCAAGAAAGGATGTGTAGATAGCAACCTATACTTCAAATCAAAAGGTGAGCACATGATAGTTTTTGTTGTATATGTGGATGACATGATATTTGGTGGTAGCAATGACAGGACGTGCAAAGAATTTTTTGTTCAAATGTAAGATGAATTTGAAATGTCAATGCTAGGAGAAGTATCAATATTTCCTTGGTTTATAAATAGTACAAACTGGTGATGGGATATTTATATCTCAAACTAAGTATGCTAAGGAAATGCTTTAAAAAGTTTGGAATGGAAGACAATAGACTAGTTAGTACCCCCGTGATAACTGGATGTAAGTTCAACAAGACAGATGAATCACCGGATGCAAATCAAACAATGTATAGTTCAATGATTGGAAGCTTGTTGTACTTAACTATTTCACGACCAAATATTATGCAAGTAGCATGTATGGTTGCAAGATTTCAAGATGCTCCCAAAGAGTCTCATGTCAATGCAATAAAAATAATCTTTACATATATAAAAATAATTGTAACTAACTATGGGTTGTGGTATCCCAAGAGTAAATATTTCACTTTAATTGCATTTACAAATGTTGATTGGGCTAGAAGTGTTGATGAAAAAAGAAGCACTAGTGGTGGTGCATTTTTCTTGGGAGAAAAACTTGTTTCTTTGATGAGAAAAAAACAAGAATCAGTCACTCTTTCTACAACAGAAGAAAAGTATGTAGCAGAAATAACATGTTGCACTCAGGTATTGTGGATGAATCAGACACTCAAAGACATCAAGGTTGAGTACAAAGAACCTAGATCTCTATTTTCAGTGATAATTCAAGTGTAATAAACATCTCAAAGAATCCTATGATGCATTCTAGGACCAAGCACATATATATCAACTATCACCTCATAAGAGATAAGGTTGTAGATCAAGAAGTCAACATGAATATGTGCCAACTAAAGATCAGATTGTTGACATATTCACCAAGCCTCTTCCCAAGGAACAATTTGAATATCTAAGGCATAAATTGGGAGTTATTGATCCCACATCATCCTAGTGATAGGGCATGAATCTAGGAGGATCTTCATAGATATATCATTCATCCCTAGAAATGAAGAGAGAGATCAAGTCAAGTAAACCTGGTTTTACAAATTTCTAACAACTTGATGGTTGCAAATTTATGGTTACCTTCTTTCTCTTTGCATATTTTTTTCATGAGGAAGAAAAATTAGGTACAACAAGATGTTCAGGAGTGTCCCTTTGCCATTGATGTCAAAGGGGGAGAAATTTGAGAAAATGCTCTTTGTCTACAAAAATAGGAGATATGTCTAAGGGGGAGTTGTTTTGTATGTGCACTCATGAGAATTAATTGGTTTTGCCATCAATGAAAAAGGGGGAGATTGTTGGAATAATGTTGTCATTGATGTTAAAAGGTGTAATTGATGTTAAAGGGGAGTTCAGTGAAAGACTGAGTGTCATTAGTGATAGTGGATCAGTGTTTGGAAGAGTTGGTGAAGGTTGATGGAGAGAAGAGAATGTTTTACAAATATTACAAAGTTGCTCAAATGTTGCAATTTTGTCACAATTTTGTAGAGGTCACTTCCAGAGGTTTTTAGAGAAAATAGCCAACAAATTCGACATGGGTTTTTTGAGAGTTTTCCAATGATGTGATTAGCATGTTCAGATAAAATTTAATGTGCTCAAAATTGATTTATTCCTACTCTTGGATAGAATTAGGATTTTATTGTTAAACCCTAAGGTTTCTAGTTATGGTGTTGATCAAAGTTTTTGTTTTTTTTTTTACTAGATGTTGGCGGTTGTAGGTTTCTTAAGTTAGAACTTAAGCCTTTTGGGTCGTTGTAGTGACTGAACCTTTGCCCTTGTGTTTATCGGCTTCGTGGGAGAACTAAAGCTTAATATTCTTCTAAGTTCGAAGGCTTGTTAGTATTTCTAGTGGTTCTCAAAACTTTTTGGTCCCATCCTTGATGGTTATAACTTTTATTTATTTT
This sequence comes from Sequoiadendron giganteum, assembly GCA_007115665.2. Classification (NCBI taxonomy): domain Eukaryota; kingdom Viridiplantae; phylum Streptophyta; class Pinopsida; order Cupressales; family Cupressaceae; genus Sequoiadendron; species Sequoiadendron giganteum. The sequence goes on along the minus strand of CM021109.1, from coordinate 147,026,968 downwards.
TCCCAAGGTTTAAGTTGAGAGTGTCAACACTTTATGAAGTTTTGAAACCTTCATTGGCTACTGAAAAAGTTAGAAGAACTCCTCTTTCTACCAACGGGTACATGTCAAGTGTTGGTTACATTGCATAAGTCCTTCACATCATGTTTTGAAGTTTACCTAGGCATGAGCTATGTGCGATATGTGATAGAAACAAATAAAAAACCGAGAATAGATGGAGGAGATCTAATGATTAGTGCATCATTTCTTCACATCGCAGTTGTGAAGCAAAAGGAAGTTAAATTGTTTGTGATGTGCGATGGTAGTGAAATGTGATATAAGCTTAGATAGATGGTAGCATCTCACTACCCCATTGAAGATACAGTGGGTCCTTGGATAACCCTACAAGAGTGTGGCCTAACGGGTGAAAGCATGAAGTTGAGTCCACTTAAGGTGGAAGTTTCAGACTTAGAAAAAAACCCAAAATCAAGAAAAATGAAGCAGGATCTCGTTATTTAACAAACGTGATCTCGTTTCGCTTCGGGGCCCCAAATCAAAAATGAGATCTCATTCCAATTTCATAAAAAAATAAAAAAAATAATGCTTTTATGAAATGAGATCCCATTTCATAAAAGCTTTAAAAAAATTTATGAAATAGGATCCCATTTTAGAGCGAGATCCTATTATTTAAATTTGAATTTCAGGTAAGGTTTTTGCCTTGTTTTTCGGTTCGAGAAAAGGCTTGGGGACCCGAACCTAAGCTTTGACCCTGGTTTGACCTACAACTTTAAGGTCATGTCAAAGTCACAAGAAAATAGTGACTTTGGGCATATGTCTAAAGACCGTTTTTGCAGATTTTTTTGATGAAATTAAAACCCATTATAGATGAGACAGTGTAGATTCCAAATATGTAATTTTTTTACAATCTGATTATTTTTTCTATTTTTTCAATTAATTTTTGATGAAACTAGTCCATAAACTTGAAATATCAGGGTTTTTTAGTATTTTAATAATTTTTTGAAGAATGAATTGTATGAAAGCGCACTTCAAACAGTTCTTTTCAATTTGAAAAAAATCAAAAAATGATAAGTTTAGGTCATCTTATGCATGACATACATGACAATTTTTCAAAACAACAAATATGACCAATAAAAAATTAACAAAAAAATATTCACTAAAAAATTACAAAATTTTTTTGGGAGCGTTCTTCAATGTGTTAAAAATATTTTTCCAAAAATATTTAGAAAAATATGATTATTTAGGTCAAAATATGGATGATGTACACATGCATGGTATGGTTAAAAAGTGAATTTTAAACAGTGGTTTTTAGAAACGCCTATTGAAAATCAATTTGTATCATTTGGGTATTAAAATAAATTACATATTTGGAAACTAGACTCCCAGTACTACATTTTATGATCAGTGACTTTTTTCAAGATTCCATCTCTAAGTGCTTCAAATTTTAAGGTCAAATGAGACAAATTCTAAAAATTAGGGAGAACACTTCCACTTTCTGGCCAAAAAGTGAACTCAACTTCTTGCACACACCCTAATGAAAAGTGTCGCAAAGGATAGGTGGCAGTTCAATGATGTATCATAGAGTGTTAATACATCACATTTAGCATTTTTTAGATTACAAATCTTTTTGTGATATGTGATATACTATATGGTGGGTCCTCAGTTTTAAATATGGGATGAAGCGATAAGGTGGACATGTGTTCTATGAAATAGGTGGAAAAGTTGTATTGCATCTCAATGTTCCTTTACATCATGATTTACATTCTTTGCACATAAATGAATTTGTGCTAAGAAAAGTGAATGTGATGGAAATCCAACGACAAAGGTTGAGAGATGAAGATTGGATGATGATCACACTTCACCTTCATATCACAAAAGTGAACTTCAAGCTCAAAGCGAAGTTGTGATAGGTTAAGTGAGCATGATGGTTATATACAAAGCGATTGAGATCAATGGTACCATAATAAAATAATTTAATTGAACGATTTTGTTTTAAAGTTGAGAGATGAAAGGAGGATCATTGGATCATGGTGCGAAGATAATAGATCAATGGCCAAAAGTTTAAAGTTGAAGATCTCAAATGGGTATGACAATATGAACGAGAGTTTCACTTGGTAGCTGCCATAGAGTATGGAATTAATTGGTTCAACTACTCCAATGACCAATTTCATTGGCGATATGATATGTAGAGTGGCAACACAAACTGCAAAGATGATTGAAATCGGGATCAAATTGATCATACAAGGGATGCATTAAATGTATATCTAGATTAGGGTTTTACAAGTTTCCAAGTTTAGTAAGTTCATTGGATTTGTACAAAAAATTGATGATGATGGTGTATGGCTCAATGTACATGAAGCTTGTTGGAAAAGATAGCGAGTTAGAAAACCTTAGCAAAATTTTTTACATCATAATTTTTTTGAATATGTAATTAATGTAGACAATGGTGCATGGCCTGGGGAATTAATGCTTGTTGATGAAGTCATAAGAAAATATCCAAGTACAAAATTGGTGAAGTGTGAGAAGCATAGCGAATAGAGAATGTACATGTTGAGATAGAGTGAAACCCAAACAAAATATAGAACATCATCAAGGGTTTGCATTCAAGGTGCAAAGAAGAAAGAGAGAGTGGTGTAGAGTAGAGATTTAGGTTGCGAAAGATTGTAGCAAAGCATGAGAAGTTACAAAATAGAGTTGCAAAATTGAATTGGATTCAATTGAATCAAATTGTAATAGTTTCATTGTAAATCTAATTGGTGGTTTCTATTAGATAACTCGGTAGGTTCTCAATGTAGGGAGTGGGTGCTTCCTTGGAGTGGGTGCTCCTAAAACTAGGGATTGGAGTCTCCTTAGGGTTGGTGCCCTTAAACAATTGTAATCAGAGTTTTTCATTGTGAGGTTGGATTAGGACAGTAGATCCTAGCAGCTATTCTCACCGTGGTTTTTCTCATATTGGTTTTTTTAGGTATATCATGTGTTGTGTGTCTGTGTTTATTTCTTTGCTAGTTTAGTTTAATCTACACTAAAATGGCTAAAATGAATTAAACTGCTTAAAGTGTTAAGGGATAAATTTTAATTGATCTACTGATTGATCCCCCCTCTCAGTAGATTGTTGTGTTCCAACAACTTCATCTTGTCAGCTCAAGACTCGATCATACATTCCTTTCAAAGGGAACCAAATCACATAGCACATTAAGATAGGTCAACATGACCTATAATTATTCTCATAATTTTGCTCCAACCTTCCTTTAACTCTGCACGACCTCAAACCTTTTAGATTGACCCTATTAGTGAAGAAACAATAGAATGAACCATTTGTTCACTCATAAATTGAAATGAAAACAACAACACACTTGCCACTCAGAGAAAACATACTACAGGTATCCTCAAATACTTCTATAAATATGCATACCAAAATTTTCATCTATGGTGGAATGTGGAGCATTCTAATCATACACAGTGTCACAATTAAACTAGTACTTCCATACCAATACTCTATCACGATTATCTTCAACTATGAAAGAAATCAGATCCTGAATCTTTGGATTTAGAGTCTTCAACATACACCATCATTACCTTAAAATGGTATAACCAATTCTTCAAGGTAGAACAATGCGGACCCAAATTTTGGTTCTCTGAACACATATAAATTGTACTCTTGGACTTAGGCAATCATCCAAACATCTAATATTATGCTATCATTAATGACAACACATATACTATTATTCTCATCAATATTCATCAATCTCCTTACTCAACTATCTCTTCACACCATACATCAATGACAACATTTGTAGAATACATAGGCTTCCATCAATCTCCATACCATCTCCATTCTATTGACATAAATGACAACACTTGTAGCATACTTACAACAATATCCCACAACAAGTCAGGTTTCCAACAGAGAATCTCCTAGATTCTTATGATAACACGAGGACCACATGTTCATTTCCAACAAGTACCACAAATAGGCCAATAGTGGCACAAAAAAATCTACATAGGATCAAATACTCTTATGCAAACTATACCTTATCCAAACACTCTATGGGTTCTATTATATCTTTAATAAGGTATAATACACCTATAAAATCATAAATTCTAATTCCTGTGAGTTCTTACCACGTCATTTTGAGCATCACACGAATGATAGTGCATAATGCAGTCTATACAATAATCTGTGTGACACCTCAAGGCTCACACTGTGATAAATAATTTGATAGATCCTTAAGCACCAACCAAATAATTATTATACTTCAAAACTATTCAAACATGAGGACTCAAACAAATCAATAGTTCCAATTTTACAGAAGGCGGTTTAATTTTCTAGTGACTCTCATATCTTATCATGTTGGATATAATAGAGATAGATATCAAATCAATAAATATCAACATACATCCTTCTTAGGATTATTTCATGTACAAAATAAATAGATAAATAATAAAAGATTTATTATTTTAATTATATCTATCTATCTTTGCACTTTCTATCTCATAAAGCTTCTAAATATGCCTAAAAGTTCATGTAGATACTCATCTAGAGAGTTTTCCAATGAAATTAAATCTAGGTCCCGAATTAGAAATATGGTAGGAAACACTCCAATTCTACCATGCAACTACTTACTAAGTTGTTTATTGATTCCTTAGACCTAGTTTCCTCTCTACATTCTAATGGTTTGACTTCCTAACAAACACAAGTCTATATTGATCCATAGTGGAAGGATATATAAAATAATTGAAAGAAAATGGTTCAAAAAATATAGATACATATGTTCCACAAATCCCACATGTTCTCTTGATAACCATGGCCTAATAGTATTCTTGGTAATTTTTAACCATTACATAAATCCTATGGGCCCTCCTCATATCCTTAATGGTATGATTAGTTTGAGTTGTCCTATATCTTGTTGGCTCTTATATATTTGTATGGAAATTATCTATCTCAATATGCACCCATAAAAATAAAGCATCCACCCTTGGTAGGACTTGTGGTGGATTATGCTATACTAGTGTGTCAACTCTATCTTCTTATGTCCACTAAATCATCCTACTAGAAAATTAAACTTGAGTGGGAGAGACAAGTATCCTCTAAGGATTCTAGAGGCATGTCTATAATTAAGCATGTCCTTGTGATGTGCACCCTTTTTCTTGATCTCTTTGAACCCCATCCTATGGGTGAGGATGTTGATTTTGTTGTGGTCTAGTAGGTGTGGGCACAAAACCATGACTATGGGCAGTATGGCTTCATGAATCCTTTTCTATTATCATCTCTAAGGCATGTGGTGATAGGATAAACATTGATCTTGTGATGTTAGTGTTGAACCCCCTAATAAATCACCTTACCTATAAATCCTCATCTCAATAGAAAAATTATAACATAAAAAATATTATTTTAATGAACACTTAATAGTGGGACATTTTTATAAAACTAATGCACTACACATAAAATATGCAATCACTTCAAATAAAAGTGTAATTATTTCTACTTATTACAATGAAATTTTTAAATATTATAAATTAACTCATTATAGTTAATTTAACCTTACTTATTTTATATCTGAGTTCTAAATAAGAACTATTGAATTTTGAAACAATAAAAATATATAAAATTAAGAGAATAGTAAGTTAATTGAAATAAAAATAATTATAATGAGAACTATAATATTTTCTTCCAAAAAATAGAAAGTATTGTAGCTTTAAGATAAAGGAAACAAGCAATTATAAAATAACATACACAAACAAATTATTTCAATTTTTGAAACATAAAGTAACTTGAAACTAGAAAACATAAACTTCAATGGAACTCAACATTTACTTTAAAACTATAAATTAGAAAGACTAAGTAAAAGAAATACAAATTTGAATTTTAATAAAAATAATTAAAAAAATTAAATTGATTGATATGAAATATTGCATTTCTAAATTTTTAAATATTTATGGACCAACCTAACTCATATAATTGAATGAATTACACTTAATTTTATTATTTTTATTAACAACTAAAAGACAATTTTTTATTTTTAGAATTCTTGAAGGGTCCTTTTCTAACCCAAAGTTCTCCTAATGTGTAGGTATGACCCACACACAAAATTGGATCCAAAAAGTGAGTCTCATATTAAACCACCATATTGTTGCCATGTTAGAGGTCATGGAGATATGGTGAGAAAGAAAAAGGTTTCCTAAGGGTACATCTAGTAAGCTTTATTATTGGGACAAGAATTATGAAGTGTTTGATTATTTAGAGGAACAAGACAAATGAAAAGAGATCAATGAAATATAAAAGTCTATGCTCCACAACGCTAGAGGAAAGTTAAGGCTTGGTTTATATTATGAATTTGTGTTCCCTGGACAAGGATGGAATAATGAAAGTTCCCATTGGCAAGGTGTTTTTCAATGCCTCTTCTATTAATTTCTTGCTCCATCTTCTATTTACTAGAGCTTTAATTTACGTATGATGGAGTGTTGATTAGTGAATGGGTAAAAGATTATCAAATCTATGAGGATATTAAGGAGAAGTTTTTATGTAGATTCTTAATTAAATAAGTATAATATTGACCGGGCATTCCATCATTATTTAAGCTTGTGATTAGGGAAATGATGTGTTTGATGTGTATTATCTTTGGTACCTTTTTTTCTTTGGTCATACAAGTATTGTGTGTGTTTCCTTCTTGTTCATTATTCTAAAAGATGGGAAAGTTTCCAATTGGTGTCAATTAGGTAATCTAAAACTTCTTTAAGACAATTTGAGGATGTCCATGCTAGATGGTTAGTTTTACATGGTTTTTATTTGTAGGTTGTTATTTGTGTCAAGGTTCAATTTAATTTGGTTTTTTTAAATTGTAATTTTTTTTATTAAAAAGTCAAATTTTCATGTTTTTATATATTTTACTATAATAAGTATAATAAAATTGCATATTTAATTTACAATTAATGGTGGTCAATAACGTATGTTGGAGAAATAGAATAATTCATAGGAGTAGGAATATAATCAAAAAGATCAAATACCTTTCACATGAGAGTTGAAATAGAAATAATTGATATTGATAAAAAATAATGAATACAAAATTGAGAAAATGAATGAGTTGACCTTGCTACAAAGGAAAGAATCAAACCTTAAATATAACAATAAGACAAACTAAGATAATAAAAGGTGTCTTAGTCACATTCCATAAGATTCAAAAAGTAACCGACCTAAGTAAGATTAAGAAAAAAAGTGTGAATAATTTTTAAAGTGAAACTAGTTAAGTAATGTACTCCTTTTACAACACCCCCTTAAATATAACTCAAGGAGGATGATAAAACATGCAAGGATACAAGGATGGGTCTAAAAAATAGGGTCATGTTAGGTACCCATGTACACATAAATCTCTCACAAACAAATAAAATTAGAAAATTTCATGAGAAAATACCCTCCCTAAAAGAGAGAAACAAATAAAATTAGAAAATTTCATGAGAAAATACCCTCCCTAAAAGAGAGAAACAAATAAAAAATGAAGGAGGACTCAAGCTGACCCCCCAAGGACTACTTCCATCATAGATACAAAATATGTCCCCCATATGAGATAAAACAAGTGAAGGAATGAGAATCCTCCAAAAACTATCCCAAAATAACACCACTAAAGCATGAAGAAGGTACAAACAACTAATGAAACATGACTACTATAGTGCTGAAATTGAAGAGCCTCCTCTAAAATTAGGATGAATATTAGGATAAAAAGGATAAAAATATGCATGAGTGACCCCAATGACACTATTTGAATAATTATCATATGGTTAACTAAGGAAATAATTTGATATTTGAAGACAAATATGGTCCCAACGACACTACTCAGCCAATGAACAAATAATTTGACAAGTCAAAACTATAGGTGCCAATAGTCTCAAGAATATTGATTACCTAAGGATGGAAGGTTGCCTCCATAAATAGGAAGATGTATTTCACTCCAAATAAAAACCAAGAAAGAATTAGCACCAACAATACGACACCCACCCATTATGATAATAAGGGAGAGGTATGATGGGCGAGGGTCCTAACTTGACTAGCTAAAGCATCATGTTGCAGGCAAGAGGTCACGAGGTCCAGTTTGCCCTGTCCTAGTGGTACCAAAGGACATGTTGCACCAATGTCATTGATCATGTGAAATTTTTTTACCAGGTGCACTACAATTTATAGGGGGCTACATGATTCCTGCAACCTAAAATAAAATAAGGGAGAGGTATGATAGGTCTACTAAAATTATATGTTATAATATAGAGCAAGAAGGAGAAGAAGAAACATCAGAATATGTACAGGATTGTTTCTACAACTAATAAAGGTTGTGCAAAAATAATATGCACTCAAATAAAAGTATACAATGATGTGATTGCAAATAATAAAATGCACACAATGAACCCCTAGTGACACTTTAGAAACTAGTGTGAGTATAATAATGACATAACATGATGTGCAAGATCCTCAAAATACATGTACAATGTGTGGCACTTTATCTTAGTGTGTTTATAAATCAATAAATGCATTTAATAGTTGCTTATAATGTCCAAAATTGATCACATACTAATGTATATATACTAAAATGAGAGGAAATAAAACGACCACTAAAAAAAATGTGGAAAAATATTCAATTTAAAAAAATTGCACCCAAAAAGGAGTTTGTATGTAAAATTTATGGCCCTTCAAAGTTCTTCAAATGAGAACTACATTTATAGATCACTAAGAAAAATGAATTTATGAAAAAAATGAAAGTCTAAATATAAAATCAATTGCACCATTGAAAAGAGCACAAACTTCTACCCCATTTAAAAAAAATCTAAAAGAGGGGCCCATATGTGCAAGAACAAAGCCTTTAAAGATGGGCTTCAAAAACCAAACTAAGATGTGGTAGGGGGTGGGGCTTGAGGGCCTTCCAACCTTTCCATGATAGAGAGGTAGGTACACTTGTGGTCCTTAGGCCAATTTTTTTAATTAAATATTTAAAATAAAAAATGTATTTGTCTTTATTGCTTCAAAAAAATGTTCCAAGGCATTGATGGTTGTGATGGAAAACACAAAAATACTTTTTTGTTGCATTTTATGATATTTGGAATGAAATTTGAGGCTATCTTAATGGTGTTTGTATAGTCATACATATTCGTATGGTTGGATAGACCAGTACACTAGTAACCCAGTCACCCCCAAAAAAGCTCAATTTTTTTGTCACCAAACTCTATCATGCCTTATATGGATTTATAGATTTTTGGGCCTTTTGAGAAAAATCGTGAGGTCTATTTTTCTCTAGGAGGAAGCCTATGTTGGAGAAATAGAAGAATCATAAGGGTAGGAATATAACCAACAACACTAAATACCTTCCACATGAGAGTTGAAATAGAAATAATTGCTATAATGATGGAAAACAATGAATACAAAATTAGGAAAATGAATGAGTTGATCTTGCTATAAAGGAAACAATAAAAACCTAAATGTAACCATAAAACAAACCAAGATCATGAAAAGTGTCTTAATCATATGCCATAAGATGCAAAAAGTAAATGACCTAAGTAATATTAAGTAAAAAAGTGTGAATAATTCCTAGAGTGAAAATAGTTAGGTAATGTATCCATTTCACAACAACACCCCCCTTAAGCATAGCTTAGGGAGAATGATAAAACATGCAAAGATGAAAGGATGGGTCTAAAAAATAGGGTTATGTTAGGTACCTATATCCACATAAATCTCTCACAAACAAATAAAATTATAAAATATCATGGAAAAATACCCCTCCCTAAAATAGAGAAACAAATAAAAAAGTGAAGGAAGGAAGGAGGACTCAAGATGACCCCCCAAGGGCTACTTCCATCATAGGCACAAAATATGTCCCCATATGATAGAAAACATGTGAAGAAATGAGAATCCTCCAAAAACTATCCCAAAAAGAGTAGGAATGTGAACACCACTAAAACATGAAGAAGCTACAAACAACTATTAAATCATTACTATTATAGTGCCAAAATTGAAGAACCTCCTCCAAAATCAAGATGAAGACTAGGATAAAAAAGATAAAAATATGAATGAGTGACCCCAATGACACTACTTGAATAATGATCATATGGTTAACTAAGGTAATGATTTGATAGTTCAAGATTAAAATGGCCCCAATGACACTACCCAACTAATGAACAAATAATTTGACAAGTCAAAAAATATAGGTGCCAATAGTCTCAAGAATATTGATTAGCTAAGGATGGAAGGTTGCCTCCATAAATAGGAAGATATATCTCACTTCAAATAGAAACCAAGGAATAATTAGCACCAAAAATATGGCACCCCTCATTATGATAATAAGGGAGAGGTATGATAGGTTCAATAAAATTATATATCATAATATAGTGCAAGAAGGAGAGGAAGCAACATCAGAAGATGTATAAGATTGTTCCTAAAACTAATAAAGGTTGTGAAAAAACAAGACACACTTGCATGAAGGTAGACAATGATGTGATTGAAAATAATAAAATGCACACAATTAACCCTATGACACTTTATAAAGTAGTATGAGTATAATAATGACATAACATGATGTGTAAGATCCCAAAAGTAAATGTAAAATGTCTGACACTTTATCTTAGTGTGTTTATAAATCAAGAAATGCATTCAATAGATGCTTATAATATCTAAAACTGATCACATAATAGAAAAATATATATACTAAAGATGAGAGGAAATAAAAGGACCATTACAAAATATGTGGAAAAATATTCAATTTAAAAAATTACACCCAAAAAGGAGTATGTATGTAAAAGTTATGGCCCTTCGAAGTTCCTAAAATGAGATCTACATTTCTAGATCACTAAGAAAAATAAAATTATGGAAAAAATATAAGTCCAAACAAAAAATCAATTGCACCATCACAAAGAGCACAAAATTATACCCCATTAAAAAAACTCTAAAAGATGAGCCCATATATGCAAGAACAAAGCCTCTAAAGATGGGCTCACAAGCAATCCCGCATCACCAAAAATAAATATTTTATTTTCTTGTTTAATTTTTGCATTTTGGTGTAGGTTGGAGCTTCAAGAGAATCTTGTGGATTTTTGAAGGATGAAATATTTATTTTATCAAGACTTGGCTTCCATTCAAAATCAAAGGCAAACAAGGTGTTTTATGTGATTTTGAAATTATTATATTGCACAATTTAAATGTTTCAAGGTTGAAGGGGTCCATTGGCATATTATAAATTGAAAATTAATTAATTTTCTCAATTTTGATACCTATAGAACTTTTAATGTGGCAAGTGGCATTGGGCATTCTATTCTTTCAATTTACATGTTTAGAATGGAGGAAAAAAGCTAGTGATATTTGGATAAAAATAATTAATGACTTCAGTTTTCAATTTAAGATGAATGAGCACGAGTTATTTTATAATTTTATTGATTTTTATGAGGCATTTACAGCAGCAAGTTGTGCAATATGGTGCAGCAATTTTGTGTGTCATATTTGGAAGCATTTAATGATGAATTATAAGCACGAACATAAGAATTTTAAAAGACAATTAGAGGGAAATGAAAGAGCAGATTTGGGTGCCTCTTTTGGTACCTTAAAAAGGTTTTAATATCTATAAAATATAGCCTTTAATGGAGTCAAGAAGTAGCAATCAATAGAAGAAAGGTTGGAGAAAGAACTTGTAGATTGCTCTTGAGAGTTGCATAAGAAAGAGTGCAAAAAATTAGCTTGTGAAGAGAAGAGGAATAGGAGAAGAGAAGATGGATTTTGTAGGTGTTCAAGGTAGCCATGAAGGCTTCATAATGAAGAGAAAAATCAGATTTTAGAAGATGGGTGAAGCCAAGAAGTTTTGAAGACATGAAGATAAGCTATGGGAGTTGTACATGGAGTGGAGGTGCTAGAAGGTGAATAGTTTGTAGGAGCTCACATAGTTGAGCATAGATTATGTTTGAATATTTGATGTTTGTAAGGGTGTTACTTGATGTTCATCAGCCCATTGATGACTGAAAATGATGAAAAAAAATTAACCTCATACCACAAACTCATAAAACAACACATGAAAAGCACTTTCCAATCTCTTCCTGTAGCTTCATCAAATAGAGAATAAATCAAACTTTAATTGGAAACTCATATTAAACCAAGATGAAACAATTAAAAAAATTATTCAATTGAATTCAATTACAAAATCTGTATAGAATATTAATGAACCATGACTCTTCCTATAGCTTCTTCTCGCCGCCCCAAGCTCTCTTTGTTGTTGTTCAAACCTTCAAACAATTTTTATCCTTCTCTTCACCTCTCACACACTGATGTCTTATCTTTTCTTCATTGGTGCTGCTCAAACATACAACACAAACCCCAATGATACCTCTATAAAGGAATCTTTCTCCTTCCCATTCCTCACAAACTTCTTCCCACGTTTTTCTTCAAAAACCCCAAGAAAATGCATTGAAAATCATCAATTATTGCCCCGAATCCCGAATGGGTTCCCAACTCTCCCCCATGAATAGCTTTGCATATACTATGTTTATTCAGACTTAAATGAGGCATTAAACTTCCAGAAACTCCTCCAAATACTGTCTTTACTCAAGGGGCATTATTCTTTGTTATGGGAATTTTAAAAGCTCTAAAATCTTGAATTTTTACCTCTTTTATGTTCCAAATGCTCCCATATGATTTGTGCAATAGATAAATAATTAAATATGAAATAAAAATTGATATTTAATTGGCCTCCATAATACCTTTGCAAAATAAAATTAATCAAATTGGTGCTTTGGAAGTGCAGAATTGGGTGCTCGCAAGCGAAAAATGAAAGTTATCTGATTTGCACAAAAATTGGTGTGCAATCTTGGAATGGTATCTCATAGACCCCTGTAAAAGGATTTTTCCCAAACCTTCATGGATTTTAAAATTTTAAAATTTTAAACTTTTAAAAAATTTCTGACATTATTTTAACCAACTTTTGGCATTAAAATCTCTCAAACTAGAAAATGTATGAATTTGATTCTTTTTGCAAATTCTATGTGCCACCTTCATGAATTCCCCTACCAAAGTATTCTACTCCAATCCTTATGAGCTTTCTAGAAATAATTTTTGAAAACTGCCTACAGAGCCTTAAAGCACGATTTTGATCAAACTGACTTTATTCAAATTTGAACACACCAAGAGCTTTTCCAAAGTTGAGAGATGTCAAATGAACCCCAAAACACACCAAAATTGAGTTCAAATCTAAATCTTATTTTTGGTTGATGCCGTTTACCAATTTTCTTGGATACTCCTGCATCAGAAAATCATTTGTAATCAAATTTCTTTAATAGAAAAATTTAGTGATTTCATGTGCAAACAATTTGTTGAGGTTAATTTAGGTTAATTTACAATCTCCTTATTATGCTTTAGCTATTGTTGTGAGGGTTTTAGAGAGGGATTAGAGTGTATGAATTCCTCTCCACATCATAAGGAGGTAGTATTTTCAACTACTCATGTACCTCTAAGTTCTACTATGAATAAAAATACTACATGCACACTCTAAAATTCCACCACCTCTTACATGCAATTAGTTTCATTATGAAAAAAAGGTAGGAACTCTTGTTTCCCTCTTAGTACATTTGATCTCTACCTCCCATATAAGAATATAAATGAGGTATTAATTCTAGGGCACATTTCTCATTCATATATAGATTTTGATCATGCTCAATTTTTACTTCTCCTATTATTGGATATTGAAATACCCTTCCTTCCTACTTGGCTCTGTTGATGCTACAAGGTTACTCGCTTATGGATTTGGAGAAATTGAAATGGATTCTGACCCATGAGAAGAAATTGATGGCTGCCCACACCTTTTTTCAATGTACACTCGCCATGTATTTCATCACGTAGAACATGTGCTTCCACACAATCAACAACAAAGGACTTTATAAAATCTACTTAATATGTTCCTCGCCTCTTTGCCATTGGATATCCTTTTCAAAATATTTTGTAGGAAAACGAAAACCCTAGGAAAATAAGCATCCCTCAATCACAAGCCAATTAAATTGTAAATGTTTAAGTAGTGAAAATTTTGAAAAAAACAAAACTTTGCTATAAGTCTATATTTTCCCTCTCCGCTCTTTCCTATTGGACAGTCTTTTCGAAAGATTTTGCAAGAAAATGAAAACCTTGGAAAAATATGCACTCCCAATCACAAGCCAAATAAACTGTAAATTTTTAGGCAGTGAAAAAGTTGGAAAAGCCAAACTTTGATATAAGTATATTTTTCCTCTTGCACACTTACTAAGGTAGCACTAATGAAGCTTGTATTGAGGCAAAAACATAAATCTCTTCCTATTTAAACAAGACTAATAAAAAATGAAAATGAAAACACCTAAAAAGAAGTTGCAAACAAAAATATAATAAATATAAAAAAAAAAACTAAATATAATATCATACAAAGATATGATAGGACATAAAGCCTATAGATTATGACATAATAATCTATAATCGAATGCCATCAAAACCTCCTCATTTTTCTCAAGATGATAGTCTACTTTTCAATATATTATCCATACATAAAACCACCACATATATCTCTACTAGGTAGCATTATCCTCCTTTGTGGGGGCAAAGGGTGAGGAGGTTAACATCCATGCTTCAATAATTTTTCCTCCTCTAATTATTTAGTGAAATTCCTCTGAAGGAGACCAAATTGGGTAAATAATTATTTTTTTAAATATTATTTTGAAATTAAAAATTATAATTGAAATTTAAGTTACATATGAAATAATTATAATTATAAGTTAAGAGATATAATGTTTATATTTTTTATGGTGACAACAAGAAATAGAATGTAATGATATATATTACAAAAATTATTAAACAAAGGACTCTATAAAAATAATAAAAATATAAAACAAATTAAATGTATAGTGAACATATATTTAAAATTAAAATTATAAAATAATTTTTAAGTGAATTAGCATAAATATCTTAGATACATTTATCTAAAAGATGTCTAGAGATATCTCTTGGTGTTTGGTGTCCATTAGATAAATGTATTTAATATATCTTTTATCTAAGATTTTAATAAATTATTTCAATAGTTTTATATGTTAATTTATTTCTTAAGATATAAAACTTTTCTATAATTTTGAAAAAATTAAATAAAAATAAATCAAATCACTTACTTTGTAAATAAGAGACTTATCAATTTATTTTCAAACATCCATTTTTTATAATACACTTGTAAAATCACTATCAATTTGTAAACCTTAAATTATAATTTAATAAAATAAACATAAAAAACTAATTTTATATTTTTTCACCTCACTCTATATTCTTTTTATTTTTTCCCATGTACTAGAATAGCCCATGTTCATGATGAATTGGAGTAAATATAAGAAAGTGATAGAAAAATGTATTAATTTATCTTCTTATTTTAGTTTAATGCTTCAAATGTATTATAAAAGAAAATATTTTTAGTTTTAAATTTGTGTTTAAGAAGAAAACTATGATAAAAGCTAAAACAAAATTTGATTGATTTTATTGGCATTTCATATATTTATTATTAAATATTAATACTTTGACATGTAAATGGTTATCAAATTCAAAATAAATAAAATCATTTTCACTTAAAAGTAAAGAATGTAAATAAAATAAAATAATTTTTGAATAGATCTAAAGTAAAATAAAATAAAGCAATTCAAGATTAATATTTCTTAAAAAAAAAATAATAGATAAAAAAAATTAAATAGATGTATTCAAGATATCAATATGAGAAGATAATACTTTTGAAATAACTATATGATTAAACATCTAAGCATGATGTAGGAGGGGATGAGAGGATAAGAGAGCTATGAGGGGGCTAAAGACAAGGAGGCAAGGAAAAAGTAGAGTAAGAGGCTCACTATCTCATCAAATGGGGAGGGGGAAATGACAGGAGAATAAAGATATGGAATGGGGGAATTTTGGATAAAAGATTAATGAAGATTTATAGCATCATTCAAGAAAATATAGGTTAGTAGAAAACATGGGTTAGGGTTCTCTTTAATGTATGTTCTACACAATTATCTAAGAACTTCCCCCCTCTATCTCAAGGGTTGTGTGACCATTGAACCAAAAAAATAATAAATGTCAAAAAGAAATTATGAGATTCTTATATTTTTTGGTATGTTTTAGATAAATGTATTTAAGAGATTTATATATGTGTGCAATAGGGTTAGGTTTTATTCTTGGATGATTTTGACAAAACAAATCCATTTATGAAAACTTAATCAAATAACTTCTAGTTTAAGTGTATACTCCATCATAATGTTATAATCTCATATATACAAACAATTATGTAATTATGTACTTCCCATCGTAATAATAATATTAAAAAAAAAATCTTAGCCATCTACTTACCTATTTATGTGTTCATGTATATGTAATATATACACATAAATATATGTACTATATGTATATATGATATAAATACATATAAATATAAAATTTTAATTTATAAAATAAATTATCTATAATTTGTTTATCTATATATTTACCTATTTATATGTTCATGTATATATGTAATAAATAAATCTTTAAAATGATATATATATATATCAAAATTTATTATAAATATTTTAAATAATATATTTTTAGATTTACATTTAATTATATTTTTAAAAATAAGAAAAAAATACTCTCATAAACAACCCAAAAAAAAACCTCTTTTTCCAAGAAAACCTTAAAAGCTAAATTAACAATGCTAAAATCAATTCTCAATTATATGGAATAGAGTTTCTTATCATAAATTTGTATGATAAGATAAGCTAAATTCAACATATCCATTTAGAGATTAGGATTCTTCCTTATGGGATAGATTGTTCAGTGGTTATGTTAGATGATAAGTCCATATAAAATATAAATTAAATATTTGATTAAAACAAAGGGACAATAACGTATGGTACTATAAATATGGGTCCACTTGATAAATCAAGGTACCTATCGAAAAGTCTAATAAGTTAAGGTGCTTCTCACAATTGAACATGGATTCATGTTATGGGTTACATTAACTATAGACAATTGCACACCATGATCGCAACTAAAGTTTGTCTATGTTTCCCACCATTTGAGGTCTATATCACTATCTTACAAAGCATGTTGTATTATGGTGTCTCCTTTGAATTAAACATGCCTACCTAATTTAAGGCATCTTAGACCCATATTCTTTCACTTATTTCAATGCCATGTGGACATTACATCCAAGAAGAGGAAAGAACTCAATCTCATTATTACTCATTTTCTAATGAATAACAATGATTAAACAATAATAATATTTAATATTTTAACTGAGTTTAAAGTGGATTTGAAACTATGGAATTGAATTAATTAAATGTGATATTTAGTGTAAAATTTAGATGGAGGAATATATTGTTAAGATATTTAGAATTGATTTATTTTTTTATAAAAGATAATAGGTCTATATATATTATATATTAATAGTAAATATGTACAAGAGTTTTAGATTCATGGTTCAAAAGCCCATATTTATCCCCTAATTCCTCTAGTAATAAAAATTCTATGAGGATGTCGAGATTCTACCCACAAACCTAGAGTTTACAATATGCTTTTGGGCTAAGCAAAAAACAAAACAAGACCATTTCAATTATTTCATTACATTATCCAAGAATTTAGAGCTGGCAAAAATGAGCAAAATTCCATATGTAAATTCTGAAGGAGCAAAATTCATTCCTCCATCTGGTCTACTTGAACATCATTTTCATCCTAATGTTCATGTAAATTCCCCACATCAGATTGTACTGGTGGAAGAGCATTTAGATTGAAAAATATGTGGAAAAAATAGAATTTTACAAAGATAAATATCTCATAAACTATATATTGATTGTACTTCACTTAGGTTCAAATTTATTCTTGTAAAACTGATAAATATGTTTGTGGAAGTGAACTGGGTGTGTAGGAGTTTATGGGGAACTCATCAACACTCCAGGATCACCTGTAAGACAAAATAACCTCCACAAGGGAGATGGCAGAAATATTATGCTATGATTGTGGATGAAAGATTGCCAGAATGAACTTGATTGTTGTTCATAGATTGATGCTTGAAATGATATGTGAGGGTGATGATGTACCAACATTAAATGAGTGTGTCATGATTAAATGACATAACTCAATATTAAATGACCTAGGACACACGCATTAAATAAAAGCCAAATAGATAAGATATGATAAGATCTTATCTAGACAACTAAGAATTCTAGAAAAAGCAACTAGGACCTAAGTGGACTTAGAAATTCAAATAGGATCTAGTAATGAATAGATAGGTAAAACACCTATTTACACAAACACCCCCTCCCCTTAAGTACAAATTAGGGAGTACTTATGTAAATGACACAAAGATGGGTCCCAACTACGAGGCCATGTTAGGTACCCATGTACAAATGCAAATGCAATCTCTCACAAATGGAGAAAAGGAGCAAACCTAGTGGGACAAAAATCCTCCTCAAAAGAGAGATGAAAAACAAAATGCTCTCAATAAACAATGAGAAGGAAAAAAAACCCATGTGAGGAAAAGGCCCCCCCATAAGAGAGAAGAAGAAGAGAGACCATGCAACCACCCCTCAATGTAGAGTCTCCTACAAAGATGGTATATTTCTAACAATGGATGTTGAAGATAATCCATGATCATCAAACAAAATTCCTCCCCTTAGGAAGAAACAAGAACAAGATGGTATGTAGGATATCTTCCCATTTCTCAAAGGAAGATGTGGGAAAAAATATGATGGTGATATCTCTCAAGAATGCTCAAGTGTCTCCATGTCGATAGTGAAAGATGTCACACTCCAAACAGGCATTCAAGGCCACACTGTTGAAGAAGACAATCCAGAATCTAGTAGAAACTATTGTAGAACATAATCCAAAGATAAATATACCTCTTTTGAAGAAAAATAAGCCTCCTCGAAATGTTGTCCAAAAGTATCCACACTCATGTCAAACTGGAAAGAATGATCATGTAGAGAATGAACAAGAGGGTCAGAGTGTTCCCTCACAACTGAAGAAGGATCATCTCCATCAAAGAGAAGATTAATGTAATCAATGATTCCCAAATCTGAAATGCAGGACTCACAAAAAAAACTAGCAATGTCTGTCAAGTATTCATACCAAGTAGCCATCTCTAGAAGATGACGAATGGCTTGTTGTACTAAATCACAAGGAAACAAAATTGTGGCAACACAAGCATCATCAAGTACAATAGTAGATGAAGGAGATAAGATCTTAGTGCATGCCATTCGACTACACCTATTATCCTCCATTTTGTCCTCACCATTAAGAACACTAGATTATTTTTCCAATGTTGGATTACAAGATTCCTCAGCCTTAGTATATTGACTCATATATGAAGAAGATGAACCTAGAAATCTGGATTAAGAGCCATAGAAACTGAAGTCTCAATAGGAGGAGAAGGAGAAGGTTTTGTGTCATCAAAACTACCAAATATTTCCCAATGAGCAAGTGTAGTAGTTGTTTTATCATCAATAGGTTGAAACTCTGCAAGTGGAACAAGACAATCCACAACAGGATCCTTTGGGAATGGAGGTTCATTCAAGTCTCCATACATCTCCCAAAATCTGGTCATAAGGTCACAAGGGATCTCAATACCATCAGTGGTCATTTGTGTGTCAATATATCACAACTAAAACCAATTACTCCCAGGATATGTTATATTTGTATGTCCCACGCAACTCTCTTCCACTTTGATGAAGGTTTAGGAACTAATCCATAGAGATATGGCAGAGATTAAGCCACCTATAATGTGTTAGGGTTCCATCTCTCCAAGACTTAAATTTCCATTGATTTAACTTGATTACAATAGGATTCTTTTTTATTGCCATATTAAACTCCTCAATTTTAGTCACACAATAGACCAATCAAGAGACATAAGCCAACAAAGGAAAAAGATTACCCCCCCAAATTACTCAATCATGAAACCCCCAAGAAATATATGAGTCTTCCCTTTATTCTTAGTTCAATTACAGATGTCACTTGCCAACAATAGTGAAGAAAATAACAATTTTGTGCTAGATGAGATAAATCTAATCACGCCATTGAAAATTTCACAAAAAGTTATGCACTTTCAAAAAAATCACTCAAAAATGTTACTGTAGGTTGAGAATGGAGTCTTAAAAGATTTGATAATGAGAACGACTCAATAACACTTGTGTGAATCTACAATTTGTAGAAAAACCAACCACCAAAATCAAAAACCAACTACACCACTAAGAAGAATGCTAAATTTTACCCAAAATAAAAAAGAATTGCATTGAAAAAGGAGTCCATATGACCAAGTTATAGGCCTCCAAAATTTTCCTCCAAAATGAAAATTTCCAGCGAAGAGGGGATCCAATTGGAGTGACCTGCTAATGGTCGTTTGGCCATCAAATTTAAGATAGTGAATTTTGATGGTCATCTAGACGTCAAATTTAACATAGTGTCAAACGACAATCATTTGGCCATCAAATTTAACACATTTTTTTATGGTCATTTCACTATCAAATTTAACCTAGTCGCACAAAAAGGTTGAATTTCTTTCTGCACAAAAATATGAAGTATTATATATTAAAATGGTGGTTTTTGGGCCTTCTGGATGCAACAAAAAGGATGATTTTGGCCCAAGGTGCTTCAAAAATTCAGCTACCTCCTAGATCTGGTAACCTTTGCCCAACTTGAAACCCTCATAAATCAAGTAATATTTGACAAAATTTGATGAAACAAAAGCCAAAACTAACTTTTCTCTAACGCTTTGGATTCAATGGAAAGATAAAAAAATCCCAACTCACACCTAGCAAAAATTTCATGCCATGATTGGTCCCTCAGATTTGGGAAGAAGTCTGTAGCACTAAAGCTTTGATACCATGTAGGAGTTTATGGAGAACTCCTCAACACTCGAGGATCACCTGCAAGACAAAATAACTTCCATAAGATATATGGTATAAATATTATGATATGATTGTAGATGCAAGATTGCTAGAATGAACTTGATTTTTTTCCATAGATTAATGTTTGAATTGATATGTACATATGAAGCCTTGCTTGTAAATGCAAGGGTGATGATGTACCAACATTAAATGAGCGTGTCATGATTAAATGGCATAACTCAATATTAAATGGCCTAGGACACATGCATTAAATAAAGTCAAATAGATAAGATATGATAAGATCTTATCTAGACAACTAAGACTTCTAGAAAAAGAAACTAGGACCTAAGTGGACTTAGCAATGTAAATAGGACCTACTAATGACTAGATAGGTAAAACAACTATTTATACCAACAGGCTGGCAACCTTGAACCTAACCCACATAAATAAATTGATAGTGAATTGATGGATATCATAGACATGCCTCAACTAAATGTACCTATGTTTGAATTGGGTGATTTTATGATACATATATTAGGAAAATATTTATTCTACTATAATCAATTTTTTTGGTGGATTGATTTAATGATGACCTAATATCAAAGACAATAGGAAAGCATACAAGATTCTTAAGATGAATATGTAATTTTATACTCTATTATGATGTAATGATGCTCACATATGAATGCTCCTTGATTATCCTAGATGATCCCTCTATTGTATACAAATGTATTAGAACATATTTCTAAATACAACAATGTAACATATAAATCCACAAACATACATTGAGTCAACTCACAATAATTAGTAGGAATAATTCAATAAGGTTTAATTTGAATTTTAAAATTTAAAATGTCATTTTTTAAATATATGCATACAAAAGTGTCTCGGTTCAATTTCACCCTTGTAGATCAAAACTAAATTAGTGAATGGAAAATATTTGGATTGTAATAGATTCTTGGAAATGATTAACTATGGGGGTAAGTTAAAATAAGGATATGAATTAATTTTTACATTAATATACGATACTCATTTTGGAGCTTTGTTTCACATACCTCCAAAGATGCAAAATCTAGTTGCCTTGCCCTTTTTTGGCAATTTATAATTGACATGAGAAAATGTAAGTTGGTTATCCATTTTGCATTGGTTTCATTGTGTTTAGATAAAGGTATTCTAAGGAAAATAACCTTTGGTCATCTTTGGATTCTCTCAAAAAATGTTGGGAATTACATATCCTTTATTTTTTGGTGCCTAATGCCTAGTTTTGAAGCTATAGAAAATTTCCAATGGAATTTAAGTATAGTGTTTGTCAATGCCTTATGACCAATTCTAAACCTGAGTAAAATTGCTAATGATATTTAAACATAGTGTATGATGGCATTTTTGGGACTCAATATTTTGGTTTCAAATATTTGCATTGGGTCCCTCTTAGTTTGTTCACTTATGTTTCTTTAACACCTATTCATAACCGATCTAAGAATAAATTGTATGGGTTTCCATTTATGTGTTTTTCCTAAGTATAAATCTTTGTTTGTGTTGTTAAAATCAAAAACTTGTTTAGGTATATGAAAAATCCAAGTTTGGAACATTCATGTTTTTTTGTTAGATTTGTTAAATTTTCTTTGTCAATCATACCTTTCCTCTCACCTCCTCTTTCATTTATTCCTTATTGGCATTTTGGTTTTCATTTCGATCATGCTTCTTTATTGAAGCCTAACCTTTTTTTATACTTACTAACCCATTCAAATTTTCCCTTCCCAAGTACTCTATCCTTCTACTAGGTACATATTCCAAGGTATCCCCAAACTTCAATACTCAATAGCTTACACCATATTTTCTCATCATATTTCAACCATCATAGTTCCTCCATGTCATGAGTTTCTTGCCACTTATGAATCTCAGCACCCTAACTAATGGTATGGATTTTAGCCAACCCTTGATAGTTCAAAGTCCTCACTTATTTTTCATCAACTTCCTACTAAATTTCCAAAATGGCTTGAAAAGGCCACATGTGCATCAAAAAGGTCTAGAAACCTCAAAAAGGTATTGACGATTCATGGAAATGTTATTTCACTAATTAACCAAAAAATATTTTAACTTGGTTTTGACATGATTTCAAGGTGGTTTTTGATGGAGGAAGCTAGTAAGTAGTTATGGTTCTATCTAACAATTGCTTTATGTTGTTGTTTATAGACCAGACATGAAAGTAAACAGAAAATGCAACACATGAGACAAAGAACACAAATAGATACCCTGGGAAAACCCTCCTCTTGAGGGAGAAAAACCCAGCAATGTAATTCTCTTATATATTGTAGGAACAAGAGCAGAAATCTGCTTTACAATACAGGCCCAACAATTGTCGAATTTGATATAATGAATAATAGCACCTCTCCTAGATGCAGTGATACAAACGAATATGTTTCTTCCTTGAAATTGGATCTGCTGCTATGAAAGGCGAATTCTGCTCTGCTCTTCTAATTGTGAACTTGTTTGTATGATTATCTATAGATGAGCACATTTGACCTTCTATAAATACATATTGTGATCAACCTTGAAGTAGGTCGGCCCATCTTGAGAAACAAAACAATAATAATAAAGTCGGCTGCAATATTAAATGCAATATGATCTTAAGGAAAGTCGGCCACAATATTAAATAGCCATAAGGCTACTATTTAATATTCTTCAATCTTCTTGAAGCGCATGAGTGGAAGATGTAGCCTGACGCTGCTAACATCAACACTCCCTCTCAGCTAGGGATGAACTTCCACCTACACAAGCAACACACATCATCTCAATATGATAAAAGAGCTTATCACCTCATCGTGAAAGCACAATAAAATATCACCTCACTTGTGATATCGGATATCACCTCATCGTGATATCAACCATCATGGTTACCTCCATGGATGGTTAGAACGAGAAAATCATCACGGAATCTCTCACGTGATGTTGTCATGGAATCACACACATGACATCCACCATGGCTCTCCCAAAGGGTGGAAACAAGGGATTTCACCTCAAATCTCTCTCAATAGAGAATTGCATTATCAAGGGCTTGCACCTCAACTCTCTCTCAATAGAGAATTTCATTATCAAGGGCTTGCACCTCAACTCTCTCTCAATAGAGAATTGCATTATCAAGGGCTTGCACCTCAACTCTCTCTCAATAGAGAATTGCATTATCAAGGGATTTCACCTCGAACTTCTCTCAAAGAAGAACTCATTAAACAAAGGAACACTGATGTTGAGACTCCCTCTCAGCAAGGACTTCATTCTCCACCATATCAAGCTTGTCTCGAAGGTACACAAACATTATCCTGAAGAGATGCTTGATGAGAATGAATGCCATTTGCTCATCAGTGTTGATATACTTCAACTGAATATCTTTTCTCAATATCATATGTTGTAATGTACTCGGCCTTAGCTGTACTCAGTGCCACAGAAGACTGTTTCCTTCTATACTAGGATATCATCACAGGCCTCAACTAAAACAACATCTAGAGCAACACAATCATCATCTTTAGGTTTAGTAGGCTCCCTCTGAATCGTCAATCACTTGCATCAACCACTTGACCTCACTGCCTGCAACTCTTGCCTTAGTGAAATGGTTTCCAATGCACACCTTTGTAGAGATTCACGGTTGACTCTTCGATCATATCCCAGATCACTCTATTCTGTATAAGTTTGCGGAGCTACCAATCCAGGTTGACTTGAGCAATTCAGAACCCAACTATTGAAGAGGTGCTTCAACAATTTAACATCCGGCCTTGCAACACTGCAACCTTTACTTATTCTCAGTGAGTCATAGAACTCCCTCTTGATCCTGGCTTCAGAGATTGCAAAGAATATTTTTGGAGATGTACTCCCTCTGGCCACCAACTCAGTACCTCTAGTGTTTACTCCCTCTTGATCATTTCTTTGGTTGACATGACTTCCTCACAAGATGCCTCAAGCTTTTCATCACCAAGTAATCTCTCATCATCTTCTTACCCCTAAACCTGTCCAAGAAGCATTGTTTAGATGGAGATTACTAACAATCTATAATTATCCAAAGAATAACAGGGCTAGGATTATACAAGTTATATCATGAATACATGAAATTTTTCAAAGGATCTTATGCTAGTGAACACAACACAATTCAAGAGAATCCACTATCTCTAATTACAAGATCCAAAATAAATAAATAAATGATATAACTCAGCAACCAAAGAATACTTATCTCTTTAATGAAGTCAGAATCCTGTACGCAGAAACTGAGGGATCGATATCAACGATCACAATATCTACTCTCTCTTCCCTTTACAATGGCATCGATTGTTGCTGCTCTCAATGCAAACTCTTGACTTCGATTGCAACTATTCACACAACATTGGAGTTTAAATATTCATGATATTGCAACATTGTGTAGGATCATCTAATTTATCTCTTACTATCTTCACATTGTTCACAAAATTGTTTCTCCTCTCAAAGGTTCATCTTAACTCAAAATCTGAGTAACTTCTAGCTCCCAAGACATTAAAAAAACTTATCTTGTTATAGATTCTGAATATCAAGATCCGTCTGAGGTTACCTCCATAACAATCTCGATATCGGGTTATTATATCAACAAGATATAAAGAAGCCAATATGGAAAGTGTCAGAAATAGAGCCAATATTATTAGAAATCTCCTGCAATGACATAAAGAAATGTCATTGATACACCTCCTCTAAACTTCATCATAGAGAAGCTACAGATGATCACTTTTATCAGAAGGGACAATAGTCGAGACATTCTGATAATGCCAGTGATGACCAAGATCTTCCGCCAAATAGCATACAGATCCAATGACTTCAGCAATAAACAAAACACTAGGACAGTGAGTTCAAAGACTTGACAAATCTTCCAACAATCACCAGACACTTAGCATGGCGCTTCTCCAATATATCTATATGTGCATAAAATAAACACATGCTCGATAATAACCTAACTTGTTCTTTCTGACTTTGAATTAACTCCTAGTTCATTCCTCTGGTTGACGCCTTCACCAAATGATATCGCCGATAATGCACATGTGAAAAGAAGGTGCACAAAATAGAAGATGCATAAGTGGCACTTCACTTGTCTCATCTAGGAAGCTAATGCGTTCTGAGAACAACCTATGATAAGGTTCGTAGACAATTTACATAAAACTCACATCCAATGCAGGAGATTGTGCAACAGTGATGAGACTCGATGCAATCTGGAGCAACATCGCTAAGTGATCTGTTGCATGAGTTGACCCAACAAGTACCCCCGTGAGTGAGTTATAGATACGCCTCAAGTAATACTTCAATATCTTGTGTCTAACATGACACCAAAAAATGCAGACTGCTTGACGCTGAGACTATCTCGACGACTCTCCTTCAGATTGTAAACAAAGAAGACTACCACGTCATTAATTTCTGCTCCCAATAGAATTATCTTCCATGAATCCTTCATCTGACTTGTTCTTTTAGATGGCTCTCGAAGATAATTTATCGGCTCTTTTCAAGTGATGACTTTTCGCTAGTTGCGAGGGCTTTGATGAGTAACTTGTCATCTCTTTCCTCCTAACCCGTCACCGCCAGAATAAGAGGAAAATTCCCACGGTTTTTCAAATAATGATGACAACAACAAGGGAAGAGAATATCGCTTGCCCCCAATATCTCAAGATTGAATCGGAAAACTAAGGCAAATTCTCAGGAAATTTCAAGTGAGATTGACTTCATTTCATCTGATCGAATTTCTCCCGAACCTGCTCTGATACCATGTTGTTGTTTATAGATAAGACATGAAAGTAAACAAAAAATGCAACACATGAGACAAAGAACACAAACAGATACCCTGGGAAAACCCTCCTCTTGAGGGAGAAAAACCCAGCAATGTAATTCTCTTATATATTGTAGGAACAAGAGCATAAATCTACTTTACAATACAGGCCCAGCAATTGCCGAATTTGATATAATGAATAATAGCACCTCTCCTAGATGCAGTGATACAAACGAATATGTTTCTTCCTTGAAATTAGATCTGCTGCTATGAAAGGCGAATTTTGCTCTGCTCTTCTAATTGCGAACTTGCTTGTATGATTATCTATAGATGAGCACATTCGACCTTCTATAAATACATATTGTGATCAACCTTGAAGTAGGTCGGCCCATCTTGAGAAACAAAACAATAATAATAAAGTTGGCTGCAATATTAAATGCAATATGATCTTAAGGAAAGTCGGCCACAATATTAAATAGCCATAAGGCTACTATTTAATATTCTTCAATCTTCTTGAAGCGCATGAGTGGAAGATGCAGCCCAACGCTGCTAACATCAACACTTTCAACTTACACCTATTTGTGATCATTCAAATGGTTCTTTTAATGCCCTAACTTCATAGATCAAGTAAAATAAATGTGCTACAATAGCCATGGTGACATTAATGTGGTGATAGAATCATTGTAGGGGTTGGATTTTCATGTTGTTTCAAGTTGTAATGATGCAAATGGATTAGATTTACCATTAATGCACAATGATGACCTCTACAACTTCCAAAATTATTTTAATCAACTACCATGATGGATTTTGTGTTACAATTGAGGGTTCAAAGAGGAGAAAGGGAAATAAAAGCATGCCTAGGTTAATGTGGCTACTAGGGTTTTATAACTCAATGCATTTGTGCTATGTTCTAGGTGATTCACGATAGATTTTTTAGACCCATTTCAACTTTGCATACTTAAAATCCTTAGCCACCATTGCACACCTATAAATATTACTTATAGAGACAATGATAGTTTGAGTGACCTCTATAATATTCCTTTGCCACATCTCCTCTACTCATCCTAGTTTCCAAGTTCAAACGTCTCTATATATGTGGATTTCCTATTCGTAAGGCTTGGTCATTTCAAGTTTTCATTGTATTAAGTGTAGAATAGTCCAAGGTTTTAATTTTTGACAGTGTGTCCACCATTAAACTTTCTCTCTAAGTCACAAAGAGGTAATTACTATAGTGTATGCTTGTAAATATTTGTCTCATTGGCTAGTCATTAATGTTTTAGAAGTTTTTAGGGTTTTGAGGTGTGATAGGCACTCTCCTTGTAAATTATCTTCAGCCATATTTTTTGGTGTAGTTGTAGTCGATATTTGAGAAATTTTGTATGATTTTAATCTATTAAATTTTGTCATATGTAATAATCTTTTATTTGTTGTGGATGAATATTGATGAATTAAGAGAGGGATTATTAAGTAGAACTATCTATTTTGCATAATGTCTTTATTATTCCTTATTGATTTCTATTTTTAATGGTTAGAAAATACTCTATTACCCAATAAGGCATCAATCACTAAAGACCTCAAGCCTCCATACTCATAATTTTTTTTTACCAATTTTATGAAAATAAAAGTAGAAAATTAAGTAAAAATTGAACTATCATATGTTTAGTTAGTCATGCACAACATTGTATGCCTTAATATAAGTTTTGTGGATTTTAAAATATTGTCTTCTTACACATATGATACAAGATATAGAATTTTCTATAATAGGTCTAATGCAACTAGTGTTGTCTTAGCAATAAATTTTAGAGGTTAAGGAAATAATTAGGTATAGTTGTTGTGGAACTCATTTATCATTCATCCTTTACTATTATATTAAAATATTTTAGTGACATGTAGGAATGACCTCTTAGGTCTAATCTAATCCCAAAGAGAAAAAGAGTTTACCCACTCTCATAATTAGCCTTTAACCTTCCTAAATATGTATATGATTATATATTTTCCCCCTTGGTAAAAAATTCCTAGGCCTTAAGGTGAAAAGTATCTCAAGGATTTTGGACCTATTATTTTAGGACCTAACAAGCACTTTGTGCCTAGTTTTGAACTTGAGAATTTTTACAACAAATTCAACATATGGGTTTTTCTTTGTTTGTTTGTTAGAATTTTGAGCCTAGTTTTGAACCTAGAAAAATTATTGATGAGTTCAAATGTATTTTATATTGGTTATTGGTGTCCACTTTCTATTTTTAGATAAAACTCTAATGAAGGTCTTTCTATTTTTAATCGGTATTGTAGATAGGTGCATAAAAGTACAAAGTTGTGTCACATTTGGCCAAATTGTCAACATGAGTGACTTTAAGAATTTCCAACTAAAACTTTTTTTGTGAAGCATATGGTCTAGTTAGATTCATTCTAGCTAAGTTAGATATGGACCACCAATTTTAAAACTAGAAGTGTCCATTAAATACATATGTGGCACCACTTTGGGGCCAATTTACTAAAAAAATAAAATTATTCAAAAAAATTGATATTTCAACAACTCTTGTGTAAATATTTTTCTTTTTAAAATAGAAGAATACCCTTTTGTAGATCTATAAGTGTAATTTTTAAAAATATAATTATTTTAATAGTTTAAGTACTACTTATATTTTATTTTTATTTTTCCTAAAAGTGGGTCATCAACACCAAAATATAAGGTTGATTATCTTGTCAATAAAATATACTAAAAATATTATTTTAAATTTTTAAAAAAATATGATGCACTAGAGAAAAGATTTTATGTCAAAATGATATAATTATTTTTCTATTTTGGATAATAATTAAGACAAAAGGTGACGTCCCATGGAAATAGTTATTTTTTAGTACATGCACCTTTAAAGATTTATTTTTAAAAAATATTTATAAAAAAGTGGAAAAAATAAATCCATGCACTAAAGCTTTGCGTTATAAATACACCCAAAAAATTGAAGGAAAAAAATAAAATTTACTATATAAAGAGTAATGTCCCATGTAACTTTATTTTTTAGCATTTTATCAACAACTAAATCATAGTGTAAACTTTATAAAAAAATTATATTCAAATAATTTTTTAATTTTTCTAGAAAAATGCAAACATAAAATACACTAAAAATGTGCATTTCATTAGTTCACATCATTTCAAAATTTAAAACATATATGTCACTTTCGAGTGATTCAAGTTAAAAATTTAGATCAATGTTGGTTGTTTCCTTTTATAAAAGTGTGACACATCTTTGTACTTTTACCTAGGTTATAAAACTTGTGCCAACTCTTGATTCCTATTTCAAACTATTGAGGGTGGTGTTAGAACATCCAACTTTCTAAGCAATAATGAGTTATTTCTCCTCTTGAAAAGTAGAAAAATTACTCCAATGTTCCTTTATAGTCAGGTCTTGACCATGTGGGATAACAAAGTGGTCGTTGTTAACGTGTTTCAATAAGGGACCTGGGTTGTTAGACTTTCTGGAAATGATATTACTAATATGCAACTAAATATTATAAATCTAACATTTAGAAAATGAATTACATGTTCAAATTCATAGCAGATCTATATCAATTAAATGCTCTTCTCAACAATTTTAGATTGATTCTAAAAGAAAATTCAAAAGATTCAATGTATAAGGAAGAATTGAAATAATTCTAAATTAAATGGACAATGAAAAGACTTGTTTCATTAATCAGTTATGAACATTTAAATGAAATCTCACAAACTAATGTTAAAGAAAATAGCCATTCACATAGTTGATGCTAGCAATAATGCAATCTTCTAAGGAAATATAACCAAACACAAGATTTTCAAATTTCATCAAATCAGAACACCATGAAACATGCATAGATCTAAGACAAAATTTACTTAGTTCAAGAATAACATATGAGATTTCATTAATTTATTCAACTTATAAAAACTAAAAGAGTCATGTACCATTACCAATACATCAGATTGAGATGCATGCAAAATAGGCATAATCCTTTGATTTATCAAAATTTTCTTTTTTTCATAAATTCGGTAGGAAAATGCACTCTGAGAATGTGTGAGTTTATTGTGCAACAATACATCAAAATCGGATCCTTTGAAATGATCCAAAATAAAATATATATATCGAATGTTGGGTTCCAAAAATTATGAATCTAAAATAAAGGAAAATTGAAACTAACTTCAAAGCCCCGGATCTGATTGATTTTAACTAAAATATAACTAAAAGCTAACTAAAGTGCCTTAGTTTCAATTCTAAGACTAACTAAACTTAAACTAAAGAAACTAAAAAATTAACTAAAAGTCAACTAAAATCAAACGCTAGATTTAATCTTACAACCTAGGCATTGATTTATTACAACACTTATTCAAAAAAAACAAAATTAGGAACTCTAGCTTCGATCAACTAGGGAAGCTATTAGTGAATGCAAAGATCACTTCATTCATATTCTCCATTGATGGGCCTCAATGGTATTGAAGCTTTATTATTTGATTAAAGGAAGAGTTATCCATCCATTCTTACAAACTAACAAAGGCAGACAACTCTTCCTAGAAGGAGTGAAGCTTTGTCTTTTTATTCATCATTTTATAAATTACAACCTAATGAGGAAGAAGACTACTCTACTGAAGAAGAAGATGAAGATGTATTTAGAGATGAAAAAGAAAAGGTTGTATTCATGGATTTTGAGACTACTGGAGGAGATACATAAATGGATTTTGGTAACAATGAAGAAGAGGTAGATCTTGTGAAAGAATTGATATATGTGCTGGAAGGAAATCAAAAGGCTGAAGAATAGAATTGTAGAAGAGGTGAGGACTAAATAAAAGGTATCTCAAGATTTGAAGAAAGCAAAAAATATGATTGTTGATCTGAATACTCATACTGAAGAAGAAAAAAGAATTGAATAATTTCTAACAGAAAAGTTTCTATCAAGAGATAAAGACTATGAGAAGTTGGAAACAAAAATTGTGACAGTGAGAATAGATCTTGAGAAAGTGAACTAGTATCTACAAATGAAGTTTAGAAAGAATACTAAAACCCTAGATCAAATTTTGGGAAGTCAAAGAGCTTTGCATGTCAATACTGGAATAGGTTTTGATGATCAAAAGAAGAAGGTGATAAAATAGTCTGTGAAGACTACTAAAGCAAGTCCAAAAGTGAGAGGCTCTGAAAGTTCGAATTCTGAAAGAACCATGGTAAGTGATGAAAGAATGAAACATGATAATGGATTTATTCAAGTACAAATCAAAAGAAGAAGATCTAGAAAACAAGGATGCAACACCAGGTTCAATTATCCTTTCTTTGGTTATTGTTTCAATTGTAATAATTTTGGTCATAAATTTATGGATTGTATAAATGCTCTGATAAGAAGAAATAACTTTGTTAGAAATAATGTATTTGCACCTCTATATAATTTTAATATCATTTTCTACAAGTAAAACAACTTTGGACACATTGCAAGGAACTGCAGAAGCAATTTTGTAAGTCATCTATTGAAAAGTGGAAGAAAAGGATCAGAATGCATAATTCATGAATTGGATAAATTCTAGAAGAAGGTTCACGTAGAAAGGAAGTCAGAGAAGTCAATGATTTCTCAAACTGCACTACATGCTTAGATGGAGAAGAACCTGTGGATCATAGATAGTGGTTGCTCAAGCCACATGACTGGAGATAAAAGTAAGTTCATGAATTTCAAGAAATTTGATGGTGGATATGTGACCCTTGGAAATAATTCAATTGCCAATTTTTTTGGTAAGGGTACTTTAAGTTTTGATGGTGGTAGAACAAAGACACATGATATTTTTTTAACACACCGAAATACTAAGGGGGGTGAATCAATATTCTATCAAATATCAGACCATCTGGAATAAGCGGATACTTTAAACTCTACTGCATAAGCAAGAATATGAAAGTAGAAGACGATGCACAATACAACACAACACCAGATATACATGGAAAACCACATAGGGGGAAAACCATAGTGAGAAGAGCTATTACGAGCTATTTTCTGAATCCAACCTCACAATATGAAAAACATTTATAACTTTATTTTAGGGTTGCAACCCAAACAAGCTACAACCCCTCAATTAAAGGTTTTAGGGTCACTCCCAAGGAAGCTACAACTCCTTGATTACACTTTGTTTTAGGGTTTCAACCAAAGGAAGCTGCAACTCCCTAATTAGAGCACACACTTAGGAAATATTATAGAATGACATCCCTTCCACTATCTAAAACTGACAATTAAGCTCACTCCTTTTGATGATTACAATTCTGCTCTATCACTTCTTCAAATGTCTTCTTGGCTTCTTACTAACTCACTACTTTCAGCAATCAAGAAGTTATTCCTTTGGCTCACTTCCTCCAACAAACAATTAAGCACACTTCTTTACTTCCATTTTGTCACAAAGATATGATCAAGATGAAACCGTGCAAGAACTATCACCTCTACTCTTTCTCTTTTATTCGCTTACATAATTGTCATAATACATCACACACATCCCCCACCCTAGATCAACTAGGTTTATAATTTATACATGATATTACATTGATTAAATTTCACATGTCGGCCTACAACAAAATATTACATCTCCAAGTCGGTCAAGGATGAAATAATCAACATGAAACATGTAGAGGGAAAGACCCAAAAGACTACATGCAACAACAGGAAGAGGAAAAAACCTTACAGATCCCATCACATGCTTAACCTGGTATTAAAAAATCTTCACACCTTCGATCTTCAAAATGTATCATCCACATGCTTTGAAAATACAAATTAGGTTGTCCATAAGCAATAAAATAGGTAACTTGTAGCATGTTGTCCCTCACATCATTGGTGGTAAACATGAATGATAAAGAATTACTTTCAATTCCCCCAGATAAGTTGACATGGCCCATACAACACCTTCAAACACTTCTCAAGCTTCACTCACACTTAAACTTGTGGTGCACATCATCAACATACCTTAGTCAACCTCAAAAAGAATAAGCCAACAAAACATTCATTTCGAACCACAACCTATATCGGAGAGACCAGAAGACAATTTGCAGAGAAGCATCAAACATCACCTAATATTTAGGAACACTCTCATACATCCATTTTACAACTTCATGTAGCAACAAGTTGGGTCAAGCCAACAGAGATTGAGACCAGTCAGCGAACAACACAATCCATTACACTATCATCTCTAACTTTCTTAGAGGAAGGATTATTGACATGAAACTTTGGATATAACACCTTCATATCTCCATAAACTTAACTTCTTATTTTCACAACCATATCTACAAATGTGAAATTATGCAGAGCCAATCTTTACACTTTTGAGAACATCCTCACAAAATCAACACAAACAATTTTTTTACTATCAGAAGCACCTTTTCGTTAACCCAAAGGACTTGAAACTTGGATCACACATGCCTTGACCATGAAGCTAACCCCCAAATTGTAGGAGAAAAAAATCATCAACAGAGAAATGTGGAGCATTTCTCAGAGAATTTGGCAACCAACTAACTAGACTATAACATACTCCAATAAACTTTTGACATCAATGGCAACCAAACTACAACAATCTCCCCCTTTGTCATTGATGGAAAAAACATCCTCACACCACTTTGGCACATAATCTCCCCCTTAATATCTCCCCCTTTGACATCAAGGACAAAGGGAAAAAGGACTCCCCCTTTTGACAATCTCTCCTTTTTGAAGCAACTTACAAGCTCCTCCTATCAGCAACGACCACTACCTACTCCCCCAAAGAGGCAGCTCCCATCAGTCCAAGAATAAAGATATGACTTGAATTACTCCCCCTGGATAGATGCACCAACTATGCATCTAGAAAGGAGGGGAAATTACCCCAAACTTCAGCCTGAGATATTCAAATGTATCCTTTGCAAGTTCCTTTGTGAAAATGTCTATAATTTGATCCTTTGTAAATACATACTCCAGCTTCACTTCTTTATCTATAAACTTCTCTCTCAGAAAGTGATATCTAATTGATATGTGGTTGGTTCTAGAATGCATCATTAGATTCTTTGAAATATTGATAGCACTTGTATTATCACATAGAATAGGAATGAAATCATCATACTTTATCTTGATATCCTTCAATTTTTTCTTCATCCACAACACTTGAGTACAACAAGATGTTGCAGCAATATACTATGCTTCTACTATTGGCAAAGAAATTGAATATTGCTTCTTACTATACCATGAAACAACATGTTTCCTAGAAATAAAGAACCACCACTGGTAATCCTTCTATCATCAATACAACCAGCCCAATCAACATCAATGTATGAAGTCATATCAGAGTAATTACCTTTTGAATACCATAATCCATAATCTGCTCTTTAAATATTTGAAGATTCTCTTGACTGCGTTCACGTGATTTTCTTTAGGATTATCTTGAAATTTGCAACCAAACATAATATCAGGTCTTCAAGTTATAAGTGTGAATAAGTAACAATGTAAATACATTTCTTAATGAAACATTATATCAAGATTCTACAGTAATTAACTAATAAAAGGAGCAGAAACTTGAAAGTGTCTCATTGTTTCCTATCTCCAAAGATTTATTAAATCACAGAGGACTCTCAGATTTCGTAAGCACTTGTGACTATTAAAATGCCAATCTAGAGAATGGAATGATGCTAAATTCAATGATGTAATGATTGATAATGATTTCTAGATGATATTAATGCTACTGTAATCTATATTGACATGAAACCTGATGAAAGAAAGCTATAGTAAAACTAACATGCAGCCATGATATGAATTCTACTGATGCTATGATTGCTATGATACTAAGATGCTTGATTTCTTGATTGCTCTATTTCCTGCAAAGTAATATTGCACAAAGTTGGGATCCATTTCATGTGGAGAAAGGTTGTATTTATAGATTCACGGCAGCAAATTTGCATAGGGGCAGAAAAGTAGAGGCTTGGATTCAATCTGGAGGATTGAATGGTGAGAGATTGAGAATATTTTGGGAATGGTTCCTCCCCATGAAAACACCAGGCAAGATGATAGGAAGGATCAGAGGAAGAAGATTGAGAGATTGATTTCTAAATTTTCTCCAATTTGTCTTCACAACTTCCCATGAATACCAGTTGAATTAAATTAGACATAAATTAGACATATGATATCTAAATTGGTAGGTGTGTAACGCCCCACCACGCAACCCTAGAGGAAGTTGCAAACAACTACTTAAATAGGCTAATTTTTTTTTTAAAAGCATAATTAAAATGTAAGTTCACAAATAATGCCAACAACCTCTAAGGTTATGAGACAGAGGTTATATAGAACCTCAACAAAAAACAACTTAAACCATGTCATTCATTTACACAGTTATAAAACACATACATTCCAATAAGATGAATTACATCAAAGCATAAAGATAACTTTCCATTGAATCAATCCATTCATTAAACAATAATATTACAATGCTCATTCCCCGAATGAGGCAAGATCAATAAACATAATTACAATTACAATATCCACCTCGATAACAACTAAGGGGTAAAATAACGCAAGAACAACAGAAATGAAATAAAGCAAGAACTGATACTGACACTAACGAGCTCTCTAACTGGAATTCTCGTCCACAAGAACATGAAGAAAGAACCCAACGGATTTAGGTGCACGCCACCCAACTTAAGTGGAACCCAAAAGCCCACCCCCCATGCTAGGAGATAGTAACCAGGAATCCTAGCCAAGACCATCTACCTCTAGACACAGGCTAACATAAACTGAACCAAACTGAAACAACCAAACACATGAGCCTCATAGGTACAACACCATAAGGTACAACTCAAATACCATGCAAGTACAACACAAGTACAATTCAAATACCATGCAAGTACAACACAAGTACAACTCTACAAGGTCACATTGCTTCCAAAAATAAAATAGATCAAGTATGTTACGAGAACCATACACATAATAATTGAATACCAACTATGGTCACATCAAGTATGTTAAGGAAACCATACCCATAAAACAAAACCGACTGTTGTCCTAGACAGAGTGTCATCACACAGCTCGTCATGGGTTATCCTTGGGACTCTTCCTAAGCTCTGGCCCCCACAAGAAAAGGTTATTCCAGGCCTTCCCACCCATCCTAAGCCTAACCGAGCACTTGTGTCCATGAGTGAGGCATTAATATCTTGATTAGTGAGAAGTTAGTCCTAAACTTCTAAGTATTGTTTTAGTTATCACTTGACTAAATCACTTCCGAAGGTTATCCTGGATACCTCTTTGGGCTCTGGCCCCTACGGAAGCCACTATTCTACTTGACAACACACACACACCAACCAAACATCAATGGTACCAAGGTGCAACAAATAAGACATCACGACCTCTCCTTTCTCGGGAGGCAACACAAACTAAAACGCACTCCAACACTGGAGGCAACAAACCACATAACAAGGTCACTCCTTACAAGGAGGCATGGATCCCATAATCCACTCCTTTCTCAGGAGACACAAGACATCCCCGTTCGTGAAAACTGGGTACTAACATAGGCACAACCTCATGCACTATCCAAGAGAATTCACAACAGGTAGACAAACACAAAATGACAACCCAGAGAACTGAAAACCCCCATCTAGAAGACTTACGAATAAAACACTCTTTAATCCATTTCCCAAACAAGAGCATGAAGAGAATATTCACTGAGGGCACATGAAATAAACTACCTTTAGATATTCTAAATCCATTCCTCATTAACGTTCAATAATCTATTGCATCGATAAAACTGAATTAAAATTCATCTTTTCAGATAAGGGAGAAATTAACACTAATATTTAATTCCCTAATTGCTCTTAATAAATAAGCATTTTCAACTATAACTTAGAACATTTCGCTTTAAAATAAATAATTGATTGCCCTTGCCAACTAAATCATTATAAAATAAATCAGTTAATTTCATTATTAACACATTACTCACAAAGCCAACATTTGTCCTTTTCAAACCTATTGTTTTAAAATAATATCAATAATTGGACTATAACCCAATATTATAAATTTTCCCAATTTGATTTAAATCAGATTAATAATGAGACCTTTGCTCATCAATTTAAATTTCTCAATTAAATTTAAATCATGCATTCTCTAAATCAAATATTTAATTCCCTCAATTAAACTCTAAAACATGCCATTGAAAAAAAAATCAATAATTTCCCTTGCATAATTAATTTAAATCACCACTCTTAAAAAAAAAATACAAATCTTATTTAAATATAATATATATATATAAATAATATTTTAATATTATAAATTATAATATAAAATATTATTAAATAATTTTTAATATTATAAATTATAATATAAAATATTTATATTTATATATATTATTTATTTTATTTCTTTATTTTTCTAACCAACCCCCTAGTGCCTTGGGTCGTGTGTCGTACAAAGGTCATGGGGCGGCTATGGCGGAGTTGTGTAACATAGTTGGCCGTGGGTGAGGGGGAAGGCTATGGGGGTCACGCCGGACGCGGCTCCCCCAAAGCCCTCCTACAATTTTTTTTTTTAAATTAAAAATTTTATTTTACACACAAGGACCTGCGGATTTTTATTTTTTTAATCCGGTTTAAAAAAATTTAAAACCAGGGTTTCCTTTTTCTTTTAATTCTCAAACCCAAACATAAGAAACATATAAAATATATATAAGCATGCATAAATTTACAAGTATTTATATATATATATATATATAAATACATATATATATATATATTTTTTTTTTATATTCACAAGAAATCTACAAAACTAATTAAGAAAATAACATTTAAAAGACCATTTTTAGTCCAAGAACACCATTGATTTTCTT
This sequence comes from Sequoiadendron giganteum, assembly GCA_007115665.2. NCBI lineage: Eukaryota > Viridiplantae > Streptophyta > Pinopsida > Cupressales > Cupressaceae > Sequoiadendron > Sequoiadendron giganteum. Next base: position 146,988,536 of record CM021109.1, on the reverse strand, counting down.
GAAGAAATATTTTCCAAAGAAGAGCTTTTTGAAAATAAATTCAGATTTCAACATGGGTTTTTCCATTGCAATTCACAGATAGACTATTGAAATATTTTTCAGCAAGATTTTTCAACAACAAAACACATTTAGATATAAATTTCAAAACAATTAAAAAAAACCAAAGACATGAACCTGGTAATTTCTGAGTTTGAGAAGGTCCAGATGATGCTTAGCTTCCCACCTTGCTTCCAAATCTAGTTCCACAAGTTTTCACAACTCAAATCCAAAAACCCACAAAATCGAAACATTCTTCCTCTCTCTAATTCAAACTTTTTCTCAAAACTCCAAGATCCAAAAATTGTGATCCAAAATCCAAACATAAGGATCAAACCCTAAAACTTCAACCACCACCCTCATAAATTCATCAAAACATAAAAAATAGAAAAATATCTAATTTCTTTAAAAAAAAATTGAATTCAAACTTCTAATTTGACTTTTAAATGTTTCAATTCCAAATTTCACAAATTGACTTTCATGGATTTTCTTTATTTTCAAATTCAACAAATAACACAATAACTTCAACATAACTAAATTAAATTTTTTCAACATCATAAATTTAATTAATTAATAAATAGATTTAATCAACAATTAAATTATTTATTAATTAAATTAAATTAATAATAAAATAAATTATATTTCAACATAAATAAATTAATCCACAACTTAAATATACTAAGCCATTTAATTACCTTTTTTCTAACTTGCAAGAAAACAACGAAGAGAGGGAACGATATCAAAACAACACAACCCAACAAACACCTAACGACATACTAGGACTAGGGTGACGACTTGGCATGGAAAACCTAGCTACTATCTCCCAATCGAATACCGTTGGATATTGAACACGCTCCAACCTGTGAAACTAGGTGGAGTCGATGTCCTATACCTGTCAACCTGTAAATCAAGTAAACAACAACATATAATCTGAACAGCATAAAATACACACCGTGAAGAGGAAATCACGAGGTCATAGGACGCTCGCAAGCGAGTGATGCGATGTCGTCCCCTTCACCAATACAATGCAACTAACTGACAATTCTAACATATTAGTATTAATCCAAAGCATAAACATCTTAAAATTCGCACATCCATAATGCTAATCCAAAACGTGGAATAAAGATAACATCTGAATATAGTATCATCACATCAAAATACATCAAAGCAACATACCCACACAAGGATGCACTGTCCAACCAGAAGGAAAAACAGAGGGGTATTACATCCTCCCCCCCTAGGGTTAGGCTTACTCCTAGAAGCCTACAAACATGTAGGGATATAACTCCCTCACACATAATGCACCAAATCAAAACCTCGTCTACACACCAAGGTATTAAGTGAGGTACACAACTCAAAACCCACGCAACTAAAAGCTTAATGGCTCCATCATAATCCCAGAGTACCCAATGTTTAAACCTAGGCTCTGATACCATGTGTAACGCCCTGCCACGCAACCCCAGAGGAAGTTGCAAACAACTACTTAAACAGGCTAATTTTTTTTTTAAAAGCATAATTAAAATGTAAGTTCACAACTAATGCCAACAACCTCTAAGGTTAGGAGACAGAGGTTATATAGAACCTCAACAAAAATCAAGAACTTAAACCATGTCATTCATTTACACAGTTATAAAACACATACATTCCAATAAGATGAATTACATCAAAGCATAAAGATAACTTTCCATTGCATTAATCCATTCATTAAACAATAAGATTACAACGCTCATTCCCCGAATGAGGCAAGATCAATAAACATAATTACAATTACAACTTCCACCTCGATAACAACTAAGGGGTAAAATAATGCAAGAACAACATAAATGAAATAAAGCAAGAACTGATACTGAAACCAACGAGCTCTCCAACTAGAATTCTCATCCACAAGAACATGAAGAAAGAACCCAACAGATTTAGGTGCACGCCACCCAACCAAGTGGAACCCAAAGGCCCACCCCCCATGCTAGGAGATAGTAACTAAGAATCCTAGACAAGACCATCTACCTCTAGACACAGGCTAACATAAACTGAACCAAACTGAAACAACCAAACACATGAACCTCACAGGTACAACACCACAAGGTACAACTCAAATACCATGCAAGTACAACGCAAGTACAATTCAAATACCATGCAAGTGCAACACAAGTACAACTCTACAAGGTCACATTACTTCCAGAAATAAAGCAGATCAAGTATGTTACGAGAACCATACACATAATAATCGAATACCAACTATGGTCACATCAGGTATGTTAAGGAAACCATACCCATAAAACAAAACCGACTGTTGTTCTAGACAGAGTGTCATCACACAGCTCGTAATGGGTTATCCTTGGGATTCTTCCTAGGCTCCGGCCCCCACAAGAAAAGGTTATCTTGGTAACCTTTACTGAATCCCGGCCCCCATACTCACTCATGCGGAGCCAAATACCTTTCGTACAGACAAGATAGATGACCTTGCCATTCTAGGCCTTCCCACCCATCCCAAGCCTAACTGAGCACTTGGGTCCATGAGTGAGGCATTAATATCTTAATTAGTGAGAAGTTAGTCCTAAACTTCTAAGTATTGTTTTAGTTATCACTTGATTAAATCACTTCTGAAGGTTATCCTGTATACCTCTTTGGGCTCTGGCCCCTATGGAAGCCATTTTTGTACTTGACAACACACGCACACCAACAAAACATCAATGGTACCAAGGTGCAACAAACAAGACATCACGACCTCTCCTTTCTCAGGAGGCAACACAAACTGAAATGCACTCCAACACTGGAGGCAACAAACCACATAACAAGGTCACTCCTTACAAGGAGGCACGGATCCCATAATCCACTCCTTTCTCAGGAGACACAAGACGTCTCCGTTCGTGAAAACCGGGTACTAACATAGGCACAACCTCATGCACTATCCAAGAGAATTCACAACAGGTAGACAAACACAAAACGACAACCCAGAGAACTGAAAACCCCCATCTGGAAGACTTACGAATAAAACACTCTTTAATCCATTTCCCAAACAAGAGCACGAAGAGAATACTCACTGAGGGCACATGAAATAAACTACCTTTAGATATTGTAAATCCATTCCTCATTAACGTTCAGTAATCTATTGCATCGATAAAACTGAATTAAAATTCATCTTTTCAGATAAGGGAGAAATTAACACTAATATTTAATTCCCTAATTGCTCTTAATAAATAAGCATTTTCAACTATAACTCAGAACATTTCGCTTTAAAATAAATAACTGATTGCCCTTGCCAACTAAATCATTATAAAATAAATCAGTTAATTTCGTTATTAACACATTACTCACAAAGCCAACATTTGTCCTTTTCAAACCTATTGTTTTAAAATAATATCAATAATTGGACTATAACCCAATATTATAAATTTTCCCAATTTGATTTAAGTCAGATTAATAATGGGACCTTTGCTCATCAATTTAAATTTCTCAATTAAATTTAAATCATGCATTCTGTAAATCAAATGTTTAATTCCCTCAATTAAACTCTAAAACATGCCATTGAAAAAAAAATCAATAATTTCCCTTGCATAATTAATTTAAATCACCACTCTAAAAAAAAAAATACAAATCTTATTTAAATATAATATATATAAATAATATTTTAATATTATAAATTATAATATAAAATATTATTAAATAATATTTTGATATTATAAAAATAATATATAAAATATTAATATTTATATATATTATTTATTTTATTTCTTTATTTTTCTAACCAACCCCCTGGTGCCTCAGGCCGCGCGCCGTATAAAGGTCATGGGGCGGCTATCTCGGGCCGCGCGTGCGGATCTGGTTGGGCGTCGGCCGTGATTTTTTGGCCTTGGTTTTCCTTTTACCGCCGTGTGTTTTAGGTCGCAGGTGGTGGAGGTTTAAGGGTTGGGCGGAGGTGGAGCCGGCCACTATGGGCGGCGCGGACTGTAGTGGGGAGAGCGCGTGCACGACGGAGTGGAGGAGGTGGCAGCAGCGGAGCTGTGTAACACAACCGGCCGCGGGTGAGGGGGAAGGTTGCGAGGGTCGCGTCGGGCACGACTCCCCCACACGCCTCCCATGGGGGGCGCAGTGGGGTGAGCCCCCGGCGGCTCCCCCAAAGCCCTCCTACAATTTTTATTTTTAAATTAAAATTTTTATTTTACACACAAGGACCTCAGGTTTTTTTTTTTTAATCCAGTTTAAAAAAAATTAAAACTAGGGTTTCCCTTTTCTTTTATTTCTCAAACCCAAACATAAGAAACATATAAAATATATATAAGCATGAATAAATTTACAAGTATTTATATATATATATATATATATATATATATATATTCTATATTCACAAGAAATCTACAAAACTAATTGAGAAAATAACATTTAAAAGACCATTTTCGGTCCAAGAACACCATTGATTTTCTTGAAGAAATATTTTCCAAAGAAGAGCTTTTTGCAAATAAATTCAAATTTCAAGATGGGTTTTTCCATTGCAATTCACAAATAGAGTATTGAAATATTTTTCAGCAAGATTTTTCAACAACAAAACACATTTAGATATAAATTTCAAAACAATTAAAAAAACCAAAGACATGAACCTGGTAATTTCTGAGTTTGAGAAGGTCTAGATGATGCTTAGCTTCCCACCTTGCTTCCAAATCCAGTTTCACAAGTTTTCACAACTCAAATCCAAAAACCCACAAAATTGAAACATTCTTCCTCTCTCTAATTCAAACTTTTTCTCAAAACTCCAAGATCCAAAAATTGTGATCCGAAATCCAAACATAAGGATCAAACCCTAAAACTTCAACCACCACCCTCATAAATTCATCAAAACAGAAAAAATAGAAAAATATCTAATTTCTTTTAAAAAAAATTGAATTCAAACTTCTAATTTGACTTTTAAATGTTTCAATTCCAAATTTCACAAATTGACTTTCATGCATTTTCTTTATTTTCAAATTCAACAAATAACACAATAACTTCAACATAACTAAATTAAATTCTTTCAACATCATAAATTTAATTAATTAATATATAGATTTAATCAACAATTAAATTATTTATTAATTAAATTAAATTAATAATAAAATAAATTATATTTCAACATAAATAAATTAATTCACAACTTAAATATATTAAGCCATTTAATTACCTTTTTTCTAACTTGCAAGAAAATAACGAAGAGAGGGAACGATATCAAAACAACACAACCCAACAAACACCTGACCACATACTAGGACTAGGGTGACGACTTGGCACCAAAAACCTAACTACTATCTCCCAATCGAATACCGTTGGCTATTGAACACGCTCCAACCTGTGAAACCAGGTGGAATCGATGTCCTGTACCTATCAACCTGTAAATCAAGTAAACAACAACATATAATCTGAACATCATAAAATACACACCGTGAAGAGGAAATCACGGGATCATAGGGCGCTCGCAAGTGAGTGATGCGATGTTGTCCCCTTCACCAATATAATGCAACTAACTGACAATTCTAACATATTAGTATAATCCAAAGCATAAACATCTTTAAATTCGCACATCCATAATGCTAATCCAAAATGTGGAATAAAGATAACATCTGAATACAGTATCATCACATCAAAATACATCAAAGCAACATACCCACACAAGGACGTATTGTCCAACCAGAAGGCAAAATGGAGGGGTATTACAAGGTGAGTGAATAGAGAAAATTGATTTATGCTTTTATTTAAATATTTAGATTTATTTAAATTAGCAAAAGGGGAAATAAATAATTTAATAAAAAAAACTATAGGAGTTGTTTATTAAATTAAAATAGAAGGAATATGATAATTAAACAACAAAGTATTTAACCTTTATTAATTAATTTTGATTGAATGATGTGATTAAGATAGAATAAATAGGGGAATTTGATAATTAAATAAAACAAAGTATTTAATTTTGTTTATTTAATTAAGATGAAATAATAGTAGAATTAGAAAAATTTAAATAAAAATTTAAATAAATAAATATTTATATTTATTCAATAGTAGAGGAATTTAGGGTAATTAATCAAATAAATCATATTTAATTAATTAGATTCTCCAGACCAATTTCAGGTGTATACATTTTGCCCCTGTTTGAAGTGATGTGTTTACGCATTGCTTCAAAGAAAATTTTGTGCTGTTGCTGCCAGTATCGATGAAAATTCAGTATGCCCCAGACATTGATTTTCAGGTGATGATGGATATATGCCCCCTCAGGAGATAAATTTATGATTTTTTTTTTTGGATTTTTCAGATTTTTTCATGATTTTCTGATGATTCTATGATGATTCGATGATGATTTGATGGTGAAATAATTTATCTCCCGACATTTGGTGTAGAAATTTTGTCCTTGGATGAATTTCAATTAATCTCTCAATAAAAATTAATTAAAAGTTTAAAAATCCCACCATAAACCTACCTTTAATAGCCTATAAAAGGTCAAAAGGGTCTTTTTCAAAATCATTTGTGCATTTTGACTTTTGAAACTTTGTGAGAGAGAGATATTTGTGACTCTTGGAGCAAGATGTTGATCCCTTACCACACCCACCAGTTCGAGTGAGTGTGACATCACCAGTGCCCGATAGCTTATGGACCTCCGGTTCATACCCCTAGACCTCCTTGTAATTCGTGTTTTTGTCATTTTTGCTCTTTTTGCATTTTTTTTTAATTTTTCAGAGTTTTAGCACTTCAAGGTTGCGTTGTAGCGCTTTTACACTCTGGTGTAGCGCTTTTAGGATCTGTTTTAGCACTTTTGAAAAGCAGTGCCTCGATTAGGTAGTTTAGCACTTCGGTAAACTAATTTAGCACTTTGGCGAATTAGCGCTAGGATAGGATAGATTAGCGCTTTGAGCGTTTAAATTAGCACTTTGAGAAGATTAGTGCTATGGTGGGATAAATTAGTGCTTCCAGTGATTAATTTAGCACTTTTGGGGATTTAGCGCTTCAAGCGACTGTTTCAGTGCTTTGACCTCGTGAAATAGCGCTTTGAGTGATATGGCGCTTTGATAAACTGTTCTAGCACTTCTGACTGATGAAATAGCACTTGTGATCTTTTAGCACTTTGAATGCCTGTTTTAGCACATCCAAGTTAGATTTGCAAAATTTTGTCAAATTTTAAACTTGATTTTATCGATTTTGATCATGTCAACCCATTGGTTTGATATGATTTGATGATCTAAATAACCCTGATGATTGATTCTGATGATTGATAGATAAGAATTATTCTCATGATAGGTGAGGAATAATCTCATTTGTGATGAACCTCATGATAGGCGAGGTTGATTTTGATGAATTGACCTTATGTTAGGCGTACAGTTTAGATTTGATAATGAGGTTTGGTGATGTTTTCTCATGAATTTTGATCAAAATTCATAGCAAGAGCTGATCAGATTTGATAGTATAATGACATGTGATATTTGACATAGTGTACTGATTTTGAACATTTCATGATGATAGGAGTCTCTAGATAACGTCCAGATTCGAGAGCATTTCCCATGGACATTTGATTTGATTCCACAGTTGACACTAGATGAGACACAAATTATTGTTTGGTGTGGACTTGCTTCTCTTTTTGACATGCCCCAAATTAGGATTAATTAGGGTCTTCTCAGAGCTTTAGCCGAGCGGTGGCACAGTGATCATAACACCTTCCACTTACCCACCGGTGAGATGACTATCACCCCAGAGGATGTCTAGCATATTTTTCGGATACCATTTGTTGGAGAGGTTGTTGTGTATGATTCAGAGGAGGTGGGTAGGATAGATGCTCTTCGTAGAGTCTTTCAGGATGAGCATATTGCTGGGATTTGGATTCCATGGTGAGAGATGGTGGATTCTTATGCCACCTTACCTTCAGTTCTGGCAGGATTTATTGGAGGGTTCCTTTGTTTTGATTGCAGGTCAAAGGGACTATGTTTCGGATGGTTCCATGTACTTGAGAGTATGATCGTGCATGGGACTAGATATGCTTGGGGGATGTTGGTGCAGGAGCACCTATTTGCTTTCAAGCCTCCATGAGGCCATATTGTATAAATTCATTAAATTAGGTGTTTTAATCTTGTAATAAGGTTGAATGAGCCATTTTATATATTTTTGAATTCATTTGGATTCATTGATGAAGGTTTGGTGTCATTTAGTTGAAAAATGAAAACATTGTCAAAAGTTGTCATAACAACTTTTCTTGTTAAATGACAACTTTTTAAAAAGTTTGTTAAAAGTTTTTAAATGGTAGTTGTAGGTTGGTTGGAGCATAACTTGATTGTAAAAGCATAAAAATGGGCCTCCAAGTCGAATGGGGGTGGGGAAGGTAGTTTGGAACAAGAATTTATGAAGGAAGGCATGAATTTTTCTGCAATTTCCAATGTTCTTCCCTGTTCTTTTACATGGTACAGATTTTTATGAAGTTTTAAATACTTTAAATTGATTTTTATTGATATAATGATGAACTAGATTTCATTTGAAATTATTTTGGTGTTTTTTTATTGAGTTTGGAGAAAGTTATGATCATTTTACCATTGGCAACCCTATGGGATTGTTTTATTTGAAAGTTGTAGGCTGTTGCAGAGAATGGTACATATTGTAAAGATCAAATAAATACCTAATACCTTTTGGAAATGTTAGATATGTGAATCTAGTTTCATTTTCTTCAAGTCTCATCAAATTTCAGTAAGATTTGAATAATTTATGACCATTTTGGTGAGGCCAGGTTTGAACACTGTCTAGGGTTTGCAGTTTTGGGAAAAATGTACTAACTTTATTTTCCACTGTTGGATATTCATAAAAATTGGAAGGGAAGTATGTAATTATGTTATCTTCAATCTCACAAAATTGATTGGCTTTATGATTTGTTTTGTGGAATTTATAGATGGTAGTTCAGTGCATTGAATTGTGGGTTGCCATGAGAGTGTTTTCAATGTGATCTAGAATGCACTTAATCTTTGTTTAAGATGAATAATTTTATGGAAGTTGTCAAGTGAATGGTATGTTGAATTTTGAATCCTCTTGCTCTACATCAAATGTGTATGCTGGCACATTTGTATCATGACTTGCATTCAACTATCTATTTCAAAGGGCAGAGCTTATCATCAGGGGCTACCTTGTTTCAGGTTTGGGCATGGGAGTACATTGTTGTCACGTGACCAGTGCCCATTCAAGACAAGCTAGCTATTAGTCCATATGTTTTCCGATATAGAGGTTGACTTACCCAATCTAGGATGGGTAAGTTCGAGCATTGGAGGCGCATACTAGATGACTTAGAGGCAGTGACCTAGCGCCCATATTTGGATTGTGAGCACTAGGATGAGGATGATGCAAAGATGGGATACATGTGTGATTCTATGTACTTGATTGGTAGGACCCACTTCATTTTAGATAGATTCCTACTACGGAGGGTCTACAGGTAGTACGGTATTGTTCAGTGCATGCCCCAAGGTGTTGCACATTATGTCTGACGTCAGAGTGATGTAGCAGATTGGGGGCCATGTTTATCCTATGATACCTTAGTAGAGGGATACCACACCTTATAGCCTTCAGCCTGGGACATATGCCACAATATTACAAAGGTTCCAGTGATAGAGGATTATGCGACTTATCTTGCATTACATCCATACCCTCAGATCACTATTCGTGATGAGCCAACACCATTACCTGCAGAAGAGGATGTTGCAGTTGCACATGGTCAGTGATGAAGACGAGCGGAGGATGTGGTGGAGGAGCAGGTTGTGGATGTTGAGGTAGAGGATGTGAGTGGAGAGGAGGATGTTGACATCGAGGATGTGGAGGGTAGTGGTGAGGATGATGATAGTGGTAGTGAGGACAGTGAGCAGTAGTTATGATGGAGATGATGGTCGGGACGGTGGCAGAGGTATTGTGGCAGGTAGTACAGGTCCATCCACTAGTGCACCTCGTAAGAGGCAAGTAGTGGAGATATATTCTTCGGATCATCAAACACAGATTGCCTCCCTCCAGGTATAGATTTAGACTCTACAGGGGTAGCTTGTTCAGGCACAGGGTTTACTTGTGCAAACACAGACACAACTATAGACCCAGGCACAGGCTCATGCACAAGCCCAGACACAAGTACAGGGACAGTTGGTAGTTGCACAGATACAGATTGCCACACTGATGACAGAAAGGGATAGTGCCAGGTAGATCACAGAGCGGGCACAGGTGCCTGCAGATACTTTACAACGGATTGTCAATGGTACCAGTGTTGGTGATTATATGAGGGAGGTTCTTCGTGTCGGCCGAGAGGTGGATTTTTACAGGTGTCGTTATCATGATGTAGTCCCTGCTGAGCAGAGAGTGAGTTATGCTCCTTCACAGTTAGGTGAGACACATACTAGGACTGTCAGTGAGGGTGTGACCCATTCACCTCGTAGAGATCCAAGAGATCCTGGTCCGTTTGGTGGTGGTGGAGGTAGTGGTCCATCTGGTGGTGGTGGAGGTACTAGTCCCGTGATGCCTGCACCATCTGGAAGCAACAGATCTTAGATGATGTTATGATTCTATGTTTTTTTTGAGACATGATGTATACTTCGATCCAACCAGTTTTGATGATATATCTCCCTTATTTCAGACTTCATTGTATACTTGACATTGATGTTTTATATAATTTACATGATATGCAACAAACTATTATTGATCTATGATGGGTTCTATTATGATTCTATGATGGATGTATTTATTTACCATGTTCTACATGCCATGTGATGATTTACTTGATTCTAGATGATCATGTGATATGTTATGGTTTATGATGGTCTATTTAATGAATGATGTATGGATATATGATGTCGATGTATGGATGCATGATTATTTTTGTTTTATATGATGATCATCTTTATACATGAATGTGGATGTAATAATGTGATGCAAAATGGGATGTATGTTCCTATGTTGAAAAATAGATGATGTATGATATACATTATGAATTGATGGAAATGCAATAATATGATGTATAAATAAAATAATGAATGATGAATGGATGGATGATGTATTTTAATGTATGTTAGTAATGTATTGATAATAAAATGTAAATGGATAATGTGATGACTTGATGTAATTATAATAAAATATAAATGGAGAATGTGATGACTTGATGTGTGGGAAATAATTAGTGGATGGATGAAAAATACAATGATATGATTTAGTTTTGAAATTTTCTTTTAGAACTTTTATATGATATGGAGAAATATGATATGATGAATGAAAAATGATTTGATTAAAATGTATGAATGATGAATAGAAAATTCCTTCTAAAAATGTTGATGCAACTACATGGTTACAATGATGTTTTTGTTTATGTCAAGTATACTCAGTCTTTTATGAGAAATAATAATCATCAATTTGAATTTTTCACAAACTTTTGTAACAAAATACTCTGCAAATGTATAAACTATTTATGAATGTAAGATAAATTTATCATGCAACTACATGCAAACATTGGCATTTTAACAGTATTTTTGTGCTTTCTATCATCATAGAGCTTTAAAAATGTTAAGAGTGAGTACAAGCATAAATGGTATATTTTAGACCAATGATGACCTGAGTATTACTCTCATGATTTTTGATATTGCAAGCGAACACAAGCATCTATGTATAATTGAACCAAGATAACCTAAGCATTTCTTGCATTAACGGAAAAGGATCAATTCTTTCCGTGTGTGAATTCTAAATGTCGTCAGTGACACATTTGTAGAGCACATCCCATGACAATTCACACATTAAATAATTAATTCACAAATAGCAAACAAATGAAAATACCATTCTTCTTCCTAGCTTCTCTAGTTCATTACATCATTGAGTTACTCCAGAGAAATGATAACAAATAATCAAAAAATAAAACATATCCAACCTTTACTTAAAGTGTTTCAATCATTATTTAGATTAGATCATCCATCCTGATTTTGTGATGTTTTTGTTGTTTCTTGAGATTTTGGACCAAACCTAACCTAATGACCTATCCTAGGGGCCTCAGGGGTTGATCAAAGATTAGCCTTGCCTAGGTTATACATGCAGAGACCACGTAGTTCTACTGACACAGACTCATGTTTTTGACTTTTTGAGACTAAGTCTTTTGACCTATTTTTTTATTTTTTTGCTATCATATGTGGATTTCCAAAGTGTTTCTGATAGTGATTGATGTTCCATGTTGGTTGTGTTTCGATCATTATTTTTTTTGTGTTTTTGCTAAGCTCGTTGTTTTATTGCCCCAGTGATGTGTAGATGTTGCCCTCAAGCTAGGGTGAGACATGATCATTTGCAATGATATGATAATGGATGCAAAGTGATGGTGAAAGTAACGACCATGACATGTATCAATAGATGGAAAAGCTAGTTAAATCACAAATAGCGCTTGTTTCCAGGTTTTCACTATATGTTTTTATTGCACTTTTTCATTTTTTTATTCTTTTATTTTTATTTTTTTTTTGTTACCAAGACGCCTATTTGCCAGGTTTTCATCAAGGAAACCATTTGAAATGTGCACTAGGTGATTCAGGTGTAGTATCTTCTAAGATGGATACTGTTCAGAGGTTCATCAAACAAATCCCCTTCAGGTGTTGATAGTTGATAAGTGCCTGATCCATAAACTTATATGATGACAAAGCGACCTAGCCAATTAGGTTCAAACTTCTCTTTCTTTTCTTTGTCTTGCTGATTTCTAGGGTTCTCTTTTAGGACCAAATCATCAGCTTGAAAGATTCTAGATTTTACCCTATGATTGTAGCTCCTGGACATTCTATGTTGGTATGTCATTAGATGATTGACAGCTTGTTGACGACGCTCATCCAATAGTTCTAGTTCTTGAAGCCTAGACACTCTATAATCCTCATCTGAAATGATTCCCTTTAGTGACACATGGGGTGATGGAATCTCTAACTCAATGGGTAGTATGGCCTCTAATCCATATACCAAGGCATATGGTGTAGCTCCTGTCGGTGTTTTGATGCTGGTTCTGTAGGCCCATAGTGCAAGATTAAGTTGAGCAGGCCAATCACGTCCAACATCGTTAACCATTTTCTTGAGTATTTTCAGAATTGTCTTGTTAGAGGCCTCTGCTTGGTCATTTCCTTGAGGATAATATGGTGTTGAGAAACAATGTTTTTTTTTTTTTTAATAAAAGGATTTTGGCCAACATATAATATTAATATAATAGAGATTTTACAAAATTTCATTCCGATGACTAAAAATATAACATCTAACACTAACTTATGTAACTATGCCAGTAGTCCCTACTATATGATCTTTCAAGACTTACATCATGTGGAATAGGCAAAATTCAATTCGAGATGTGTCAACTATTTATATGTTGATAAGTATGTGTACAAAAAATAGCTATATAGCCAAAATAAGCTGAAAATATATTAGTTGCAGCCTATATGCTACTATATGTATCCAATATTACCACTGTACACATACTATGTGTATCACTATAATATTTCAAATATTACCCACTAATGAACTCTCTCTTTCTCCATTTTCATGATCTGCAATGCTGGAATGGTGGATTGTGAATTTTCTGTGATGTTCATATATAGTAAAACTTTGCGAGGCTTGATTTGATGCTCTTGCATTTTCCTCTCTTCAGCTTGAGACTCAGCAATAACCACAATCTCCTTTTGTTTTGAATTTATTTTGTTGTCACTTTTTGCTTGATGACAATGGTGAGAAAGGAGGAAAGACAATGCATGGTATTTTTTTTTAAAGGTTCTTTCCATATTTTCACCAATTTCCCAATGATGCCTTGCAAGTGCTTTGTAAAGATGACTGGGAGTGTCATACTCCAATGACAGTTTCATTGCTATGTAAATGTTTTTGAAACAAACCTTATAGATGAAGATAATGTCTTGGGAAGATTCCCCCTATATATGCTTCTCCTTTCTAGAAACTATACTGATGTATGCTTTTGAGCAATGCATTATCCTACAAGAAGACTTCTTGAACACATGTTTCTGCAATTTTCACCATATCTTGATAATTCAGATTCAAATCCAACACATTTGAAATGAAGATTGATGCTAAATTCAAGGGAAAAAACAATCTTTGAGCTGATGGGTGTAATATTTCTTCTCCTAGCAGAGTCTTTAAAGATCTATACACTGGTGAGCAATCAGTTTTGAAGATATTGGACAATGTCTCTCTTTCCAAACCTTTGGAGAAAGGAAGTTCCCATTCTAGGATTGGAAATGGTGCCCTCTGATTACACGGCATGAGCTCCATGATATGGTCCTTTCTTTTTTCTTTCAAACCCTGCTTCAACTTATCTTTCATGAGTCCAACATGTCTGGATGCCCTTTCTATATCTCCACCTTTGAAAATTACTCAGTACGAAAGAAAATTAAGGCTTCTTATTCTGTCTTCTTCAACTCCACTTTGCACTTTAGTTGACAGGTTGAGAACTAGTTACTTAGCACCCAAGAATCCCTCCATTTTCGTTGTTTTCATTAATTTGAAGAATGAAGACATTTTGAAGGTTTTAATAAGAGCAGGGGCCAAAATTAATCTAACTTCAAGGAGGTTAGGGGTAAAGCCCATTCCTAGACCTTGGGTCAATGAAGCAAGAACAGGTAGAATATTTATGACCCTTGCCTTTCCCACTATGAAGCGGAGTCAAACCTATGACCTCGAGGGATGCAAAACCCAAGCCCCAGCCAAATCTGCTACAAGTGGTGGCTTTAATTAATCTAACCTCAAGGAGGTTAGGGGTAAATCCCATTCCTATACCCCAGTTCAACGGAGCAAGAACAGGTAGAATATTTATGACCCTTGCCTTTCCCACTACAAATCGGAGTCGAACCTGTGACCTCGAGGGATGAAAACCCCAAGCCCCAGCCAACTCCACTACAAGTGGTGGCTAAAATTAATCTAACCTCAAGGAGGTTAGGGGTAAAGCCCATTACTATACCCCAAGTCAACGAAGCAAGAACAGCTAAAATATTTATGACCCTTGCCTTTCCCACTACGAAGTGGAGTCAAACCTGTGACCTCGAGGGATGCAAACCCCAAGCCCCAGCCAACTCCTCTACAAGTGGTGGCTTCCATTATCAGTGATAATGGACTGGGGTATGCCATACCGATAGATTATGTAGTTCAATATGAAAGATAAGATCTATTTTTCAGTGACAGTTGTGAGAGGAACTGCTTCTATCCATTTTTTAAAATATTATGTCGCTATGATTATGAACTTGTGTCCATTGCATGAAGATGGATTTATCTTTCCTACCAGATCCAGTCCCCATTGACAAAAGGGCCATGTTGATGTGAATGGATGTAATTCTTGACCTGGTGCATGAATCCAATTACTGTGAATCTAACACTTTTGGCACTTCTTGAAAAATTGATAGGACTCCTTTTCCATACTTGGCTAGTGATACCCTAAACGAAGGAGTTTCTTTGCTAGAGTTATACCACTTGAATGAGTTCCATAAATGCCTTCATGAACCTCACGTAAGGTTGTCTCAGATTAGTTATGTTCTAAACATCAGAGAAGAGTACCATCTAGACCTCGACAATAAAGTATGTTGGTGATTAAAGTATGTTAGGTGGATTGGCGGATGAAGTTGCATTTTTGGTTTCTGAAAAGATCAGGAGGAAGGATATTGTCTTTTAGGTACGCATAGGTCTTTTCATAGATGGAGGATTCAATGGCATCTCAATGGTATATAGTTTGGGATTTTGAACTATTATAAGAAGGATTAGATACTTGTTCTACCATAAACTCATAACGACCACGTTTCTCTGGTAATTGAAAAAGAGAAGCAATTGTTGCCATAGCATCTATCGCTTTGTTTTCTACCCTTTGAATTTGCTCAAATTTGATATTGAAAAATTATTGTTTGAGATCATCTATCAGCTTCTTATAAGGCATCAACTTCTCATCTGTCATTTGATATTCATCATTTACTTGATAAATGACTAGTTGAGAGTGCCCATATATTTGTAACTCTGTGATTTTCCATTCAATTTCCATTTTGATGCCAATGATTATTGCCTCATACTCTGCCACATTATTGGTACATGGAAATATTAGTCTATAAGACTTTGGGATGGTGTGTCCTCAGGGTGTAATGAACAATATTCTTGTACTAGATCCTCTTTGTGTATATGATCCATCAAAGCAAAGTATCCATTGTTGTGTTTTTACTATAAGAATGTCTATATCAGGAAACTCTAGTGTCATAGGATGATCATCAGTTAAAGGAGCTTTGGCTAATTGTTTGGCGATCACTTGACCTTTGATGGCTCTTCTTTCCACATACTGAATATCAAACTCACTTAAAAGCATGACCCATTTGTCCAGTCTACCTGTTAAAGCAACCTTAATGAGAAGATATTTTAATGGGTCGATTTTTGTGATGAGCCTAATTGTGTGAGTCAACATGTAATGCCACAACTGCCGGGTAGAAAATACCACCGCCAAACAAGATTTCTCAATGAAGGTATAATTTATTTCATAGCCATTAAAAGTTTTGTTGATGTAGTAAATGGCTTGTTCCCTTCCTTCATAATCTTCTTGTGCGAACAATGCTCCTAAAGAAATATTTGTTGTTGCAATGTATAGTATTAAAGGTCTTCTTTTTGTAGGTGGCATGAGAATAGGTGGTGACATCAGATATTTTTTTATTTGGGTGAAAGTTTTTTCACACCCTTGATCCCATTTGAACACAACATTCTTATGCAATAGATGATTAAATGGGTGACTTTTGTCTGCCAACTGGGAGATAAATCTCCTTATTGATTGTAACCTTCCTTGTAGTGACCTTAGTTGACTAATATTTCTAGGTGGTGGCATTTCCATTATTACCTCTACCTTTGCTGGATCTACTTCAATAACTTTTTCTGAGACTATGTATCCTAAAAGTTTTGCTGATGTAACCCCAAAGACACATTTCGTAGGGTTTAGTCTGACATTGAAATTTACCAGCCTTGTGAAAAATTTTCCTAGGATATCTAGATGTCCTTCTATGGAATATGCCTTAGCTATAATATCATCTACGTAATCCTCCATAAAGGTATGCATCATATCATGGAAGATAGTGGTCATTTCTCTTTGATAATTTTCCCCTGCATTTTTCAACCCGAAGGGCATGACATTCCAGCAAAAGGTTCCCCATGGACATGTGAATGTAGTTTTCTCCTGATCGTCCGGTGCTATCTTGATTTGGTTGTAACCAGAGAAACCATCCATTATTGATAACATGGCATGTCCTGTTGTTAAGTCCACAATGATGTCAATATTAGGAAAGGGGAAATCATCCTTGGGGCATGCCTTATTTAGATCCCTGAAATTTGTACATATCTTGATACTATTATCCAGCTTTGATACAGGCACAATATTTGATATCCATTCGGCATAATCAATAGACTTAATGAATCTTGCATCCAATAACTTCTTCAGCTCATCTTTTACCATCAATGCGATATGTGGATGCATCTTTCTTAACTTTTGTTTTACAGGTTTGATTCTAGTAGGCAAAGACAAATGATGAATTAAAATATTTGGGCCTAAACCCATCATATCGAAGTATGACCAAGCAAAATTAATGCTTCTTTCTTCAAAAAATTTGATAAATTCAGGTCTTTCTTGTTCTGTCATAGATTTTGCCAGATGTAAAATATTTGCTCTTTCTTCTGTACCAATGTTTATAGACTGTGTAGGCTCCACCAGAACTGATGACCTTTCATGATAATGCTCTGGAAGGGTGTCAAATCTCCCATCTTTCAGTGCCTCAGAGAGGTTTTCACCGTTTGATGTGTTCTTTATTTTTCTTTTTTCAAGATCTAATACTGCTATAGAATGGTTTTCACCATTAGATCCATTATTCCTGTTTTTATTTTTGCAACTGGAAGATTTCACACCCTCCCATTGATCTGCGTTGTTATGAGATTTATGGATAGAACTTGTATTAGGTTCGTCACAACAAAGGAAATTTATGATAGCATCATCATTTTCATAGATGGGTAATTTAGAGGTTCAATGGGTTCCGAGTCGATAAGTTCAGGATGGACTAAGGGCAGGAAGTCATCGGATTGACTTGGGTTGATGGTGGTAAGGGTTCAGATAGTTGTGTCGTTAGAGTTTTCATTAGGGATGTCGAGGTCAATGATGTTACTTTCCTTGATATTATCTAGTTCACTCGATGTGTGTTCATCCTCACTTGAGTCATTGATATGTTGTGATTCTAATACAAGTGATCTAGACCTTGAGCTCTATCCCTCCTCACATGTAGGTGCATATTGTTTTATGACATCAATTTGGACATCTGTGTAAGATATATCAGAATATAGATCCCATTCATATTCATTAGAATCTATTTCAGAGCTATCTCTTACTTAAAGGATTCTTTCAACTGCCTTCTTAGTCATTTATTATTTTTCTTCTTCTGAGTAACCCAGTCTTGTCTTATCCTTTGAATAAAGAGTATGAGGTTGAATTGGTTCTACGATGCCTTCTTTCCTTTTTCCAACACGTCCATGTCCTTTATAACCCATTTTTTCTAAAATAGCCTTTCCTTTGCCATACTTATATGTCTTGATGTTGATGTTTCTTCATATTTGTACAACCAATCGAGGATAGCTTTGTCTTCTGATTCATCCTCTATAGTACTGAATTTCACAAATCTTTCCTCTAGAACTGTGGTAGGTTGTGATGTTTGTTGTTTTATCATTGATGGTTTTCCATATGACTTTGGAGATGGAATCAATTGTGAAAGATTAAGAGACTTCTCAATAGAATATTATCCCATGCCTTTGTCTATTAGCTAGACCTTTTCTTGGAATTTCTGTGATAGAGAATTTAGAGGATCCTTACCAGATATTAATGTAGATTCAACAACACTTGTATCTTTTGATTTATCCTTTTTCTCAACCCACTTGGATGTAATGTTTGGATGCTTTTCACCATCTAATGAATTTGAAACGCATGCTTCCCTATTGTCAGGCACAAAGGTGTCTTGAGAAGTTTTGAGTGTGTTGCAATGTTGAGGATTGTTATAATCTGCTAATATAGTCACCTCTTGTCCATTAACTAGAAATTTCAAACATTGGTGATAGGTCGAAGGTATTACCTGCATTTCATGAATCCACATACGTCCTAAGAGTATATTGTAGGTTAACTATTTTTCTAGTACCTGGCATGCTATATTTTTCACCATTGGTCCCACTTGAATGGGCAACACAATCAGTCCTTCAGAAGATCTCTCTTCTTCATCATAAGCCTTTATTGTCATTTTTCTTCGGGCATCAATAGTATTATCTGAATACCCTAGTGCACGGATTAACTTTAAAGTACAAATATTTAAACCAACTCCCCCATCTATTAGGACTCTTTTAACACGATGTTTGTGGATCAAAACTTCAATATGGAGGGCGGTGTTATCTGGGTGACTAAGTGACACATCATCCTGTTTAGAGAATGATAGATGGTGTGGCGTGGTCAAATGTACCACCATAGCCTGGAATTGACAAACATCTAGGTTGTTGGGTATTGTGGTGGCAACAAGTGCTTGTTCTAAAATCTCCTTATGGGATGGTGATAGTTTAAGGAGTTCAAGTATTAATATTTGTGTTGGTATTTTTGAAGTTGGTCAACAATGTTGTATTGACTTGGAGGTGGAGTGCATTTTTTTAGTGCAACTCCCTTCAAAATTACCCTGGATTGCCCCCTTGTCATTACATTAATTGGTTGATAGTCTTGTCTTTCTCTGATTTTTAAAACATTTATCTGATTGTCAGATATTTGTATGCTCGAGATTAGATCTAGTTGTATAATGTCACTATTTTTGTTGTTGTCAATGTGATTACTAGTGGTAGTATCACTTTCTACTTCAGAAAAACAAAAGATCGTGCTATCGTAAACATGATTGACATTTTTGCCTTTACTGTTTGTAGAAGATGACTCTCCCTTGTCATAATTTGGTAAAGGGTCTTTAAAGGTTGTATGATCATTGTTGTTTTGATGTCCCTCTGCTTATACCTTTTTGTTGTCAATCAGATCTTGGACTATATGTTTTAATTCCATGCAATCATTTGTCTTGTGTCCCTTATTTTTATGGAAGTTACAATAATCTGCGTCATTCCACCATGGTGGTTTGAATTTTGGATCCCAAAATCAAGCTTCTCGTATATTGATAAGACCACTTGCAACAAGTTCCCTCATTTTTTATTCCAGTGTTTGGCCTAATGGTGTGAATCGACACCGATTTGATGATTTTTGATATGTTTGTGGTTTTGATTCTCCATTTTTTAGATTATTATTTTGATTGATATTTGACTTGATGTTTTGGTCACTGTTTTGGTTTGTCTTTGTTGTAGAGGTTGTCAAGTTAAAAAATGTCTTTGCATTTCGTAAGTCATTTGCAGTTTCGTTGATCCTAGTATTTCTATTCTTTTGCCAAAATTTAGGTTTGTTATTGTTGGTATATTGATTTGAGGAGTTAATGTTGTTTGATTTTTCATTGTAGTGTTTGATCACTCCTTGTTTGACTAAGGCTTCTTTGATATTAAGGCCATTTTCAATCACTTTTTTGAATGTTGGAGGAAATTGTAATTCGAGCCTATAGCTCATTTCATCAATCAGGCTATCAATGAATAACTCCATTTTCTCTTCCTCGGGTATGGAGCGAGGATACCTAGCAAATAGTCTTCTTCATCATTGTAAAAAGGACAAGAATGTCTCATCTTTGTTTTGCTTCATGTTATAGAGGTCCTTTATTGTGATGTCATGTTGGATGTTAAAGGAATATTATGGGGTAAGTGCACCAAGATGGTTCCCAAAAAGGGGACTTAAGTGGACAGCTTTTTTCTGAACTCAGGAAATACTGACCTTGGACGTGAAATTGACGATACTTACACTCAAAATTTTGAAATGGAACAAAAAGAAGGATTCTAGTTATCTAAGTCTACTTTCTAAACTACTAATTTATTTTGAAAATGGTTGAGATTAAGGGGTTCAAATGAGGGATGTACACAAATTGGTGTTGTTTTTGTCAGAAAAACATAGCATAGCAACTCTTGTACGACCCTTGTACGGTGAATTTTTTTTTAGTATTTTTAAAATCACAACAATCAGAAGTTAGCTAATAGTATGTAGTTGATGCACGATTTTTCTGATAATTTTTTAATGAATATTTTAATTTTTTACTAATTTTTGAAGAGGACATTTCCTGGAAAATAGAATTTTGGCTGTGCTACCCCTACAAATTTTGGAAACTAATTGAATTTATTTTTATTTTATTTTTTAAATTTGTAGAATGGATTCTAGTTTATAAAAAATAATTTATTTGAAAAATCAATTAACGGTTAATTTATTATGAAAAAATTACCAAACACTCCTTTTTGGCAAAAAAAAGACATACAGATAAAATAAATTATGGATGAAACGCTTAATATTTTCAGAAAGTGAAAAAAATTACATCGTTGGATAGCTAAGAGAGAACCCAATAGTACCCATGTGCTTGATTTTTTTGATATTGAACCATGTGCAATCTTGACGGTGAGCACGAACTCGATTATGTGAAATATGGAAGATTTTTTAAAAACATGTCTCTGGTCA
The DNA here is from genome assembly GCA_007115665.2 of Sequoiadendron giganteum. NCBI lineage: Eukaryota > Viridiplantae > Streptophyta > Pinopsida > Cupressales > Cupressaceae > Sequoiadendron > Sequoiadendron giganteum. The sequence continues at coordinate 146,966,929 of CM021109.1, read as the reverse complement.
TTGGGAATGCCCTCCAAGCCTTTGGGTTGGTATTCCAAGACAAATACCAAGCCTAAGGCTCGGGAATTCCTAAAGCAAGATATAACGCGAGCATGTTATAATGCGCTCGCATTATAACATGCTCACGGTATAATGCGCTCATGTTATATCTTAGTTTTCACGTGTTTTGTGAATGCATTTTTTGCGTTTTGTGAATGCATTGACAAAAAATGAGCGCATTATAATGCGCTCGCGTTTTGGTCTACATTGAATTTTTTTTCTTCTCTTTTTCTTATCTCTTTCCTCTTGTTATCTTTCAGGGAAACTATATACATGAAATAAACATTTAAGTTGACATTTATATATGGACATTTACTTTCTTATACTTTAAGTTATATTTCATGTATATACTTCCAAGATGTTTGAGAGTGGTTTCAGATCTCTAGGAGTTATAATGCAAATTCTAGTTTTTGGAAGATCTTTAAAATTTCAGATTTAGTCAAATTTCAATAATCAACATGTCAAATTTCAGTAATGAGGAGGTCAGATTTTAGTAGTCAACAAGTTCTGTCATCTTTCTCTCTCACTCTCTCCTTCTCTCTCTCCCTTCCTCCCTCTCTCCCCTCTCTCTCTTCTAGTTTTTGGAAGATCTCACAAACTTCAAACTTAGTCAAATTTTAATTATCAGGAGGTCAAATTTTAGTAATCAAAAAATCGTATTATTTCTCTCTCTATCTCACTCATTTTTATCCCTTACACTCTAGACCTCTCTCTCACTATCTCTATCCCTTTTTCTGACTCTCTCTCCCTTGATCTCAAGAAATCTCTCTCTCTGTCTCTCTCTCCTTTTCCCTCTAATTCTCTCTACCTCACTTATCTCTCCCTCTCTCCCACCTTCCCTCTCTACTTGTCTCTATCTCCCTCCCCCCCTCTCTCTCTCTCTCTACCTACCTACCTTTCCCTCCATCACGCCCTACCCCTCTCTCTATTTCTCTCTAGAAAACCTCTCTCTCACCTCCCTCTCTCTCCCTCCATACTTCTCTCTCCCTCTCTTCTTCCCTATCTGCTCTCTATCTCCCATCTCTCTTTACCTACCTCTACATCCATCAAACCTTACCACTCTCTCTACACCTCTCTCCCTCCCTCCCTCATTCCCTCTCTACTTCTCTCTATCTCACCTCTCTCTCTACCTCTCCTTCCATCTCTACTTATCTTTAGATCCTCTCTCCCTCTCTCTATCTACCTCTCCTTCAAACACTCTTTATTTCTCTTTATCTCACCTCTCTCCCCCCCTCTCTACATATATATATCCCCTCTCCCTCTCTACCTAGCTCTCCATCCATCACAACCTACCACTCTCTCTCCATTACTCTCTATCTAACCTCCCACTCTCTCCATCCATACCTCTCCCTCTCCTTCCTTCTCTACTCTC